>QPKB01000001.1:3275762-3930616 GCA_003546025.1 Camphora micrantha | reverse complement strand
GAATTACCCTTTTAATTTAATCTGATACCTAAAATATCTCATCAAATATAAATTATTCTTGAATAAAAATACTTTTCCTTCCTTAAAATATAACATACAATAATAACTTTTCTTTAATTACCTAATTACAGTTCAACTTCTAACTTCTGTTGTAAATGATGATTCTTTAACCGTCATCCATTAAAGAGTCCAGTACAAGTGGTCCGGTTCCCATGTGTGCCATCGTTAGATTAATGGGTTCACTTTTCACACCTCTCCCCATGTCTATCCTCTTACCTCATTTTTTACGATTTTAAATTCCTTCTTTTCTTTTCAAACATTGAGGACGCAAGCAGCGTATCGGCCTCGATTATCCCAATTTAAGATTTTCCTGCTTTTCTTATCACTGAATCCGTAACTTATACCACTGAAAACAACTCTCTCTCTCTCTCTCATATATATATATATATATATATATATTTCACACTGCATTTACATTTACAGCTTCCCTATCACACATTCTTTTGAGGCTTTTCCATGACGATTTCGCATTATTATTTCTATTGCAAGAGGAGAAATTAAGGTTTGGTTTGGATGTTTGAGAGACTTTGCTAAAAACTTGTGTCTTTATTTTTCATTATTTCTTTCCCCATCCAAGGTAAACTATGCGTTCAGTATTATTTTAAATATACCAACTCATATCAATCTTTCTCTATATAAACATAAATCATATTTGTTTTGTTCTCTTAGACTAGGCAATCTATAATAGAGTCTGTGAAGTAAAGTTGGTTTTGAGTAAAAATAAAACATAAGTGAGTTATAATGGTGTTTATTTTTAGTTGTTTGTTTACGGAATCTTTTTGAAACCTTTTTTTTATGGGAAAGTAGAGGGTTTTTTTTCTTTTTTTCGAGTGGATAAAGTGGGTAGCTTTTTTTACTTTTTTTTGGAAAAAGATGGAGGGAGTTTTAAATTAAAGTACTTTAGATGTGAATCTTGTCTGAAAATGAAGATTTTACTTGACTTTTTACTATGCTAGTCCAGTGCCAACTAACCCTTGAGTTGCAACTTCATGTTTGAGACTCAAATTGTCACTTATATATTTATAAATCAGTCTTAGGGGCAGAAAAAAGATAGATTGTGGTTTTGGTTTTTGACAAATGACAAAAATGGCTTTTCAAGCTTAGTAAATCACACACAAAAAAATACTATTTTCACTCTTGGGTTGTTACATATAAATGTGGGTTTTCGTTTTTCCACATGCTTTAGGTGGTTGCATTTCATTTTTTTATTCACAAGTCTTTTTATTCTTTTTTGCATGTCTAATTGTGTGCCATTTTTATTTAAAATTCTTCAATAGATAAACTTGTTTTCCTTTCCAATAATACATATCAAATCTTTTCAATACATTTTTAATTTGAGGAGCCCGGGCGTTTGTTGCTGGTTTTTCATTACAGTAAACATGTTAACTACAAACGTAAACACTACCAGTGACAACTACCTCCACTGGTCTATACCATAATATAAAAGCAGCAGTTTTGTCTATGCCTCCTGCTTTTGGATGGATTTTTTCTTTGGGATGCATTCAATGAACTTTTTGCTTCTTCTTGCTTAAGAAAGTTCTCACTTTGCCAAATGGATGGCACAGCAGGAGACACCACCTATATGCAAGAACTCACTCTTCCTTCCCCTTTCTCGACTGTTCCTCTCCTTGTTCCTCTGCTTTCCTCTAATCGGTGAGAGAGAAAAGGGAAAACGAGAAACCTCTACCGCCATCTCCATCTCTCTCGCGACCAAATCCAATGGCAATCAAAATCCAAGATTCCGACTTCCGGACAAACCCCTTCCACACTACACATCTCCTTTTCTTCTTTAAGGAATCAGAAAACCCTACAATCCCACAACGTCTACATCGTCTTCTTTGAGCTCCAAACCGGATCTCCATGTTCATCTTCCCTTAATTTCCTTCTTTCAATACTTTCTTAGATATGTTGGGTATCTGATGAGTTTTTCCCCATTTGGTTCTCTTTCCATGAAAAATTAGAGTGTAGTGGTTTTTTTAACTCCATTCTTTGCAGGTTGCTCATTTGGAGACACATAGTAGTTCATGAGGGAACTTAATGCTTCATATTTGAGTTTCGAAGTATCAAGGGTCCTTTTCTAGTATCCACTGATGGTAGTCATGGAAGGGAGATATTTTAAATGTTTTCCATTCATCTGTGAAGTTTTTCCACCAGTAATAAGCTTATGGGTGTAGAGAAGTATATATTTTTTTAACAAATGATTGGCTGCAGATTGTGTTATTTCCCCGAGCGGAGGACCACAGATTTGATGGAAGAATCCTAGCTTCAATAAACAAATTGCAGTTCACTTCTTCTCATGTTTACAGAAAAGCCAATGTGAATGCAAATAGATTAGCCAGAGATGCAATAAATTGAGATGCTCTGTTGTATGATGTACAGTATTCCTTTTATTATTCATTTCAATATTCTCAATAAAGGAAGAGTTGCCCTTTTATTAACTATTTTTTAGAGAAAACTACCGGAAAAAGCCTCTAAGGACCCTATGGATGGCTGATGACTCGGTATTAATTATGGAGACCGGAGAGGTCCCCTGGCCCATTATATTCAGGTGACGTCAAATTACATCCCTAGCTAATTAGTATGCGGGTTTTTTATTTTCCAACCGTAAAGTCGTTTCAAAAGCTGAAAACCAAACAAAAGCATTCATTTTTTTTCTCTTTCATGAATAACTTCCAATATTGTTTTGTTTTCCTATAAGGTTGCACCTGCATGTTGACATCAGTTTTTGTTCCTTTTGAGGATGAGAAACCTCTATGCCTCATAGTTCCACATCAGTCACTAATGTTTGTGTAAGACATTTTAAATCTTCTTTGTTAGTAAATGAAACATTGTTGTAGATATGTATCTAACATTATTCTATCCCACCTATATGTTTACAAGATGATGTATCAATCATCTCGGTGGGAAAACAATTTGCACGTACCATGAATGGAAGAAGTAATAATATACTTTTTTAGCAATAATTTACTTCTTTAGCTGACTTGATCTTTGTATTGTAGTTTTATAATCACAAGGTAAGAAACTCAATTGAACTTGACTAAGAATTTGAGACTTTATAATCTTTCTTAAGGTAAAACTAGAAAATAAATGAGTGTGACATAATATTAGCAAATCAAGAAAAAAAATACATGCAAAGAAATGGGTATAGCAAAGACAAGAATGTTGAGATCAATGTTTGGTAAATATATAAAAGGACCATAAAGTAGTTAAGGGTAACATCATTTCAATTGTTGATACATAACTAAAAATTCTTGCTTATATATCCCTGTCTACTTCAAAGTAAGTGACCTGAATTTGGTATTAGATTGTTCATGTGTCAAATGTTGTACAACTAGTTGCACTTGTTCATTCCTCTATATAATCTGATCAAGTCCTTTCATCAACTAAACTCACAAGAATCCTGAGTTGGGACTCTGAGATTTCATTCTACTGACTATGTTATTATATGATGAAGTAATTTGAGTTTTATTTTTTCCAAGGAATTTTTTTTAACAATCTGGATACAAATGTGGATGCCGAGAAAGAGATGGCAGAATCATTTACAGGAAGCAAAGAAGTAACAATGAAGTTGATTAACTTCTAGTGGGTCTTTTTTATCCAAGCAAGTGAGCTTGGTGCATACAATGATGGAGAAGAATGGACGTTTTCTCATATTATCTTCAAAAGGAAATGATGCACATGCTTTGTAGTAGGATGATCACTGAATATGATTAGATGTTTGTAGTGTTGACATGTAGGATTTCTCCCAAACCTTCTTCTTCCCTTTTCATGATTGCATTGAAGAATTTTGAAATATGGTAGTTATTTGATTTGTTCATTCATCATTGATGTGTTTTTTATTTTTCAATAAAAGCATTAGAAGTTAATGTTTGAGCATCCTAAAAAGTCAACTCACAACTCACTCGGTCATAGCCCATTGCCAAGCAATACATGGACTCTGCCCCATGTAAAATTCTCGGTCCCATCTTAACTCATTCCAAGTTCCTGACTGCCTAGGTCAAGACATGTTTACAATTTTTTTTTTTTAGTATGACTTGCTTGTTCATAGTTTATTTTGAGGTTATTTTTACCAAAAAATGATTGCTCATAAATGTTGTTTTGAAGTAGGAGGTTTGTGGGTCACTCAAGCCAATAGAACTGTATATGTTTTCCTTTCTCTCTCTATTGAGGATTTGAATTATTTGCTTTCTGCAGATTTTTACCATTCCTGAATTAAAGATAGGAGCTTGGTAGTGTCCATTATATTAAGTTGAAGTTTGATACGAATCTTGATTATGCCATATTCTAACTGTCACCAAAGTGTTCTTCCGGGTTAGTGAAGCCATTTGTGTCCCATTTACAGGTTGCAGAAGAACAGTTCGCGCCAACAAATGGTTCACCAAAGGAACTCTTCAAAGGTTGGTCCAACATTTCCATCACATTTTCTTTTATCTAAATCTGCTATTGAAGCTATATGTTGCCTCCAAAAAATGGAAAAGAAATTTCACGTTGGCATCCCACTAATTATGGATGGATTTTTCTTGTTGCCACTATTTTTAGTTTTTAGTGCTCTAATTAATCTTTTTTTGCTGTTACAAGTTCTACAGGGGTTTGCTATAAAATGCAGTTAACTCTGCTTTTGGACGCACATTTAACTTAATTTTCAAAACCTTCAAATCAATATTTTCTTTTTTAGGTTGGTTTGGTTGTTAGCATACTAAAAGTGTTAGAGATGGTCAGTACATTTGATGTAGAGATGTCTCAATTAGAAGCATTTTTTTTTATGGTGCAATTAGAAGCTGACCATAGAATTTATCTGCAGGTATTATCTCCCATTATGATGAGTTGCTTGGATATTGTTATCATGCAACTGTTTTTAAGATACAATGTGTGAGGCCCCACCCCTTGTGGCTGTAACGCCCCAATTTCGGATACCGATAAAATCGTCAAGATACCCGAAGTTGGCGCACTACTTCCCGGAAAATCCGAGAACTTCCAAGATCGTAGGTCCGCAGTGAGGTCCAAATTAAAAAACTTTTTAAATGATAATAGATCAACAGTTGATAATGCGGAAGCATGTGAATATAGCGGAAGTAATAAAGGAGTATCATATGTCTAAGTCAAATATAGCAGAGCCGAAATCCCAAAAGTATTAAAGTTGTAAAGTGTAAAGGTTTATTACAGATTAAGACTGCTACCAAGCTCACTACAAATGTCGCTCAAAATCCCAAGATAAAATATGAACTCTCACACCCCGAGTGTTGGCTCTCCAACTTCCAGCTCGACCTCTTGGTCGGCTGGTCCCCACCCGTAGTCTCCTGCTACGGGTACATCATCTAGCGCAGGCGCGCCGTCCTCGTAATCGGGGTCGAGACCTAAGCACCAAGAATGGGTCAGATCTAAAGATCTGGCAAGTTACAGTATACAACTAACATAGGATGTATGCATCAAAAGAGTAGAGACAATAATAAAATCAATAAGAATATCCAAGGTACAAATGCTACGCAATTTAAGCAAGATAAACATTTAGAATCAGGAGAATAAAAGTCAATCTATCTACACAACGTGGCACATTCACACAAGCTGGATACCGCGGGATATTATGCCGCGGCCCTCCCATACTGAACACAGTCGCGGTGGGGAAATCTCACCAGTGCTAGGGATAACTAAGCCCGCAAATCACTCATCAATCTCAAACACTCATCACTCAAGAGACCGGACCCGGTATCACACCGTCCGTCTAAAACATAGCTCATCATGATAGCCCACTCAACACTCATAAACAGCTCCTACCAGTGATGATCAGTCAACAGGTTGAGCTTAGAACAACTGAGTGAATGTTCGTGCCGACTCAAGAAACCAAAGTACAGGTCTGTGTCTGTCTAGGCTTGCCTTGCGCGAGCAAGGTTCTGACAAATCCCTAAGAGGTCCAAGTACCAATCATTGGGTCCATACTAAGGCCCACAAAACCATAGCCTTAGTCTAAATAATCCAGGAGAGATCACCAATCTCAATCCGATATCAAACAATCCATGGCTCATACGAAATGAGTTACAAGTCTAATCACAATCACCTCTCCATCTAGGGTTTCACACATATAACATAGGCCATATGAGGGCCCGCCTAGACACAGACACGGGTCAAATTCCTCCAAACTATGTCATCAGGTCACCTCTAGGAAGTCCTAGGTTCGGGTCCTTCATTTTTCATTTAATTAACAAGTATAAAACAATGACAAGGACATAAGAGTGACATTAATATAATAAGTGGAATAAATTCCAAGAAATTGAATCAAAGGAACATCGAGGGTCCAATCCTAAGTAATGGCCTACATTCAGGTCCAGGTCCATCTCAGTTAATTGGATACATAAATGAAGTTTTAGATGCCAAGTATACTGTATTTGGTGCTCCCGAAGTTACGGGCATCTTCGACAATATTTAAGGATCGAATTAACATCAATTCTAAATCCTAGACCCTACTTAGTGGCCCCACAAGTCAAGGTTGAGCCACACCATTAACTCGTGCTTGGCACATTAATGGAGTCTCTTTTGGATGGTCAATGGGTCCTACCCAAATAATTACCCTTTATAAATAATCCAAGAATCTAATCTGGGTTATAGAAATAACCAAGGCTTTATTCTAATTTCTAGAAATTAATGGGGCCAAGTAATTATTTTAAAAGTAACCTATTGATTCCCTTACCAAAATAATTCAAGAATCTAATTAAATTAATAATATAACTAAGGTCTTTATCCTAATTTTCTAAAGACTAAAAGGAGTACTGTGCACACTATTTAGTTATTCTAAGTTATGTAGCATAAGTGATAACCACACCCTCCCATGCACCCTCAGACCACATGACCTACCAATTCCCTAAAAGTTGTGTCACATGGAGTGCCCACACTTTCTCATACTCTCACAAGCCACCGGACCACAACCCATCTCTTCTTTCTCACTTCATCACTGTAACGTCCTGCAGCAGAACGTTTCCAGCAGCAGCTCCTCGTCTGGGATATGACACAGCAGACAGCAGAAATCGTGGGCCCCATAGAATCAGGCCCATATCATACTTCCCCATTAAGGTCGCCCAGGGCCCCACTACAAGATGTATGGTCCAGATTGCAATCAATCACTCAGTGGGCCCCCACCATGGTCTGATGTTAAAAACAGAAAAACCCACTTTGTGAATGACGCCCAATAAAGTATAGATCTAAGATGTGGGGCCAGATGGAACCCGATCCCCACGGGTCCACCACCATCAGGTTCGCCCTGGGGTCCACTACCAGATGTGGGGACCCGATCTACAATCGGATCATCCAGTGGGTCCCGCATCATCTGCTGCCAAAACTGATTTATTTTCCCATTAAACACGTCATCTGATGATCAAGATGATGGATAGTGGGCCAGGGGTGTCCACTCCCTATGGGACCAGCACTTCTAGGGTTGCCCGTGGGTCCCCCTTCGGATCCACGGATCGGATTGACCATCGGGTGGCCCACCTGGGTCCCGGCCTCATCGCAAGAGATCAAACCCTCATCGTTCCATTCCTTTTAACGTATTACAACTGTAACAACATGCTACTGTTACTGTTACAAGTAATTTCCCTTACTGCGATGGGTACATTTGGTGGAATTTCACTCCAACCATCTATCACATCCACTATTGACCCATTAACCTTTCAATTAATCACAATCCATTCATTAATGGCCAAAAATCATAAAATCAAGCTCAAAAGGTAGATCTACTCATTTCTAGCATAATTGAAATGGAAATATAGAATCAATAATAGAAATCATGCATTCTATGCTAGATGAGTATATTGTACTTGCCTCAAATCCGGATTGCAAGGGAAAATAGCAATAATACTCAATCCAAGCTATCCAAATCTTGAGTTGTAGAAGAAGAAGAGATTGGTAAGAGAGAAGAAGAATTAAGGTTTTGGGGAATTAGGGTTTTAGCTAAGGTTTTGTGAAATAAAAGGTAAATGAGGGATAAATGAGGGTGAAATTAGGGTTCATTTCCCAATGCAATAGTATAGTTTATATAGGCTAGGGTTTTTGGGACAATTACCAAAAATGCCTTTTTGCTTGCATAGGAATGTGGATAAGGACATGGGCATTTAGGTCATTTGGTAGAGGTTCTAGAATATTCTCAAGTGTGGAAAACCCCCCTTTCAAAAATCTATTTACTAGTAAGGGCCTCAATTTCTAAAACCCTACAAAAATTATAAAAAGACACTCTATAAATCTATAAAATACACAATAGGCCTAAATCTTATAAAATTTGCTAAAACTTAGGAAAATATTTTATCTACCCTTGATAACTCCTATTAATTAGTACAATTATATTATATTACTGTAATTAATAATATTCAATTTCAAAAATGAGGGCCCACCAAGGGTGGGGCCTCACATGGGCCCTCAATTTGAATTTAAATACTATATTTTAGCCTATAATATCTAATTATACTAATTAATTTAGTAGGGACTAGTAAGAGTAGATAGGTATTTTTCCTAAATTTTAGTATAATTAGTCTTTTTGTGTAATTTACAGATTCATAGGGTCTATTTTATAATTTTAGAGTTACTTAGTTGGTTAAAGGCCCTAGCTAGTAATTAAGATTTACTATAGGGGGTCTCCTCTTGAAAAGCTTCTAGAATTCCTACTGAATGACCCAATTGCCCATGGCCTTATCCCCAACCCTATGTTAACTAAAAGGGGCATTATAGTAATCAACTAACCCTAACCTATATAAACTACACCCACCCCATCTCATACGTATATTACTAATCTCAACTCTCATTTCCCTCTCTTTTCTTTCTTCTTCCCTTATCTCCCTCCAATTCTCTCATCTCCATTTCTTTCTCTCTCTAGAACCCTACATCTAGAACTCTAAGAAGAAGAAGGAGATTATCATCTACAAGTGCAGCTACAGCCATCATCTATCTTAAGGACTTCTCTCTCTTATCTTCTACATCTTTTTTCTCTCTTCTAATCAAATTATTTATCTCATTCTAGTTTAATTTCCCTAGAAATTCTCTCTTTCTCTCTCTAGATACCCTTTTCTTATTGCAATTCTCTTATGGATTTGGGTTAGGTGTTAGAGATCTCTTTAGATCTGGTTTTGGGGCTTGTTTGAGTGATTGGAAGACCTAGAGCTTGGATTTCTGTTTTTGGAGCTTGGATTGCTCTCTCTCTATTTCATTGTTATTGGATTGAGGCAAGTGCAATATATCTATTTAGCATAGAATGCATATTTTCCTTTACTTTGATTATGTAATTTCAATTCAATTGATGTTAGAATTGCTAGATCTACCTTTGAGCATGTTTTCATGGATTTTTTGCAATTGATGGATGGGTTGATCTCATTTGGAAGATCAATGGCCTAGATGTGGATGATTGGAGATAGATTGAAGTGTTTTGCTGTCTTTTACGTTTCTGTGATGGATGGTGTGGATTGGAGATGGTTTGATTGGGTTTTGGATGGAAATTGACTCGGAAAGGATGAAATCCATAAATCTGAAAGTGTTGCAGGTTACGTGTACTCGGTCAATCGATCTGCAGTCGGGTTGACCGAGCACATTGAAATCCAGAGAATTCAAGTCTCAGTTAAGGTTTTGTAGGTATTTCAGGTCCAGTGTACTCAGTCAACCGAATACACAGGTTTTGCAGAGATTAACTAGGAGCTGAATTCTCCCTCAGACACAGAAATTCCATGTTCTCGGTCGACCGAACCCTGTTCTCGGTCGACCGACAACATAGGGATTTCAGTAAAAATGCTGAGAGTTGGGATATCATTTCTCCAGGTTTTCTGTGTATGTAGTTGAACCCCAAGCCAGAAGGTCGACCGGACACACAGTGAATTCTTGAGATCAGGTCATGCCTATCAGGTGCCTGACCCTAATTTTCCAGAGTACTGGGTTGACCGACCAGGCTAGGAGGTCGACCGAGCACACTGGGCAAAGGGTCGATTTGGGAGTCAACATCCTGACAATCCAGTGGACTCCGTTGACTGAGCCCTGTGCCAGGTCGACTAAAGACATTGTATTCTATGATTTTTCAGTTTTCACATTCTGGGGTTGTGATTGATTGTGGGGCCCATTGACCATCCAAATAAACTTTCATTGATGTGCCAAGCTCGAGTCAATAGTGTAGCTCAACCTTGACTCGTGGGGACCACCAAGTAAAATCTAACCACCAAGTAAAATCTAAGTTGTGGATTCGATGATGATTCGATCCTTAAACGTTGTCAAAGATGTCCGTAACTTCTGAAGCGCCAAACACAGTATCCATTGGCATCTGAAACTTCTTTTAGAGATCAAATTACCTAAGATGGACCTTGACCCGGATCTGGACCTGAACGTGGACCAATACTTAGGTTGGACTATTGATATTTCTCGTTGATTCCCTTACTTTGAGGCTTATTTCTCTCTTATTGCATTACTGTCACTCTTATGTCATTACTATTGCTTATAACTGCTAATTAAATGAAAAATGGATGACCTGAACTTATGATTACTTAGAGGTGACCTGGTGATGTGATTGGGTGAACATTGACCGTGTATGTGGTTAGGCGGGCCCTTTTATGGCCTAAGTATGGATACGTGATACCATAGGTTGGAGATGTTGGTTATTAAGGATGTATGACTCAGTAGGGATGAGAATTGATTGTTTATTATTGGAAATGAACTTGCTACCTCATTTGGACTGATTAGACCAGGCCATGTATTTGGTAGGCCTTGGTATGGATCCAATGATTGTACTTAGACCTGGACTGTGTTCCATGGATTGAATTGGTACTTGGACCTCTTAAGGACTTTGTTAGGACATTGTTCACGCAAGGCAAAGCCTAGACAAATACAGACCTACATTATTCCTTGAGTTAGCATAGACATTCACTCAATTGTTTAAAGTTCAGCATTTGGATTGATCATCATTGGTGGGAGCTATTTTGAGTGTTGAGTGATAAGTGGGTTATCATGATGAGTTATGTTTTAGACGGACGGTGTGATACCGGGTCCGTTCTTCTGAGTGATGAGCGATGAGTATGGTGAGGTTGATGAGTGTTATTTGCAGGGCTCGTCATTTCCCAGTATTTGTGAGATTTTTCCACCGCGACTCTGTTTAGTATGGGAGGGCCACGGTATAATATCTCACGGTATCTAGCTTGTATGAATGTGTCATATTGTATTAGATTAGATATCATATTTATCCTCATTCTAAATGCTTATCTTGCTCAATTGCCTAGATTATGTACCATGGTTTTTCTCTTTAACTATATGGTCGTCTCTACTCTTTTGATGCATACATCCTATGTTACTTGCCAGATTTTTAGATCTGACTCATTCTTGGTGCTTAGGTATCGATCCCGACTACGAGGACGGTGCACTTGCGCTCATCGAGGCGCCAATAGTTGGAGACTATGGATGAGGACCAGCCGACTAGGAGGTCGAGCTAGACGATGGAGTGCTGGCACCTGGTTTGCGAGTACACTTTTATCTTGGGATTTAAGCGATTTTTGTTGTGAGCAGGGAGATAGTCAGATATGTAACAAACATTTGATTTTCATACTTTGACACATTAGGCTGGAATTCAACCCTGCTACATTTGATGTAGATATGTGATACCTTTCACTTCTGCTATTGTTACATAGCTTCTGCTAAATTTCATATGCTTCCGCAATTTAATCATTATTATTATATTGTTGAAAAAGTTTTAAATTGGACCTCACTATGGACCTACGATCTTGGAAGTTCTCGGATTTTTCGGAAAATAGCGTGCCAACTTCCCTTGACGATCTTCTTGGTATTCAAAATTAGGGCATTAACACAATGAAAGTGGTATAATGCTAATACAGGGGGCATCGAGAGATTAGCTTTCTAGTATGCCCAGTACAATGAATTTGTTCTCTCGTTTTGGTTTTAAGTAGTGTATTTATTATTTGGGCTATTTGGTTCTTTGCAAAAATTTCAATTTCTTTTCCGCTTTTTAAATTGCTAAAGTGAGAGCAATAAATATTGGTAGAGCAAGTAGCTTCTTGAAAGAAGAGTTGAACTTTCTAATCTCAAAAATTGCAGTTATATCAGTATCTCCTGCATGACCATGCTACAGAACTTATGTGAGTCTCATAACCTCTTTATATGTAGGAATTATAGTTTGATGCATTCACACTCACATCATTCTACTCAAATCTAAGGATTAAACAACATAGCCCCCATTTCCTTATTAAAAGAAGTTTACTACAGTCCTCACCAGCCTCTGAAAAGAAATTCTAAGAAACAGTGAGATAAGTAAGGTTTTTATCATTGAAAACAAGCTTTGATAGAAGAACCCAGATAGTGGTTGTGGGAGAGGTTGATAGCTTCAATTTCAAATAGAAGAGAAAGTATCTAGCAAATGGGGCCACCATTGTAGCTGAGATCCAATGCCTCAATTTCTGACTAAAACCCAAGCCTGTTTGGTAATTTTACTTTAAAAATCAAGTGAAATGAAGTGAAGTAAATGATCAAATCAAGAGAGAATAAAATATAAGTGGGTTATGATGGTATTTTATTTTTAGTTGTTTGGTATGAAATTTTTTGACTTTCTGTATAGAAAAATAGAATTTTTTTGTTATTTAGTTGATAAGGGTGATTGCTTTTTTACTTTTTTTTTTGAAAAAGATGGAGGAAAATTTGAATTAAAGTATTTTTTTATGTGACCTCTTGTCCGGAAAATGGAGGCTTTACTTAACTTTTACTTTACGGTAAAATTACCAAAAGGGAATTCAACCAATTGGCTAGTTGTTAAGAAACAAAATCCGCCGCACATGCATCAGATGTGTAAACAATGAATAAATAAAGAAAGCTCCAACAACTCAATCAATTTACATTAATGTTGGCGAACAGCTCACATTCATATTGGCCAACATGAGTGGACAGGTTGGAATTTACTTTACTTTTGTGTAAAAATCTTGTAAATCTGCAAATGATATCATCTGTATATATTTTTCCGCAATGTTGGTATATGAGAGTTGTAAAATGAATATTTTCACTTGTATGAGAAATGTATATCTTCTGTAGATTTCGTTTTAACTTCGGTTAATTTAGAGTTTATGAGAGTAAGTATAATCACGATTCAGGGTTAACTCGGATTTCATCATAATCTCGGGTTCGGGTCGTGACACATTCTTCCAAAACCACCACCAAAATTGATATACAAACCAACCAAACTATCAAAAACAGAGATTTCTTTGATGAATGAAGAACACCCAAATCAAATGAGTTCAATCTCACATCAAACACCGCAGAAAAAGGAAATCTAAAGCATACCCAAATGAAAGAATAAAATAAAAAAACTACCCAAACAAATCTAAAATCGTATGAAACTAAAAACCCAGATAGAATTTCAACCATAGATTGGAAAAAAGTGGGGGTGTGGGGATCAGACCCATTAATCCAGTGATCATGTGAAGGAGGAAAGGACCAACCTTTCTTGTCTCATATTTGCAATTCAAAATTGGTCTTTATGGGTAGGAAGTTTGCCTCTTGTTTGTATCATATTAGCCTATATTTGAAACCACACGCGAGATAAATTCGCAATTGATGGTGGACTAGAGGGCTATAGATGAAGGATTGAATTTTGGTGTGTTTGGATTGGGGCGAGGCAGGAATGATGATGAAAATGCGATGAAAGTGAACCAAGATAAAAGCAATTCACAGAAGTTAATGTGCGGGGCTTATTATTAAGGGAGCATGGGTAAATTTCTTCATCAATTTTTTTGGAGAGGATGGGGATATTTTGCTGTTCACCACTCGCTTTTTGAGCTTTTTCCAAGTCCAACAGGGATGATTGCCCCTAAATCCAATACCTGGATCTGCCTCTATATGAAGGCATGCCCCATTCGATCAAGCGAGATAAAGTCAAATTTAGTTCCCCATGGAATGGACCTTCTAAAGATTTAACCATTCAAGCCCTGGTTCCACTCCAAAATTCTGATAAAAAAGTATATCCATGTAGCAATACTCATGTATAAATCAAGTCTTGTCCGATATTTGCAATTCATAATTGGTCTTTATGGGTAGGAAGTTTGCCTCGTGTTAGTATCATATAAATATTACCCTATATTTGAAACCACACGTGACATAAATTCACAATAGATGGTGGACTAGAGGTCTATAGATGAAGGATTGAATTTTGGTGGGTTTGGATTAGATAGGGGCGACGCCGGAATGATGATGAAAATGCGATGAAAGTGACCCACCGTATGGTGATTAGGCCCAAAAGTTAGAATGATTATCACCATATGGTTAGAAAGATTAGGCCCAAGTGTTGAATTTGACAAACATCAAGCCCAATGATCATCCTAACATTTTCTTGTTTTTTTTTTTTTTTTTAGGAAAAAAAAAAAAAGCTTTAGATTCAATCCATTAGTAAGTAAAACCAATTCATAAAAGTTAAATGTGTTCGAGGGGAAACTATGGCATAATGTTACTTTCTCCGCCATTTTGTCATTTGAGAGCGGCCAGGCTAATTTTTTTAAGAGGGTCTTCAAATATCAAATTTGAGCTTGGCCATATTTTGCCCTTTACCGCTTGCCTTTTGAGCTTTTTTTTAGGTCCGATGGGGGATTGCCCCAAAACACAATACTGAGACTTCTTCTATGCAAAGTTGATGCTCTATTTCAATTAAGTAAGGTAAATAAAATTATTAGCTTTTTTATATACCCCCATAGGGTTTGTAAATAGGCCCCTGAGGTTTTAGTATTTGTAAATAGGCCATTGATTTTTCTTTTTAATACCTTTCATGTCCCCAAGATCAATATTCCTAATATGAATGGAAAGCCACCATTAGATTTGTGTTGGATTTTTATATAAATGACAACTTTGCTCTTACATCTATTAAACAAAAATGAGTATTATTATTTATAAAAATACCATTATTTTATCTCAAGTCCAATGATTTCTCTCAATAACTCTCTCATACACATGACCAGGGGTGGACCCAAGTACTAGGGCCTAGGAACTGAATACCCGACCTATATCTAAGAATAGTTTAAATTCCCCCCTAAATTCTAAAAATTAATATATTTTTTACACACTTGCTCACTCCCTCAATATTTCTTTTACATAGAGCCAAACACTATCCCCTCAAAAATTCTAAAAGTTAATAATTTTTTTTTACATTTACCCGTTCCCCCAATATTTCTTTTACACCCCCTACACATTAAGCATAATCATGTGTTTTTTAAGCTTTAATCGATCTAACGGTGGGTCATCCTTGGATTGGATAAGTCATAACCGATTATAAGTACACGTGTGGATTGTCATCATGATCAATTTGGATTTAATGAAATTAGCTTTGTATTGATATAAAAATAAATTTATGTAGGGTTATTCTCTCGCACCAAGTGAAATTGTTAATGTTGCATGCTTTACAAAAAAATCTGAGTCAAAGATTTTGAAATTATGCATTTAAGGATAAAAAAGATGCACGAAAATGTCATTTCGTTCTAAAAACATATGGTGATCGGAAGACTATTGATTTTGTCGATAATGAAGGTATTAAATCGAAAATGCAGGAGTCTATTAGCAAATACTAAAATCTCAAGGGCTTATTTACAAATTCTACAAACTTTAGGGGTGTATATACTGAAAAATGCTCTAAAATTAATTCCCATGGGATGGACCCTGTAAAGATTTAACCATTGAAGTTGTGATTCCACTCCATCAATGGCACGCTTCAGCAGTCCTTCAAAACTATCCACCGTACAAAATCTTAGTTGAACAAGATTTGCATTTACCATCGGACTAGAGAAACACAATTTAACCATATTTTACACACACCTCCTAGCCAATGGTAAGTATTATTTACCTGAAATTCAGGGTAGGATTGAGTCAAGGGTTTTTATCCATGTCATGTTGGCCTTATTGCGTGAAAAAGCTCGATCAAATATGTGATTAGTCTGCATTAAAAAAAGATCAGCTAAAAGGTCAGTTTTGGGGTGAATTATGATCTCACATGTAAGCAGGTTGGATTTGCATCAAACTCGCCTATATATACATCCAAGCCCAAATCCATTTACAATTGAGGAGTCCCACCTCAATTCATGTCCGAAAAATATCCCAATGCTTTAATATGAGCCCGATTGAATGGGAAATGGATTGATGCCTGATTAAGGCCCATTAGTAATTCTCAAACCATATCTCATCTTTAAAACTGAGGTTGGGTTAATGAAATAACCCAGCAAAATAATAATCACCCATTGGTGGCACACATACGGTATATATACCAAATTTATTTTATTTATTAAATGGATGGTATATTATAGTATAAACATAAAAAATAGCCTAATAAAAGCGCATCTTTTTTTTTCCTTTTTTTTTTCTTTTGGTAACCCAGTCAAAGGGGTTGGGACCCAAGAGAGAGCCCGCACACACGTAAAAAAAGACAGCCCACACAAGCGGAAAGTCTTTTTTTTTTTTTTAAATAGATATACCATATTTATTTTATTTTTTAAATAGATGGTATATTAGAGTATAGACATAAAAAATAGCCTAATAAAAGAGCATTTTATTTTCTTTTGGTAACCAGCTAGAGGGGTTGGGACTTAAGAGCCCGCACACACACGAAAAGATAGTCCACACAAGCGGGAAGAAGGCCCACACAAGAGGAAAAATGTGACATACCCACGGTTCAATCCTTTGACAACCAGGTGAGAACTGCCGCCACTTACCAATGAAGTAATTGGCCGTTGTAAAAAAAAAACGCATCTTAAGGCCTAGGCAAATCCCAACGCAGACTATCAATATGCATTTTTTCAGACTTATCTAACCAGATCTAAATCTGGGCTAGACTTGTGTTGGATTCGAGCCCTTTGAAATACGGCAAATGTTGGTTGGCAGATATTTCCAACTGTTTGAATTTTAGCAAAACTTCGACTCAATGCCAATACACTCATGGCTGAGTGCAGTTGGCACCATAATAATACACACATGCCTAGAGACTTTAAGTTGAAAGTATTACTCTTGACCACCAAAAAATAAAAAAAAAGAACTCAATATTTCGGACTTGATTCAAGCTTTCTTGACACTCCACCATGTGAAAAAAACATGATTAACTCTATGTCATTCTTAGATGTTTGTAAAATCGTTCTAAAAATGAGAAATTAGAGATGTATTTGGACCATTGCCAATACACAATGTAGAAGCGCTTATGAGCGGTTTGGATTTACTAACATGGGCCCATCTCTTTAAGTGAGAGGGGAAGTGGGCTTATATAAGAAAGTACTCCCGTAATGCACCTAAGTCTACCATTTTAATTGTGGTAACTCAGTTGGTGTAGGACCCTGGTTTGCATTCCGCGGTTGAGGGTTTGAAACTGCACTGCCACACTAGACATAAAAACAATAATCATAAAAAAAAATAATCAAGGAGACAATCACCAAATCCCAATTTCAACACTCCCACAGCTTAAATCAAGCAAACCCACTATTGAATTCAGGCATGTTTATCCATGAGGTCCATCTCAGCAAGTAGCCAGAGGTTACAGAATTGTGAACTTAGGTGATCCAATGATCTTCTCTAGAAGAACTTTACAATTTTATCATAAAAAACAGGACTCATATCTCAATAATCTTATATTTCCCACTTCTCAAGCTTGCTAGAATACAATTCATTTGCCATATGTTATTGTTTAACATTTACATTTCGGTTCTATTAGCAAAGAAGCAGCAAGCAAAGCTAACCGAAAAGCCAAACCTGAGAAACTAGAGTCATGACTAAATCTTAAAGTCAGTAATTGTTAAAACAAAAGGTAGAGAAGATTGGATGTTTATAAAACCATGGCCAGATGGTCTGTGTGTAGCTCGATCCCTAAGGACTATTTAGCATTCTGTTTTTTCTAGTCGCTTGTAATCATGCCCGCTGCCTCGGCAGTACTCATAAGATCACTCACATCTCAAGATCATGAAATAATATATAAGAATAGAAAAAAAAAATGAAAGAAAAGATCTAAGAGAAACGGATCAATAAAAAAAGAAGAGAAACAGATCAATAAAAAAAACACATGGTGTGTGAGAGAGAGGGAAAAAGGAAAAGTAAAAGAAATAGAGGGATTGATCGCCATACCTGAGAGTAGAAAGGGGGGAGAAGAAGCTCCTGCCTATTGCAGAAAAAGGAAGAGAAAAGGTTCTCTTGGTGAAGAACCGCTAGTATAGGGTTTTGTCCTGGAGAAGAACAGTGGTGTAGGTATTTTTTTCACAAAATTCACTGTATTTTGTAAGAAGGACCCTGTTCTTTTCTTCTTTTTTTTTTTCCGTTACGAAGTAGCAATTAACGAGGTCCATCTAACATGGCAGATTCTTATGCGTGGTGAGAGCTATTTCGTCGAAACAGTACGAAATAGGGGATCCGGACTCACAAAAAAAAAAAAAGGGCCAAGCAGCTGTGCTACATAGCCTGGATTTTGTCCCGGGCTGTTTAGACTTTTTCAGGGCTAAGAGTCACAACATTGCCTCTTTTATATTACAATATATTGGGTGGGCCCCACAGTGGTGTGGTTAAAAAAAAGAGGCAACATTGCCTCTTTTATAATAGTAGAGATAGAGATAGAGATAGAGATAGAGAAGTCACCAAACAGAGGCCAAAAGCATCTTTTTTAAGTTGGACTTAGCGATAACATCAACTAGACTAATAAAAAGAAAAAAAAAAGTTAGACTAGACTAATAGGTGGGCATATGTCAGGAAGTCATTTTCTTAAGTTAAATCAGTACCCAAAACTAAAAAATGGGTATCTTTGCAATTAAAAATTCTAAAATAAATAAATAAATAAACTAGTGGGGTCGAATCTTTTTAAAGAAAAAAAGAATTCTAACTAGGCCGGTTAATTTAGCCTGTTGAAATGGATATCCGGCCCGTCCCAAGCCCGAAAACACAGGGCCTTAAAAATTCTGGTAAAAAAATATGTCCATGTAGCAATACTCATGTATAAATCAAGTTTTGTCCGATATTTGCAATTCATAATTGGTCTTTATGGGTAGGAAGTTTGCCTCGTGTTAGTATCATATAAATATTACCCTATATTTGAAACCACACGTGACATAAATTCACAATTGATGGTGGACTAGAGGGCTATAGATGAAGGATTGAATTTTGGTGTGTTTGGATTAGATAGGGGCGAGGCCGGAATGATGATGAAAATGCGATGAAAGTGACCCACCGTATGGTGATTAGGCCCAAAAGTTAGAATGATTATCACCATATGGTTAGAAAGATTAGGCCCAAGTGTTGAATTTGACAAACATCAAGCCCAATAATCATCCTAACATTTTCTTGTTTTTTTTTTTTTTTTTAGGAAAAAAAAAAAAGAAGCTTTAGATTCAATCCATTAGTAAGTAAAACCAATTCATAAAAGTTAAATGTGTTCGAGGGGAAACTATGGCATAATGTTACTTTCTCCGCCATTTTGTCATTTGAGAGCGGCTGGGCTAAATTTTTTAAGGGGGTCTTCAAAAAACAAATTTGAGCTTGGCCATATTTTGCCCCTTTACCGCTTGCCTTTTGAGCTTTTTTTCAGGTCCCATGGGGTATTGCCCCAAAACACAACACCGAGACTTCTTCTATGCAAAGTTGATGCTCTATTTCAATTAAGTAAGTTAAATAAAATTATTAGCTTTTTTATATACCCACATAGGGATTGTAAATAGGCCCATGAGGTTTTAGTATTTGTAAGTAGGCCATTTATTTCTCTTTTTAATACCTTTCATGTCCCCAAGATCAATATTCCTAATATGAATGGAAAGCCACCATTAGATTTGTGTTGGATTTTTATATAAATGACAACTTTACTCTTACATCTATTAAACAAAAATGAGTATTATTATTTATAAAAATACCATTATTTTATTTCAAGTCCAATGATTTCTCTCAATAACTCTCTCATACACATAACCAGGGGTGGACCCAAGTATTAGAGCCTGGGAACTGAATACCCCACCTATATCTGAGAAAAGTTTAAATCCCCCCCTAAATTCTAAAAATTAATATGTTTTTTACACACTTGCTCACTCCCTCAATATTTCTTTTACATAGAGTCAAACACTACCCCCTCAAAAATTCTAAAAGTTAATAATTTTTTTTACATTTGCCCATTCCCCAATATTTCCTTTACACCCCCTACACATTAAGCATAATCATGCGTTTTTTAAGCTTTCATCGATCTAACGGTGGGTGATCTTTGGATTGGATAAGTCATAACCGATTATAAGTACACGTGTGGATTGTCATCATGATCAATTTGGATTTAATGAAATTAGCTTTGTATTGATACAAAAATGAATTTATGCAGGGTTATTCTCTAGCACCAAGTGAAATTGTTAATGTTGCATTTTTCTTTTGGTAACCAGCTAGAGGGGTTGGGACCAAAGAGAGAGCCCGCACACACACGAAAAGATAGCTCACACAAGCGGGAAGAAGGCCCACACAAGTGGAAAAATGTGACATACCCGCGGTTCAATCCTTTGACAACCAGGTGAGAACTGCTGCCACTTACCAATGAAGTAAGTGGCCGTTGTCAATAAAAACGCATCTTAAGGCCTAGGCAAACCCCTACACAGACTATCAATATGCATTTTTTCAGACTTATCTAACCGGATCTAAATCTGGGCTAGACTTGTGTTGGATTCGAGCCCTTTGAAATACGGTAAATGTTGGTTGGCAGAAATTTCCAATGGTTTGAATTTTAGCAAAACTTTGACTCAATGCCAATACACTCATGACGGAGTGCAGTTGGCACCATAATAATACACACATGCCTAGAGACTTTAAGTTGAAAGTATTACTCTTGACCGCCCAAAAAAAAAAAAAAAAAGGAACTCAATATTTAGGACTTGATTCAAGCTTTCTTGACACTCCACCATGTGAAAAAAACATGATTAACTCTATGTCATTCTTAGAAGTATGTAAAATCGTTCTAAAAATGAGAAATTAGAGATGTATTTGGACCATTGTCAATACACAATGTAGAAGCGCTTATGAGCGGTTTGGATTTACTAACATGGGCCCATCTCTTTAAGTGAGAGGGGAAGTGGGCTTATAAAAGAAAGTACTCCCGTGATGCACCTAAGTCTACCATTTTAATTGTGGTAACTCAGTTGGTGTAGGAACACGGTTTGCATTCCGCGGTTGAGGGTTTGAAACTGCACTGCCACACTAGGCATAAAAACAATAATCATAAAAAAAAAAAAAAAAATCAAGGAGACAATCACCAAATCCCAATTTCAACACTCCCACAGCTTAAATCAAGCAAACCAACTATTGAATTCAGGTATGTTTATCCATGAGGTCCATCTCAGCAAGTAGCCAGAGGTAACAGAATTGTGAACTTAGGTGATCCAATGATCTTCTCTAGAAGAACTTTACAATTTTATCATAAAAAACAGGACTCATATCTCAATAATCTTATATTTCCCACTTCTCAAGCTTGCTAGAATACAATTCATTTGCCATATGTTATTGTTTAACATTTACATTTCGGTTCTATTAGCAAAGAAGCAGCAAGCAAAGCTAACCGAAAAGCCAAACCTGAGAAACTAGAGTCATGACTAAATCTTAAAGTCAGTAATTGTTAAAACAAAAGGTAGAGAAGATTGGATGTTTATAAAACCATGGCCAGATGGTCTGTGTGTAGCTCGATCCCTAAGGACTATTTAGCGTTCTGTTTTTTCTAGTCGCTTGTAATCATGCCCACTGCCTCGGCAGTACTCATAAGATCACTCAAATCTCAAGATCATGAAGTAATATATAAGAATAGAAAAAAAAATGAAAGAAAAGATCCAAGAGAAACGGATCAATAAAAAAACAGAAGAGAAACAGATCAATAAAAAAAACACATGGTGTGTGAGAGAGAGGGAAAAAGGGAAAGTAAAAAAAAGAGAGGGACTGATCGCCGTACCTGAGACAAGAGAGGGGGGAGGAGAAGCTCCTGCCTATTGCAGAAAAAAGGAAGAGGAAAGGTTCTCTTGGTGAAGAACTGCTGGTGTAGGGTTTTGTCCCGGAGAAGAACGGTGGTGTAGGTATTTTTTCCACAAAATTCACTGTATTTGTAAGAAGCACACCGTTTTTTTTTACTTTTTTTCCATTACAAAGTAGCAATTAATGAGGTCCATCTGACATGGCAGATTCTTACGCGTGGTGAGAGCTGTTTTGTCGAAACAGTACCCACTATTTCTACAAACAGGGGATCCGGACTCACCAAGAAAGATAGGGCCAAAAGTCACAACTCACAATACACGAGGTTCCTAATAACGCGGTGGATGCAGGGATTCCAGATCGTGGACTTGACCTTAATGCTGCAGAGGTGGGCCATACACATGTTCACATGCAAAATAGTGGGAAGAAAAGCAATGTCACTCAATAATTTATACAGTGGCTCTTACAATGAATACTAACCAAATACAAATAGGACTCTACATGTGAGTGTAGGAGTGTAGGACACTAAGCAGCAGTAGGAGATCTCATTCTTGAAACATTTGATCATTTTCAAGTTAAAATCAAAATTTTAGAGAAATTAAAGAGAAATACCCTCCTATAAGTGCTTATTTATAGATAGGTCTACTGTCTACCAAAGCCTCTAATGTCAAAGTGGAGCTTTCTTTTATAATCTTACTGCAAATTAGTTGTAAGTTAAAATTAAAATGTTAGGACCTTTTTTTTTAACTCCTTAATCTAATTAGCTCATTCGAAATTAGACTAGAGTTTCCAGACGCCGCCCTTAAGAAAGGGAAGGACAAAGAGAGAAATAATAGAGAACTGCTTTGAAATCACAGTAGATAGCATTGATAAAAAAAAAAAAAAAAGATTAATTAGTCAAATCCTTTCATTAAAAAAAGTTTGAAACCACATAATTGAACGAACATAGTAGCAAGGAGCCCATGTTGTACAGATCAAAGACCCGTGGACAACTAGAAGTTTTTTTTTTTTTTTTTTTTTTGGGTAAGAGGGACATCTTGAAGTTGAAACCCGTGAAGGAAACATAAAGGAGCCCGTTTGGTAAAGGTTAAAGACGCATGTGTATTTTTCAATTATATCCTAAGTAAAACTGAACACTTGAGTTTTGAAGGTTCTTTGAAAAAGTACTATCAAGAGGGTGAGGGTTATGGGCATGGAAATCATAACATCAAACAAAGGTCTCAACATGGGCCAAGCTAAAGTGAGTGGACCCGAAAACATCTTCAAGACAAAGCAGTAGATCATGCACTCTTCGCTTTTTTCAGAAACAAAGGTCTCAACATGGGCCAAACTAAAGTGAGTGGACCTGAAAATATCTTCAAGACAAAGCAGTAGATCATGCACTCTTCGCTTTTTTCAGGATTTGAATTACTAGGGTGGTGGCTAGTTATTTATTTCGCACCGTCCGTTCATTCAGAGTGGAGATAATTTGATGATCTTTTTTTAGGATTTGAACTACTAGGGTGGTGGCTGGGTATTTATTTCGTACCTTCCATTCATTCATTTTTCAATTAGAGTGGAGATAATTTGATGATTATTAACTCAAATTTGTTTCTTTAATTATAATTATATTTAAAAATTAAGAATTCAATTATATGAAACAAGCTGATGGCAAATGTCAAGTGATTTTTTTTTTAGAGCACAAACAGTCTTAGATGGAACCCATATCAAGATGGTTAACTTGGACCAAATATCATGATCCTTAACTTTTACCCATTCCAACTTGTTTCTCTCTTGATTAAAAAGATTGCAAGTTATAACCAGTAACTGGGTTTTCTCTTCATTCATTTTACTTGCCGCCTGTCGATTGCTGGATCCCACCAAAGTCCATCGTTGGATGCAGCTGAATTCGATCCATTACGCTTTACAATATGTGAGTCGCACAACGGCACAGCCCCAAACAAATTGATATTTTTATAATGGGTAATCTTCCAAAATGCCACTTTGGCTCCCCTGTTTTTTTTGGCGTGGGCTCACCTTGGGCGTGTTTTGCAATTAATTAGTTAAGTGAAAGTAGAATGAATTCAGACAAAAAATGACAAGTGGTCATATCAAAAGTACACAATTTCAAAATTCCATTTAAATTTTAAAAAAAAAGTCAAAAAAGCAACATCATTTCTCTATTAAAAGACAAAAAAACCTCCACTTTTTCATAAAAAAAAAGTCAAAAAGATTTCATGCCAAACAACTAAAAATAAAACACCATCATAATACCTTATATTTTATTTTCTATTGATTTGATACTTCAATTCACCATACATCCAAAGAGGCCCTAAGTTAATCTAATCCTTTCGCATGCACTACCCCCCTCTTCAATGAATGGTCATAAGTCAAAATTTGACACTCATCCAAATTTTATTCACTGGTGGATTGAAATTGTAAGAAAGTAATGTTTTTACAACTATTAAATTTTAGGACTATAGATTAAATGGTTAAGATGATCTTATAAAGTCCAAATTTCACATAAAAATAACTCTCATATAGATTTTTTAATCCGACGGACTTTTATGATTATCATGCAAGCAATCCGGTGGGCCCTATAAAGAGAAGCATTTTTAAAGCGCTAGCCTTCCGAATTTAAGATTTTATTTTACGGCTCCCAACTTCTCCACACACCCCCACCCCCAAAAAAAAAAAAAAAAAAGGTTTTTCAATATTGCTCACTTTTTCTTTTGGAGAAGCCTTTTCTCTCTCCGTCTTTTTTGAAACGGAGGTCCTTTCGTAGCCCTAGGCGAAGAGACTTTTTGAAAAAGGCCCTTGTTCAATGGTCTCAAGCTTGATAGAAAAGAGCTGCCAATTTAAATCTAGGTGTAGATTCATTTCTTGTCATTTTTTGTCTGCATTTACTGTAATTCACTTTAATCAGTTCATTGACAAACAAGTCCAAGGCCTCAGACGTGAAGAGGGGACAAGACACCATAGCTAAGAAGGCTCTCAATAATGTGGAGGAGCCGTGGAAGCAGGCACATGATAACATGCAGAGGTGGGCCACACATATGATCACAAGCAGAATAAAGGGACTCTTGACGTTATTGCCGAAGCAGAGGTGGGCCATACAAATGATCACATTCACATGCAGACTAGAGGGAAGGAAAGCAATATCACTCATTCATATATATATATATATATATATATATATATGAGCAAGGTTCTCCTAAGCTTAAACTTCGAATAAAATCTTGTAAGCTCATGCTTGTGGGGTCCACCTTTGGTCCATCCAAATAGACCAAACACATGACCCCTCTAAATTGCACATGTCCACCAACTTTCGGTTAGATCCGAATTTACTGTGCCGTTGGATCAAATATGTACCGATTCGAATGGACTATTGACCATTAAACTTTTGGACCCATATGGAGATGATAGAAATCACGGTTGAGTCTGATTTTTTTTAGAGAGAGATGCTAGGGAGTCCTTGAAATCCCCTCAACCCCCATCCCCATATGGGTCCCCATGTGGGCCCCACCACACACTTGAGCTTACCTTATCCTAAGCTTGAGCTTAGGAGGCCCATATATATATAGATATATATATATATATATATATTTATACACACACACAATGAATACTATCCAAATACAATTAGGACTCTTCATGTGAGTGTACGACACCGACTAAATAGAAGATCTGAAAATCTCCTAGGACCATAATTTGCATTCGGAAGTTATAGGTTCGAAACTGCACTATCACATTGGGGCTATACGAGAGTTTACCCGGCTTCCCTCTAGGCCTGAAGGGATTAATCCAGCCCTAGCGCAAAAAAAAAAAAAAAAGGAGATCCGAAAATCTCATTATGATCAAAATGACCCTTGAATTGTAACCACACATTTAAATTGTTGCCCACTTTTTACCCACGCTTAAATTGCCGGAGTGGGTGGCAAGTCCAGTAATGAGTTATTATTAATTTTTTTACCCATCTACGGTGGGATCATTTTTTTTTTTTTATAGAGCACACCCGAGAAAATAGTCTACAGAGTGGGAAAAAAGCCTGGCACACCCGGAAAAGATGACCTCCCCAATAAGAACCCAACTCCTTACCAGTGGGGCATGGAGTGGTTATTCCAGTAATGAGTTGGAGGTCCTCGCTTTGACCGCTTGTGGGCTTATCCGATACGTAGTGCTAGTGATTGATGTTGTGTATTCGAGGTTTACCAATGATCAACTGCATTGGGGTCAGTAGATTCTCCTCATAAAAAAATTGATCCTTGAAATATTTTGTAATGATGCAAATTCCCTCGACTATTTGTCTCAGCACCGATGTTTTCAAGTTTAAAACCAATTTTTTAAGTAAATTAGAGAGAAATGCCCTTCTATTGGCCCTTATTTATAGTTCTACCAAACCCTCTAAATGTCAAATTGGAGCTTTCTTTTGTAATTTTATTGCACACTACTCGTAAATTTAATATAAAAACTTCAGTATTTTTCTTTAAGACCTCAATCTAATTAGCTCCTCCCCGATTAGAGTAGAGTTCCCTTAAACCACATAATTGAACGAACCATTGTACGGGTCAAAGCGGCGTCAGCTTACATCATCATGTTAACCCACTTTACTTGCAAGTGGGTCTTACCAGTCGGACAAAAGTCATGATATTATTGAGCTTCCACCACTAGGACAACACCCATGCAAAACCAAAAACTCAAAGCTATTCTGCTTTATCATGTTAATAAAGACTTACCCATGTTAATTAAATGTTTAGGTTGAATGGTTGGTTATTGGTTATGTTAACTGTTTGGGCAGGGCATGAAATTTGTGTTAGTTTTGATGCATGCATAGAGAGGTTTGTGATATGAACAAGTTAATCAAAGATGGTGGATCCTCCACATGTTAAATTAGTTCCTAGCTGCCATCAGCACCATAGTAGCCACAACATTGGATCATTTCTTATTAGAGTAACAGTACATCTTGTGTATTGCCACATGTATAGATTATCAGCAGAGGCCAATGCCAAATAGGTGCAGGCATTGATTTGATGATCTAACTGCCCTTTCAGTGGATCCAAATGAGGATGAGTGAGCCCTAAAACATCTTCTAGGCGGCTTTCAATTTCAACCAATTGTTGTCTTTTTTCCGATTAAAATATCTTTTAGATTTGACTCCATACATTAATTTTTGGCTCACAAGAATTCGAGGGAGGAGAATCTGCTAGGACTTCCCAATCTATGAAATTTTCAATGCACCCACCTTTTGCAGCGTGTAGCCTCTCTGTAAAAGGTATGATTTATTGAAGTGCACAAGACTGCATGGCTATGGACAGATTGCTGCCTTTCAAGCAATTTAGTGGAATACGTACATAAAAGACTAGAGTGACAATACATCTTGTGTGGTCCTAAATGTATAGATTTTTGTCGGATGTGAATTTTGATCCCCCCGGGAGGGAAATCGCCATTCAACTATATATGCTATTTAAATTTTACATCGAAAATGAGGATTCCGACTACCCTCAAAATCGACGGATCACGATTGCCAGCTACGGTAACGGCCGTAACACCGTTTTTCTAAGAAAGCCGAAGAAAAATGAATGGGAGAAAATAAATGGGTGGGTTCTTCTTCTCGTCTAATGTGCTGCCGGCAACACACGACGGTTGTCTTGTCACATGGATTTGGGTTTCTTTGGGTCTCTTTAATATAGGGTCAATTCAGGGTCATGAGTTAAAGTCCAAATAAGGTTAATCCTCACATAGCAAAATCATAGTGTATCTAAGTAAAACGAAATAATTAAAATAAAGAAAATAAAAGGGGGCGGTGCCAAATATTTAAGAAGAGGATCGGCCCCGTTCCCGGGTACCCCCTTCTAATCCTTTGGAAAAACAGGGTTTAAAGGCTGACTTTTCAAATCAAAATGATGATGCAGATGAGGCTTTGACTTGTGATTTCTGTGTTTTTCGTGTGCGATATACGAGTGATAAAAGTGAGAGGCCGATGGGCCGTAATTGATTGGAGGTGGCCGATAGGCCGTAATTGATTGAAGGTGGCCGATGGGCCGGTGCTTATTTTAGGGTGGCCGATGGGCCGTGATTGTTTAAAAGTGTGTGTGAAATCACTCATCTCATCTCGTCATTCTCATTTATTCAATTTTAGAAATCAGTTCTTCATTCCCTTTTATCATTAAATTCGATTAAATATTTGGCACCTAAGGTGGAGGAAGAAATAAAGGAAAAATCTTTTTGGGTTTATTTTATTGGTTTTGTAGTTTTTATGGATTTTTGAAATTGGGGCAAGAAGGGCCTAACTAGGGAATTTTTACTTGGATCTACATAATTAATGCTTTATTACTGATTATCGGATTAACCCTAGCCTAAGGTCCTAGACCGCCCACATCAGCTTTCCCGGTCCCCTAAAGGAACGAGAAAAAGTGATGGGACGAAGCCTAATGCTCTAATCTACCTAATGAGGGGAACTGATCAAATCCTGGGGTGTAAATAGCTAAGCTTAATAGTTCCTACGCCTAAGCGGCGTATTAATTATGATCTTAATTGGCTTGGTTTATTTTAAGTTATGGTTTTGATTAAGAATTATTTAGGGGGTGGATTAAGGTTGTCTTAAGGTTCTGTTTTAATTGTGGAAGGTTCTGAAGTTTCGGGTAAAAAGTTAAATAATGAAAAAGATATCAAAATCGGCGAAACAAGGTTAACGGAGGACTTGGGCGCATCTGTGGTGGCGCCTAGGTCCTCTGGATGACTTGGGCGCACAGGCAGTGGCGCCCAAGTACCAGGTTCTGTGTAACTTGGCTAGTGATGAAGGTATTAATGTTAATTTCGGAATTCGAGGAGTTTTGCTAAGTGTAAGCTCCTGTTCTAATGTTATTTTACGTTTTGGATTGATTTATTTTAATAATCTTAAGTCCAGAACTCGAAACACAATCGGAATTCCCCGCTTAGATTTGATAGAGGACTTGGGCGCATATATGTATGCGCTTAAGTGTTTTTGGGCACTTGGGCGCACCAGCAGTGGCGCCCAAGTCTCAATTTGATACTTTTTGATTTTCTGACTTTGGTTCGAGACTCCGAATGGGTTTATATTAATGAGATTTTAAATTTCAAGGCTATTATTAGTTCGGTGAAGGTTTTGAGATGTTGATTTGGGTCGAGATTTGAAACGAATTAGGACTCGGTGATCCCGGAGCTAGAATTGGACTTGGGCGCACCTATGGTGGCGCCTTAGTCCTTCTGGGTGACTTGGGCGCACCTACAGTGGCGCCCAAGTGGTCCGTCTGTGAGTTTTGGTTCTTTCTTAGATTCGTTCACCTAAATTTGGATTTTTAGGTGACCTATGTCAATAGATTTTGGATCCTAAGTTGGTTTTAAGTTTCTAAATCTTAATTATGGTAATGGTTTGAATTTGTGAGTTGAGACGTAACCGAAATGCGTCTCAGGATTGAACTAGGGACTTGGGCGCACTTGTGGGGGCGCCTAGGTGTGTCTTGTGACTTGGGCGCACCTGTGGGGGCGCCTATGTGTATTCTGTGACTTGGACGCACCTGTGGGGGCGCCTATGTGTGTTCTGTGACTTGGACGCACCTGTGGGGGCGCCTATGTGTGTTCTGTGACTTGGGCGCACCTGTGGTGGCGCCCAAGTGTCAGTTTACTAACTTGTTGTCTCTAGGGTGTTTTAAGTCAATTTCGGGTATTCGACTTTAGTTTCTGTTGGGAGATGTTTTTATTATATATATATATTTTTTGGGATTTAATTGGTATATCGTCTTGATGGGGATTTAAACTAGGAATTGGTAATCAAGATTTGATTAAAGCTTGGTTAAGGTCTGAATTTAGTGTTGTTAATTGGATCTCGTTGATTGTGGTCTTAATAAATTAGAGCTTATTAATTAGGTTTATTAATTAGGACTTTAATTGAAACTTGTTGATTAAAGTTTTGTTCAATTATGTGTTTCATTAGAAGTTGTTAATCAGTTTTAAGGATTGAATCAATTAATTAAGTCTATGGATTTTAATTAGATATTTTAATTAGGTGCTTTAAGTTAATTAAGTGTTTTAAATTGGAATTGGTCGAGTTTACTAATTTACTTAGGCGTATATGGAAAAACCTAGGATAATTCTACTACTTCTTTTAATTACTTTTTTTTTCTTCTAATTACTAGAGAGTAAGATGAGAGGAGAAGTGTTTTAGAATTTTGTGATTTTTCTCTTTTCGATTTTTTTTAGTTTTTTATGCAGAAGCAATGCAACCTAAATTAAGAAATAACCTAAGGTCTTCTACTTAATGTCTACTCTATTTCCCTTTTTTTTTTTATAGGCTTTTCTATTTCTTTTAAATTTTTTTTTTTTTTGTTTTCTTCTCTAATTACTAAAGAGCAAGATGAGAAGGGAAGAGTTATATGATTTTTATAATTTTTTTTAGTATTTTATGCAATATAACCTAACCAAAAGTGTTGATGATTCGGAATTTAAAATTCAATAATCAATCGAAATTATCACAAGTATGGAACAACAAGCTAAATGAAATGAAAAATGTAGGAAATGCGGGCCGGAAAGCAAACCAGGGACTTGGGTGCACCTATAGGGGCGCCCAAGTGTGTCTGGAATACTTGGGCGCACACACAGTGGCGCCCAAGTCACTTTTTGCTGGTTGTGATATATCTATGATCTCCGGTGATATTCCGACGCAATTTTCCAACAATTTGCAATTAAATATACGATCCTAATACTAAATATTAATATCAAATCCTCCGGATTTGAAAATAATAATACGAGGACAAAGTTTGAAGGGTGGTTCCCTTTTGCAGGGACTTGGGCGCACTCACAGTGGCGCCCAAGTACCTCTGTTTTTTTGTTTCTTCCCTTTTCCTTCTTTTCAAGCAATAATATTTTGTCCTCTCTCGATTCTTTCAATGGTTTTTATAAATCCGAAGGCTTTGATATCAAATTATCCGAGGATAGACTCGGATCTGTGAAGCAAAATGCACACGAAATGGAAAATCGCAATTTAATTCCTGACTCTGGACTTGGGCGCACACACAGTGGCGCCCAAGTGTTTTTTTTGTGTTTTCTTCTCTTTTTTTTTTTTTTTTATTTGCTTCTTCTTTCCAACACTTTTCGTGTGATTTTGAACACAAAGTTGTAGATCCGAGGTCCTGATATTAATATGTATGAGAATGAATTCAAATCTAAGAAACGAAGTGCACGCGATATGAAAATTGGGATTAAAATCCCATGCAGGGACTTGGGCGCACCTAGGGTGGCGCCCAAGTGCTCTGTTGCACTTTTCTTTCTCAAGTTTGAAGTCTTTCCAACGAAAATGATATGAATGCAAGATCTATTCTAATCACAAATTCGGGGTGATGAGAACGATGCAGATCTACAGCCTATAGATGATCCTAAGCATGTTACTAAATATGATGAATGCAAAATATCAGATCTACTGTAAAATACTATTATAAATGCAGATCTATGATTAATGGATGATCCTAAGCATGTTTCTACTAATAATAATACTAATAAAAAGGAGATGGATCTAAAATACCGGTTTGCGTTTTTAAGTCCTAGATCGAAGTCTTTTGCGCAAATCCATAGCTTTGGGAGGCCTTCTCCATTGCTGATCTTGGAGAACCAAAGTGCTTTTCCTTCTCCTTTCTCCTAGATCTAAGGATCTCTCTTATGAACTCTCTCCTTTTTTCTCTCTTTTTACTTTTCTTCTTCTTCTTTTTTTGGTAGCCCCCTTTGCAAAAATGGTATGAGAGGGTTTTTATAGGGTTTTTGGCGTGGAAGAGGGATTAGGGTTGCTGTGGGTACGAATTTCTAGAGACTTCATGCAAACCTAGGAGACTTTAGGGTTTTCTTGACTTGGGCGCACATGCAGGTGCGCCCAAGTGGGTCCTGGGACTTGGGCGCACACATAGGTGCGCCCAAGTGAGTCTTGGGACTTGGGCGCACACACAGGTGAGCCCATGTCTGGTCTTCGGGGTTGAGTGGGTTTAGAGTTTGGCTCGGATTACTTTAGGATCGGATTCGGACTAAAACGATGAAGGTTAGACTTGGGAGCAACCGTGGGTGCGCCTATGTGCAATTTGAAAACGATTGGGGACTTGGGCGCCACCCTAGGACTTGGGCGCACTTGTGTGGGCGCCCATGTCACCCTTTGGATTAAATGGAATTAATGGTTAAGTTTTGGTTGCTTTCGGATCGAATTTGGACCAAATGATAGAGATTTAGGCTTAGGCACATCAGTGGGGAAGCCCATGTGCATTTCCAAAAGGATTGGGAACTTGGGCACACCTAGGGTGGCGCCCAAGTGGATTTTAGGACTTGGGCGCACACACAAGTGCGCCCATGTCATCCTTTGGGTCAAATAGGTTTAATGTTTGGTTTCGTTCCATTTTCGGGTTAAGGTTAGGCTGGAATTGTGAAAAACAAAGCGGAACTCACCTAAGTATGCACTCAAGTGCCTCATAAGGTCGACCCAGGACTTGGGCGCACACACATGTGCGCCCAAGTGCTTTTCTGGGACATGGGCGCACCTGTGTGTGCGCCCAAGGGATTTTTTTGTACATGGGCGCACCTGTGTGTGCGCCCAAGTGGATTTTGGTGGGGGAATCTTCCGCGGGCCATATCTTTTGATCCGTTTGTCGGAATTGGACGTTCCACATATCGTTGGAAAGCCCTCGAAACGTAGAATCTTTTGGTCCATATATCATAATGATTAAAGATTGGAATAGAGTAGGGATATTTGGATCAATGATTCTAGCTTCTTAACTCATGCTAATCGCATCGCACTTAGACAAACTAAGCGTAATGCCTCTAGGAATAGCCTGAGTGTGTTCTATGTAGTCTGGGATGGACTTGAATAGTACTATAGTTCATTTCTTGTATGAGTAGTGGGTTGGACGAGATCTTGACACTATTTGGCTTTTTTCCTCACGAATTTCTAGAGATTGTTGAACTAAGTCTAAAATTATCAACAAGCATCTTCATCGCCATTAATTAATTTGAATTATGCCATTAACCATTCAATTATGGGTAAAATGGGGGCACCATTATATATGACGGGTGCTTAATGCTATCGTAGAGGGCCAAATGAGGTGTCTACAATTTTAAGAGGCCTATGCCATGCAGGTGAAGGCCTATGCCACCATTGGATTACAAAAAAGGACCTATATGTAACTTTCTATTAAGCTCTATAATCAGAGGCGGACCGACGTTGCGACCCAGGTTAGATTTTAAATTCCTCTTCAAATAGTATTGGGCCTTGGCCCACGCCCCATATCAACACAATCCACGCCCCAAGTCAAAGAGGTAGAACGAAAGAAAAAAAGGGAGATTTTATATGCACACTAGAAAAAGAATCTTAGGATCCTCTTTGGCTCTTCCGCTCTTCCCCAAATCTTTTCTTCTTCCGCACTAGAATCCTCTTTGGCTCTTCTGCTCTTCCCCCAACCTCCTCCTCTTCCGCACTTCGGCTCTGCCGACCTACCTTCTTCCTTCGAAGCTCGACGGTTCAAGTATCTCTCTCCCTCTCTCTGTAGCTTCTCTCTTCCTCTCCCTCTTACTAGGGTTTGTGCAGTTTCCTCTCTTCTTTTCCTTCCTCTCTTCCTCCTTTGCACATTAGGGCATATGTTTTAGTTTTCCTTTTTCTTTTGAAGTGATAATTTCAGTGCCCTCTATTTTATTAAAAATGAGAAAAGGGTGAGGTGATTGAGAAGAATATGTTCTCTCTGATTCTCTCTGTCTCTCTTTCTCTGATAAATGGAGGGAATTAGGGAAATCAAAGTGTAGAGATCAGAGATGTCGTTGACTGACTGACTTGATCACATTTATGGAGGGAATTAGGGAAAAGGGCGATTTTACTCGGTCCGCCTCTGTTCTATAGCACATGATTCTTTTACATAGCAAATGAAGATATAAACAGTGTCTTTCAGTTGTTTCTTCTTCTCAGTGCATAGCCAAAAAAACAAAGCACCCATTTAACCATATAAATTGTAATCATCAGAAAAAGTAGATTGAAGGTTTATGTTCAAGATTCCTGACCTCCATAACTCCATTAATCCAAAGAACCAGAGGTTTTGAAGAAGGGTCCCCAACTGCTTCAAAGAACCAGTAGAAAAGTGCCCTTCAAGAGTCCTTGTTCACTGTCACATACCCAGAATAATGGGCAAAGTTCACATTAAAAGGCTGCCTAGGTAGATTATGCACTTTGTCTTTCTCTTGTTGGTCGGTTGGGTAGTCAAAGTCTATCCAAGATGAACTGCACTTGACCCTTGGAGAGCTAAGAACAAAAAAAAAAAAAAAAAAAAGGCAACAGAAAGAAAAACTGTTCTAAATCTATCCATCTTCTCCATTTTTCTTCTTGTGGGCTCTCCTGTTTGTGTGATTTATAGCAGAGTGATGGTGTGTGTGAGACTGTGAGTGCCGCTGCCAACGTGGGGCTTGTGAGTGCCTAGGATTTCTTGGTGCTGACACAAGAACATGTGTTAATGTTTACTTCCTGCAGTAGGATTTGATTATTTTAACTTGCTTTTATTTTATTATACCATGGTTTGGTGCAGACTACAAAGTGCTCATGTCAATGACTAATGTTTAACAAATTGGACGGTAGAGTAAGAACAACAATTAAAATAATGGGCTTCACAAGTAAAGTCTATAAAGCAATGATAGTGCTGATCATCAACAATAGAGTAAGAAAAACAATTACAAATAAAACATATAAAACACATGATCATTAAAATTATGGAATATGTAAATTAAAATTTATTTTAAAGATTTTGAATGATCTAGAATTGTCCATATTTTTTATGTCCTGGTTTCGAATAGATCTGAAATTGTTGTGAGCAAGTCTTATCTAATTGTCTTGATCTATGTTTAAGCTTTAACTACTTTTTTTTTTCTTTTTTTTCATTTTGGAAACATTATTCTTGGACCGTAATATGATGTTTATGATTATGCTGATAATGTTCATCTATAAATTATAAATACAGGTGCTCTCATTTGGATTCATATGATCAAGGAATTGTTTGGAACGTAAGGAAATAATAACGAGGTACTAATTTTTACATGATAATGTGTATTACTTCTTTAGAGTTTATTTATTATTGTTGTAAGGAAATAATAATGAGGTACTGAAAAATTCTAGCAAAAGTTTCGCTCCACCTAAATAAAAATCCTGAGTCCGCATCCGTCTATAACGATCAAAAGTGGCTAAGTGGCTAACGTACCTACACAGATAGGCCAACATCTAAAAGCACACTGCAAATAGCTAATGTGACATTCTAGCCATCCATTCATTTAGACTGTACACACCTGGCTAAGAAGAGACAGACAAGTATCTACATTAATCAATGGGTAAAAACATATCTAGTACCAGTATAGGAAATCAAGATGTCCAGAACATCACCATTGAACAAATCGGCCTTGGATGAGGAATACAGTTGTCGTGGAGGCATTTTCCCGTTCAAGGTTTCTGCGTGTTGGAATTTCAAATCCTGATGTTCGTCAAGGGGCCTGCCTTTAATTCAATAGGATCCAGTGTCATGGAGATGGAGGGCAGGGAATGGGACCGTAGAGTTAGATTCACAAGGGGAAGGTTGAACCCTCCCTTCTTATTAAGGTGATAGTGTTTAATCAAAGAAAACCCTCTGCCTTGTTGAATAGTTACAAAATTAATGCCATCCAAGTTTTTTGCAGGGCCTTTATGTTGGATATCTAGTGACCCTACATGCCAAGCAGGGGGGGTGGTGCGAGGCCGAACCCAGGAAAATTAAAGTTGGGAGGGTTTTATGTAAAAGAAATATTGGGAGAAGGGCCACATATATATATAAAAAAAAATATTAATTATTAGTTTTTAACTGTTTTCAGCCCCCACACCCTTGCACTGGGGTCGCCCTTGCATGGGGCCAACAAATAATATTTCCTAGTGATAATATCTCAACGAGATGCAACTCATTCAAATTGTGGCATTAACGATTACCATTCTAACTCCGATGAAGAGAATCAGTCAATTAAATAGAGACTCTTCAAGAAAGAAGACCTTTCTTAAAAATACTATGAGGTTTTTGAATTATTCATTTTCCATTCGGTCCAAATCTTACATTTTTTGATTGCGCAGGACTTCCATCACTAAATACCTTTCAATCCAAAATGCTTAAGGTTCTATTTGTTTACACTAAAATATATAGAAATCAAATGCAAAAGATTTATGCCATCAAGAGTTAAAAAAGGAAAATCATAAGTTCATTTTAAAAAACGAGTATTAAATAGCTTTCCCTTTGATGAAAATGGAATCAAAGGAAAATGAATGGGTAACTAGTAACTAGCTATTTCCTTAGTTCTTCATTTTCCATCTTCCTCTATTTAAATAAAATGAAAGATTATTTAATACTTTATTTTTCAATTTTATCTTTGATCTTTATTTTTAATCATTTGTGGTATAAAGTACATTTACTTCTTCCTTTCCCTCTGGGATACAAATTTTTAAAACCATTTACTCTTTTTTTTTTTTTTTTTTTTGTTTTTGTATAAACACTGTTTCATGCAAAAAAAAAAAAAAAAAAAAAAAAAAAAAAAAAAACACCCTCTCACACACACTATCAAATTCTATAACCGTAGCCATGTCCAGGAATAGAATCCTTTTTCAGAATGGAAGGTGCCTAGGTTATCATTGAGCTAGCAATAGGTTTGCAAGTGGGAACCACCTAAAATGAAACGGTCAATTTATAACCATGACTTTAATGATTTTCCTGTTTCTTCCCTTGCATCATGTGTACGGAATGGACCCCACGTCTACCTTTCACTCTGATCGAAAAAACAAAAGGGTTAATGTATCATAGAATTGGCTGACTACTGATATGACCAATGGTAGAAAAATCTTCCCCCACAAGGAGATGGCATACGGTGAATAAATGGTCCAGATTGTGGGGGCCACTTAAATGCATTTTTAATTTTTTGAAGGGGCATAGATGGAAAGTTTTCTTTGTGGGTAAGGGCCATGTAAATCATTTAATTATTCTAGTCCCTTGATGTAACACCCTTAAATTTTAACGGCCATTCAGTCATTAACTACGTAAAAATTTAATCCAACGGTGGTAAGCAAGGGCACCTTCAGCCTGAATTCAGGTACGCTGCAGCAAATTGTCCTTTGTAGTTATCCATACATCTCAGCCCTTCAAGATTCTAATGGTCACTGTCACCTTTAAGCCATTCAATCACAAGCGTCCAAGACTTCCATTGACCCAAGACTTGCATTGACCTCCAGCTATATGAACAATCTCAGCTTCCTTGTGTAACGCACAACACATATCAGGAAATCACCACCCATCAGCTGAAGAATCTCAAGTCTTATCTTCTTCAATCTTCCTACTGCCAAGTGCCAAGCATCAGGCATGTAATCATCTCAATCATGGATAACATTTATTTCATTACTTATTATGATGTGAGAACTTCTGGCTTTTCTTTCATTTTTTTTCCCTTTTGTTATTGTTAAATTGTGAGAACTCATACTTTTCTTTTGTAGGGATTAAGAGTTTGTCTGTTTTTTGTGTCTCCAAAGTAGCCTTATGACAACTCAAAACTTCGATTAAACAGAAAAATTCACCCATATCGGGAGTTGCCCAGTTAGTTAGGCATCTCGCATCTCACTTTATTGCATAGGGTTCAATCTTTGGATCGCCTTTCTTCCGCATAATCGGGGCTTCTAATGGGTCCCCATGTCCTTGTTTGGGTACCAAAATGAGAAAAAATAGAGAAAGAAAAATCAAATTTTACTCCAAAACAAGGAGAAAAACAGATCACTCATCGATGATCATCATGAATTAATGTTGATTACTCAATACGTGTAGAGTGTCTTCAAACTTTAGGACAAAGTTGAAACCGATACTTCATTATAATAGTCCATAATATACAATAAATCCTTAATTACAAGAGTCCTCCTCGCCCGTAAAAAAAAAAAAAAAAAAAAAAAAAAAACCTTGCCAAAAAAGTGAAAAACAAAAAACAGTCCTACTTTAATTGGTCAAGATAACACTCGGGGTGGGAGCGTGTGTTCATTACTCATTAGATTTAGTGCACGTTTGTCTAGCTGATTTTCCATGAAAAAATTGAGAATTGTGGAAATGATTTTCTGCACTATAGGAACATCCACGTTTAGTGTGGCCATTTTCCTTTATGGAAAAACGTAAAAATATACTAAGTTTTTTTGCGATTTCTCAGAAAATAAATTCTAGTGGAGTGGTTGGAAAACAACTTCCGTAGAAAAGGAAAATTCCAAGGTACTATTTTTTTTATTACTCATATACCAATGCATGCGTTGTAGTGAGACATTCAAAGGATTCAGACTCTTTAAATTTGCGTTAACATACAAGTTATACCTTGTGGTCTTATATGACTTGGTGAATTATTTTAAATGTTTCCCTCTCAATCACCTGCATTGGAGCCCGTCAAATGATCACAAATAACCAATATGAATTTTTTAATTAATGCTGGGTTTCATCCGATCAATCTGGCATGGGTACTACTTTGAATAGAGTAAGAAACAACTCTGGGTGCTAAAAGAAGAAAAAGTCATTATTTTAAAGCAATTTGGATTCATTATAGCCATCGTGTCGTCATCATCATCAAAGACTTGTTCTCACAATATTGGGTCAACTACATGAATTTTATTTCTCTCTCATTTAAAATATTTATAGTGAGCGTTTTGTCTCATTTGAATAACCATATTTTGTTCAAATTCTAACCTATTTAATAAAGTTTTCAGAAATTATGTCTTAAGAATATTTAGAGTATTTTTCAAATTTAGGAGTTTTCTTTGAATATTAAAAAAATGTAAAAAAATTATTTTAAAATGTAATGAAAATCAATGATTAAAAATATATATCCAGTCATCCATCACTTGCCCCTCCACAAGAAAAAAAGCCTCCTCCACTGATTCTAACCAGGGATAAACTAATTGCTCCCAATGGAATACTTTAATGTCCCTTACCAATTGAACTAGCAACTAATAAAATGAAATTTTTTATTTGTTGTTGTTGTTGTTTTTGCAATGTGTGTGCACCCATTCTTTGTATATATATATAAATATATATATATGAGAGGAATGTTTATGTGGATTCATCCCTCACCATAGGGTGATCCGTTTGAGGGATTTATGTGGCTTTTCCTCTTTGTACATGAACATTCTTCTCTCTCTCTCTCTATATATATATATATATGTATATCATGAAAAAAAAAAAAAAAGACTAACGGTGAAAAAAAAGACTTAAGGATATTTTAAAAGTGCCTCCACTCATGGATTTAATGGGAAAATTATTGCTTTTTATTTAATAATTATTTGGGTCATTTGTAATTTAATGCTTGAGATATGTAAATCAAATTAATTTACATATTAAGTTTCAAATATTGAAACATGACGATGTGTTATTGCAAACACAAACTTCATATCATTCTCAATAGTCATTCATTGTACTGCATCTGTTTAAACTAGATGTGTATATATAATGGATGAGGTGGGAAGAGGAAGAAGAGAGGATTTATAGTTTTCGTATAATTTAGTGGGCTCTAGGACCCCAAAACTTTACTAAAAATAAATAGTGCATTCTAGGCACAGACAAGATTTGGATGATGAACTTGGGGCCTACAAGATTGGAAGAAATAAAAAAAGGGATTGATCTGTTTTTTTTGAAAAGGGCAAATGGGTTTCGCTCCCATTGTAGTGTGTAGAGGAGCCAAGTTATATGTATATATATATATACCCCACTAGTCATGGTATAGAGGGGGACCGAAAGATCCAAATGGGGCCAACCTACATATCAAATCTGAAGTCAATCTAATACCTCTAACCCCTTCATCCGTGGTCCACAAGTTTAATAGCTTTATAACAAATAAGAAAAATTGACCATTAATCAAACGGTCTAGTCCATCTGAATCTATGCAAATTCATGGGATTTGGTGTCTATAAGGGGGTTGCGAATGTCTGGTCAATCTGGATTGGTCATAAGGTGGGCCCCAGTGGGCGTTCAAAACTGTGCGGACCTTAAGGACCGTCCTTATAGGACCGGTTCCCATCATATATATATATAGAGAGAGAGAGAGACCCCAGGGGACCACTTTGGTTTCAAAATATCTATTGGGGCCTTTTTCGTTTAGGGGCCATCAAGGGTGATTTTGTTGCGTAAATCTTTTATTATTTTATTTTTTAAAATTTTAATCATGACAAAATCAAATCAAAACACTAAAACCAATTTAAACAATTATTACAAAATATGAAATCCACTGAAATAAATCAGTAAAAAACTATAAAAATATCTGAAAATTTGAAGTGCCCATTGAAAGAATATCTTGCTTTTAAAAAAATTGAAGGTGAAATTTGCAATTGATTTTAAACAAGTTCTGATACTTTCTAGATTAATGGTTTTGACCCTCATATATTCTTGATCCTAGATTTTCTCATTTCTATCAATGTTTCTTTTCTCTAGCACACATATAAAGAGTGGTTGATATACTTGAGGATCTTTATCTCTAACCACACCCATATATTCAAGTATCATTCAAATTTTTAGCTCTCTGTATTTTTGAATTTAATCAATTCCTTGAAAGCGTTGTATGTGTAATTATATATCATTTAAAAATTTCAAAAATTGTGATAGAATATCATTTAAAATGCTCATAAATTTGTGATAGAATATCTTAAAATTTTCAAAAAGCCACTCCTCACCATCCAAACAGCTCATTTTAGACTTAGAAATCACTTATACCATAAAGTGAATTGTAGCGGGCCTTGAGATTAAAATTTTACTGCAACTTTATAGACATAGTGATCCACTTGATTCGCCAGCACATGTATGATTATTTCAGTGGTGGGCCTCACATTTTTCTCCATCTATTTTCTTAAAACTATGCGACACTTCTATTTAATATGTTGCTTTCTGTTCATCCATCTTTTTTTTTTTTTTTTGGGTTTTTGTTTTATTAGTACAGTGATTTGGTTGTGGACTTCGGGTTTCTGCCTATAATCCATGAAGCCAGGGGTCTTGGGCTCAAGGGTTTTTGGTAGGGGACAAAAAATACCCCCTGCAATACTGTAATTCCTGAACTTTAACCTTGAAAAGGAAACTAAAAAAAAAAAAAAAAAAACCTTGAAAAAGGTGTTTGACGGATGTACTAAATGATTGTATTACTTGTATATAAAGATAAAGTCTAGGGGTCATTATTGTAATATTAAAAGGGTGTATAGTTATCATTCATGTTGCTTGATGGTTGCTTGACACTTGTCATTTTGAATGTCCAAACCATTACATGTGTTTGTGAGTATTACATAATCTGGATTGATGCTATTGTTCATCTTTTCCTAATTGTCTTTTAGTTTTTTAACAGGCATGGATACATTTAAATCAGTTTCAGAAACTGGGAAGCTCATATATGATATTTTTGGTAATCAAATTGGTTACATTACAAATCCCGAAAAGAAAATGGAACAACTGGACAAAAATGCACAGCATTTATTTGCCCGGAGGGATGATTTGGAAAAAATAGCTAAAGAATTACCAAATGTGGCAACAAGCGAAAGCAAATTGTGGCTTGAAGATGTGAAAAAGTTACAAGTTGAGGTGCAGTCCATTAAAGAAGAGCATATGCGGTGTTCTAATGTTTTCTCAAGGCCGGAGTTGGGCAAACGGGTAGGTGATGTCATCGAGGAAATCACCGATCTTAATAATAAACGACCAAAGTTGAAGGGAAATGAGTTTTCTAATGCACCATTGGAGAAAGTTGAGCCACAAATTGTAGGAATGAATTCACTAACCGACTCCGAACCTAGATTACAGAAGATATTAGGGCTTATAGCAGATGTCAAAGTCGGAAAGATTGGAATTTGGGGAATGGGTGGCATTGGCAAGACAAGAACTCTGAAATTGTTGAACAATCGACTTGAAGAATCCCACATGTTTGACATCGTCATCTGGGTAACTGTCTCAGGAGAAGGAAGTCGAAGAAAGGTGCAAAATGATATTGCAGAACGTCTGAAATGTAATGAAAAAGATATGTCTGACGATCGGCTAAGAGCAAACATATCTAAAAATGTAAGTGGGAAGAAGTTTTTGTTGATTTTAGATGATATTTGGGAAAAAATAGATTTGTGTGATGTTGGGATCCCAATTCTAAATCAAGATAATGGATGTAAGGTCTTATTGACCACTCGGGACCTAGGCGTATGTCGGCACATGGAAACAGATGTGGAAATACAAATGGAGAAACTATCCGAAGTGGAGGCATGGAGCCTCTTCAATGAAAAAGTTGGGGATGTTGCCATGTCTCCTTCTATCGAACCAATTGCTAGAGATATCGTAAAAAAATGTAGTGGTTTACCACTTGCCATCATCGTTATTGGTTCATCTTTGAGAAAGATTAATTATGTTGGTGTGTGGAGGAACATGCTGAGGAAACTGCAATTACCATCTACGTCTCAAATTAAAAGCATGGAAAAGGAAGTGTTCTCCTGCTTGAAAATCAGTTATGATCGGTTACCAAATGACTTTGAAAGGAACTTATTTTTGTACTGCTCATTGTACCCAGAAGACTATGAAATATCGATAACTGAATTGGTAGAGTATTGTTGGCTGGAGGGCTACATTCAAGGAGTTGATAGCATTGAAGAGGCCCGAGATGATGGTCACCACATGGTAATGAATCTTATCGATGCATCATTGTTGGAGAGAGGTTATAATGAAAAACGTGTCAAAATGCATGACATTATAAGGGATTTTGCATTGAAAGAAGCTTCAGGGTTCTTAGTAAAAACTGGTAAGCATGTAAAGCATCCACCAGAGGAGAATGAATGGTTGCAAGCACAGAAGATATCATTAATGGGTTGTAGTTTGGTACGTCTGTTGGAGAGGCCGAACTGCAGCACTTTGTCCACATTATTGTTGCAAGATAATGAAAAGCTAACAGTGATCCCCGATTTCTTCTTTGAATGCATGCATTCTCTATGTACTCTAGACTTGAGTGGGACAAAAATGAAGTCCTTGCCTTCTTCCTTGTGTAACTTGGTTAATCTCTGCGGTCTCTATTTGAAGGGTTGTCATAATTTAGAAGAACTTCCATCCCAAGTAGGAGCGCTGACGCAACTGGAGGTGCTTCATTTGGGAGGCCCCACAAGAATTAAATATCTGCCTAGAGAGGTTGGGGAACTAACTCGTTTGAAACGTTTGATAGTGGAATTTCAAAACCACAGTTATTCGCGAAAGCCTGGAGAATGGAACATGAAGTTGAGAGTTCCAACTGGAATCATTCCAAAGCTTCAATGGTTGGAAGAACTGAGCTTGTATGTCGGGGTTAAAGAAAAGGAACAGTGGGATGATGAAAGCATGGAAGTCGTGGTTGAAGAATTATGCAGGTTGGAACATCTTACTTATCTCGATGCATACTTTCCAAATGTGGAGTGTCTTGAGCATTTTCTACGTCACAGCAAATCGGTATGGTTTAGGAGATTCCGGTTTCGGGTTGGCACTGAGATATTGTCGTGGTTAGATCGAGATGAAGAATGGGAAAGATGTTTGGTATATAGGGGTGGTTTTGGGACGTCACATGCCGCCATTATGGAGACTCTTGCTCATTGTTCCCATTTTCATCTCGGCGATCATCGCACCATAAGAAAGCTATCAGAGTTGGGGCTGGCAAACATGAATGAGTTGAAAGAATGTAGGATTATGTACTGTGATAAAATGGAAACTCTCTATGATGGAGATGAGCAACAGGAGACTTGTGCACTGCTACCCAACTTGAAGAAGCTTGTCATTTGTAGTCTTCCAGAATTGAGGAGCTTATGCGATGGTCCATTGTTGCCCGGAAGCCTCTCCAAACTCACAAAACTAGTTTTACAGTTTTGTAAAAACTTGAAGAAGGTTTTCCAATTGGGTGTTATTCGACAACTCTGCAATTTAGAATCCCTCGAGGTTTGGTATTGTTCGACGGTTGAAGAGATAATAGAAATTGAAGAGGAGATGTCAATGTCTGTCGCAAGCCATACCCATAATGTTATAAGTTATAATAATGATAGACTCATCCTCCCTAATATCAAGAATATCCTTCTCTCGTATCTTCCGGAATTGGTTAGCATTTGCCGAGGGTTTTCTAATTTCGAATGGCCATCACTAGAAACTATTTATATTTATAAATGTCCCAAGTTGAAGAGTCTCTCCTTCCTCTCCAATGGCACCAATATTGTAGCACCTGCACTAAAGGAGATTAGAGGCGATAGTTCATGGTGGGAAGCATTGGAGTGGGAAGACAATGACATCAAGCAACGACTCCAACCTTTTTGCTGTAAAATCGGGTTGCCTCCTCGAGTAATTTCATGACATTTTCCTTGAATCTCTCTCTGCCTCTTGTTAATGATCTCTGTACACGGACAAGACAATCATTAGTTGGATCAAAAACAGGTAAAAATCTCCTTTGAAATATGCACTACGTTTTTTTGTTCTTTTAATTAATGAGGTGCTTAGAACACAGAATCGCAGGCGTAGACTGAGTCTAGAAATTGACTTACGAACTCAAAAAAGAGATGATGTCTCGCTTTGTTTAATGATATGCAAGGCCAAAAAGACGGATAGAGATTGAAAACAAAAACCCCGCATCTTTTTGTCTTTGTTGCATAAGATGGAATTCAATCTCATCTGCTCACAAAGTGTTTGATGAAATGTCTCAACCAGTTCATCCGTTTTTAAAAAAAGGTGCTTGTCCCCTTGAATGGGCTTTCAGTCACCTCTCTATTGCAAGTTTAGAAACTATTGTACCCGCTACAGCTAAAGTTCATTCTTGATCTTCTAGGACTTTTTTTTTTTTAAGTGTTTCCTATTGTTTGTATGCTTGCATTTGAAATCCTGCCATAATTTTTCATGCTCAATTTAGCTTCGTCTATAAGGTTATGCAATCATTTAATTTGTCTATAAGAAATCACATTCACATGGAATTTTTCTTTGACAATAAATTTGCTCAAGAAGTTTATCGATCATGGTTTATATTTTGTGTAAAATATATCCCGTAAGAATGTAAGAAACCTTATCTATTTCATTCTGTGTGTCAAGTGTTTGTATAATGAATGGAGGGACGTATTTGGTTGGACTTTCGAGTTGCATTGGCTACTTGCAAGATCATAAAAAGAGCTTGAGTGGACCAATTTACAAAAGGTAAATTCACAGCACCACCACTCTTTCATTGATTGGTTTTTGTTCTCCCTTTCTGTTGTTATTATTATCGTTGTTATTATTATTATTTTATTTTTAATTTGGAAAATAGTTGTGCAAAACCAAGTTCCTAATCTACTAAAATGTCTGGAGAAATAATTGGTGGAGCCTTGTTACCCTTCTATATGATATTTCAACCAAATTGGAAAGGTCTCTTGTTTAAAGTCCTGTTTGGATGTCATCTGTTTTTCCTTTTATGAGTGAAGTGGTTTTCTTATGACCAATAAGTCTAAGGTGAACTTGAGCCATGTTATTCACATCTTAGGGTGAAATATACGTGCAAAAAAAAAAAAAAAAAAGTCTGTTTAGTATAGGTGGCCTTTGTAGTTTAGTATCGGTAGCCTTTGTATGGCTTTGTTCTATTCTGTCTGCAACATGTCATAAAGGAAATGAGTTCTGTTAACAAAAAAAAGACATAGAAAAAAGAAAAAGAATATCTGTTGAGATGATATTGAGTGGAAATATCTTCCCTATATTTCTAATCATAATCGAATCTTATCTCATCCATTTACGATCGGCTTTGAGTAGTAGATTTCTCTTGCAATACGGTTGAATGTGTCTCTCTCATTTGTTATAGATAAAGGGTGCCATGTATAGGATACTATTATTATCTAAACTGTGTTGTTGCTCAATCACATGGATAGCATGTGTATTTGTTTTAATTGTTTTATTTATAATAATTGCATTGTGACATTCTACATATCTTCTCTGGTTTGGACACATACAAAGCACATGGGAATATGAATAAGTTGTTGGTCTTGTATATGCAAGAGGAACTTTGTTACTTACCACCAGTGCTTGATCCCAGGTTCTGTTTTCTGTTTTGTTTGGTTAGGAAAGTTGCATTTCTGTTTGTTATGGTGTGAGTCGTCAATGTTTGTGTTTGTGTAGGTATTAGTGAGGGAGTTGTTTGGCCTATTGCCAAAATATTAGCTACTGCAGTTACTGGTGGTGTGAAGAGTCGTGGGTTGTTGCTAACTTGTAGGAAGTGATGGATAGTATACTTAATGTCTATTTTTAATAGATAATGCATCTGCTTTCCTTGTGTTACTCAAACTAAGGAGGTTAGCTACCCCCAAAGTAGCCACTGTCTCCCAAAATGGCAAAGAAACAGTAGTCACGTAACAAAATTTATCTATGCCTTTACTCTTAAGTTGTTGGTTTTGTATGTGTTGAAGTTGATATCATACTTCCCTATTTATAAATTCTTGTTTTGTCCTGCACTTGCATTGTAATTTAACTGGCATTGTGCTTCCAAACAGGCCCTAAATCTCCCAGGGGAAAATGTCTTTTCATATTTAGTTAGGATGCTTACTGCTTTATTTATTTTTGTCAAGACTATATTAAAAAAGGAATGTTAGTATAGTATGAATGACCATTAAAAAAAAATTGTCAGTATGAGTGCGGGCCTTTTCTAGTTTTTGAGAGAGTAGAATTCTATTAGAACTTCATTGAATCAAAGGTCATAATGGTCAGTAGTTTCACTTCTTTAGTGCTTTATATTCTGTAACGGCAAGCACATCTTTAGCGTTTGGACATTTTATCTTTTAGATCATTTGAGAACTTATTTCTTTTTAGCACATTTATTAGAAGTGATCATTACTTTTCTTTTTATTGCAGAGGCTATACGTATCCTCACTAGTCTCATCTTATAAGTTGAACGGTTAAATATATTACGTGTTATCTTCATCATTTTATGTTTGTCTATAATTTCATGAGCATGACCATCCAGTTGCAAGATGATATTTATTTTCTTACTCAGGACAGTGGATGAACCCATTCTGATTGGGTTTTGAGATGGTAAAAATGCATGCAGGTTGGTTCTCAATGGCAGCAATTTAATAGTACTCAATGGGTGGAGGTGAAAATCAGAAGCAGGGCCATTTGTTTATTTGGATGGGATGCTAATTTTGGTAAGTGCTAAATCAAATATGACCTTACCTTGGTAAGGTATGGTAATTGGAGATGTGTAGGTTTTTTTTTTGTCGATTGTCCGATGGCTTGTGGAATCTAGATTACGTTTTGTAGAAACCTATCATGATACAATTTTGTAAAATTCTATCACAATGCAATTCCTTGATACAGAATGGTTGTTTTACAGGTTCGGATTGGCATCCTAAAATTCATACCAAACAGAATCACCTTGTCCACAAAGATGCTCCATGGTTTATTATGGAATCCTATGAAGAATGCCATCATCCCCCACGTTTGTTCTTCCTTGACAAGCAAGAACTATTGAATTTCTTATTATTCTTCCTAGAAGATGTGGGGATACTGAAAAACTTTTGATTTTACTTTCAGATTTGACAATGATAGTGCCGATATTTGTCTGAAAAGATATCTGGATCCATCCTTTCTTAAGATGGCATGTTCAAGGTCAGAACAAATGAAGCCCAAAATTTGCGGTGAGAAAAACGATGCTCCCGAAAGCAAGGTAAATTCTATTATTATCAAATAGACAGAAAAAAGAAAAGGTCTTACGCATTCCATTCTAATTAGATGCACAGGAAAAAGGGATGAATCCAGAGGAGTGGAGAAGTTCTTGCTGTGTCACTATTATGGCACCATAGAAGGTATATTCTTCGACAACATCACCATAATAAAAGCTTTGTCTCAACTACATTGAGGTCGAGTACATGAAAATTCGGGTTCCCCATTCCAATCTATCCATTATTTCTACATAGCTCCTAAATTTAATTGTATTCCATTAACTAACAAAAATAGATCGAGGATTGAAATTGTGAAAGGACTTGTTTGTTGATTTTATGATAAGAACATGTTTGTAGTTTGTACCTTGTACAAATGATGGGGTTCCGATGATGCATTGATGCAATGGTGCAAATAAGTAATAGCACCTACTGGTGCAATGAACTTGATAGTAACCTAAATTTCCTCATGAACCCTTTTTCACCCTTTCTTAAGGTACATTCTATTATTATATTATATATGAAAGAGACTGATTTCAAATTGAAATCAGCACCAATTGATTTTGACTATCCCCACAATTTTGAATTCTCTTTTAATATTATTTAATCTAATTCAATTCAATAAAACGTCATTTATTACTTACTCCCCACCTCTCCCTTTTTCCAAATGACTCTTCCCTATTTAATGGCACTAAGTCCCCCCCCCCTGGGAACACCTTTCTCTCTCTCTCTCTCTCTCTCTCTCTCTCTCTCTCTCTGTTTGGTCCTCATTCAAGATTGGTCTCCCTTGTTACTTTTTTTGCCCTTTCTTTGTTGTCATGATATGGGATTTAGATAAAGGTAAGTGGCAAAAACTTTATCAATGTGAAGGCAAGTCAAACAAACCAAAATCTGAGCCTATCCTAAACCTAGCTCGGGTCAAAGTCTAAAAACCCCTATACTTACCCTGAAATCAACCAACTCACTACCAAACCTGCCTCCAATTGGGAAATCTCATATTTTTAAGTTTCTTATAATTTTTTCCATCTCAATATTTCATGTTTCTACTACAAAACCTTGAATTTCTGTATTTATTATTTTTTTATATTTTTAATTGTGTGATTTTTAAGAAAACCTATAAATTTTTTATGCATGAGAAATAATTCTATTTTAGATTTTACAAAATATAATATATGAAATCAAAATTAAAATTTATATTTATTTCATAAAACTAAATGATATTTCTTATATGACTTCTAATGCCCATGCTAAGCACTGTGGCATTTTGCTAGTTCTAATGAAATGGACAGAAGAAGAAAAAAATGTCTTATGCATTCTATTATGAACAAATGGACAAGAAAAAAGAATGAGTTCCGAGGAGTGGAGAAGTTCATGTTGTGTAAATATTACTGCACCATAGAAGGTATATTCTTCTACTACATCATCATCATCACCATCATTAAAGCTTTGTCCCAACTACGTTGGGATTTGGTAGATGAATTCTATTTCACCATTTCAATCTATTTTAATGATAAGAACATGTTTGTAGTTTGTACCTTATACGACTGATGGGGGCCCGATGATGCATTGATGCAATGGTGTAAATGAGTAAAAGCACCTACTGGTGCAATGAACTTGACAGTAACCTGAATTTCCTCGTGAACCCTTTTTCTCCCTTTCTTATATGGCTGCAAATGTGATGCTTGAGGTGCAGGTACATTTATCTTGGACTGTTCGACATTGAAATTGAAGCTGCGCAATATCGCACACAAGTTGTCTTGGGACCATGTGATGTGGGTAGTTGTGAAGTTTGTGTCCATGTGGGTAGCTGTGACGTCTGTGACCATTTCTTTCGTCTTTGGGACCATTCTAAAAGTTATCTTGCATAAGATCTCACACAAGCTCTCATGGTGTATAGCGTCTTTTTTTTTTTTTTTTTTGTTTATTTATTTTTTAATCAAATGGTCCTTCAATGTGCAAATCTGGATGGCAGGCAATCCCCTTGGCAATGTTTTCTTGTATTCACCAGCTTATCCAGTTGTCTGAATATTTTGTACACAAATTTGTCATACTATTGTTGAAAATTTCACCAAATAAGATGGTCTGTGTTGCATTTGTTGGATACAAAATTTTCAAATTTAAGTTATAATTGATATGTTATTTTGGGTTGAAAATATTCTCTTTGTTTGTTGAATAGTTTGATGAAAAGGAATTGGCTGTGCACTTTTTAGACGACTTGAGATGTGTTGTCACTTATATCTCTTATCCTGTAGTTAATCACTTGCGTGTTTGAGAGAACATGATGCATTTAAATTGTTAAAAACAGCTACCAAATTTTATACAATGCGGCCTCACCTTTCCAGAACCAAACCATTGGATTGAATCTCTTTGCCTCAAACATGATATTAATTAAAGTATCAATTTGGTCATGGTCAAAACTTGTAGTACTTAGGCAATACAAAATCTGTTTCAACATCCTTCTAAACCTGCTTGCAAGAAAAGGACTAGGATTGCTCAGCTCTATACTTCAACACACAATTGTCTACTTGTTAAGACTAAGAGAAGAACAGCATAGAATTGCATTCGTATGTGATATATAAACAACTAGTACTGCAGTAGAGTATTTTTAATATTTAGAAAATTTTCTTTGAATGTTTACAAAATTGTAAAATTTTCAATTTTAAATAAAAAAATCAATGATTAAGAAACCTTGATTTTCTTAATAAGAATTATCAACTATGATATTTAATCACACATTTTGAAAAAAAACTCACTAGTCCAGCGGTAATTTCTTTTAGGAGCCTTCGACCTATCTAAGCAGGCTCATTCCTTGAACAGTTTAGATCTTCGAATGGCAGTTCTTAAACGCAGGAATTTGATTTGCACCTAAGGCAGGTTCACCTTAACCAACCATTCTTATTTTTGGCCTTGAAGCCCCTGTTTTCACAGATATGTATTGCGTCTCTCACAGGGGCTATCCCACGAATGCTTCATACCAGTTAAATCGAGTAATAATATCAAACACAACCTGGGAAACATTGGGAGCTATTTACGTTAAGACCTAATTTAACTAGCTCTTTTTGGATTAGTTGATAGTTTGAAATTGGACCCATAAAGTTTCAAGTGGGGCCCACCTTTTGATCATCCAAATCGTTGTTGATATACCTCTAACACCCATGGAATTTACTTTTATCTAAATATTAGAAGTCAATCTCAGTAAGCCGACTGCTAGATTGATCACTGTATTTTACTCACTCGTTCCTTCAAGATTTAAGTAGCCAATGGGACAATAGTTTATATGATGTCCTCATCACAATGGGTGTCAGAGGTGTATCTCAACAGTTAACTAATGGAAAGGTGGTCCAGGATTGGGTCCAGTTGGCTCTAGAATCTGTATACCCAATCGTACACAGTGCTTTCAGGGGTGGGTGATGGCGATACTTAACTGATCAGAACCTGACTGAGCCCAACTAATTGCATTATGAGATGCCAACCCCAGTGAATACCACCCCTAGTCCTCAACCTGGACTGACTCATCACCACCCCTACATGGAACAACCTGACCTCACCTTGTGATAAATCTCAGCCACTCAAAAAGCCAATCCAACTGAGAGGCCAAAGGATTTATCATGCAAATTTCGCCATTGAAACTTATCAAACTATGATTTAAAAACCTTGAGGCCCCTCCAGACTATGGGTGGCAAAACCTAATCACTCGACCTAGAAACCAAGTTGTGTTTGGGGCAACCTGCATAAACTAAATAACCCATTTAAATGGGTTAGATTTGGGTTGACCCGCATTTCTAAAGCCACTTCAATGGTTTGGTGATTTATTATTTTTGATTCCTAGAATAGTTTATATTTAGTGGAATGAGCTGAACTTGCATTGGGCTTTTCTGGCTTTTAATGCAACTTAATTTTTAACCTTATTGAAATGGATTAGACTTGGACCAAACATCTAGAGGTTCGACCTGTGTCAAGTGGGTTAAATGGGTTAAGCCACATGGATGGAGTTTGTACAGGTCCGATTGGGCGGGCCCTCATTGAGTGCAGTTTGGGATTACCTAACCTATTTCTAAAATAGTTGGGGTGGGGGGTGTGGGGGTGGGCAACTAGTTAAAAGTGTACCCAACCAATAGAAACCTATGGTCAACCGGACCCATTTTTACCCAACCCTGGTGAAAAGTGTACTTCCCAGATTAAATGGTTAGCATTGTCAAAAGGAGATCTTTCAAACACCAGCCCACCTTGATTGTTATGCTTTGGGTGGGAATCATAGACCAAGTAATTCAATGAGGAAGGATGACCAGCACATTCTAAAATAGTGGGGCCACTAGTTGGGTCTCAAGTCTCCACCTTGATTGTTATTATATCATTGATAATACCATGGTCCACCAGCCATTTTGCCAGCCATTGATGAATGCATTTTATTCTCTCTTGATTTATTTTCTTTTTTATATTTGACCATTATTTTCATGTCTCTTTAAATGCGCCTTCATTAAAATTCAGCAAATCAAGGAAATTTAGAAATTGGGTACCCATTTTAAACCATTAAGATTAGGTTGTTGGGGCCAACACACTCATCTGTGTCGTGTTGGCACCTCGGTACAAACTACGACAAATATCCCCAAGATCAATCATTAGCTCCTTAGGTTGACAATATCACTCCCAGCATGAAGGCCAACTTAGCAAAATAAATAAATAAAATAAACTTATATGGGGAGGTTAATCCGGCCCTTTTTGTGGTGGGTTACGGAAAACTTGATCCATGACCAACGGGTTGGACGGGCAAATTCTGATCGACCTAGCATGTGGGGTCAAGTTTTGTCACTTCGATAGTCATTAAGTGGGCTCCAGCGCGGGTTCAGCATATCCCACTAAATAGGAATTTAGAGCACACCAAATTTTGAAAATGTAACCAAATCTCCCACATGAGGCAAAATAGAATGGATGGAGGCTCGCTGGAGTAACAAGTACGCCGTGGACCTCTAAAGTGGTGGGATAGTTATAATTTGATGAATGGGTCCAAATCGATTGATAGGGATATAAAGTATGTCATATTAAGTTATAAAAGGGTGGGGTATTTGAAGCAAGACAATGGAATTGTTAAAGTTACCCATCCGGGAATTGGTGGAGTCGTGTATGGCATGGGTTTGCTCCTGTTAAAATAAAATCTTTTGGGGTCCATTGATAAGATTGTCTTAAAATCTTAATTTATCTAAAGGGGGTTTCAACAATTTCTTGGGGCCCATTGATGACACTAAAGGACAGGGATTGATCCTTTGGGTCATCAAGGGTATCACTCATTATCAAATTTCCTCTGCTAACCAATCCTATTAAAATCCCAAAGCATTGAATACTTCTAACCGGTAGTCCAAACTTAGCCAAAATAGGAAAAGAAAAAAAAAGAGAGAATCAGTTGATAAATAAGACTCTTTGTAACTATAAAAATGAGCCGTGGACTTTTCTCTCTTATCATAAAAGGGGAGAAACAAAAAATCAAATCTTGTGGCATACGTAGATAAGTGGCCCATATCATAGGGCCCGCTAAAATGGATTTCTATTGTTGGAGTGGGATAGATGGAGAGGTCTTCCCATGGATAAGGGTAGTTCAAAAAATCAGCCCCGTCAAATAACCCTAATCCTTGTTTTAACACCCTACAAAGTTTAACGCCTTTTAGCCATGGACTTCATTTAGATTTAATCCAAATGTGGCAAGTAGGGGTTCCACGAGCCTGAAATTGAGTTTGGTGCAAGATCATGCAGTAGTGTAAAAGGACCTACACTGATCAAGGTGGCCCCAGGTGGCCCTCATGCAGCTGAACTGTATGTGCAGTCCACTAGTTGTCCTTTCTAGTGATCCTCACATCTTAGCCTTTGAAGATGAAAAGGGTCACTCTTACCTTTAAGCCAGTCAATTTCAACCGTCCAAGACCTACATTGACCTCTATCTATATGAGCAATCTCAGCTGTGACGCCTCAGAGTCCCACATTGACTATGGAGAGGAGAGTTGCATGAGGCCTTTTGATGGGTTGAGGCCTATCATAAACAAAATTGTGGCGCCCGTGGGCCAAAGCGAACAATATCATGCATGCGCGTAGGGCAATATTTTGGTAATTATCTCAACTAAGGGTATTTTTTAATTTTTTTTTGAAAAAGGCGGCATTGGTCATTCTGTCCCCGTGAAATTTATGGATGATGAAACAACAATTCATGGGCCTAGACATGTTGGTTTGTGTGAGAAAAATCTACCAGGTCCATATTTTGGAGTGTTTAAGTTGTCCGGGGCTTACATTTTGGACATTGTATATATTTTTTTTATGCCAACGGACCTAATCTTGGGGTGCTCAGCCTAATCTTGAACCAGCTTAGCCTAATCTCGATCCACCGGAGTTTTGTGTCTGTCTCAAATCTAGGGGTGCTCAGCCTAATTCCGAACCAGCTTTGCCTGTTTAGGTTCGGGCTTGGGAGGAGGGATTGATCGCCATACCTGAGAATAGAGAGTGGGGGAGGAGAAGCTCCTGCCTATTGCAGAAAAAAGGAGGAGGAAAGGTTCTCTTGGTGAAGAACCGCTGGTATAGGGTTTTGTCCCGAAGAAGAACGGTGGTGTAGGTATTTTTTCCACAAAATTCACTTTATTTGTAAAAAGCACCCTGTTTTTTTTTTTTTTCTTTTTATCCATTACAAAGTAGCAATTAATGAGGCCCATTTTAGATTCTTACACGTGGCGAAAGCTGTTTCAAACTGGAGATTCCGACTCTTCATCAGAGAGCGACACGTGGCAACAGGGACTTTCTGGGATAGGGACACTTGGCTTATCTCAAACTTTTTGCAATCCTACATTTCGGAATTACCCTTTTAATTTAATCTGATCACCTAAAATATCTCAATGCAAATATAAAATATTCTTGAAATAAAATACTTATCCCTTTCTTAAAATATAACCGATAATAATAACTTTTCTTTAGTTATCTATTACGGTTCCAACTTCTAACTTCTGTTGTAAATGCCATGATTCCTTTTAACCGATCAATCTCATTAAAGAGTCATGTGTGCCATCGTTAGATTATTGGGTTTCACTTTCACACCTCTCCACATGTTCTATCCTCTTTTACCTCATTTTTTAAGTTTTTAATTCCTTCTTTTCTTTTCAAACTGGAGACCAGCAGCGTATCAGCCTCCGATTATCCATTTAAGAATTTTCATGCTTTTCTTATCACTAATCCGTACTCATCCTTACTGAAACAGCTCTATATATCACTACAAGAAAAGTTAGCGGCGGTTATAGTGGCGGTTTATGTATCCGTCACTACATCTAAGTATCAGTCTACATATAGCAGCAGAAAATGTATTATGCCACTATATATAATACATATAGCAGCAGAAAATGCATTATGCCACTATACATAATACATATAGTAGCAAAAATTATATTATGCCACTAAACATAGTACATATATCAATTATATCAGCAAAATATATTATGCCACTATACATAATACATATACTAGCAGAAAATATATTATGTCACTATAAATGCAAATAAAAGTATATAGTATTAATACATATAAAAGTAGAAAATGTATTATGCCACTATAAATGTATAGGAAATACATAATACATATAACAGCAGAAAATGTATTATGCTACTTATACATACATATAGCAGCGGAAAATTTATTATGCCACTATACATTCATAGAAAATGTACCATGCCAGCAACTATACATAATACATATACCGCATAAAGCAGCGGAAAATATGTTCCGCTGCTATACATCCCAAAAACCTCCATATATCTACCTCTCTCTACTGGGGTTTCCAAAACCCTAGATCCTCTTCTTCTTCTGCTTCTTCAAACCCTAAATAAAAAACCTCCATATATCTCTCTTCCTCTCTCTGCTAGGGTTTCCAAAACCCTAGATCCTCTTCTTGTTCTGCTTCTTCAAACCCTAAATCGATTCCAAATCTTCGAAGAAGATCAATGGCGGACGATTCAATCGAATCCACTTCAACTTCGTCTTCTTCATCTCCTTCCCATCCTTCATCAGCGCCTGCGAATCCCCTCGGCATTGCAGTGATTCCGATCGTCAACAAGCTCCAAGACATCTGCGCTCAACTTGGGAGCGTGTCGACAATCGATCTGCCGCAGGTGGCGGTGGTCGGGAGCCAGAGCAGCGGCAAATCGAGCATTCTCGAAGCTCTCGTGGGGAGGGATTACCTGCCGAGGGGCTCCGACATCTGCACGCGGCGGCCGCTCGTTCTGCAGCTCGTGCACATGCCGCGGAGGGGCGAAAAGGAGGCTGAGGGAGTTCCTGCACTTGCCTGGTAAGCTGTTCGCGGATTTTGGCGCCATTCGGAAGAAATTCAGGTCAGTGATATTCAGTAAGACCAGTGTGATTTTTGTTTGTGATAGTCTTGTTGATGTTATGAATGCAGAGATGAGAAATTATGGTTATGAATTGGATTTTGTGTGGGTTTGTGTTTGTGGAGGAATTATAAAGCAAAGGTTGAAGTCGGGGCATTTGGTTGATGATATAGATTATACACCAATTTTTGAAACTGAAATAGGACGCTTTGTTATTATGTGATATGTGACTATCTGCATAGTTAATGCCTGTTTTCATCTCCAATTTGGGGTCCAGATAAGTGAAATCGGAAACTATGCCTTTTCCGATCGAGCTTACACAAGAAGGCTTGTCTTTTTTTTTCCTCCAATCGTCATGTGTGATATGTGGTACATCTGATTCGAAGATCTATGTTTCAATCCAACTATGTTGATTGAGTCCTCTTTTTCCTTTTCATTTTTAATTTAAGTTTTAGGACCAAATCCCTTATTTTGTATTGCATTTCTAAGAGTTCGTGGTAAGGTGGGTTCAAGGATATAAGATGAGATGTAGGAGTCTGGTGGGATACCGGGAGTTACAAAATGGTTGTGGGTTCAAAAAAAAAAATGCTTAGTTTGGAATATATAGGCGTTTTGGGTTCTTCTGTGTCTTAGAAATTAGGAGAAAAAAGTGTACTTTACTACTTGAAATTCATGTAGGAAGGTCTTCATATGGTTTGTTTCAACAAAGTTATGTTTGGTGCTGTCTGTTCTGTGGATTAAGATTTATGTGCTTTTTCATTTTGTTTATTTATTTATTTTCATATGCACAGATCCATATCTGAACACAGATGCTGGAACCATGTCCTCTTTTGAGCACGGGGAGGTTTTTGTCTTAGATGATGGTGGTGAGGTGAAGATTTTCCTTTAATGCTGTTTGTATTGGGCATTGTTAATTTTCCAAGTCGTATGTGTTTTCAGAGTTTGGGTTTCTTCTGGGGTTTTGCATAACTTCTTAAATGGGATTTGTACTGTAGATGTTGGGCTCTGGCACTGGCAACCCCACTTTCATTCTTCTCATCATCATATCTATTGTCAGCTATTGATTTTCTTAGATGTTGACATCCTAACAGGTTTTTAGTTATCTATCTGATACTATGATTTAAGATCCATTTTTCCTAGTACTCAACTTAGGCTTCCCTTGCAATAGAACCCAAAAGCATTTTTTCCCTAAAATCACTGCAGTTTGAAATACTTCCAAAGTAGTAATGGTTCTAATTCCTTGGTGTTGTCCACTTAATTTTTAACCTGAGACACCAGCCCCTACCTTCCCTTCCTGTCTTTCTAATTAGTAGTAATGGTTCTAATTCCTTGGTGTTCTGGAGCTGTTGAAGTAACCCTGTTTCAATGTTTTTTTAGAAATTAAATTAAGTTTCTCTTTTTTTTTTTTTGGGACCTGCCTTCTATTTGTAAAATGGTTATTGGGATATTTGTCAGTTACAAATGATGTCATCTGCTTGTGTTTCTGAAGGTTGATCTGGATCTTGGAAACTATGAAAGATTCCTAGATATTAAGCTGACTCAAGACAACAATATAACCACAGGTCAGATTTACCAGGTATTGGGTAATTAAACTTGTGATTATACTTTAGGTCCTTGAGCATGTGCAAATTGAGTGGAAAGATGTAACCACTCTTAAATTATAATTTCTTTCTTTTCTGACTTGTCCTTTTAATCTTCTGAAGTTAGTCATTATCCTTTCTTGCTTATTTTCCTGGTGATATAGTATGTCATTAACAAGGAGCGAAGAGGAGACTCTTGGGAAGACTGTCCAGGTTTCTTTCTTAAGCAAGGGTTACTATGGTCTTTTTTATTTATGCTTGGCATCATTAAGCAGAATTGTGAACATGTGCTTTTGTTCCCTTTTAGGTTGTCCCCCACATTACAGATGCCATTCAAGAGTGGATTGAGCGTGTCGCCATGAAACCTGTCGATGGAATGGAAGGTCTAGCTGATGTTTGTGTCATAGAATTGGGCGGCACCATAGGTAAAAATGAATTTAAGCTTTCCAGCATGTGAACTCCATGTATTATAAACTGTTATCTTTGGCGGTGTGACAAAATGTTTTATATATCTTCCATAACCCATTTGAATATAAAAGCTTTCCAGAATATAAAAGCAGCAGTTTCAGCTGCCTGTCTCACTATTTTTTGTTTTCTTTGCAAGTAGAGCGAGCCCAAGCTTACTGCCCCATTTCTTGGATTAAAACAGCTGAGATATGGAATTCCCCTTTTATGATTTGATACCATTTTTTAAGAACACATCGCTGTTTTAGAAAAACTTCATGTATTTATCCTACTGAAAATTTAGTTATGATCATGTGATGGTCTTCTGTAGCTGCACAATTTCTTATTTTGTTATGGTTGGCTTGTTTTCTACTTTTGCTGCTATCCTTGTATCAACCTCCCATTGCCTCTTGGGCTATGATACCCGGATACTGCAAATTACTTGTGGTACCCGTACCGATACGGTCCGATACGGATACCGGTACGGGATACGACAAGATACGGCTGGGATACGGGGGGCCAATTTTAGGATACGGCTTGCATTATTTTTCACCCAATATTTCAACAGATTTTTCATTTTGGCCAATTTCTCTTTTTCTATGTTGAGATATTGTATTGTGAGGCCCACCTCATTGAAAATTTGAAACAAACAGTGGGCCTTGTAATATTTGAGCTCTAAATTGAGATAAAATAAGCATTCCACCTAAAATAAATCCCTAATCAAATATTTATATTTATATATTTCTAGGAATGCCGTACCCGTATCCGTATCCTAAAATTTTGAAGTTGACGTATCGGATGCTCGTTCCCGTGTCCCGTATCCGTACCCGTGTCCGTATCCGGGCATCATAGCTCTTGGGACTATTATTTGATGTTCAATGGACATCCATTGTCTCTGTGCCTTTGCATTGTCTGAATCAGCCTCGACTATTAGTTGCCCAACAAATATCATTTGCCACTAATTCTATTTTCAGTGGTGCGCTGCGCTTTCCTCTGTTCACAGAAAATCCTTCTACTCTATTTATTAATTTGCATTGTTCCTACAAATTATAGAATTTAAAACAGACTGCAAAAAATGATTTATTTATTGACAATACTCTCTTGCTGATTTACTAAGCATATAGACTTTGTTGCTTTCGGTGATCTAGTCCTGTCAACACTGTACAATATTTATGATTTTGTAATGGGCTAATACTGTGTATTTAGTTGGTTTACTTTACATATCTGGTTCTCTGACTTGTGCCCATTGGAAATCGAAATCTACTCACTCTGTACTTTTCAACTTAAATCAGGTATTAGGGATCACATAAATTCAAAATCAAAGTGCTTATGTGGGTCCATGAAGATGCTTGCAGATGATCTGTTACCTAATAAGACTATTAGGGAAACAATAAGCCGCATCTTAGGGTCGACAACCAGAAGTGCATTTTCCAGAAGCTCGGTCCATGTCCAAGGTTTGAGATTTTAATGATGCATCTTCATTTTTTAGTGAATCCAAACTTTTTTTTTTACATTATTTGGGAATTTAACTGGAGACATGGAGTCTGCTCGCCGAACCTTTTTTTCTAATGAGGTATCTTCATTTCTCGCAGACATGAAGTCTGCTTGCAGTCCCCAGCCCAAAGTATTGCTGCCTACTGTTTCTGCTGCTACCAAGGAAGAATGTTCAACACCTCTATGTGAAAATGATACTTCAATTATGCAGGAGAGTAGGCAAGAAGGAAAGACAGATTTAAATATGCTAGAACTTTCTTCTAAGAAAAGTTGGGCAACCAAAAACGTCAGCAGATCAGAAGTCATTATAGAGTCAGTCAGTGTGAGGGAAGCAACATCACAGCCGACTGCTCCACAGGCAAAGGAAGAAGTCCAACAGAAGCTGCCTGTTGGCGAGAAAGGTTGGTAATTTGCAGCATTCTTTATATGTGGTAGTTTGTGACAGTCTGAACATATAATTATAACAGTAGCTCTCTCTCTCTCTGTACATATAATTATAACATCATTGAAAACTGCTGGCATCTTATGAAATATGATCAGGGAAACATTATTAGAATGAAATTTTGGTAAAAAAAACATTATCTAAAAGAAGAAATCTTATCTTCATTATAATGTTTACTCTGGTATCTTACATTTTTCTTATGCTTTCTTGCACTGTATGATATGATTATTCCCTTACTCTAGACATTATTCAAATACTTCATGTTCAGAATTTCTGAATACTTGTCCAAGTAGTGGTAGTGTTCATAGGATATCTTATCCTGCTACTGGATTGTTTCTATATGATTTTTTCCCATGAAGAGATTATGGAGGCATTTGAGTCCACTGCTTATCTTTGGTGAGAGATTGAGGTGCTTAGTTCTAATCATTTCTTTATGTACTTAATATATTTTTGTTCTGCAGGGCACTTGCAGTGGAAAACTTCTGAAGCTTTTGTTGCTGAAAACTATGTGATGCCTTTTGGTCCTCCAGCCTGCAACCCATTTCTGGGAGGCATGCAGATGGGAGTGTATGGAGATATAATGCATTATTCAATCCCTATGCCACCCTATATGGGTTATATCTCGGGTGTATTCTGCCATCAAGATCCCTACGGAGTTGGAGGATATGGGTATACTATTTCGGCTGTTCCTCAGAGTCAGAGGTATATATGCTGTATTTTGACAATTTTAGTATTAGAATACTTACACAAGTTTTTTCATCTTAACCGATGGGCGTTGTATATCCAACATGTGTGGATTCTATGCCCTGACTTCATAGTATAATTTCCAATACCCACCCGCCCACCTCGGCAGTCAGGACATAATCGTGCACTTATTGCTAATTTATTGGCCCTCCACCTATGGGTAGGGTCATTTACCATCAAAATGAGTTGGTCTTTTTGTAGTTTGTATATTGCCCTTCCACTTTGTTGTATTTAGTTTCATTTAATTTTCTTTCAAGAGTGGTAATGGCTGCAACGAAAAGTAAATTTGTATGATATTAGGTTGCTCGCTCAGATAATTGAATTGGTGCCTTTTTTTATTTATTGATGTCTTGGGTTGGTCTCTTATATTTGCAGGAAGTTTTCTAATCATAAGGAATTCAATATGGAAGTAAGCAATGGGGCTGATACCACTTCAATAAAATTAAAACCTGTATGTATTTTCGTCCTATAATTTCCATCAAAGCCTTGTCCAACTCCCATCCTGTTATATCTGGCTATTTATTTTTGTATTATGAGTGCCACTGGGAAGGTTGTATGTAGAAAAGTGTGTTTTATTGATCGCACCCCGCCTTCTTATATTGTTTTTGGTTTTCTTTTTGCACATCCTTATAGGAATGAATTCATTGATGGAATGGGCCTGTTTGGTTGCATGCAATTGGAATATATAGGAAACAATTGATTTAAAGGGCTTGTTTGTATGTATGGAATTGGAATACAGGAAATGATTCATCTAGATGGGCCTCTTTGATTGCATGAAATCAGAATGAGTAGCAATTTATTTTAGATTAACCTATTTGGAATTGGAATGCGTAGGAATTCATTGATGGAATCGATCTGTTTGTTGTCTTGGAGTTGAAATACATTAGGAATTATTGATTCAAGTTGGCCTGTTTATTTGCAAGGATGTAAAATACATATGAAGTAATCGATTCATATGAACTTTTTTATTTGCATCGACCTCGAATACAAATGATATTCAAATGGGGCAGTATGTTTGCATGAAATTGGAATGCACAGGAATTCATTTTTTATTTTTTTCACTTTCTTGAGACATTATATACAGGTTTTCAGAGTTCAGTTTTGGTGGCTGTTGAGTTGTTTTTCTTGGGACATTCTGATCCTCCCGATACAATGGTAGCAGGCAATGGGCTTTTGCTGTATCCTCTTCCTGGTTTTACTTCATGTGTTGCCTTCATTTACATGAGTTTGGGGGACTTGAGGTCTCAATTTCAATAGCCCCATATGGGTTTTGTGGAGAGGAATGGGACTCAAATTTATTGTGGATGGGAAGGCATTCTATGCGAATGGGTGGAATTCTTACTGGTTGATGTATCGGGCTATGGAGGAGTTCAGCAGGCCCAGGGTGAGAACTATGCTTCAGGCTGGTGCCAAGATGGGCCTCACTGTCTGTAGGACATGGGCTTTCAATGATGGAACTCACCATGCTCTTCAGATCTCACCAGGCCGATTTCAATGGTGGCTGTAGATGGTGGAGAAGAGAGCATGTATGCTCTCTCTTGGTGCCTCAAAAACATCATTTCCTCCAACTCCAATGATACCCTTCTTCTCCTCTACTCCAAACCCCCTCGTGTGGTCTACTCGTCTCTTGATGGAACAGGTACTTTCCCCTTAATAAACACTTTTCAGGATGATGGGGTGGTTCTTTTAATTGGTGCTTTGGTTTTTTGGTTAGTGTTCTTATTGGGTTTTTTGTGGGTAATGGTTTTAAGTTGCTGAAGACTCAAGGTAAGTGAAAAAGAGAGAATTTTTACCTTTTTGGTTAGTATGCTTGTAGTGTTTTTAGTGAGTAATGATGTTATGTTACTGAAGTGGGTAATAATCTTCTCATTGATTTAATTAGTACTGCTTTGGTCTAATTATATCCTTTGATTCTTCTTGGGTTCTACGTTTAGTGGTCAAGGGATTGTTTTTTCTTTGATTTTCTTGTTCTTTACTGGGAGGGATTGGTAAATCTGATATGGGGCTTTTGGGTTTGGTTCCTTTTGTGTCACTATTTTTGTTTTGGGAAGTGTGTGATTGGGATTTAGTTTTTTTTTTTTTTTTTTTTTTTCAGTGATGACGGCTATTTTTTGGATTTTTGTTGAGATTTGTCTATTGCGTGGTAATTTACGTTTCATATTTTTTGGATCATCTCCCATCACCCTTATCTTCTTATTATTTCAGGCAATTGGTTCTCTATGGATGGTATCTGTGGTAGGAAGCTATTTCAGCTCCATTAGTCTCCTATATTCTGGTACAACTTTCAACTTACTTTCATTTCCTTCAGTATCTAAATAAATGAATACTAAGTAGAAAACCAATATTGAGGTCTAATTGTATGAAGGAGCCAACCTGCGCGGAACGGGCCAGACAGCCAGTTATTTACCAAGCAAACGCCTAGCCCCAGTTACATATTGGTAATGCTTAGCCTAGATGAAACCTGAATTGCCAGGCCTAAGCCTGAGCCCTAGCCCCGATGAAACCCGAGAAATGGCATCACCTAGCCCGAGCCCGAGCCCAAATGAAACATGAAATGGAAGGCCTGACCCAAGTTTAGCTCTTAACTTTATGTGACATTGTGACTAATATATTTCTGGGAACCTCTTGCTTTAATTCTTTGGTCATGTTGGGGTCTTGCTGTAAGGTTCTTGATAAGAATCTTATGATCACCTGATTAATAGGGATTGGTCAGTGATGGAAAACATACCCCACCACTGATCTGTTATGAGAAGGTGGAGAGATGTTAGAAAAGTACTGATCAATTTCATAGGTGGTCTCTTGTTGCAGGATTTTTACTTAACTGACTTGAATCTTATTGTTTGAATTGGAACTAGTCTTTCTCTGCATCCAAATCCTACCACTTATGTATGAACGATACGAGGATGAGGTAAGAGTACTCTGTGAAGAAAGGAAAGCGCAATCTGAAGAAACTTTACAAACATGTTGATTCAAATGTTCTTGGCAAGATACCGAGGGCAGAAGTGAAGGATAAGAAAAGCAAGTGAACGAACTGCTAAATATGCAAAGAAATGTTAGTTTCTTTGTTGGATTTCATGAATGTGGTTTGGTTTTTCATATATAAGCTGTAATGCTAAGCTCGACACATCCATATGATGATTGTTCTGAAATTGATCTATATGTTCTTAGTGTACATATCCCACAAACAGGATAATTGGTGGATTTTTATGATTGTATCCCTTGAGTCGTTCCAGCGAGGGTCTACTGCCATTGTCCAGAATGACTCTTATGTAACAAATTAGCACAACTGTGTCTAGATCCCATATTCTTCTTTTTGTGTTACAAATATTAGGCAGGCCTTTTCTTACTCTCCTGCTTATTTAAAACCAATAATAAAATCTAAAATAAAGACACCCAATGAATAAGTACTAAACTGACTTAAAATAAAGACACTTAATGAATAAGTACTAAATTGACTTGAGGCCACAAGCAGCAGTTTTTTATGTCTGCTGTTATAAGTTACATAAGTTTTCAGCAGCAGTTTGTGATGTCTGCTGCTACAAGATACAAATAGCAGCAAACAGTTATAAATATACTATGAATCAATAGCGGCAGATTATAATAATTAGTGGTGGTTTAGAACTGCCGCCATTGATAATTTTTTAGCAGCAACCCCTATTCCGCTGCAAATACAATCAGCGATGGGATTTTCTACGACAAAAGTGGCGGCGGACAGTTTTCCGCCACAAAAGGTATTAGCGGCAGTTTTCATACATATAGCGGTGGTTTTTTTCCGCCGCTAAATGTTATTTTTCTTGTAGTGTATATATATATTCACACCTGCATTACATTTACAGCCTTCCCCTATCACACATTCTTTTGAGCTTTTCCAATGACGATTTCGCATTATTATTTCTATGCAAGAGGAGAAATTAAGGTTTGGTTTGGATGTTTGAGAGACTTTGCTAAAACTTGTGTCTTTATTTTCATTTATTATCTTTCCACATCCAAGGTAAATTATGCATTCAAGTATTATTTTAAATATCACCAACTCATATCATTCTTTCTCTATATAAAACATAAATCATATCAGTTTTTTTCTCTTAGACTAGGCAACTCTACTAATAGAGTCAAGTGAAGTAAGGTTGGTTTTGAAGTAAAAATAAAACATAAGTGGGTTATAATGGTATTTTATTTTTAATTGTTTGTTACGGAATCTTTTTTACTTTTGTATGGGAAAGTGGAGGTTTTTTTTTTTTTTTTTAGTGGATAAAAGTGGTAGCTTTTTTACTTTTTTTGAAAAAGATAAAGGAAGTTTTAAATTAAAGTACTTTTGATGTGACATCTTATATGAAAAATGAAGATTTTACTTGACTTTTACTATGCTAGTCAAGTGCCAAACTAACCCTTGAGGTGCAATTCATGTTTGAGATCAAATGTCACTTATATATATTTAAATCAGTCTTAGAGGCAGAAAAAGATAGATTGCGGTTTTGGTTTTGACAAATGACAAAAATGGCTTTTCAAGCTTAGTAAATCACACACAAAAAATACTATTTTCACTCTTGGGTTGTTACAGATAAATGTGGGTTTTCGTTTTTCCACATGCAATTTAGGTGGTTGCATTTCATTTTTTTTTTATTCACAAGTCTTTTTATTTCTTTTTTGCATGTGCAATTGGTGCCCATTTTTCTATTTTAAAATTTTCAATAGGTAAAACTTGTTTTCTTCCCAATAATACATATCAAATCTTTTCAATACATTTTTAATTTGAGGAGCCCGGGCATTTGTTGCTGGTTTTTCATTACAGTAAACATGTAACTACAACGTAAACACTTCCAGTGACAACTACCTCCCACTAGTCTATACCATAATATAAAAGCAGCAGTTTTGTCTCTGCCTCCTGCTTTTGGATGGATTTTTTCTTTGGATGCATGCAATGAACTTTTTGCTTCTTCTTGCTTAAGAAAGATCTCTACACATCTGCCCTTCCTACGATGGGGCCAATTTGCCAAATGGAGTGGCACAGCAGGAGACACCACCTATATGCAAGAACTCACTCTTCCTTCCCCTTTCTTGACTGTTCCTCTCCTTGTTTCCTCTGCTTTCCTCTAATTGGTGAGAAGAAAAAGGGAAAACGAGAAGATCTCTACCGCCATCTCCATCTCTCTCGCGACCAAATCCAATGACAATCAAAATCCTAGATTCCGACTTCCGACAACCCCTTCCACTACTACACATCTCCTTTCCTTCGTTAAGGAATCAGAAAACCCTACAATCCCACAACGTCTACATCGTCTTCTTTGAGCTCCAAAACCGAATCTCCATGTTCATCTTCCCTAATTCCTTCTTTCAATACTTTTCTTAGATATGTTGGGTATCTGATGAGTTTTTCCCCATTTGGTTCTCTTTCCATGAAAAATTAGAGTGTAGTGGTTTATAACTCCATTCTTTGTAGGTGTCTCATTTGGAGACACATAGTAGTTCATGAGGGAACTTAATGCTTCATATTTGAGTTTTGAAGTATCAAGGGTCCTTTTCTTAGTATCCACTGATGGTAGTCATGGAAGGGAGATATTTTAAATGTTTTTCATTCCATCTGTGAAGTTTTTCCACCAGTAATAAGCTTACTGGTGTAGAAGTATATATATATTTTTTAACAAATGATTGGCTGCAGATTGTGTTATTTCCCCCGCGCGGACCACCACAGATTTGATAGAAGAAACCTAAGCTTCAATAAACAAATTGCAGTTCACTTCTTCTCATGTTTACAGAGAAGCCAATGTGAATGCAAATAGATTAGCCAGAGATGCAAGTAATTGAGATGCTCTGTTGTATGATGTACAGTTTTCCTTTTATTATTCATTTCAATATTCTTCAATAAAGGAAGAGTTGCCCTTTTAACTATTTTTTGTCATAAAAATTGCCTGGACAGAGACAACATAATAGTACTACTGTTCATTGTTTAGAGAGGAGAACGTAGCAAGAGCTTAAAAAATCTCCACTAAAGGATCTCTTAGGGAAGGTTTTGCAACAAACATAAATGTTCCATCTCAAGAATCTTTTAGATTGATAAGAAGAGTCAGATTATTCATAATTGTTCTTTAATGAGGGGAAATTTAAGCCAACTGAAGCTGCGAGGAAAAATTTGTTCTAGCAGAAGCTCATTAATTAACCTCCAATATGGATTAAAACACCAGCTAATTTCATTTTCATCGACCTTCTATGAAAACTAGGCCTAAAGATGTTGACATTGATGAATAAATTGTTTCTGAAGTACTCCTTTAGACTAGCATTTTATCTGCTACATATGGTTTAAGTTTGCAATACAATGTGGATTCACCTGTCCCTCTCCAACTCCTTAACTATATCTTTTCAATCAACAGATTTCTCATCATTGATAGCTACTTTCTTGCAATGTGGTGATTGAAATGCATATTGATGCAGCCAATTGATGAAGAGGATTGGTACATGGTATATTCATTTCCTACTGGGACATATATGATGCCATCAGCGTCATTATTCTTTTACTTTCAGGTGATGTCAAATTTCATCCCTAGCTAATTAGTATGCGGGTTTTTTTTTTTTTTTTTTTTCAACCATAAGTCCTTTCAAAAGCTGAAAACCAAACAAAAGCATTCATTTTTTTCTCTTTCATGAATAGCTTCCAATATTGTTTTGTTCCCTATAAGGTTACACCTGCATATTGACATCAGTTTTTGTTCCTTTTGAGGATGAGAAACCTCTATGCCTCATTAGTTCCACATCAGTAACTAATGGTTGTGTAAGACATTTTAAATCTTCTTTGTTAGTAAATGAAACAGTGTTGTAGATATGTATCTAACATTATTCTATCCCACCTATATGTTTATAAGATGATACAATTTGCACGTACCATGTATGGAAGAAGCAATAATATACTTCTTTAGCAATAATTTACTTCTTTAGCTGACTTGATCTTTGTATTGTAGTTTTATAATCACAAGGTAAGAAACTCAATTGAACTTGACTAAGAATTTGAGATTTTATAATCTTTCTTAAGGTAAAACTAGAAAATAAATGAGTGTGACATAATATTAGCAAATCAAGAAAAAAATACATGCAAAGAAATGGGTATAGCAAAGACAAGAATGTTGAGATCAATGTTTGGTAAATATATAAAAGGATCAGAAAGTAGTTAAGGGTAATATCATTTCAATTGTTGATACATAACTAAAAATTCTTGCTTATATATCACAATCTACTTCAAAGTAAGTGACCTGAATTTAGTATTAGATTGTTCATGTGTCAAATGTTGTACAACTGGTTGCACTTGTTCATTCCTCTATTAATCTGATCAAGTTTTTTCTAGTATGACTTGCTTGTTCACAGTTTATTTTGAGGTTATTTTACCAAAAAATGATTGCTCATAAATGTTGTTTTGAAGTAGGAGGTTTTGTGGATCACTCAAGCCAATAGAACTGTATATGTTTTCCTCTCTCTCTATTGAGAATTTGAATTATTTGCTTTCTGCAGATTTTTACCATTCCTGAATTAAAGATAGGAGCTTGGTAGTGTCCATTATATTAAGTTGAAGTTTGATACGACTCTTGATTATGCCATATTCTCACTGTCACCTAAGTGTTCTCGGTGAGTTTATAACAGCCTTCGCCATCTGTTTTTTGTTTTTGTATCTCTTTGTCATATGTGAGCTATTCATGTCGGGAGAAGGAAAAACTGAGAAACTTTCCTTCCGGGTTAGTGAAGCCATTTGTGTCCCATTTAGAGGTTGCAGAAGAACAATTCGCGCGGACAAATGGTTCACCAAAGGAACTCTTCAAAGGTTGGTCCAACATTTCCATCTCATTTTCTTTTATCTGATTTGCTATTGAAGATATATGTTGCCTCCAAAAAAAGGAAAAGAAATTTCACGTTGGCATCCCACTAATTATGGATGGATTTTTCTTGTTGCCACTATTTTTAGTTTTTAGTGCTCTAATTAATCTTTTTTTGCTGTTACAAGTTCTGTAGGGGTTTGCTATAAAATGTAGTTAACTCTGCTTTTGGACACACATTTAACTTAATTTTCAAAACCTTCAAATCAATATTTCTTTTTTTTTTTTTCTAGGTTGGCTTTGGTTGTTAGCATACTAAAAGTGTTAGAGATGGTCAGTACATTTGGTGTAGAGATGTCTCAATTAGAAGGGGTCTTTTTTTATGGTGCAATTAGAAGCTGACCATAGAATTTATCTGCAGGGTATTATCTCCCATTATGATGAGTTGCTTGGATATTGTTATAATGCAACTGTTTTTAAGATACAATGTGTGAGGCCCCACCCCTTGTGGGCCCTCAATTTGAATTTAAATACTATATTTTAGCCTATAATATCTAATTATACTAATTAGTTTGGATTAGTAACGGTAGATAGGTATTTTTCATAAGTTTTAGTCTAATTAGTCTTCTTGTGTAATTTACAGATTCATAGGGTCTATTTTATAATTTTAGAGTTATTTAGTTGGTTAGAGGCCCTAGCTAGAAATAAAAATTTACTATAGGGGGGTCTCCACTTGATAAACTTCTAGAATTCCTACCGAATGACCCAATTGCCCATGGCCTTATCCCCAATTCTATGTTAACTAAAAGGGGCATTATAGTAATCAACCAACCCTAACCTATATAAACTACACCCACGCCATCTCATACGTATATTACTAATCTCAACTCTCATTTCCCTCTCTTTTCTCTCTTCTTCCCTCATCTCCCTCCAATTCTCTCATCTCCATTTCTTTATCTCTTTAGAACCCTACATCTAGAACTCTAAGAAGAAGAAGAAGGAGAAGATTATCATATACAAGTGCAGCTATAGCCATCATCTATCTTAAGGACTTCTCTCTCTTATCTTCTACATCTTTTCTCTTTCTTTTAATCAAATTATTTATCTCATTCTAGTTTAATTTCCCTAGAAATTCTCTCTTTCTCTCACTAGATTCCCTTTTCTTATTGAAATTCTCTTGTGGATTTGGGTTAGGTGTTAGAGATCTCTTTAGATCTGGTTTTGGGGGCTTGTTTGAGTGATTGGAAGACCTAGAGCTTGGATTTCTGTTTTTGGAGCTTGTATTGCTCTCTCTCTATTTCATTGCTATTGGATTGAGGCAAGTGCAATATATCTATTTAGCATAGAATGCATATTTTCCCTTAATTTGATTCTGTAATTTCAAATCAAATGATGTTAGAATTGCTAGATCTTCCTTTAAGCATGTTTTCATGGATTTTTAGCCATTGATGGATGGGTTGATCTCCTTTGGAAGATCAATGGCCTAGATGTGGATGATTGGAGATAGATTGAAGTGTTTTGTTGTCTTTTACGTTTCTGTGATGGATGGTGTGGATTGGAGATGGTTTGATTGGGTTTGGATGGAAATTGACTTGGAAAGGAGGAAATCCGTAAATCTAGAAGTGTTGCAGGTTACGTGTATTCGGTCAATCGACCTGCAGTCGGGTTGACCAAGCACGTTGAAATCTAGAGAATTCAAGTCACAGTTAAGGTTCTGTAGGTATTTCGGGTCCAGTGTACTCAGTTGACCGAAGACACGGGTTTTGCAGAGATTAACTAGGAGCTGAATTCTCCCTCAAACACAAAAATCCTATGTTCTCAGTCGACCGAACCCTGTTCTCGGTCGACCGACAACATAGGGATTTCAGTGAAAATGCTGAGAGTTGGGATATCATTTCTCCAGGTTTTCTGTGTATGCAGTTGAACCCCAAGCTAGAAGGTCGACCGGACACACAATGAATTCTTGAGATCAGGTCATGCTTATCACGTGCCTGACCCCAATTTTCCAAAGTACTCGGTTGACTAACCAGGCCAGGAGGTCGACCGAGCACACTACGCAGAGGGTTGATCTGGGAGTCAACATCCTGACAATCCAGTGGACTCGGTTGACCGAGCCCTGTGCTAGGTCGACTAAAGACATTGTATTCTGTGATTTTTCAGTTTTCACATTTTGAGGTTGTGATCGATTGTGGGGCCCATTGACCATCCAAATAAACTTTCATTGATGTGCCAAGCTCGAGTCAATAGTGTGGCTCAACATTGACTCGTAGGGACCACCAAGTAAAATCTAGGTTGTGGATTTGATGATGATTCAATCCTTGAACGTTGTAAAAAATGTTCGTAACTTCTGAAGCACCAAACACAGTATCCATTGGCATCTGAAATTTCTTTTAGAGATCAAATTACCTGAGATGGACCTGGACCTGGACTTGAACATGGACCAATACTTAGGTTGGACTACTGATATTTCCCGTTGATTTCCTTACTTTGAGGCTTATTTCTCTTATTGTATTACTGTCACTCTTATGTCATTACTATTGCTTATAACTGCTAATTAAATGGAAAATGGATGACCTGAACCTATGATTACTTAGAGGTGACCTGGTGATGTGATTGGGTGAACATTGATCGTGCATGTAGCTAGGCGGGCCCTTTTATGGCCTAAGTATGGATATGTGATACCATAGGTTGGAGATGCTGGTTATTATGGATGTATGACTCATTAGGGATGAGAATTGATTGTTTATTATTGGAAATGGACTTGCTACTTCATTTGGACTGATTAGACCAGGCCATGTATTTAGTGGGGCTTGGTATGGATCCAATGATTGTACTTGGACCTGGACTGTGTTCCATGGATTGAATTGGTACTTGGACCTCTTAAGGACTTTGTTAGGACATTGTTCACGCAAGGCAAAGCCTAGAAAGATACAAACCTACATTGTTCCTTGAGTCAGCATAGACATTCACTCAATTGTTTAAAGTTCAGCATTTGGACTGATCATCATTGGTGGGAGCTATTTTGAGTGTTGAGTGATGAGTGGGTTATCATGATGAGTTATGTTTTAGACGGACGGTGTGATACTGAGTCCGTTCTTCTGAGTGATGATCGATGAGTATGGTGAGGTTGATGAGTGTTATTTGCGGGGCTCGTCATTTCCCAGCATTGGTGAGATTTTTCCACCGCGACAGTGTTCAGTATGGGGAGGCCACGATATAATATCCCACGGTATCTAGCTTGTATGAATGTGTCATGTTGTGTTAGATTAGAAATCATATTTATCCTTATTCTAAATGCTTATCTTGCTCAACTGCCTAGATTATGTACCATGGTTATTCTCTTTAACTATATGATCGTCTCTACTCTTTTGATGCATACATCCTATGTTACTTGCCAGATCTTTAGATCTGACTCATTCTTGGTGCTTAGGTATCGACCTCGACTACGAGGACGGTGCGCTTGCGCTCGTCGAGACGCCAATAGCTGGAGACTATGGATGAGGACCAGTCGACTAGTAGGTCGAGCTGGAGGATGGAGTGCTGGCACCTGGGGTTTGCGAGTACACTTTTATCTTGGGATTTGAGTGATTTTTGTTGTGAGCAAGGAGATAGTCAAATATGTAATAAACATTTGATTTTCATACTTTGACACATTAGGCTGGAATTCAGCCCTGCTACATTTGATATAGATATGTGATACCTTTCACTTCTGCTATTTTTCCATAGCTTCTGCTAAATTTCATATGCTTCCGCAATTTAATCATTATTATCATATTGTTGAAAAAGTTTTAAATTGGACCTCACTGTGGACCTACGATCTTGGAAGTTCTCGGATTTTTCTGGAAGTAGCGCGCCAACTTCCCTTGACGGTTTTCTCGGTATTCGGAATTAGGGCATTACACAATGAAAGTGGTATAATGCTAATACAGGAGGCATCGAGAGATTAGCTTTCTGGTATGCCCAGTACAATGAATTTGTTCTCTTGTTTTGGTCTTAAGTAGTGTATTTATTATTTGGGCTATTTGGTTCTTTGCAAAAATTCCACTTTCTTTTCTGCTTTTTAAATTGCTAAAGTGAGAGCAATAAATATCGGTAGAGCAAGTAGCTTCTTGAAAGAAGAGTTGAACTTTCTAATCTCAAAAATTACAGTTATATCAGTATCTCCTGCATGACCATGCTACAGAACTTATGTGAGTCTTATAACCTCTTTATATGTAGGAATTATAGTTTGATGCATTCACACTCACATCATTCTACTCAAATCTAAGAATTAAACAACATAGCCCCCATTTCCTTATTAAAAGAAGTTTACTACAGTCCTCACCAGCCTCTGAAAAGAAATTCTAAGAAACAGTGAGATAAGTAAGGTTTTTATCATTGAAACAAGCTTTGATAGAAAAACCCAGATAGTGGTCGTGGGAGAGGTTGATAGCTTCAATTTCAAATAGAAGAGAAAGTATCTAGCAAATGGGGCCACCATTGTAGCTGAGATCCAATGCCTCAATTTCTGACAAAAACCCAAGCCTGTTTGGTAATTTTACTTTTAAAAATCAAGTGAAATGAAGTGAAGTAAATGATTAAATCAAGAGAGAATAAAATATAAGTGGGTTTTGATGCTATTTTGTTTTTAGTTGTTTGGTATGAAATTTTTTGACTTTTTATATAGAAAAATAGAGTGTTTTTTTTTTTTTTTTTTTTTTTTTTTTTTTTTTTTTTTTTTTTTTTTTTTTGTCATTTAGTTGATAAGGGTGATTGCTTTTTTGCTTTTTTTTGAAAAAGATGGAGGAGAATTTGAATTAAAATATTTTTTTATGTGACCTCTTATCCGAAAAATGGAGGCTTTACTTAACTTTTACTTTACGGTAAAATTACCAAAAGGGAATTCAACCAGTTGGCTGGTTGTTAAGAAACAAAATCCACCGCACATGCATCAGATGTGTAAACAATGAATAAATAGAGAAAGCTCCAACAACTCAATCAACTTACTTTCATGTTGGCGAACAGCTCACATTCATATTGGCGAACATGAGTGGACATGTTGGAATTTACTTTACTTTTGTGTAAAAATCTTGTAAATCTGCAAATGATATCATCTGTATATATTTTTCCGCAATGTTGATATATGAGAGTTGTAAAATGAATATTTTCACTTGTATGAGAAATGTATATCTTCTGTGGATTTCATTTTAACTTCGGTTAATTCAGAATTTATGGGAGTAAGTATGGTCATGATTCAGGGTTAACTTGGATTTGATCATAATCTTGGAATCGGGTCGTGTCGCATTCTTCCAAAACCACCACCAAAATTGATATACAAACCAACCAAACTTGCAAAAACAGAGATTTCTTTGATGAATGAAGAACACCCAAATCAAATGAGTTCAATCTCACATCAAACACTGCAGAAAAAGGAAATCTAAAGCATACCCAAATGAAAGAATAAAATAAAAAAACTACCCAAACAAATCTAAAATCGTATGAAACTAAAAACCCAGATAGAATTTCAACCATAGATTGGAAAAAACTGAGGGTGTGGGGATCAGACCCATTAATCCAGTGATCATGTGAAGGAGGAAAGGACCGACCTTTCTTGTCTCATATTTGCAATTGATGGGTAGGAAGTTTGCCTCGTGTTAGTATCATATAAATATTACCCTATATTTGAAACCACACGTGACATAAATTCACAATAGATGGTGGACTAGAGGGCTATAGATGAAGGATTGAATTTTGGTGGGTTTGGATTAGATAGGGGCGACGCCGGAATGATGATGAAAATGCGATGAAAGTGACCCACCGTATGGTGATTAGGCCCAAAAGTTAGAATGATTATCACCATATGGTTTGAAAGATTAGGCCCAAGTGTTGAATTTGACAAACATCAAGCCCAATAATCATCCTAACATTTTCTTGTTTTTTTTTTAGGAAAAAAAAAAAAGAGCCTTATATTCAATCCATTAGTAAGTAAAACCAATTCATAAAAGTTAAATGTGATCGAGGGGAAACTATGGCATAATGTTACTTTCTCCGCCATTTTGTCATTTGAGAGCGGCCGGGCTAAATTTTTTGAGAGGGTCTTCAAAAAACAAATTTGAGTTAGGCCATATTTTGCCCTTTACCGCTTGCCTTTTGAGCTTTTTTTCAGGTCCGATGGGGGATTGCCCCAAAACACAATACCAAGACTTCTTCTATGCAAAGTTGATGTTCTATTTCATCTTTGGATTGGATAAGTCATAACCGATTATAAGTACACGTGTAGATTGTTATCATGATCAATTTGGATTTAATAAAATTAGCTTTGTATTGATACAAAAATGAATTTATGTAGGATTATTCTCTAGCACCGAGTGAAATTGTTAATGTTGCATGCTTTACAAAAAAAATTGAGTCCAAGATTTTGAAATTATGCATCTAAGGATAAAATAGATGCACGAAAATGTCATTTCGTTCTAAAAACATGTAGTGGTTGGAAGACTATCGATTTTGTTGACAATGAAGGTATTAAATTGAAAATGTAGGAGTCTATTAGCAAATACTAAAATCTCAAGGGCTTATTTACAAATTCTACAAACTTTAGGGGTATATATACTAAAAAATGCTCTAAAATTAATTCCCATGGGATGGACCCTGTAAAGATTTAACCATTGAAGTTGTGATTCCACTCCATCAATGGCATGCTTCAGCAGTCCTTCAAAACTATCCACCGTACAAAATTTTTAGTTGAACAAGATTTGCATTTACCATCGGACTAGAGAAACACAATTTAACCATGTTTTACACACACCTCCTAGCCAATGGTAAGTATTATTTACCTGAAATTCAGGGTAGGATTGAGTCAAGGGTTTTTATCCATGTCATGTTGGCCTTATTGCGTGAAAAAGCTCGATCAAATATGTGATTAGTCCGCATTAAAAACAGATCATCTAAAAGGTCAGTTTTGGAGTGAATTATGATCTCACATGTAAGCAGGTTGGATTTGCATCAAACTCGCCTATATATACATCCAAGCCCAAATCCATTTACAATTGAGGAGTCCCACCTCAATTCATGTCCGAAAAATATCCCAATGCTTTAATATGAGCCCGATTGAATGGGAAATGGATTGATGCCTGATTAAGGCCCATTAGTAATTCTCAAACCATATCTCATCTTTAAAACTGAGGTTGGGTTAATGAAATAACCCAGCAAAATAATAATCACCCATTGGTGGCACACATACGGTATATATACCAAATTTATTTTATTTATTAAATAGATGGTATATTATAGTATAGACATAAAAAATAGCCTAATAAAAGCGCATCTTTTTTTTCTTTTCTTTTTTCTTTTGGTAACCCAGTCAAAGGGGTTGGGACCCAAGAGAGAGCCCGCACATACTCGAAAAGACAGCCCACACAAGCGGAAAGTCTTTTTTTTTTTTTTTAAATAGATATACCATATTTATTTTATTTTTTAAATAGATGGTATATTATAGTATAGACATAAAAAATAGCCTAATAAAAGAGCATTTTTTTTTCTTTTGGTAACCAGCTAGAGGAGTTGGGACCTAAGAGAGAGCCCCCACACACACGAAAAGATAGTCCACACAAGCGGGAAGAAGGCCCACACAAGTGGAAAAATGTGACATACCCGCGGTTCAATCCTTTGACAACCAGGTGAGAACTGCCGCCACTTACCAATGAAGTAAGTGGCCGTTGTCAATAAAAACGCATCTTAAGGCCTAGGCAAACCCCAACGCAGACTATCAATGTGCATTTTTTCAGGCTTATCTAACCATATCTAAATCTGGGCTAGACTTGTGTTGGATTCGAGCCCTTTGAAATACAGTAAATGTTGGTTGACAGATATTTCCAACGGTTTGAATTTTAGCAAAACTTCGACTCAATGCCAATACACTCATGGCTGAGTGCAGATGGCACCATAATAATACACACATGCCTAGAGACTTTAAGTTGAAAGTATTACTCTTGACCGCCAAAAAAAAAAAAAAAAAAAAGAACTCAATATTTAGGACTTGATTCAAGCTTTCTTGACACTCCACCATGTGAAAAAAAACATGATTAACTCTATGTCATTCTTAGATGTTTGTAAAATCGTTCTAAAAATGAGAAATTAGAGATGTATTTGGACCATTGCCAATACACAATGTAGAAGTTCTTATGAGCTGTTTGGATTTACTAACATGGGCCCATCTCTTTAAGTGAGAGGGGAAGTGGGCTTATATAAGAAAGTACTCCTGTAATGCACCTAAGTCTACCATTTTAATTGTGGTAACTCAGTTGGTGTAGGACCACAGTTTGCATTCCGCGGTTGAGGGTTTGAAAATGCCACACTAGCATAAAAACAATAATCATAAAAAAAAAAAATCAAGGAGACAATCACCAAATCCCAATTTCAACACTCCCACAGCTTAAATCAAGCAAACCCACTATTGAATTCAGGTATGTTTATCCATGAGGTCCATCTCAGCAAGTAGCCAGAGGTAACAGAATTGTGAACTTAGGTGATCCAATGATCTTCTCTAGAAGAACTTCACAATTTTATCATAGAAAACAGGACTCATATCTCAAGAATCTTATATTTCCCACTTCTCAAGCTTGCTAGAATAGAATTCATTTACCATATGTTATTGTTTAACTTTTACATTTCGGTTCTATTAGCAAAGAAGCAGCAAGCAAAGCTAACCGAAAAGCCAAACCTGAGAAACTAGAGTCATGACTAAATCTTAAAGTCAGTAATTGTTATAAAAAAAAAGGTAGAGAAGATTGGATGTTTATAAAACCATGGCCAAATGGTCTGTGTCTAGCTCGATCCCTAAGGACTATTTAGCATTCTGTTTTTTCTAGTCGCTTGTAATCATGCCCACTGCCTTGGCAGTACTCATAAGATCACTCAAATCTCAAGATCATGAAATAATATATAAGAATAGAAAAAAAAAATGAAAGAAAAGATCCAAGAGAAACGGATCAATAAAAAAACAAGAGAAACAGATCAATCAAAAAAACACATGGTGTGTGAGAGAGAGGGAAAAAGGGAAAGTAAAAGAAAGAGAGGGATTGATCGCATACCCGAGAGTAGAGATGGGGGAGGAGAAGCTCCTGCCTATTGCAGAAAAAAGGAAGAGAAAAGGTTCTCTTGGTGAAGAACCGCTGGTGTAGGGTTTTGTCCCGGAGAAAAACACTGGTGTAGGTATTTTTTCCTCAAAATTTACTGTATTTGTAAGAAGCACCCGGTTCTTTTCCTTTTTTTTCCGTTACAAAGTAGCAATTAACGAGGTCCATCTGACATGGCAGATTCTTACATATTCTTACGCGTGGTGAGAGCTGTTTCGTCGAAACACTACGTTGAAACAGGGATCCGGACTCACCAAGAGTCACAACTCACAATACACGAGGTTCCTAATAACGTGGTGGATGCAGGGACTCCAGATCGTGGACTTGACCTTAATGCTGCAGAGGTGGGCCATACACATGTTCACATGCAAAATAGTGGGAAGAAAAGCAATATCACTCAATAATTTATACAGTGGCTCTTACGATGAATACTAACCAAATACAAATAGGACTCTACAGGTGAGTGTAGGAGTGTAGGACACTAAGGGTCCGTTTGGGAAAATGAAGGGAGGGGAGGGAAATTTTGAGGGGGAAGGAAAATAAAGGGAAGGAGAGGGGAGGGGAGGGAAAATTAATTTTACCTCCTCTTGTTTGGGAAGTCAAAAAGTAGGGGGAAGAAAAGTGGAAAATTTGGATTTTGTTTGTTTGTGAGATAAAGAGAAAATTACAGTTTTGCCCTTACTTTTGTAAAAACTTTAAAATTCTTTTTTATATATAAAAGGCAATTTGGTAATTTAACTCATTTTCCCCCCTCCTCTCCCCATTTTCCCCCCATTTTTGGGGGGAAAATTTTTTTACACAATTCCCCCCCCCCCCCCCCCCCCTTTTTTTCCCTCCCCCCATCTCTCCCCCCCTTCCCAAACAGAGGGTAAGCAGTAGTAGGAGATCTCATTCTTGAAACATTTGATCATTTTCAAGTTAAAATCAAAATTTTAGAGAAATTAAAGAGAAATACCCTCCTATAAGTGCTTATTTATAGATAGGTCTACTGTCTACCAAAGCCTCTAATGTCAAAGTAGAGCTTTCTTTTATAATCTTACTACAAATTAGTTATGAGTTAAAATTAAAATTTAACACCTTAATCTAATTAGCTCATTCAAAATTAGACTAGAGTTTCCAGACGGCCCCCTCAAGAAAGGGAAGGACAAAGAGAGAAATAATAGAGAACTGCTTTGAAATCACAGTAGATAGCATTGATAAAAAAATAAAAAAAAAGATTAATTAGTCAAATCCTTTCATTAAAAAAAGTTTGAAACCACATAATTGAACGAACATAGTAGCAAGGAGCCCATGTTGTACAGATCAAAGACCCGTGGACAACTAGAAGTTTTTTTTTTTGGGTAAGAGGGACATCTTGAAGTTGAAACCCGTGAACGAAACATAAAGGAGCCTGTTTGGTAAAGGTTAAAGACACATGTATATTTTCAATTATATCCTAAGTAAAACTGAACACTTGAGTTTTGAAGGTTCTTTGAAAAAGTACTATCAAGAGGGTGAGGGTTATGGGCACGGAAATCACAACATCAAACAAAGGTCTCAACATGGGCCAAGCTAAAGTGAGTGGACCAGAAAACATCTTCGAGACAAAGCAGTAGATCATGCACTCTTCGCTTTTTTTTAGGATTTGAGCTACTAGGGTGATGACTGATTATTTATTTCGTACCGTCCGTTCATTTAGAGTGGAGATAATTTGATGATTTTTTTTTTAGGATTTGAACTACTAGGGTGGTGGCTGGGTATTTATTTCGCACCTTCCATTCATTCATTATTCAATTAGAGTGGAGATAATTTGATGATCACTAACTCAAATTTGTTACTTTAATTATAATTATATCTAAAAATTAAGAATTCAATTACATGAAACAAGCCGATGGCAAATGTCAAGTGATTTTTTTTTCGAGCACAAGCAGTCTTAGATGGCACCCATATCAAGATGGTTAACTTGGACCAAATATCATGATCCTTAACTTTTACCCATTCCAACTTGTTTCTCTCTTGATTAAAAAGATTGCAAGTTATAACCAGAAACAGGGTTTTCTCTTCATTCGTTTTACTTGCCACCTGTTGATTGCTGGATCCCACCAAAGTCCATCGTTGGACGCAGATGAATTTGATCCATTACGCTTTACAATATGTGAGTCGCACAACGGCACAGCCCCAAACAAATGGATATTTTTATAATGGGTAATCTTCCAAAATGTCACTTTGGCTCCCCTATTTTTTTTGGCGTGGGCTCACCTTGGGCGTGTTTGGCAATTAACTAGTTAAGTGAAAATAGAATGAATTCAGACAAAAAATGATAAGTGGTCATATCAAAAGTACACAATTTCAAATTTTCATTCAATTTTTTCAAAAAAAGTCAAAAAGCAACCTCCTTTCTCCATTAAAAGACAAAAAAAACCTCCACTTTTTTACAAAAAAAAAAAAGTCAAAAAGATTTTATGCCAAACAAATAAAAATAAAACACCATCGTAACACCTTATATTTTATTTTCTATTGATTTGATACTTCAATTCACCATACATCCAAAGAGGCCCTAAGTTAATCTAATCCTTTCGCATGCACTACCCCCCTCTTCAATGAATGGTCATAAGTCAAAATTTGACACTCATCCAAATTTTATTCACTGGTGGAATGACATTGTAAGAAAGTGATGCTTTTACATCTATTAAATTTTAGGACTATAGATTAAAGGGTTAAGAGGATCTTATAAAGTCCAAATTTCACACAAAAATAACTCTCATATAGATTTTTTCATCCGACGGACTTTTATGATTATCATGCAAGCAATCCGGTGAGCCCTATTAAGAGAAGCATTTTTAAAGCGCTAGCCTTCTGGAATTTAGGATTTTATTTTATGGGTCCCGCCCCCCGTAAAAGGTTTTTCAATATTGTTCACTTTTTCTTTTGGGGAAGCCTTTTCTCTCTCCGTCTTTCTTTAAACGGAGGTCCTCCCGTAGCCCTAGGCGAAGAAACACACTTTGAAAAAACGGAAAGACTTTTTGAAAAAGCCCCTTGTTCAATGGTCTCAAGCTTGATAGAAAAGAGCTGCCGTCATTTAAATGATCACATTCACATGCAGACTAGAGGGAAGGAAAGCAATATCACTCAATCATTTATATATATATATATATATATATATATATGAGCAAGGTTCTCCTAAGCTCAAACTTAGGATAAAATCTTGTAAGCTCATGCTTGTGGGGTCCACCTTTGGTCCATCAAAATAGACCAAACATATGACCCCGCTAAATTGCACATGTCCACCAACTTTCGGTTAGATCCGAATTTACTATGCCGTTGGATTGAATATGTATCGATTCAAATGGACTATTGACCGTTAAACTTTTGGACCCATATGGAGATGATAGAAATCACGGTTGGATCTGATTTTTTTCAGAGAGAAAGATCCTAGGGAATCCTTGAAACCCCCCCAACCCCCATCCCCATATGGGTCCCCAGGTGGGCCCCACCACACACTTGAGCTTACCTTATCCTCAGCTTGAGCTTAAGAGAGCTGGCATATATATATATATATATATATATATACACACACACAATGAATACTGTCCAAATACAAGTAGGACTCTTCATGTGAGTGTACGACACCGACTAAATAGAAGATCTGAAAATCTCCTAGGACCATAATTTGCATTCAGAAGTTATAGGTTCGAAACTGCACTATTACAGTGGGGCTATACGGGAGTTTACTCAACTTCCCTCTGGGCCTGGAGAGATTAATCCAGCCCTAGCACAAAAAAAAAAGGAGATCCGAAAATCTCATTATGATCAAAATAACCCTTGAATTGTAACCACACATTTAAATTGTTGCCCACTTTTTACCCACGCTTAAATTGCCGGAGTGGGTGGGAAGTCCAGTAATGAGTTATTATTAATTTTTTTACCCATCTACGGTGGGATCATTTTTTCTTTTTTATAGAGCACACCAGAGAAAATAGTCCACAGAGTGGGAAAAAAGCCTGGCACACCCGGAAAAGATGACCTCCCCAATAAGAACCTAACTCCTTACCAGTGGGGCATGGAGTGGTTATTCCAGTAATGAGTTGGAGGTCCTTGCTTTGACCGCTTAGGGGCTTATCCGATACATTGTGCTAGTGATTGATGTTGTGTATTCGAGGTTTACCAATGATCAACTGCAAGGGGGTCAGCGGATTCTCCTCATAAAAAAATTGATCCTTGAAATATTTTGTAATGATGCAAATTCCCTCGACTATTTGTCTCAGCACCGACGTTTTCAAGTTTAAAACCAATTTTTTAAGTAAATTAGAGAGAAATGCCCTTCTATTGGCGCTTATTTATAGTTCTACCAAACCCTCTAAATGTCAAATTGGAGCTTTCTTTTGTAATTTTATTGCACACTACTTGTAAATTTAATATAAAAACTTTAGTATTTTTCTTTAAGACCTTAATCTAATTAGCTCCTCCCCGATTAGAGTAGAGTTCCCTTAAACCACATAATTGAACGAACCATTGTACGGGTCAAAGAGTCGTCAGCTTACATCATCATGTAAACCCACTTTACTTGCAAGTGGGTCTTACCAGTCGGACAAAAGTTATGATGTTATTGAGCTTCCACCACTAGGACTCAAAGCTATTCTGCTTTATCATGTTAATAAAGACTTACCCATCTTAATTAAATGTTTTGGTTGAATGGTTGGTTATTGGTTATGTTAATTGTTTGGGCAGGGCATGAAATTTGTGTTAGTTTTTATGCATAGAGAGGTTTGTGATATGAACAAGTTAATCAAAGATGGTGGATCCTCCACATGTTAAATCAGGTCCCAGCTGCCATCAGCACTATAGTAGCCACAACATTAGATCATTTCTTATGAGAGTAAGAGTACATCTTGTGTATTGCTACATGTATAGATTCTCAGCAGAGGCCAATGCCAAATAGGTGCAGGCATTGATTTGATGATCTAACTGCCCTTTCAGTGGATCCTAATGAGGACGAGTGAGCCCTAAAACATCTTCTAGGCGGCTTTCAATTTCAACCAATTGTTGTCTTTTTTCCGATTAAAATATCTTTTAGATTTGACTCCATACATTAATTTTTGGCTCATAAGAATTCGAGGGAGGAGAATCTGCTAGGACTTCCCAATCTATGAAATTTTCAATGCATCCACCTTTGCAGCGTGGAGCCTCTCTGTAAAAGGTATGATTTATTGAAGTGCACAAGACTGCATGGCTATGGACCCGATTGCTGCCTTTCAAGTAATTTAGTGAAATACGTACATAAAAGACTAGAGTGACAATACATCTTGTGCGGTCCTAAATGTATAGATTTTAAGAGGCCTATGCGATGCAGGTGAAGGCCTATGCCACCATTGGATTACAAAAAAGGACCTGTAAGTAACTTTCTATTGAGCTCTATAATCCGAGAGGAACCTACGTTGCGACCCAGGTTAGATTTTAAATTCCTCTTCAAATAGTATTGGGCCTTGGCCCACGCCCCATATCAACACAATTAGGTTTGTGTAGTTTCCTCTCTTCTTTTCCTTCCTCTCTTCCTCTCCTTCCTCTCTTCCTCCTTTGCACATTAGGGTTTATGTTTTAGTTTTCCTTTTTTTTTTTTGAAGTGATGATTTTAGTGCCCTCTATTTTATTAAAAATGAGAAAAGGGAGAGGTGATTGAGAAGAATATGTTCTCTCCGATTCTCTCTGTCTCTCTTTCTCTGATAAATGGAGGGAATTAGGTGTAGAGATTAGAGATGTCGTTGACTGACTGACTTGATCACATTTATGGAGGGAATTAGGGAAAAGGGCGATTTTACTCGGTCCGACTCTGTTCTATAGCACATGATTCTTTTACATAGCAAATGAAGATATAAACAGTGTCTTTCAGTTGTTTCTTCTTCCCAGTGTATAGCCACAAAACAAAGCACCCATTTAACCATGTAAACTGTAATCATTAGAAAAAGTAGACTGAGTGTTTTTGTTTAAGATTCCTGACCTCCATAACTCCATTAATCCAAAGAACCAGAGGTTTTGAAGAAGGGTCCCCAACTGCCTCAAAGAACCAGTAGAAGAGTGCCTTTCTAGAGTCCTTGTTCACTGTCACATACCCAGAATAATGGGCAAAGTTCACATTAAAAGGTTGCCTAGGTAGATTCTGCACTCTGTCTTTCTCTTGTTGGTCAGTTGGGTAGTCAAAGTCTATCCAAGATGAACTACACTTGACCCTTGGAGAGCTAAGAACGGAAAAAAAAAAAAAAAAGGCAACAGAAAAAAAAACTGTTCTAAATCTATCCATCTTCTCCATTTTTCCTCTTGTGGGCTCTCCTGTTTGTGTGATTTATAGCAGAGTGATGGTGTGTGTGAGACTGTGAGTGCTGCTGCCAACGTGGTGCTTGTGGGTGCCTAGGATTTATGGGTGCTGACACAAGAACATGTGTTAATGTTTACTTCCTGCAGTAGGATTTGATTATTTTAACTTGCTTTTATTTTATTATACCATGGTTTGGTGCAGACTACAGAGTGCTCATGCAATGACTAATGTTTAACAAATTGGATGGTAGAGTAAGAACAACAATTAAAATAATGGGCTTCACAAGTAAAGTCTATAAAGCAATGATGGTGCTGATCATCAACAGTAGAGTAAGAAAAACAATCCATAAATTATAAATACAGGTGCTCTCATTTGGATTCATATGATCAAGGAATTGTTTGGAGCGTAAGGAAATAATAACGAGGTACTAATTTTTACAAGATAATGTGTATTACTTCTTTAGAGTTTATTTATTATTGTTGTAAGGAAATAATAATGAGGCACTGAAAAATTCTAGCAAAAGTTTCGCCCCACCTAAATAAAAATCCTGAGTTCGCCTCTGTCTATAATGATCAAAACTGGCTAAGTGGCTAACGTACCTACACAGATAGGCCAACATCTAAAAGCACACTGCAAATAGCTAATGTGACATTCTAGCCATCCATTCATTTAGACTATACACACCTGGCTAAGAAGAGACAGACAAGTATCTACATTAATCAATGGGTAAAAACATATCTAGTACCAGTATAAGAAATCAAGATGTCGAGAACATCACCATTGAACAAATCGGCCTTGGATGAGGAATACAGTTGTCGTGGAGGCATTTTCACGTACAAGGGGAATTTCTGCGTGTTGGAATTTCAAATCCTGATGTTCATCAAGGGGCCTGCCTTTAATTCAATAGGATCCAGTGTCATGGAGATGGAGGGCAGGGAATGGGACCGCAGAGTTAGATTCACAAGGGGAAGGTTGAACCCTCCCTTCTTATTAAGGTGATAGTGTTTAATCAAAGAAAACCCTCTGCCTTGTTGAATAGTTACAAAATTAATGCGATCCAAGTTTTTTTTGCAGGGCCTTTATGTTGGATGTCTAGTGACCCTACATGCCAAGCATGTGGGGTGGTGCCAAGGCCGAACCCAGGAAAATTAAAGTTGGGAGGGTTTTATGTAAAAGAAATATTGGGAGAAGGGCTACATATATATATATATATATATATATAAATACATATAAATACATATTAATTATCAGTTTTTAACTGTTTTCAGCCCCCACACCCTTGCACTGGGGTTCGCCCTTGCATGGGGCCAACAAATAATATTTCCTAGTGATAATATCTCAACGAGATGCAACTCATTCAAATTGTGGCATTAACGATTTTCATTCTAACTCCGATGAAGAGAATCAGTCAATTAAATAGCGACTCTTCAAGAAAGAAGACCTTTCTTAAAAAAAACCTATGGGGTTTTTGAATTATTCATTTCCCATTCGGTCCAAATCTTACATATTTTGATTGCGCAGGACTTCCATCACTAAATACCTTTCAATCCAAAATGCTTAAGGTTCTATTTGTTTATATTAAAATATATAGAAATCAAATGCAAAAGATTTATGCCATCAAGAGTTAAAAAAGGAAAATCATAAGTTCATTTTAAAAAACGAATATTAAATAACTTCCCCTTTGATGAAAATGGAATCAAAGGAAAATGAATGGGTAACTAGTAACTAGCTATCTCCTTAGTTCTTCATTTTCCATCTTCCTCTATTTTAATAAAATGAAAGATTATTTAATACTTTATTTTTCAATTTTATCTTTGATCTTTATTTTTAATCATTTGTGGTATAAAGTACATTTACTTCTTCCTTTCCATATGGGATACAAATTTTTAAAATCATTTACTCTTTTTTTTTTTTTTTTTGCATAAACACTGTTTCATGCAAAAAAAAAAGAAAAAAAAAAAAAAAAAAAAAAACACTCAAAACACCCTCTCACACACACTATCAAATTCTATAACCGTAGCCATGTCCAGGAATAGATCCTTTTTCTGAATGGAAGGTGCCTAGGTTATCATTGAGCTAGCAATAGGTTTGCAAGTGGGAACCACCTAAAATGAAACGGTTCTTTCTTCCCTTGCATCATGAGTACGGAATGGACCCCACGTCTACCTTTCACTCTGATCGAAAAAAAAAGAGGGGTAATGTACCATAGAATTGGCTGACTACTGATATGACCAATAGTAGAAAAACCTTCCCCAACAAGGAGAAGGCATACAGTGAATAAATGGTCCAGATTGTGGGGCCCACCTTCAGCCTGAATTCAGGTACGCTGCAGCAAATTGTCCTTTGTAGTGATCCATACATCTCAGCCCTTCAAGATTCTAATGGTCACTGTCACCTTTAAGCCATTCAATCTCAAGCGTCCAAGACTTTCATTGACCCAAGACTTGCATTGACCTCTAGCTATATGAACAACCTTAGTGCCCTTGTGTAACGCACAACACATATCAGGAAATCACGACCCATCAGCTGAAGAATCTCAAGTCTTATCTTCTTCAATCTTCCTACTGCCAAGTGCCAAGCATCAGGCATGTAATCATCTCAATCCTGGATACCATTTATTTCATTACTTATTATGATGTGAGAACTTCTGGCTTTTCTTTCATTTTTTTTTTTCCCTTTTGTTATTGTTAAATTGTGAGAACTCGTACTTTTCTATCGGGGTTTGCCCAGTTGGTTAGGCATCTCGCGTCTCACTTTATTGTAAACGGTTCAATCTTTGGATAGCCTTTCTTCTACATAATCGGGGCTTCTAATGGGTCCCCAAGTCCTTGTTTGGGTACCAAAATCAGAAAAAATAGAGAAAGAAAAATGAAATTTTTCTCCAAAACAAGGAGAAAAACAGATCTCTCATTGATGATCATCATGAATTAATGTTGATTACTCAATACGTGTAGAGTGTCTTCAAACTTTAGGACAAAGTTGAAACCGATACTTCATTATAATAGTCCATAATATACAATAAATCCTTAATTACAAGAGTCCTCCTCGCCCTTAAAAAAGGAAAAAAAAAAAAAATACCTTGCCAAAAAAGCGAAAAACAAAAAACAGTCCTACTTTAATTGGTCAAGATAACACTCAGGGTGGGAGCGTGTGTTCATTACTCATTAGATTTAGTGCACATTTGTGTAGCCGATTTTCTATGAAAAGATTGAGAATTGTGGAAATGATTTTCTGCACTACAGGAACATCCACGTTTAGTGTGGCCATTTTCCTTTATGGAAAAACGTAAAAATATACTAATTTTTTTGCGATTTCTCAGAAAATAAATTCCAGTGGAGTGGTTGGAAAACAACTTCCGTAGAAAAGGAAAATTCTAGGGTACTATTTTTTTTTATTACTCGTATACCAATGCATGCGTTGTAGTGAGACATTCAAAGGATTCAGACTCTTTAAATTTGCATTAACATACAAGTTATACCTTGTGGTCTTATATGACTTGGTGAATTACTTTAAATGTTTTCCTCTCAATCACCTGCATCGGAGCCCATCAAATGATCACAAATAACCAATAAATGAATTTTTTAAGTAAAGGCGGGTTTCATCCGATCAATTTGGCATGGGTACTACTTTGAATAGAGTAAGAAACAACTCTGGGTGCTAAAAGAAGAAAAAGTCATTATTTTAAAGCAATTTGGATTCATTATAGCATTCGTGTCGTCATCATCATCAAAGACTTGTTCTCACAATATTGGGGACAACTACATGAAATTTGTTTCTCTCTCATTTAAAATATTTATAGTGAGCATTTTGTCTCATTTGAATAACCATATTGTGTTCATATTCTAACCTATTTAATAAAGTTTTCAGAAATTATGTCTTAAGAATATTTAGAGTATTTTTCAAATTTAGAAGTTTTCTTAGAATATTAAAAAAATGTAAAAAAATTATTTTAAAATGTAATGAAAATCAATGATTAAAAATATATATCCAGTCATCCATCACTTGCCCCTCCACAAGAAAAAAAGCCTCCTCCACTGATTCTAACCAGGGATAAACTAATTGCTCCCAATGGAATACTTTAATGTCCCTTACCAATTGAACTAGCAGCTCATAAAATGAAATTTGTTATTTATTGTTGTTGTTTTTGCAATGTGTGTGCACCCATTCTTTGTATAAATATATATATATATATATATATATGAGAGGAATGTTTATGTGGATTCATCACTCACCATAGGGTGATCCGTTTGAGGGATTTATGTGGCTTTTCCTCTTTGTACATGAACATTCTCCTCTCTCTCTCTCTCTATATATATATATGTATATCATGAAAAAAAAAAGACTAACGGTGAAAAAAAAAGACTAAAGGATATTTTAAAGTGCCTCCACTCATGGATTTAATGGGAAAATTATTTCTTTTTATTTAATAATTATTTGGGTCATTTGTTATTTAATGCTTGAGATATGTAAATCAAATTAATTTACATATTAAATTTCAAATATTGAAACATGACGATGTATTATTGCAAACACAAACTTCATATCATTCTCAATAGTCATTCATTGTACTGCATTTGTTTAAACTAGATGTGTATATATAATGGATGAGGTGGGAAGAGGAAGAAGAGAGGATTTATAGTTTCCATATAATTTAGTGGGCTCTAGGACCCCAAAACTTTACTAAAAATAAATAGTGCATTCTAGGCACAGACAAGATTTGGATGATGAACTTGGGGCCTACAAGATTGGAAGAAATAAAAAAGGGGATTGAGCTGTTTTTACTGAAAAGGGCAAATGGGTTTCGCTCCCATTGTAGTGTGTAGAGGAGCCAAGTTATATATATATATATATATATATACCCTGCTAGTCATGGTATAGAAGGGGACCGAAAGATCCAAGTGAGGCCAACCTACATATCAAATCTGAAGTCAATCTAATACCTCTAATCCCTTCGTTCGTGGTCCACAAGTTTAATAACTTTATAACAAATAAGAAAAACTGACCCTCAATCAAACGGTCTAGTCCATCTGAATCCATGCAAATTCATGGGATTTGGTGTCTATAAGGGGGTTGCGAATGTGTGGTCAATTTGGATTGGTCATAAGATGGGCCCCAGTGGGCGTTCAAAACTGTGTGGACCTTAAGGACCGTCCTTATAGGACCGGTTCCCATCATATATATATATATAGATCAGAGAGAGAGAGAGAGAGAGAGAGAGAGAGAGAGAGAGAGAGACCCCAGGGGACCACTCCGGTTTCAAAATATCTATTGGGGCCTTTTTCGTTTAGGGGCCATCAAGGGTGATTTTGTTGCGTAAATCTTTTATTATTTTATTTTTTAGAATTTTAATCATGACAGAATCAAATCAAAACACTAAAACCAATTTAAACAATTATTACAAAATATGAAATCCACTGAAATAAATCAGTAAAAAACTATAAAAATATCTGAAAATTTGAAGTGCCCATTGAAAGAATATCTTGCTTTTAAAAAAATTGAAGGTGAAATTTGCAATTGATTTTAAACAAGTTCTGATACTTTCTAGATTAATGGTTTTGACCCTCATATATTCTTGATCTTAGATTTTCTCCTTTCTATCAATGTTTCTTTTCTCTAGCACACATATAAAGAGTGGTTGATATACTTGAGGATCTTTATCTCTAACCACACCCATATATTCAAGTATCATTCAAATTTTTAGCTCTCTGTATTTTTGAATTAATGAATTCCTTGAAAGCGTTGTATGTGTAATTATATATCATTTAAAATTTTCAAAAATTGTGATAGAATATCATTTAAAATGCTCAGAAATTTGTGATAGAATATCTTAAAATTTTCAAAAAGCCACTCCTCACCATCCAAACAGCTCATTTTAGACTTAGAAATCACTTATACCATAAAGTGAATTGTAGCGGGCCTTGAGATTAAAATTTTACGGCAACTTTATAGACATAGTGATCCACTTGATTCGCCAGCACATGTATGATTATTTCAGTGGTGGGCCTCACATTTTTCTCCATCTATTTTCTTAAAACTATGCGACACTTCTATTTAATATGTTGCGTTCTGTTCATCCATCTTTATTATTTTTTTTTTTTTTTTGGGTTTTTGTTTTATTAGTACAGTGATTTGGTTGTGGACTTCGGGTTTCTGCCTATAATCCATGAAGCCAGGGGTCTTGGGCTCAAGGGTTTTTGGTAGGGGACAAAAAATACCCCCTGCAATACTGTAATTCCTGAACTTTAACCTTGAAAAGGAAACTTAAAAAAAAAAAAAAAAAAAACCTTGAAAAAGGTGTTTGACGGATATACTAAATGATTGTATTACTTGTATATAAAGATAAAGTCTAGGGGTCATTATTGTAATATTAAAAGGGTGTATAGTTATCATTCATGTTGCTTGATGGTTACTTGACACTTGTCATTTTGAATGTCCAAACCATTACATGTGTTTGTGAGTATTACATAATCTGGATGGTATTGATGCTATTGTTCATCTTTTCCTAATTGTCTTTTAGTTTTTTAACAGGCATGGATACATTTAAATCAGTTTTAGAAACTGGGAAGCTCGTGTATGATATTTTTGGTAATCAAATTGGTTACATTACAAATCCCGAAAAGAAAATGGAACAACTGGACAAAAATGCACAGCATTTATTTGCCCGGAGGGATGATTTGGAAAAAATAGCTAAAGAATTACCAAATGTGGCAACAAGCGAAAGCAAATTGTGGCTTGAAGATGTGAAAAAGTTAGAAGTTGAGGTGCAGTCCATTAAAGATGAGCATATGCGGTGTTCTAATGTTTTCTCAAGGCCGGAGTTGGGCAAACGGGTAGGTGATGTCATCGAGGAAATCACCGATCTTAATAATAAACGACCAAAGTTGAAGGGAAATGAGTTTTCTAATGCACCATTGGAGAAAGTTGAGCCACAAATTGTAGGAATGAATTCACTAACCGACTCCGAACCTAGATTGCAGAAGATATTAGGGCTTATAGCAGATGTCAAAGTCGGAAAGATTGGAATTTGGGGAATGGGTGGCATTGGCAAGACAAGAACTCTGAAATTGTTGAACAATCGACTTGAAGAATCCCACATGTTTGACATCGTCATCTGGGTAACTGTCTCAGGAGAAGGAAGTCGAAGAAAGGTGCAAAATGATATTGCAGAACGTCTGAAATGTAATGAAAAAGATATGTCTGACGATCGGCTAAGAGCAAACATATCTAAAAATTTAAGTGGGAAGAAGTTTTTGTTGATTTTAGATGATATTTGGGAAAAAATAGATTTGTGTGATGTTGGGATCCCAATTCTAAATCAAGATAATGGATGTAAGGTCTTATTGACCACTCGGGACCTAGGCGTATGTCGGCAGATGGAAACAGATGTGGAAATACAAATGGAGAAACTATCCGAAGTGGAGGCATGGAGCCTCTTCAATGAAAAAGCTGGGGATGTTGCCATGTCTCCTTCTATCGAACCAATTGCTAGAGATATCGTCAAAAAATGTAGTGGTTTACCACTTGCCATCATCGTTATTGGTTCATCTTTGAGAAAGATTAATTATGTTGGTGTGTGGAGGAACATGCTAAGGAAACTGCAATTACCATCTACGTCTCAAATTAAAAGCATGGAAAAGGAAGTGTTCTCCTGCTTAAAAATCAGTTATGATCGGTTACCAAATGACTTTGAAAGGAACTTATTTTTGTACTGCTCATTGTACCCAGAGGACTCTGAAATATGGATAACTGAATTGGTGGAGTATTGTTGGCTGGAGGGCTACATTCAAGGAGTTGATAGCATTGAAGAGGCACGAGATGATGGTCACCACATGGTAATGAATCTTATCGATGCATCATTGTTGGAGAGAGGTTATAATGAAAAACGTGTCAAAATGCATGACATTATAAGGGATTTTGCATTGAAAGAAGCTTCAGGGTTCTTAGTAAAAACTGGTAAGCATGTAAAGCATCCACCAGAGGAGAATGAATGGTTGCAAGCACAAAAGATATCATTAATGGGTTGTAGTTTGGTACGTCTGTTGGAGAGGCCGAACTGTAGCACTTTGTCCACATTATTGTTGCAAAATAATGATCAGCTTACAGTGATCCCCAATTCCTTCTTTGAATGTATGCATTCTCTATGTATTCTAGACTTGAGTCGGACAAAAATAAAGTCCTTGCCTTCTTCCTTGTGTAACTTGGTTAATCTCCGCGGTCTCTATTTGAAGGGTTGTCGTAATTTAGAAGAACTTCCATCCCAAGTAGGAGCGCTGACGCAACTGGAGGTGCTTCATTTGGGAGGCCCCACAAGAATTAAATATCTGCCTGCAGAGGTTGGAGAACTAACTCGTTTGAAACGTTTGATAGCGGAATTTCAATACAAGAACTGTTCTCAAAATGATGAATGGAACATGAAGTTGAGAGTTCCAACTGGAATAATTCCAAAGCTTCAATGGTTGGAAGAACTGAGCTTGTATGTCGAGGTTGAAGATAAGGAACAGTGGGATGATGAAAGCATGGAAGTCGTGGTTGAAGAATTATGCAGGTTGGAACATCTTACTTATCTCGATGCATACTTTCCAAAAGTGGAGTGTCTCGAGCATTTTCTACGTCATAGGAAATCGGTGTGGTCTAGGAGATTCCAGTTTCGGGTTGGCACTGAGATATCGTTGTTTGTTCCAGCTACTACACAGGAAAGATGTTTGGCATGTAGCGGTGGTTTTGGGACGTCACATGCCGCCATTATGGAGACTCTTGCTCATTGTTCCCATTTTCATCTCGGCGATCATCGCACCATAAGAAAGCTATCAGAGTTGGGGTTGGCAAACATGAATGAGTTGAAAGAATGTAGGATTATGTGCTGTGATAAAATGGAAACTCTCTATGATGGAGATGAGCAACAGGAGACTTGTGCACTGCTACCCAACTTGAAGAAGCTTGTCATTAATAGTCTTCCAGAATTGAGGAGCTTATGCGATGGTCCATTGTTGCCCGGAAGCCTCTCCAAACTCACAGAACTAAGCTTAACTGAATGTAAAAACTTGAAGAAGGTTTTCCAATTGGGTATTATTCGACAACTCTGCAATTTAGAATTCCTCCGCGTTTGGGTTTGTTCGACGGTTGAAGAGATAATAGAAATTGAAGAGGAGATGTCAATGTCTGTCGCAAGCCATACCCATAATGTTATAAGTTATAATAATGATAGACTCATCCTCCCTAATATCAAGGTTATAGTCCTTTATTCTCTTCCGGAATTGGTTAGCATTTGCCGAGGGTTTTCTAATTTCGAATGGCCATCACTAGAAACTATTTTTATTGTTGGATGTCCCAAGTTGAAGAGTCTCTCTTTCCTCTCCAATGGCACCAATATTGTAGCACCTGCACTAAAGAAGATTATAGGCCAAAGTTCATGGTGGGAAGCATTGGAGTGGGAAGACAATGACATCAAGCAACGACTCCGACCTTTTTACCGTGACAACGAGTAGGCTGAGTAATTTCATTACATTTTCCTTGAATCTCTCTCTGCCTCTTGTTAATGATCTCTGTACACGGACAAGACAATCATCAGTTGGATCAAAAAACAGGTAAAAATCTCCTTTGAAATATGCACTGCGTTTTTTTGTTCTTTTAATTAATGAGGTGCTTAGGACACAGAATCACAGGCGTAGACTGAGTCTAGAAGTTGACTTACGAACTCAAAAAAGAGATGATGTCTCGCTTTGTTTAATGATATGCAAGGCCAAAAAGAGGGATAGAGATTGAAAACAAAAACCCCGCATCTTTTTGTCTTTGTTGCATAAGATGGAATTCAATCTCATCTGCTCACAAAGTGTTTGATGAAATGTCTCAACCAGTTCATCCTTTTTTTAAAAAAAAGATGCTTGTCCCCTTGAATGGGCGTTCTGTCACCTCTCTATTGCAAGTTTAGAAACTATTGTTCTCGCTACAGCTAAAGTTCATGCTTGATCTTCTAGGACTTTTTTTTTTTTTTTTTGAGTGTTTTCTATTGTTTGTATGCTTATATTTGAAATCCTGCCATAATTTATCATGCTCAATTTAGCTTCGTCTATAAGGTTATGCAATCATTTAATTTGTCTATAAGAAATCACATTCACATGGGATTTTTCTTTGACAATAAATTTTCTCAAGAAGTTTATCATGGTTTATATTTTGTATATAATATATCCCGTAAGAATGTAAGAAACCTGATCTATTTCTTTCTGTGTGTCAAGTGTTTGTATAATGAATGGAGGGATGTATTTGGTTGGACTTTCGATTTGCATTGGCTACTTGCAAGATCGTAAAAAGAGCTTGAGTGGACCAATTTACAAAAGGTAAATTCACAGCACCACCACTCTTTCATTGATTGGTTTTTGTTCTCCCAATCTGCTGTTATTATTATCATTGTTATTATTATTTTTTTATTTTTAATTTGGAAAATAGTTGTGCAAAACCAAGTTCCTAATCTACTAAAATGTCTGGAGAAATAATTGGTGGAGCCTTGTTACCCTTCTATATGATATTTCAACCAAATTGGAAAGGTCTTGTTTAAAGTCCCGTTTGGATGTCATCTGTTTTTCCTTTTATGAGTGAAGTGGTTTTCTTATGACCAATATGTCTAAGGTGAACTTGAGCCATGTTATTCACATCTTAGGGTGAAATATACGTGCAAAAAAAAAGAAGTCTGTTTAGTATAGGTGGCCTTTGTAGTTTAGTATAGGTAGCCTTTGTATGGCTTTGTTCTATTTTGTCTGCAACATGTCATAAAGGAAATGAGTTCTGTTAACAAAAAAAAGACACAGAAGAAAGAAAAAGAATATCTGTTGAGATGATATTGAGTGGAAATATCTTCCCTATATTTCTAATCATAATCGAATCTTATCTCATCCATTTACGATCGGCTTTGAGTACTAGATTTCTCTTGCAATACGGTTGAATGTGTCTCTCTCATTTGTTATAGATAAAGGGTGCCATGTGTAGGATACTATTATTATCTAAACTGTGTTGTTGCTCAATCACATGGATAGAATTTGTATTTGTTTTAATTGTTTTATTTATAATAATTGTATTGTGACATTCTGCATATCTTCTCTGGTTTGGACACGTACCAAGCACATGGGAATATGAATAAGTTGTTGGTCTTGTATATGCAAGAGGAACTTTGTTACTTGCCACCAGTGCTTGATCCCAGGTTCTGTTTTCTGTTTTGTTTGGTTAGGAAAGTTGCATTTCTGTTTGTTATGGTGTGAGTTGTCATTGTTTGTGTTTGTGTAGGTATTAGTGAGTGAGTTGTTTGGCCTGTTGCCAAAATATTAGCTACTGCAGTTACTGGTGGTGTGAAGAGTCGTGGGTTGTTGCTAACTTGTAGGAAGTGATGGATAGTATACTTAATGTCTATTTTTAATAGATAATGCATCTGCTTTCCTTGTGTTACTCAAACTAAGGAGGTTAGCTACCCCCAAAGTAGCCACTGTCTCCCAAAATGGCAAAGAAACAGCAGTCACGTAACAAAATTTATCTATGCCTTTACTCTTAAGTTGTTGGTTTTGTATGTGTTGAAGTTGATATTATACTTCCCTATTTATAAATTCTTGTTTTGTCCTGCACTTGCATTGTAATTTAACTGGCATTGTGCTTCCAAACAGGCCCTAAATCTCCCAGGGGAAAATGTCCTTTCATATTTAGTTAGGATGTTTACTACTTTATTAGTTTTGTCAAGTCTATATTGAGAAAGGAATGTTAGTATGAGTGACCATTTTCCAAAAAAAAAAAAAAATTGTTAGTATGAATTTGGCCTTTTTCTAGTCTTTGAGAGATAATGGGATTTTATTAGAACTTCATAGAATCGGTCAAAATGATTAGTAGTTTCAGTTCTTTACTGCTTTATATTCTTTAACCTCAAGCACTTGCTTTCACATATCGACATTTTATCTTTTAGGTCATTTGAGAACTTATATGTTGGCTTCTTTTTTGCTCCTGTACTTCGTATATCATAGTTATTAGAAGTGATCATTACTTTTCTTTTTATTGCAAAGGATCTAACTACTCTCACTAATCTCATCTTATAACTTGAATGGTTAAATATATTCCGTGTTGTCTTCATCATTTTATGTTTCTCTATAATTTCATGTGCATGACCATTCAGTTGCAAGATGATATTTGAATACTTCTAGCCTAAATTTTTCTATCCTTACTTTTCATTTATTTTCTTACTCAGGAAAGTGGATGCTCCCATTCTGATTAGGTTTTGAGATGGTAAACATGCATGCAAGTTGGTTCTCAGTGGCAATAAATTTGATAGTACTCAATGGGTGGGGCGAAAATCAGAAGCAGGGCCATTTATTTACTTGGATGGGATGCTAATGTTGGCAGGTGCTAAATCAAATATGACCTCACCTTGGTAAGGTTTGGTAATTGGAGATGTTTTGGTTTTGTTCTTGGCAATTCTCCAGTGGCTTGTGGAATTCATCTTAGGTTTTGTAGAAACCTATCATGATACAATTTTGTAAAATTTTTTCTATTTCACAATTCAATTCCTTGATACAGAATGGTTGCTTTACAGATTCAGATTGGCATCCTAACATTCATACCAAATAGAATCAGCTTGTCCACAATGCTGCTCCATGGTTTATTATGGAATCCTATCAAGAATGCCGTTATCCCCCGTTTGTCCTTACTTGACAAGCAAGAACTATTGAATTTCTTATTATTCTTAGTGGAAGATATGGGGATACTAAAAAACTTTTGATTTTACTTTACAGGTTTGACAATGATGGTGTCAATATTTGATTGAAAGATAATCCAAATTCATCCTTTCTTAAGATGGCATGTTCAACGTCAGAACTAATGAAGCCCAAAATTTGTAAAGAGAAAACAATGCTTATGAAACCAAGGTACATTCTATTCTAACCAAATGGGCAAAAAAAAAAAAAAAAGTTTTGATGCATTCTATTCTAATCAGATGCACAAGAAAAAGGGATGAATCTAGAGGAATGGGGAAGTTCATGCTGTGTCAATATTACGACACCATAGAAGGTATATTCTTATACTACATCATCATCACCACCATCATTAAAGCTTTGTCCCAACTACGTTGGGTCGGGTACATGAAATTTCCGTTTCCCCATTTTAATCTATCCATTATGTCTACATAGCTCCTAAATTTAATTGTATTCCATTAACTATCAAAAATAGATAAAGGATTGAAATTGTGAAAGGACTTGTTTGTTGATTTTATGATAAGAACATGTTTGTAGTTTGTACCTTGTACAACTGATGGGGGTTCCAATGATGCATTGATGCAATGGTGTAAATGAGTAAAAGCACCTACTGGTGCAATGAACTTGACAGCAATCTAAATTTCCTCCCCTTTTTTCACCCTTTCTTATATGGCTGCGAATGTGATACTTGGGTCTAGGGACATTTATCTTTGACTATTCGACATTGAAATTGAAGCTGCGCAATATCGCACACAAAATATCTTGGGACCATGTGGGCAGTTGTGACGTTTGTTTCCATGTGGGTAGCTGTTATGTTTGTGGCCACAGCTTTCGTCTTTGTGATCATGGTAAAAGTCTTCTTGCACAAGATCTCACACTAGTTGTCACGGACTATAGTGCCTTATCTTTTTAATTTTTTTATTATTAATCAAATGGTCCTTCAACATGCAAATCTGGATGGCAGGCAATCCCATTGGAAATGTATTCTTGTATTCACCGGCTTATCCATTTGTAAGAATATTTTGTGCCCCAATTTGCCATACTGTCGTTGAATATGACTGATATATTCTAAAAGTTTGATTACAAACCAAGTATTGATTACTACATAGAGAGATATTTCCCTAGTTGAAGGTATCCGTATTGTAAACTTGCAAGTTTTATTTCAATTAACATCCCATTATTTGTTTCCAGTTGTTTCCATATATTGGAGAACTGAAAAAAATCTATTGAATGGTCAATCATAAGCTTTAAACACGCTCCATGGATGTAAAACAATATTTCATTGTTGAAGTGTCCAACATTTAAGGTAAACATGACTAGAACTGAACAAAGATTTATGGCAAAATTCATTACAATGAGTAGATGTTGCCCCAAACCCATATTGATTCATATCTTCTATCAAGCCCATTATTATATATGAAGCGAAGTGAATCTAATTGATAAATCAAGCACTTCGCTTCAATTGATTTTGACTCCAATTTAATTTAGTTTGACCCTAGCAGACGGGTCGGGTCGGGGTAAATTATATGAAGCCGGCTGGATTCCAATTGCCAATTCCTTCCCAAATTGAGATTGATTTTGACCATCTTATAATTTTTGATCTCTTGCTAATATCAGCCCCTACTAACTAATGGCCCATACTAAGTAATGGCCCATTTAACATTTATTCCATGAGTGGAGATGACGGTTTCAAATGCAACCCAGAACCGTAACTCCTTTCCTCTTCGTTTACTCTTAGCCACAAACTTTACTCTTCTCATAACTCTCATCCTCTTCATTCCTTGCATTTCATAAACGGCTTGAAGTCATTGATAGGATGCAAAACTCTCAGTAACTCTCTCCATCGATCTCTCCAAAAGTCACTGCGCTATTTCCCTTCTTTCGATCTTCTTCATTGGTTTGGACACATACAAAGCACATGGGAACATGAATAAATTGTTGGTCTTGTATATGCAAGAGGAAATTTTTTATGTACCACCAGTGCTTGATCCCACATTCTATTTCTATTCTGTTTGATTAGGAAAGTTGTGTTTCTGTTTGTTATGGAGTTATGGTGTGATTTGTCCGTGTTTGTGTTTGTGCAGTTATTAGTGGTTGAGTTGTTTGGCATGTTGCCAAAATATTGGCTACTACGGTTACTGGTGGTGTGAAGAGCCGGTAGGTTATTGCTAACTTGTAGGAAGTGATTGATGGTATATTAATGTCTGCTTTCTAATAGATAATGCATCTATTTTCCTTGTGTTGTTCAGATTGATTAAGGCCACAGTCTGCCAAAATTGCAAAGAAGCAGCGATCATGTAACAAAATTTATTGTTTGGCTTGCTGCAAAAATATTAGCTATTGCAGTTGCTGGTGGTGTGAAGAGTGGTGCGTTGTTGCTGACTCATAGTAAGTGATGGATGGTGTATTTAATGTCTTTTTTCTTATGAATCTCGTTTCCTTGTGTAATTCAAACTAATTAAGGCCATTGTCTGCCAAATTTGGAAAGAAGCAGCAGTCATGTAACGAAATTTATGTATTTGCAATTGAGAAGTCTATGCCTTTACTTCAAGCTGTTGGTTTTGTATGTGTTGAAGTTGATTTCGTACTGCCATACATGTTTATAGATTCTTGTTTTTCTTGCACTTGCATTGCAATTTAATCTGCATTGTGCTTCCAAACAGGCCCTTGTCTCCCAAGGAAAAATAGTCTTTTCATATTTAGTTAGGATGTTTACTGCTTTATTTAGTTTTGCCAGGACTATATTAAGAAAGGAATGTTAGTATAGTATGAATGACCATTCAAGAAAAATTGTCAGTATGAGTGCGGGCCTTTTCTAGTTTTTGAGAGAGTGGAATTCTATTAGAACTTCATTGAATCAAAGGTCATAATGGTCAGTAGTTTCACTTCTTTAGTGCTTTATATTCTGTAACGGCTAGCACATCTTTAGCATTTGGACATTTTATCTTTTAGATCATTTGAGAACTTATTTCTTTTTAGCACATTTATTAGAAGTGATCATTACTTTTCTTTTTATTGCAGAGGCTATACGTATTCTCACTAGTCTCATCTTATAAGTTGAACGGTTAAATATATTACGTGTTAGCTTCATCATTTTATGTTTGTCTATAATTTCATGAGCATGACCATCCAGTTGCAAGATGATATTTATTTTCTTACTCAGGACAGTGGATGAACCCATTCTGATTGGGTTTTGAGATGGTAAAAATGCATGCAGGTTGGTTCTCAATGGCAGCAATTTAATAGTACTCAATGGGTGGAGGTGAAAATCAGAAGCAGGGCCATTTGTTTATTTGGATGGGATGCTAATTTTGGTAAGTGCTAAATCAAATATGACCTTACCTTGGTAAGGTATGGTAATTGGAGATGTGTAGGTTTTTTTTTTGGCGATTCTCCGATGGCTTGTGGAATCTAGATTACGTTTTGTAGAAACCTATCATGATACAATTTTGTAAAATTCTGTCACAATTCAATTCCTTGATACAGAATGGTTGTTTTACAGGTTCGGATTGGCATCCTAAAATTCATACCAAACAGAATCACCTTGTCCACAAAGATGCTCCATGGTTTATTATGGAATCCTATGAAGAATGCCATCATCCCCCACGTTTGTTCTTCCTTGACAAGCAAGAACTATTGAATTTCTTATTATTCTTCCTAGAAGATGTGGGGATACTGAAAAAACTTTTGATTTTACTTTCAGATTTGACAATGATAGTGCCGATATTTGTCTGAAAAGATATCTGGATCCATCCTTTCTTAAGATGGTATGTTCAAGGTCAGAACTAATGAAGCCCAAACTTTGCAGAGAGAAAAACGATGCTCCCGAAAGCAAGGTAAATTCTATTATTATCAAATAGACAGAAAAAAGAAAAGGTCTTACGCATTCCATTCTAATTAGATGCACAGGAAAAAGGGATGAATCTAGAGGAGTGGAGAAGTTCTTGCTGTGTCACTATTATGGCACCATTGAAGGTATATTCTTCGACAACATCACCATAATAAAAGCTTTGTCTCAACTACATTGAGGCCGGGTACATGAAAATTCGGGTTCCCCATTCCAATCTATCCATTATTTCTACATAGCTCCTAAATTTAATTGTATTCCATTAACTAACAAAAATAGATCGAGGATTGAAATTGTGAAAGGACTTGTTTGTTGATTTTATGATAAGAACATGTTTGTAGTTTGTACCTTGTACAAATGATGGGGTTCCGATGATGCATTGATGCAATGGTGAAAATAAGTAATAGCACCTACTGGTGCAATGAACTTGATAGTAACCTAAATTTCCTCAGGAACCCTTTTTCACCCTTTCTTAAGGTACATTCTATTATTATATTATATATGAAAGAGACTGATTTCAAATTGAAATCAGCACCAATTGATTTTGACTATCCCCACAATTTTGAATTCTCTTTTAATATTATTTAATCTAATTCGATTCAATAAAACGTCATTTATTACTTACTCCCCACCTCTCCCTCTTTCCAAATGACTCTTCCCTATTTAATGGCACTAAGTCCCTCCCCCCTCGGAACACCTTTCTCTCTCTCTCTCTCTCTCTCTCTCTCTCTGTTTAGTCCTCATCCAAGATTGGTCTCCCTCATTACTTTTTTTTCCCTTTCTTTGTTGTCATGATATGGGATTTAGATAAAGGTAAGTAGCAAAAACTTTATCAATGTGAAGGCAAGTCAAACAAACCAAAATCTGAGCCTGTCCTAAACCTAACTCGGGTCAAAGTCTAAAAACCCCTCTACTTACTCTGAAATCGACCAACTCACTACCAAACCTGCCTCCAATTGGGAAATCTCATATTTTTAAGTTTCTTATAATTTTTTCCATCTCAATATTTCTTGTTTCTACTACAAAACCTTGAATTTCTATATTTATTATTTTTTTATATTTTTAATTGTGTGAGTTTTAAGAAAGCCTATAAATTTTTTATGCGTGAGAAATAATTCTATTTTAGATTTTACAAAATATAATATATGAAATCAAAATTAAAATTTATATTTATTTCATAAAACTAAATGATATTTCTTATATGACTTCTAATGCCCAGGCTAAGCACTGTGGCATTTTGCTAGTTCTAATGAAATGGACAGAAGAAGAAAAAAATGTCTTATGCATTCTATTCTAAACAAATGGACAGGAAAAAAGGATGAATTCCGAGGAGTGGAGAAGTTCATGTTGTGTAAATATTACTGCACCATAGAAGGTATATTCTTCTACGACATCATCATCATCACCATCATTAAAGCTTTGTCCCAACTACGTTGGGGTTTGGTAGATGAATTAGTTGGGGTTTGGTAGATGAATTCTATTTCACCATTTCAATCTATTTTAATGATAAGAACATGTATGTAGTTTGTACCTTATACGACTGATGGGGGCCCGATGATGCATTGATGCAATGGTGTAAATGAGTAAAAGCATCTATTGGTGCAATGAACTTGACAGTAACCTGAATTTCCTCATGAACCCTTTTTCTCCCTTTCTTATATGGCTGCAAATGTGATGCTTGAGGTGCGGGTACATTTATCTTGGACTGTTCGACATTGAAATTGAAGCTGCGCAATATCGCACACAAGTTGTCTTGGGACCATGTGATGTGGGTGGTTGTGAAGTTTGTGTCCATGTGGGTAGCTGTGACGTCTGTGACCATGTCTTTCGTCTTTGGGACCATTCTAAAAGTCATCTTGCATAAGATCTCACACAAGCTCTCATGGTGTATAGCGTCTTTTTTTTTTTTGTTTGTTTATTATTTTTTTTAATCAAATGGTCCTTCAATGTGCAAATCTGGATGGCAGGCAATCCCCTTGGCAATGTTTTCTTGTATTCACCAGCTTATCCAGTTGTATGAATATTTTGTACACAAGTTTGTCATATTATTGTTGAAAATTTCACCAAATAAGATGGTCTAAGTTGCATTTGTTGGATACAAAATTTTCCAATTTAAGTTATAATTGATATGTTATTTTGGGTTGAAAATATTCTCTTTGTTTGTTGAATAGTTTGATGAAAAGGAATTGGCTGTGCACTTTTTAGACGACTTGAGATGTGTTGTCACTTATATCTCTTATCCTGTAGTTAATCACTTGCGTGTTTGAGAGAACATGATGCATTTAAATTGTTAAAAACAGCTACCAAATTATATACAATGCGGCCTCACCTTTCCAGAACCAAACCATTGGATTGAATCTTTTTGCCTTAAACATGATATTAATTAAAGTATCAATTTGGTCATGGTCAAAACTTGTAGTACTTGGGCAATACAAAATCTGTTTCAACATCCTTCTAAACCTGCTTGCAAGAAAAAGACTAGGATTTCTCAGCTCAATACTTCAACACACAATTGTCTACTTGTTAAGACTAAGAGAAGAACAATATAGAATTGCATTCGTATGTGATATATAAACAACCAGTACTGCAGTAGAGTACTTTTAATATTTAGAAAATTTTCTTTGAATGTTTACAAAATTGTAAAATTTTCAATTTTAAATAAAAATAATCAATGATTAAGAAACCTTGATTTTCTTAATAAGAATTATCAACTATGATATTTAATCACACATTTTGGAAAAAAACTCACTAGTCCAGCGGTAATTTCTTTTAGGAGCCATCGACCTACCTAAGCAGGCTCATTCCTTGAACAGTTCAGATCTTCGAAAGGCAGTTCTTAAACGTAGGAGTTTGATTTGCACCTAAGGCAGGTTCACCTTAACCAACCATTCTTATTTTTGGCCTTGAAGCCCCTGTTTTCACAGATATGTATTGCGTCTCTCATAGGGGCTATCCCACGAATGCTTCATACTAGTTAAATTGAGTAATAATATCAAACACAACCTGGGAAACATTGGGAGCTATTTACGTTAAGACCTAATTTAACTAGCTCCTTTTGGACTAGTTGATAGTTTAAAATTGGAACCATAAAGTTTCAAGTGGGGCCCACCTTTTGATAATCCAAATCGTTGTTGATATACCTCTAACACCCATGGAATTTACTTTTATCAAAATATTAGAAGTCAATCTCAATAAGCCTACTGCTAGATCGATCACTGTGTTTTACTCACTCGTTCTTTCAAGATTTAAGTAGCCAATGGAACAATAGTTTATAAGATGTCCTCATCACATTGGGTGTCAGAGGTGTATCTCAACAGTTAACTAATGGAAAGGTGGTCCAGGATTGGGTCCAGTTGGGTCTAGAATCTGTATACCCAATTGTACACAGTACTTTCAGGGGTGGGTGATGGCGATACTTGACTGATCTGAACCTGACTGAGCCCAACTAATTGCATTATGAGATGCCAACCCCAGTGAATACCACCCCTAGTCCTCAACCTGGCCTGACTCGTCACCACCCCTACATGGAACAACCTGGCCTCACCTTATGATAAATCTCAGCCACTCAAAAAGCCAATCCAACTGAGAGGCCAATGGATTTATCATGCAAATTTCGCCATTGAAACTTATCAAACTATGATTTAAAAACCTTGAGGCCCCTCCAGACTATGGGTGGCAAAACCTGATCACTCGACCTAGAAACCAAGTTGTGTTTGAGGCAACCTGCATAAACTAAATAACCCATTTAAATGGGTTAGATTTGGGTTGACCCGCATTTCTAAAGCCACTTCAATGGTTTGGTGATTTATTATTTTTGATTCCTAGAATAGTTTATATTTAGTGGAATGAGCTGAACTTGCATTGGGCTTTTCTGGCTTTTAATGCAACTTAATTTTTAACCTTACTGAAATGGATTAGACTTGGACCAAACATCTAGAGGTTCGACCTGTGTCAAGTGGGTTAAATGGGTTAAGCCACATGGATGGAGTTTGTACAGGTCCGATTGGGCGGGCCCTCATTGAGTGCAGTTTGGGATTACCTAACCTATTTCTAAAATAGTTGGGGTGGGGGGTGCGGGGGTGGGCAACTAGTTAAAAGTGTACCCAACCAATAGAAACCTATGGTCAACCGGACCCATTTTTACCCAACCTATGAAAAGTGTACCTCCCAGATCAAATGGTTAGCATTGTCAAAAGGAGATCTTTCAAACAAAGCATTGTTATGCTTTGGGTGGGCATCATAGACCAAGTAATTCAATGAGGAAGGATGACCAGCACATTCTAAAATAGTGGGGCCACAAGTTGAATCTCAAGTCTCCACCTTGATTGTTATTATATCATTGATAATACCATGGTCCACCAGCCATTTTGCCAGCCATTGATGAATGCATTTTATTCTCTCTTGATTTATTTTCTTTTTTATTTGACCATTATTTTCATGTCTCTTTAAATGCGCCTTCATTAAGATTCAGCAAAACATGAAAATTTAGAAATTGGGTACCCATTTTAAACCATTAAGATTAGGTTGTTGGGGCCAACACACTCATCTGTGTCGTGTTGGCACCTCGGTACAAAGTACGACACATATCCCCAAGATCAATCATTAGCTCCTTAGGTTGACAGTATCACTCCCAGCATGAAGGCCAACTTAGCAAAATAAATAAATAAAATAAACTTATATGGGGAGGTTAATCCGGCCCTTTTTGTGGTGGGTTACGGAAAACTTGATCCATGACCAACGGGTTGGACGGGCAAATTCCGATCGACCTAGCATGTGGGGTCAAGTTTTGTCACTTCGATAGTCATTGAGTGGGCTCCAGCGCGGGTTCAGCATATCCCACTAAATAGGAATTTAGAGCACACCAAATTTTGAAAATGTAACCAAATCTCCCACATGAGGCAAAATAGATGGAGGCTCGCTGGAGTAACAAGTACACCGTGGACCTCTAAAGTGGTGGGACATTTATAATTTGATGAATGGATCCAAATCGATTGATAGGGTTATAAAGTATGTCATATTAAGTTATAAAAGGGTGGGGTATTTGAAGCAAGACAATGGAATTGTTAAAGTTACCCATCTGGGAATTGGTGGAGTCATGTATGGCATGGGTTTGCTCCTGTTAAAATAAAATCTTTTGGGGTCCATTGATAAGAATGTCTTAAAATCTTAATTTATCTAAAGGGGGTTTCTACAATTTCTTGGGCCCCATTGATGACACTAAAGGACAGGGATTGATCCTTTGGGTCATCAAGGGTATCACGCAAACTCGCCTATGTCCAAGCCCAAGTCCATCTACAATTGACTAGTCCCACCTCAATTCATGTCCGAAAAATATCATAATGCTTTAATATGAGCCGATTGATTGGGAAATGGATTGATGCCCGATTATGGCCCATTAGTAATTCTCAAACCATATCTCATCCTTAAAACTAAGGTTGGGTTATGAAATAACCCAGCAAAATAGTAACCCATCTGCAGCACACATACGGTATATATACCAAATTTATTTTATTTATTAAATAGATGGTATATTATAGTATAGACATAAAAAATAGCCTAATAAAAGCGCATCTTTTTTTTTTTTTTCTTTTGGCAACCCAGCCAAAGGGATTGAAATCCAAGAGAGAGCCCGCACACACACGGAATGACAGTCCGCACAAGCGGGAAGAAGGCCCACACAAGTGGAAAAATGTGACATACCCACAGTTCAAACCTTTGACAGCCAAGTGAGAACTTCCGCCATTTACCAATGAGGTAAGTAGTCATTTTCAATAAGAACGCATCTTAAGGCCTAGGCAGACCCCAATGCAGACTGTCGAAATGCATTTTTCAGGCTTGTCTAACCAGATCTGAATCTGTGCTGGACACGTGTTGGATTCAAGCCCTTTGAAAGACATTTCCAACGGCTTGAATTTTAGCAAAACTTTGACTCAATGTCAATACACTCATAGCTGAGTGGAGTTGGCACCATAATAATAAACACATGCCTATAGACTTTAAGTTGGAAGTATCACTCTTGATTGCAAAAAAAAATAATTAAAATGAACTCAATATTTAGGACTTGATTCAAGCTTTCTTGACACTCCACCATGTGAAAAAAAAAAAAAAAAAAATCATGATTAACTCTATGTCATTCTTATATGTTTGTAAAATCGTTCTAAAAATGAGAAATTAAAGATGTATTTGGACCATTGCCAATACACAACGCAGAAGCGCTTTTGAGCGGTTTGGATTTACTAACATGGGCCCATCTCGTTAAGTGAGCGGGGGAGTGGGCTTATATAAGAAAGTACTCCCGCAGTACACCTAAGTCTATTATTTTAATTATGATAACTCAGTTTGCCTAGCATTACGGTTTGCATCCGGTGGTTGAGGGTTCGAAACTACACTACCACACTAAGGCCACAGGGGATTTACCCGGCTCCCCTTGGGCCCGTAAGGATTATTCTAGCCAAAAAAGCCGGAACACCCTCCGTTATAAAAAATATATATAAAAAATAAAATTCAATTTACTAATGGTGTGTGGTGAAGGATAATTTCAAGAGACTAAAAGAAAATGGGTCAAATAAAAAAAGAGTACCATATTTCAAAAAAATACCTCTATTTTTACCAAAATAAAGTTAAAAAGTCATATTTTCATGATGAAAAAGAGCATCTTCTTTTTCTCAAACAAATAAGTCAAAAAATTATATTACCATTTCACTAAATGATAAAAAAACCATCACCTTTTAATTTGACCCCACCTTTTTTTTGTCTATTCGTTTGACCTTCATTTTACTAATGAAGTCACCAAACAGAGGCCAAAAGCATCTTTTTTAAGTTGGACTTAGCGATAACATCAACTAGACTAATAAAAGGAAAAAAAAAAGTTAGACTAGACTAATAGGTGGGCATATGTCAGGAAGTCATTTTCTTAAGTTACATCTGTACCCAAAACTAAAAAATGGGTATCTTTGCAATTAAAAATTCTAAAATAAATAAATAAATAAATTAGTGGGGTCGAATCTTTTTAAAGAAAAAAAGAATTCTAACTAGGCCTGTTAATTTAGCCTGTTGAAATGGGTATCCGGCCCATCCCAAGCCCGAAAACACAGGGCCTTAAAAATTTTTTTAACCCAGTGGCTGGGTTTGGACAAATTTTTGAAAGCTCGGCCAAAATGGGACTGGGACTGGGCAGGGCATGCCAGGCCCACCCAGGCTCGGCCCGGCTATAAGATAATTTTATTAAGTTTTTAATATATTTACCGAAACTACCCCCTCTAATATAATTTCATGATTCCAGGCCGAGCTCCTTTATTTATTCAGGAACCAAGAAGATAACTTGAATGTGTTGTATGATTGTTGATTGGAGTTTGCTTTTGTTTAATGGATTATTGAACTTTTGATTTAGTTTCTATAGCTCGAGATAGAAGTAAATTGTATACATGAATCTGATTATATACTTGGAATGTTTTTTTGTTTTTATGAATTTCATGCATACACCAAACGGTTTATGAAATAAAAACGCACTGGATGTAGTGTTCACAGTCCATAAATTGCCTCAGCTCTCACTGCAGAACGCTTTCTTTGCTCTTTTTTATTTGTTGGACTTCATTTGTATGTAATGCTAAGCAAGATTACCCACAAGTCAAGCCAGAGATTCTTCCTTTTCTCTTTGGGATACGTGAGCTAGAGATCAAAAGGAATACTGCAGTAGTGCAAAATTAGTGAAATCATGATAGGAAATGTCTTCTTCAAAATTGTGATTAGAAAAATCATCTGGCATATGACAAATTAGTAAGCGTTTTTTTTATTTTGGGGATTTAATACAGACCACTCACTTCGTTGGTCCCGCAACACATGAATTACTTGTTGGTTGGATGACCACAGGCTTCTGGACTGTATAAAGAATACCATTTATTTTAATTTGATTTATTTTTAAATGCTGGGATTGTATAGGCAAGAAAAACTTTCAGCCAGCAAGATTATGATTTAACTGAGATTAGTTCTTTTATTTTTTTGTATTTGTTCTCTCATTTTTTTGATGTTGTGGAAGGAAAAAATTTAACTCCGCCATGTTGCTTGTTGCATTGCATTGCCAGTCCCAAATCAGGAAAAAAAAATGAAGAGGGTTTAAAGGCCGATGACTATATAGGAATAATTAGAGAATGTTGATCTTATGTTCAAAATTATGCTAAAGCCCAGCCTGGCCTGGGCCCCGCCCGAACCCGCATGGGATGAAATTTGACATAGGCCCGCTCAACTTAGGGCCTGGATTGGATAACCCCCGGCAGACCCATCCAATATTCGGGACGGGATTGGACAACCCATGCGCGGCCCGTTCCATTTACAAGTCTAGCATTATGCCAATAAAAAGGAAAGAATTCTTAATTAGAAGAAGAGTCCGGCATAGGTAAACAACATTTATTCATATTATGTGCTTCTCTTTACCTCTTATATAATAGTTGTTTTTTATTTCCAATCTCACATGTCTTGGTTTTCTTTCTTCTTAGTACTCAATCCCACTTCTAACTTTTGTTGCTCTTTTCTACCAAAAAAAAAAAAAAACCTTCTGTTGCTCTTCATATCCACCTTGGCTTATGGCATATCATATGCATCTAAGCCACAAATAATTATTTTGTCTTGTCATCTATTTTTTTTTATTAGCTAACATTCACCTCAAGAGGATGCCACAGTTCTAACTGCAGTGTTAATAAAGGTGTCCTTGAAGTGGAGTGATATATGCTTGATAGGTTTGTACAGTATGTGATGACTATATAGAGTAGTGGAATACTAGTCAATTGGGTAAATGACTAAATTGGATAGCTACATCAGTACTAAGAACATGGAAGAATTGTCTGCATTCCGCCTCATCTCATGCCTGCGTATCAATGGCTATGGTCGCCAGGTAGAGCCTTAATGTGGATGATAGCCTAGTGCATGAAAATGTAATGTGTATATGGATGTGAGTATAAATATCAACCTTGGTTCAACCCATCATTATGCAATTTTCTCTTAGGCACTATTGTTTCCAATCGATGATTGCAGCAAAAATTTGTGGTAACTCATCTAACCTTGCATCAGTGTTACCCTAAACTATCTCTAAATTTTTTCCATCAATGTGAATTCTAAATAGACTATCTACAGAGAATGCCAATTTGCAATTTAAATTATAAAAGAAAATGCATATGACTATGCTTCTAATCCATGCAATTTAGGAACCCTTTCATGTCTCTCTCTTTTCTTGGGACCCTCTTTGTTGTTGTTAGGACCATGGGCGGACCCAGGTACAGGTTTCTAGGGGCTAAAGCCCCCGCCAAACTTGAAAGAGTTAAAAACTATTAGGAAGTGTGGACCATCACAAACTCCACATTGGTATGATATTGTCCACTTTGGACCTAAGCCTTCATGGATTTGCCCTTGGACTCTACCCAAAGGTCTCACACCAATGGAGTACTTAGTCCAACTTATATGCTCATGATCTTTCTCATTTGCACATCCCTAACAATTTTCCAGGCAAAGCATTCTTTCCTTTCAAAGCTTTATGGATCTGGAAAATATCAATGTTGAAATTGATGATGAAGACCAAGTTATCATGTTGTTGTGCTCGTTACCACCCTACTACGAGCATCTTGTTGATACCATGATGTATGGTAGGGATACTCTGACAAAAGATGATGTAGAGGCAGCCTTGAACTCCAAGGAGTTGAAGAAAAAGGTTGCGGTTGACAATAATGATTCGGGTGAGGGTTTGGTAGTACGAGGAAGAACAAAAGACTCCAGTAGTAAAGGCAAACATAGATCCAACAGGAAGAACATTAAATGTTATTATTGCCATAAGAAACGGCACATCAGAAAAAACTGTCCTGAAAGGCAAAAGAAATGAAAAGAAATAATGGGAGATTCGTCATTTGATGATTCAGTCAGTGTTGCAGATGGAAGATCAAATTATGTTTCCGACAATGCACTTTCTGTGATTGAAAATGGAATTCGTCGTCATGATGAATGGATTCTTGATTTGGGTTGTTCCTACCACATGTGTCCCAATAAGGTCTAGTTTACCACTTATAGAGAAATTGACAGTGGTAGTGTTTTGCTGGGCAACAATGTTGCATGTAAGACGGTTGGAATTGGAACAGTGAAAATCAAGATGCATGATGGAATCGTCAGAACGTTGGCAGAGGTTCGGCATGTTCCTGATCTGACAAAGAATCTTGTTTCTCTTGGTGCCTTGGACTCTAACGGTTGTAAGTTCTCAGCTGAAGGTGGAGTTTTGAAGGTTGTGAAGGGTGTTCTAATTCTTATGATAGGCAATAGAGTTGGAAACTTGTATGTTTTGTCCTGAAATACTGTTACAGGTAGAGCTGTAGTGTCTTCCTTAGATGACCATGAATCTGTCTCAACGCACTTATGACACTTGCACCTGGGTCACATGAGTCAGAAGGGATTGACCATACTGAGCAATCAGAATTTGCTATGTAGCACGAAGACAGGCAAGTTGGATTTATGTGAGAGATGTATCTTCAGAAAGCATCGAAATGTCAGTTTCAAGACAGGTATTTATCGCACGAAATGTATCCTTGATTATGTTCATTCAGAAGTATGGGGACCTTCTAAGGTTTACTCCAAGGGCGGGTCCCGGTTTATACTGACTTGTATTGATGATTATTCAAGGAAAGTTTGAGTTTATACTCTGAAGACAAAGGATTAGACCTTTGTTACATTCAAGCGATAAAAGGAGATGGTTGAGAAACAGACTGGCAGAAAGGTGAAGAAGTTGAGGACAGGTAATGGCAAGGAGTACAGAATGACGGAGTTTGAGAACTATTGCAAAGATCATGGTATAGTTCGGTATTACACCACTACAAAAACTCTAAAGCACAATGGAGTTGCAAAGAGGATGAACAGAACGATCTTGCAAAGAGCTCGTTGTATGTTGTTTACTGTGAGATTGTCCAAGGACTTTTGGGCTGAGGCAGTAAGTGCTGCAGGCTACTTGATAAATAGGTCTCTACACACAAAGATTGGTTGCAAAACAGCGGAAGAAATGTGGTCAGGTAATCCAGCTGATTATTCTAACTTGAGGATCTTCGGTTGTCCGGCTTATGCTCGCATGAAAACCGATAAGTTGGAACCAAGGGTTGTAAAGTGCATCTTGGTGAGATATGCTTCTGGGGTGAAAGGAAACATGTTGTGGTGTACCGATCAGGATTCACCTAGAATTATCATTAGCGGGGATGTTATATTTCATGAGGATGCTTTACTCGAAGTAAGAAAGCAGGTGGATGAGACAAAAGTAGGTAGTAGTAGTGACACCGTTCAGGTGGAGTCAAACATCCTAGTAAGGAAGGAGAGTGCATCCGGCTCCTCCCCGGATATAGGGGATAGTCAGACTGTGCAACATATGCAGCGGATAGAGCCACAAATGCCGCAGACTAGTAAACCGCAGAGAGAAAGGAAACCGCCGGTTATATACGGTTTCGAGGATATGACGACTTACGCGTCGACATCAGAAAGTGGCCATGATGATATGGTTGCATACGCATTGACGAATGAGTCTCTTGAATTAATGGAAGGGCTGAAAAGTAGTCAACAGGCAGCAAATATGACTGAAGAGATGGAGTCTCTTGATGAGGAAAATCAGGCTATCGGAAGAAAGTAGTTTTACGAAGAAGAGGAAGGAGCTTCCTGTGCAAGTAGAGTGCAGACAAAGGTTCCTGATCATGCATGTAGTTTGGAAAAAATCTTTGTACGGGTCGAAGCAAGCTTCTGGACAATGGTGCAAGCGATTTGGTGCATTCATGAAAGAATGGGTTAAATTCAAGTTCAAGCATTGCTTGGACTTGATTGGTGTGCTCAGTACCTGAGTGCCCTCAGGGGCAGGTGGAGACGGTGAGACGTGTTTTATGCATAAGAATCAGCTTCAATATTCGCCAAGGTGGAGATTTGTTAGTTTGTATGGCTCAATCGAAGCCAATAAATCTGGTAAACTGGGCCCATGCATTGTCCATGTTCTACTGTGATTAGAAGTAAGTTTGTTATAGGTCTACTGTGATTAAGAAGTAGTGTTTGGGTGTAACAGGGTTTTGAGGCTGATATTATAAATAGAGACTAAGGGTCTCTAGGATGTACAACATCTTCTGATTGTATAGTGATTTCTCCTGTCTTCCCGTGAACGTAGGACAAAAGCCGAACCACGTAAATCTTATGTTTTCTCTGTGTGTAATTGATTTCTTCTCGTAGGCCCTAGATCACAACAAAAACTTTATGAAAAAACCCGTGTAGATTCTAAGTATTATTGTGCCGTTTTCTTTCACATTTGTCCATTTACCCAATATTTCTTTTACCATTCTTACTCCAACCATCCTTGGTATAGTATATGTAGTGACAAATTAGAGGGACCACATTGGTTTTGTGCATGCTCGTTCCATTTTTTCCCCATTTATGAATTCCCCTACATCCAACTAACAGGGTTCATGTCGTTAATGGGTTGGACCCGTAAACACGTTAAATTAACGGGTTGTTAATGAATAAAATAGGTAACCCATTAACAACCCGCCAAACTGGTATGATTAATGACTTGTTTTTTAAATTGAATTTTTATTGTAGTTGTTATTGTATGCTATGGAATATGGATTACTTGGTGATCATTGGTGGCAAATTGAGAGGCTATTTTATTTTTCATTGCAAACTTAGGGGATATTTTATTTTTCACCTATTTGGATTTCAGGCTATTTGATACAATCAGATGGACAATGAGTCACTTTATAAATAATTAACGAGTTAAGCAGGTAATGCATGTTAACTGACATGGTCCAAAATGACCTAATATATTTAACGGGTTACACAGGTTGTGTTGTATAACCCGTTAAATAATCGTGTCGTGTTCGTGTTTGATTTTTGGACCCGTTTATTTAATGAGGTGATTAACACAACACGATTATTTAACCCATTAAATAATTGTGTCGTGTTCATGTATGGGTTAAGATGATTATGACACGAATTTGTTAACCCGCAACACGAATTCGTTAACACGATACAATTGACAACCCTAATCTAAACTTTTGATTTATTACTAAAACACGAAAAAAGGTCAAATCCAAACACCAAATTATTGATTGATTAAATTTGTAGGGGTGTACGCGGATCATATTGGTGTGGATTAGACTAAATCCGTCACTAATCCGTGGCTATTAAAAACCGATCCGATTCATGGAAGACCGGATCAGATCGGTTCAATCCGTTGAATCTAATATTAAAGAAAATTTGAAGAACATGCTCTCAAGGTTTCGGTGAAATTTGGTCGAGTATTTCATTTGTTATACTTATATAAAAGTGAATTACATTTTGACTCATGAAGGTTTTTCTTCTTTTATATTTAGACCTCTAAACTTATATTCAGACACCTTAAGTATTTTTTATTTATATTTAATGTTAACGGATCAAATCGGATTGAATCCACGGATTGAGGGTGTAATCCGTCATCCATCTATTGCTAACGGATTACAAAATTTTCAATCTATCACCAATCCATTTACCTTCGGTTTGGATTGGATTTGTTTTACATATCGATGGATTTATGCTCCCCCTTAAATTTGAATTGGGTATCCATTGCGGTACACAATTCAATTTTGTCAACTGCTGCTTGTGATTGGAGGGGAAACTGACAAGGCAAGTATGCATCGCCGTGGCCATGTGCGGACGGGCATGCATCGCCATCCACAATTCAATTTTGTTAACTACTGCTAGTGATTGGAGGGGAAATTGACAGGGCAAATGGCAACTGCATCACTTTCCTTGAGTCTTGAGGGCCAATCTTGACCGCATAAGAGTGCAAACCCTACCCGAATAGAACTTGCACTTCAACCCAACTTGAGTATAAACCCTACCCAAAAATCAAAACAAGCATGTCTATTCAAGTAAAGCCCTAAAAAAGTGAAAACAGGGCCCAGTCAAGCACATGGCAAAGTCTTCTCCCACCGATAGCCACTTGTAGACGTTTCAATTCAAGTGTTAACGAGTTTGGTCTCAGATCAAACGATAAGATCCCTCTGAATTGCATGGCATTGACTGTGATTGTGATAATGTGAACGCCCATACCCAAGAATTTTTATAGGAGAAATCCCCACTCACATGTAAACGATGCAACGTTTACTATCCATATCATCCACAGGAGGACCCGAGGGATATTTTTGAATGTAGTTGGAAATAAATGTAGCCATGTTACACATGTTGAAAGACATGCACCGAGAGTGCCATCTACATTATTACAATTTAATATGAAAAAGTCTACAGAATTTGGATTTTTGTGTCCGAATCTGACACGACTTACAGACTTTGGATTTTTGTGTCCGAATGTAACACGACTTCCATGGGAGCCATTGGCTCTCTTAAGAGCCTGAAATCCAACGATTTTCAGTGAGAGTCGTGCCGGACAGGGCACAAATTGGGAATCTGTAGCACGGCTGCTCAATATTGAAGGTAGTTAGAAATAAATGTAGCCATGCTACACATGTTGGAGGACATGCACACAGACAGTGCCATCTACATTATTACTACTCAATATAGTCAACTACCCGACACGGGGGATTAAAATTTGCCGCCACACACGTCTTATCCGTCCATTAAATTTGCAACTACAAATGTACGTACATCCCGTTTTTTCATTTGCTCTTTACAACTTACAACCACACCACACACACATCCGATCTCTCAATCCTACAATCTCTACTCACGTAAGTATGCCATCTCCCTGCTCACGGAACGTCACGTAACTACTGAATTGATCTGCTAACGTGGCGTCACGCAGTTGGTCACTTAGGAAAAACAGTTAGCTGGCACGGCGAGGATCCGGATTCCGGACTCGTGCAAAGCGTGTAAGTGGACCAAACTCCATTCATGAGATGCGGACCTAATCAGAAACCCTCGTACAAATTAGCTGGCAATCATAAAACTTGTTCACATCCAATTTTGGCCTTTTGTCATCCCCAAAATTCAATGCCTGCCTAATCAACAAACACAAATCCCTCGTATTCTGTGGTCACACAAAATGGTGGTGGTAAATCATTTGCTTCGGTGTCGCCCTTTTAACCCTGCTTTTAACTGTACTCCATAGAAATTTCTGCAGGTGGTTATTGGATTGGATGGAATAGTGTTTTTTTTTTTTGGTAAATTAACCAATAGTATCTTTACACAGTCTTCTAAAGTATTAAGAAAAATAACTTTTTTTCTAATGTCTCTAATCCAGATAGCTGGAGATATTTTGGTGAAAGGTCCCTAATATGCCACGTCATATATTTTCATGACTAATTTACCCCTTTCAACCCTCATTTCTAGGCCAAGTTTTCTCTTATTCTTTTTTGTTCCAGAGAAATCATTCATTTTTCTTCTCTCTTATTTTTCATTTTTTGTTCGTTTCCATTGTTGTGGATTATCGTTGCAAAGCACATTTCGTCGCCACCATGACTTCCCGATATTCTCTCTTTCATTTTTTCAAAGATGATAACGGTTTTACTTTCTCTTACTTGTTCATTTGAAATCTCTTCCAAATCTATCTATCTCTCTACAACTGATTTGAAAGAGAGCAGTTGCTCTTTTTCTTGTTTTTCCTCTCTCTTTTCTCGATTGGATCGTGGTCATCAAGTGTTCTTATTTTGGATTTCGATTTTTATTAAAATCTGATTTTCCATATTCTGTTTTTTGTTGTCGCCGAGCTCTGATAAATTTTCCAGAATCTTTGATAAACTGGACAAAAAACTCAGATAAATTTGTCGAAACTCAGACAAATTTATCTGAGTTTCTGGCAGAACTCGGACAAATTTATCTGAGTTTCTGGCAGAACTCAGACAAATTTATCTGAGTTCTGCAGCCGGATTTTTTCTATTCTTGTTACAGAAAACATCACCGGACCGAAGGAAAACATGTGACTTTAAACTTCCCTGTAATTGTTTGAAGATAATTCTCGCCCTGAATTGGATTAGTCATGTGTAGTGTAATGAACTTTTAACAGTCAAAACGTTACGGGAGCCATTTGTGTATTTTGCTTGTGATCTGTTGCAAGCGTTTTTTTTTTTGTGTCCATCTTCGAAAAACAGACGTGGGATTCGTCATCAAGAAACATGGATTGGACAACATGAAGGACCCCAAGTGCCCACAGGGTATGTACAATGTTAAGCCACACCTCCGCTGCTACTGCATTCGCCGTGGACGGTCGGCATCACCGCCGTTGTTGCTCGCAGCCGACTGCCACCATCCCGCTTGCGCTACGCCATCGCCGGAGAGGAAGAAGAAGACCCTTGCAGCAGTTGCCTCTAAGCCATCGATTTCTGTTACAGAACCCAGGAACAGAACCAAGAAGGAAGAGGTTGGGTTCAGTTCTGAGTTTTGCTAAAACTCAGATAAATTTGTCTAAGGTCTTCCTTTGCTGACCCGTACAGGAGTTTTTTTGTCTTTTTCACTGCCTCACTTTTATGAGAGGATTTTTGTCGGTACGATAAGTTATTGTGGACCTTAGCCTTTAAAATCAAATATTCAGGGACCTCCGCCCAAAATCCCCTTTTTCTTTCATACTCATTTTTTATAAAAATAAAATATGAGTTTATATCGTCTTAATTAATTTTTCCGGTCACAAAGAAGATTGTTGTTGTGACTGGAGGATAATTTTCCAGTCACAATGTGGGTCAACACAATCTATGACCATGCCATATTTCTAACGTGGCTCGCATCGCAGTGAAACCGACCTTCCCTGATGACTAGTCTTTTAAGGTTTTAAATTATTTTGGTTCTTGGGCCCGGCCTATGGCTTTATCTAACATGTGGCAGTGAAACAAATTATTTAAAAGAAAGGTTTTCAAATAAGGTCTTAAATTTTTACCATATTTCAAAAAAGAACAAAAGTTTGAAAGCTTTTCAAATTAGTCTCTAAAGTTTTTAGTAAATTTTCAATTAAAGTCATCCGGTCATTCAAAGGTAATTTCTGATAGGTTTCTTTTTTCAATTTCTTTAAAGTACCCAAATCAATAACATGGTTCTAATAGCCACTACATGTAGCTAATCACTGTAGAGATACTGATTGTCCATGATCACCGTGAGGACGCCAATAGGAGTAGAATTGAGGGGGGGGCACTTTGGAAATCCTATTTAAGGTCCTTCTAGCCCGGTGACCTTCCGATGGATGGCCCCTCCTTATGATATTATTAATTAATCCATATAGTTTTTTATTCTAAAAAAAGTAATAGAATCATAGCAGGTTTTGGAGATGAAATATTAGAATGATGGAAGAAAAAAAAAAAGAAAAGGAAGGAGGAACAAAAATAATTCTAAAAAAAGGAACGAAATAAATCATAATAGATTTTTGGAGAGAAACATTAGAATGATGGAAGAAAAAAAACGAAAGAGGAAAAACAATTCTACGAAAAATTATGTTTTAATTGTGATTATCTATGTTAGAATAAATCCAATTGAAGTAAATTCTTTTGACAAGATAAAACCAGTGGGACCACCCATTTCAATGGTCTAGATTTTAAATATGGATCTTGCTCATAAATATATAACAGTGAGCATATTTGTTTGTTCCAAAATAATAATCAATAATTGCACTTTTGAGTGCTAGTTGACAAGGGTTATGACATGAAGCTGCTTCTAAGATATTGATTTTTCTAAATAATAGTAATGTAATTTCACTTTTGAGTGCTATCTATCACGTTTGGTAATTTTACGAATAGAGTCAAGTGAAGTCAAGTCAAGTTAAACATCCCATCAAAAGCACTTTTTATTAAAATTCCCTCCATCTTTTCTAAAAAAAGTTAAAAAGTAACTACATTTACTCACTAAAAGACAAAAAAACTCATTTTCCCCATACAAAAAGTCAAAAATATTCCATTCCAAACAACTAAAAACAAAATAACATCATAACTCACTTATATTTTATTCATTCTTTTTATTTCTCTTCACTCCACTTTATTTTAAAAGTAAATTACCAAACGGGCCCTAATAGAAATTCCTAGTTCCGCTTCCCTCGACGCTGTTGAAGGAAATTGTGAGAATCTAGAGAAAATGAATGAGGGTTTTATTTAAATATAAAGTAAACTGTGTATTTCAAAAATAATTGAGGAAGAAATTTTCCAAAAAATAACTTTAGACTGACGAATGCCTTTAATTGAAAACTTGTTGTAAAGCTTAGGTACTCATATGAAAAGTTTTGAAATTAACTCATATCTTTTTTTTGAAATAAGGTAAAAAAATTAAAGTCCTTATTTGAAATCTTTCCTTATTTAAACCAGTCTCCAGCAATCCGTCCTCTCCTTCCTCTTTTGTTATGTAAGGTGAGATTTAGAAGAGAAAAAGAAACAAGAATTAGATGGCAGACTTGATCCACGATGAAAATATTCAACAACATGAAGAAGCCTGTATCCCTATTGATCAGATAGACGGGGATGAAATTATTGATCAACCACATGAAGAAGCCTTTACCTCTATTGAGATGGGCCTTTTCGATCCAGAATGGTTGAATTCAGTCAAAATGAAGGTTTTTCCTAAGCGAAAAAAGGAATTAGCGTCATCGACTGGAAGCATTGAATCCTCCATCTCCCGAGTCATTCGCGGGCTCCGCCAATATAACGAGGATGCTTACAATCCTCAACTCATCTCCATCGGTCCATTTCACCATGGAAAACATGAGCTACGAGGCATGGAGAGGTACAAATGGAGATATCTACGTCACACCCTCTCTCGGAATCCATCTCTCTGTTTGGAGGATTTTTTGCGTGATGTTAAATGCATGGAGGATGCAGCCCGAAGATGCTACTCAGAGGTAATTAATCTTGATAGTGATTCTTTTGTGGAAATTATGGTTCTAGATGCTTGTTTCATTCTCGAGCTCTTTTATAAGAACTACAATAAAATTCACGATCCGATCCTTGATCTCAAATTGATGAAGAAAGCGGTAATGGCCGACTTGGTGATGATCGAAAATCAGATTCCATTTTTTATTCTCCGTCTTCTGTATGGACGACTAGTTCAATGCCACTCATATCCTCCTCCTCTTGTAAAAAGTGCTTTTCTCTACTTCGATGAGTTGAATTCGAACAAGAAACAAAACATGAGTCTTCCCGATGAAAATCCCAATTTCCAGCATCTACTCCATTTAGTATACTCATCATTTTTCACAAAAGAAGCGCGTCGAAAGAAAAGTGTCTTCAAAAGGATCCCTTGCGCGTCCAAACTCGAAGAGGGAGGAGTTAAGTTTAGAGTTAGAAAGAGGAATGACATCAACGATGATGTTGGAGATTTCATGGACATAAAGTTTGACAATGGAGTGCTTGAAATCCCCCCTATAGAGGTTTGGAATAAGACATACATACTGTTTCTTAACCTCATTGCATTCGAGCAATGTACTATCGACAGCAGAAAACACATATCAGCATACACCGCCTTCATGGATTGCCTTATCAACACCAGCAAGGATGTTGAAATTCTCTGTCAAGAAGGAATCATTGACAATGGCTTGGGAAATGAGGAACGTGTGGCCACTCTCTTCAACAACATGGGAAGAGAGTTAACCGTGTATGATGATGATTTTTATTTGTCAGGTGTTTGTCAAGAAATCAATGCTCATACTGAGAGGAGATGGCCAAAATTGAGAGCTTCACTGGTTCATGATTACTTCAAGAATCCATGGGCAATCATATCCTTTATTGGTGCCCTTGTCCTGTTGTTTCTTACCACGACACAAACCTTCTTCTCCTCATTTCCCAAGTTTGCATATGGATAATATATAGATTTTCATTGCTTTTGTACTATATGTGGTGGCGCTGCTACTTTGGAACTACAGCTACTACAACTCAAAAATGTCTTCATATGTATATTAGCTTATGATAAAATAAATAATTAATTAAAAACGTGATGCTCCTAGTTTGGTAACCTTAGCAGTTGATCGCATGAGATCAAGTTTTTTATGTGCATGTGCTTAGTGTGCTACTGTGCTTATATAGTTAGGGTGCATGTGCTTGTTGTGCAATGAGAGGATTGCTCTTTCACCGGATTTTTCTTTATGCAATAGAGGTGAATAGTACAATATTCCTATCTCTAAATAGGAAATCAAAATCATCTCTATTGAGGATTTCAATCCATTTCTCTCTCTTATGCTAGTAAAATGTGTTGCATTAAATGACCGAAAAATAGATTGCATGACAAATTAGAACAAAATTTTCTTTCTACTGCAGATTCTTCTAGCTCGTTGAACAAATTACATATCCTTGGTCTATATGAACCATACCTTGAGAAATATATACTAAATTGAATAGTGATCACAAAAGGTGAAGCGCACCATGCATGTTGGATGGTAAACATCCATTCTGATCCGCCATTCCACTGTTGGAAAAAACGTATGGGATATATAATCCTGTGAGCATGATGATCAAGGGCATACCATACCATGCACACCACCTAGTGGGGCTACCTGGGCCCCACAGATTATGGGATAAATTGGGGATGGATAGATCTTAATTGGTAGGTCTCAAGCATCAAATTTGTGGTTAATCTCACGCTTTCAACCCGTTGATACAGGGAAAATTATTGGAAAATTATTGATGCAATGGAACAAACTTAAATCTGGATAAACTGATGAGAGAAACACATGGAAAATTGATAAAATTAAAATGGAAAAATTGTTGTGAGGAGAATATGGCTCGACAAATTGACTTGAATTCTAAACTAGGGGAATATTTAAGTAGAGGAAATGATCAATGGAGACAAAACTCAAGGAAGGTTTGGTTGAAGGAGCGAGGTAAGAAGGGGGTGTTCATGGGCCAGCTCAGGCCGATCTAAGCCATATTCAGGCCTAGCCTGACTTTAGAAACACCAGCCTAAGCCCGGTCCAAGCTCAACACAAGCCATAATAGTCAGGCCCAAGCCCGCCCATTTAATCAATCGGGTCTGGTTAAACCAGGCTTTTTATCACTTTTGTGGGCATTTGAGCAATTGTTTGGACTAATTAAATTAAATTACATGCATTCCTTAGAGCAATGCCGGGTAGAGCTTTGGGCTTTTACTACTTAATCCAAGCCCGGCCCAGTTATTAATCCAAGGCTGGCCTGGCCCAATTATTAATCCAAGGCCGGCCTGGCCCATGTGCACCCCTAGGTAAGAATACTATTTATTTCTATTTGTGTACTACGTACTAATAGAAAGAAAATTAATAAGATTGAGATAATTGAGAAAAATGGGGAGTAGAAAAGTGATAGGAGTGAAATTTGTGATAATCTAAGTTATTACTTCTAAGTCCCTAGAGATTTAAGTTCTTACTTCTAAGTTTTTGTAGATTTTTCTTTTTCTTTCTTTTTTTATATTATAATGGAGGGTGTCTCAGCCATTTGGACCGGACTAGTCCCTGCAGACATAGGAGGAGCCAGGTAAATTTCTGTGGAATGATGAAATTAGGTACATAGTTTTTCAATTGAGGTATTTAAAATATCATAGACTGGATGGTTATCCAATAGAAACTATCAATTTTAAATGTCAAATCCGACAGTCTAATCCATTTGAATGAGCGCTAAACTTGGGATCTGTGACAATTAGAGCATTATGGTCCACTGGAATGACTCATAAGATGGGTCCACCAGGTGCAATGCTCGCGTTGTCAGTGCTCGACAACGGTTTTCCTTACCAAATAATTTAAATAACTCATAATATTTATTTGGATCAATTTCAAATGTCAAATAGACTAATCCCTATACACCTACAATGTAATCTATAGTATTGGTTGAAGGTGTTTAAATTTTGTACATTTCTATATATTTAGAGCATGTTTGATAACAGGTGAGGAATCCAGATATCTGATGATTCTTCACAACTACTGAAACAAAAATTCTTTGCTGGGAATTTTTATAGTCGAGGATTTCACATTGTTATTAGTATGTATTGATTCTTCACAACCGCTGGAACAAAGATTCTTTGTTGGGGATTTGTATAGTCGATGATTTCACATTGTTATTGGTGTGTATTGAGGCCGATAGTTGAGAAAAATAGGATTTAGCGTGCAAATCCACTTAAGTGAGGATTTTTAAATCTTATGGGCGTAGTCGGATCTGAAAATCCTAACAAATGAAGATTTTCATTCATCTAAATCCTTAAGATTTTACAATTGCCGAACATGAATTTACCACATCTTTAGAGAAATTGAAAATCTTTTCCCTAAAGATTTGATTGCCAAACGTGACCTTAAAGTTTCATTGATGAAGGAGATTGTCAACTGATTCTCCAATGTTTTAATGTGAAAAGCTAGTAACTGTTGAGATGAGAACCATTCTCTCCTTTTATGTGTGCCCATTCTAACTTTTGGACACTTGGCCCAAATAAGATCAAGTTATCCCCTAAAAGACAAGTTTTTCCCACATTGCCATATCCCCAAATTTGATACTAATTCAACTGTTACTCACAATAGAGTTGAGATTTAAACAATGGCGTGCCTTCTAAAAATAAACTAGAAGGCCATAGGCAGGGATCACGTTGTTTAATGGGGCTGATATTTTGCATCTCCCACTTCCTCAAATGACTTTTGTGGCCACTAGGTGGGCCCACAAGCATTTGCGCATGATTCTCAAATTTGCATTTGCCTGTATATGGGAGAAAGAATGAGATAATAATAATAATGAAAGCAAAACCCATGGATGAAATGAGAGCAAGGTTCCATTGGAAATAAAATCTTGTTTTTCGAAAAACTAAAAAGCTCCTAACAAAATCCACAGAAGGAATGGAAGAAAAGTATCATTGATAACAAAATCCAAGGGAATTATGATGAGATTTTTTAGAGAACGAGTATAAAAAAATAGCTGTGCAAAATAAAATCCATGGAAAGAACTTGAAAAGATACATGAGGGGAAAAATACAAAATGCCATAGAAAGAAATTTAGAAAACTGGTGACACAAATCATTGAAGGAAACGGAGAAAAGTATATCATTGATGACAAAATCCAAGGAAAGAAAGAAGAAGAATTTTTTCAGAGAACAAGTGAAAAAGAATTTGCTGTGAAAAACAAAATCCATGGAAAGAAGTAGAAAAGATAGCACAAGGAGAAAAAATAGAAAATGCTGGCTATGGGGTTCGAACCCATGCGCACTTATGTGCAGAAGATCTTAAGTCTTCCCCCTTAACCTCTCGGGCAAACCAGCAAGTGCTGTATGATCTCATAACAATATTTATATATAGTAAGAAATAATTATTCCACATTGGCCTCATTTCATCCATTTACTCCACGTATAATCACCAACCACACATGACCGGGAAACAGGTACACAATGTCAACACTCATCTACCTCTATCCAATCTCAAGGTGGGCCATCTAATAATATAACATTTTGGGATCACCTAAAGAAGTGTAGTTACCATGAGATGGTGGACTCATATGATGCCTATTATATGATCTATTAATCTATCCACCTATGAGACTCATTGGTTAAATATGTGGATGGTGGGGATCTATAGAACGATGGATGGATTGGATGTGATGGGTCGATATATACAGGGATAAATAATGGGTTAGGTAAGTGAGTTATTTATGAAATACAGAAATATTCTTTTATTGAGAACTAGTTCAAATCTTAAGATGGGTCCACTTAAGTGACATAACCTTTGTGGATCACGTAATTAGTGTAATGATGGTGGATTCACATGATACCTACTAGATCCAACTAACCTATCAACATGTAAATCCCAGTGGTGAAATATATGAGCAGTGAGTGGGTTTCTATAATATGGTGGATGGAATATATGCAATGGCTCCTATATATAAATGCCCACCTTGGGGTTGGGGGAGTCAGGGGCGGACCCACCATGTGAGGAACTGGGGCGATCAAAAATCACATTAGATTTAAATTCGCCCATGCCACATGTATCACTCAACAATCGCCCCACATCTAACATCAACCGGGTGTCCTCGGAATCACCCCTCCTTTAGTTCCACACCAAGCCAACTCCATCGGAATCACTCTTCCTCTAGTTCCTATAGTTGCTTGTTATTTCAATCTTTTTTCTCTCTCTTTTCTATAAAGTACCATTGTGAATTGTTTGTGTGAGTGAGCTCTTTGGAGCTTTAGCATTTTTCTTTATAAAGTACCATTGTGAATTGTTTGTGTGAGTGAGCTCTTTATAAAGGGAAGTAGATAGCAACGTAATTATAGAAAAAACTGAGGATGGAGAGGAACTATTAGGAGATAGAATTTAACTACTTATTTCTTCTTCTTCTAAAAGTACTTAACTACATTTTTTTTTCTTCTTCTTTTTTGGAATTTCTTCTTAGACCATAATATGATGTCTATCTTAAATAAAATCAATTGTAGAAAGAAAGGGCATCAAACTCTTTTCCATAAAACAGCCACTGTGGAGTGTTTGCAAGAGTGGGTTCTTTGGAGGTTGGAGCTTTAGTATTTTTGTTGTAAATAAAAATAAATAACAAAAAAATTATAGAAATTAAGCTTTAACTACGTATTTTTATCTTTTCCCCTTTTTTAATCTTTTGCTATTGTTTTAAAAAAAAAAAGTTTAGCCCCACTAAAATAAAAAAAAAATCCCGAGTCCGCCACTGGGGGGAGTGGCAAAAGGCGTGGGTTTGCTCCCCACGTCTTATGTTCAAAACCCACCACAAAATCGCCTTATGTGTGCTTGTGTGGGTTTAGCGGGCACCACCCAGAGAAATATTCTACATGTGTATGTATGTAAGTAAAGGATGAGTTAGGTAATGGCGTTCCGTATGGTGGATTACTTTTAGGTAAGGGTTAGATATGTAGGATATTCACATAGTAGAACCTAGAAATTTGTGTTTAGCCCCCGTAGGACCTTTCTCCTTTTCCTTTTGGCTAACCTTTGGCTTGCTGACCATGAGGTGCATTTGGCTTTCATTTAGGCCTAAATGATCTCTCATTTTAAGTGAACTAATCACAAAGTTAAGGAATGTTTGGCTGCTAACTTTTGACATGCAGAATTGAGCTAAATTCTCTATAGAGAGAATTTAGATTTCCTACAGGAGATATATGAAATCAAGATTACTCACTTTTTAGGAATGCAATATTACTCACTTTCTGGAAAATAGAAACCTGCCATGCATGAAATTCTCTTGTTAGAAAAGAAGTCCAACAGGATGTGGCCCATCAAATTTGATTTCTTAAGAACTCTTTGGTTTTAAGGTTAGTTTGGTTTGTGACTCAGCCAAGGTGGTGCAAAGTAATGAAAATGAATTAATCCTTCTATTTTGCATTTCATCTCATTAGGGACAATGAGTCAGGTTTAGATCAGCTCTGCAGTTTATCCAAACACGAATGCAAGCCACGGAATTGGCCCAAAACATGGTTTGAAGAGTCCATGTGTATGAAATGGGGACCTGATTTACATCTAAATCTACGTTCTTTTTCGCAAGCATGGATCTGAACCTGAACATCCACCCAATTATAAGTGGGGCTAAATCCTGGATCCATACCCATCTTTTCATATTGTGACCCATCCTTTCATATTGGATCCATATGTTCTTTCTCATGCGGGCTTTTTATATTGCGTTGTTCATTTATTTCAACCCACTCCTCTTTAACTTTATTTCCGCTTGATATTTCACTCCTTTCTACTCCTCTCCTCATGCAACGGGCACTAGAGAGTCTGAGCTAAAAGTCTACAGCCAATCAAGATGAATGTAACTCTACTCAAGCTCTGATTAAATTTGCAGGCAAACGGACTCTTGAGAGAATTGCCAGGTTTTAACTGGGCCACTCCACCTGATGTTCAGCTTTGAGTCCAATTGGCTATACTCTGATATAGGTTTGATGCATAGACCCAAAGCTATTGGGCTAGGCATGGGTTAACTTTTGTAAGGAAAAGTAAACAAAGTGAGCTTGGGGGAGGACCATGGTGTTACAACGCGGGTGCGATTGCATCAGTGAGATTCGAAAAATTCCTTAAATAATACTTTAATTTTTTTATTTTCTTATTTAACTTCTTAACTTGACCATTGCCCGCACCACCCAAATGAAAATCCCGAGTTCTCTATTGTTGGGCCTATGTCTAGCTAAAGGTCCAATTGTTTAGCCTGGCTTAGCTTGGTTTGATAACAATGATACCAACGCGACTGGCAAGGCCCACGTCAATCTAAAGCCCAGTAGTTCTGAGCATCTTATTTAACACCCATAATTCAAAAACTTGATTCCATTTGCCATGGCTAGACCTAATTGACTTGACATTGAATTGAATGAGTCTCACTGAGTCTGGGAAAAACTAAATAAAACTTGCTCTAGTTACTTGAATCGATGCCCTACAATGTCGCGTGAGTACTGGAAAAAAACCCCATACATTATCATCATCATTATAACCTTATCTCGTGGTGATTAAAGTCGGCTCATTTCTTTTTATATATTCAACTTGATCAAATGATTTTAAGATTGTTTTTGCATGGCATGACTTTTGATGTAAGTCATTTAACCTTTTTAAAGCCTTATTCTATCTATTTAGTGTGGACTTTATCAGTTATCCTTTTCTACTCATCTTAATTTACACTCATATTAAGCCCGAGCAAGTTTTTATAACACACTCTCAATTTGACGTTAACCCTCTTCTTTTATCCAAACTTGGGATACATGCCTTGAACCACATTCATTACAAATTCTACCGTCGCTCAAAACTCTGATTGCCCATATGCTGAGAATGCTTTCCTGGGAATCGAAGTGGATTTCAATTTTGATTTGTTTAAGCAGATGATTTTATTTTTTTTGGGTTTTTTATACTAATATTATAATTACATTGGAAAAAAAAAAACCTAAATATGGGTTTAAAAGCCATAAATGGAGATTACCTGCTGCTCTTTACTCAAAGCCTTGGCAACTAATGGCTATTTGTAGTCATTATTAATAGGGTCGGTTGGTGGTTTGAGGTGACCTGATCCTACCGAGATTTTAAACAAGAGATAGGCTTAACTTCACATCATGACTTACACAACAATTTGTACTTATCTTACCAAAAAAAGGGTGTCTGAGTTTACTAAGCTCGATAGGCCATAAGTACTAGGGTGAATTGAGTAAAAGTAGTTGACAAACGGTCTAAAGTCTATTGAAACCGATTAAAGTCAATAAGAGGTAAAATTGAGAGACGCCAAACACCACCTAAGTTGGCTGAGTATTAGCCAAATCGACCCCGAGTTACTCAAGTTGGTAACCTTTCGAGTTGAGTCTAGTTGAGTTTTCAAATTGTTAAACTATGTTCAAATACTTCATCTCCTAAATGGCACCTTAATGCAGTGTGACATTTTTATTTTTATTTTTATTTTTAGTGAAATTTCTTGTAAATATATGTATAATTATCTATATGCAAAAGTTTCTCATAACTATATGGTGAAAGAGAATCATGCCTAAAAAGTCTTATTCAAGGGGTGATTTTTTCCCCTGGATTTGTGAACCTCTCTCCTCTTGCAGTCACTATGCCAAATAAAAATGATCAAATTTAAGACTTACAAAGCCCTCACCTAAATTGTCCATATAAAAGCATGTCATGCTTTTCACAGGTGATGGGATCATCAACTATTTTGAAACCCCACCTTAAGTCTAGGATCTAGCTAACTGACAAATCAAGTTGTCAAATATTGTTATTGGAGACCCTAGTCTTGTGAAAAAACATACACAGAGGAAAAAAAAAAAAGCATACTTGTCTCAAGCTGTGTGAAAAAACACCCTCCTCCAAAATCAACCCAAGGTGGCAACTCCTTCTGATCCAAACCAATCTATCAACTTTTAAATCAACAAAACATATAAGCAACTGTTATCATTCATGTGACATGTGCTTGTGATGGTTTGAGCTGAACATTTATTAGGCTTCAAATTCAATGGGTCATGAGCTCAAAGCCACATGGGCACTACATTTCTCACCATTCAAATGATAACAAATGGGTTTTAGTCTTTAGGAAAGGAAAAACTTAGATGGTTCAAAGTTCAAAGTGCTAAATTCTAACTAATGGTCTTTTGAATTTGGTAGGCTTGTGGTTTATACATTCTAAAGGATTCTATAATAGAGTGGGTCCCATCATGGATGGACTGAAGTCTTGAATTTTCTGGTGGAAAATTAATGATTTGATTGATTGATTTTAGGGTTTTGAAGTGAAGGGAGAGAGAGAGAAAAAAAGAGGTTGGTTAATGGAAAAGTCAGATTACGTTTTGTTGTTTTCGCAGGGGAGATCCCTTGAGATTTCTTTGTCTTTTATCAATGTCTGTAAAGTGGGGGCCACTTAAATCAATGGTTAGGATCTCACATCAATTTGAGACGTGTCAAACAGCATGATCACAGATGAGAAAGTAAGAGCTTTTCTCCATAATCAAGGGCATTGTTTGTGGAAGGAAGAAAAGAAGTGCAAAAGCCAAAAGCCAATCAAAGTATGAAAATATCTGCGTAGCAACGGCTAACTGACAAAACGACCGACAAAGGTATGGAAGTGTCGGCCGTTAATCCAGGAGATGAAACAGGCGAAAACCGCGATGTGGGACGTGTCCTTTTCTGCATTCCCAAATTGCCCTTCTCCAATTTCTCTTCTCTCCTTCAATTACTCACGCACAAATATGTGTCTATATATCTCAAATGTAGTATTATTTTTTATTTTTTTATTTTTTATAATAATGTTGGGATATTTAAAAAACGTGGCAAAAGATGAAAATAGGGTATCACAAGAAATTGGAATAAATATGGGAAAACTATTAAATGTCTAAAAAGTTATTTGTAAATAGTATTTTGCTGACGAGAGCATCCTTGTGGTATTTTTTTTTATATTTATAACGAGGTCGTCCCAACTCTTTAGGCTGGACTAATTCATATGGGCATGGGCGGAACCAAAGGGGAGCTAGCAGGGGCCGTCTAAAATTTTTAAAACGTACCCCCACCTCTTTTTTTTTTTGTTTTTTTACAAGATTTTTATAGATTTTTACATAAGGCCCCTTCAAAAAAGATTCAGAAAAGCTCCTGTAGATTTTAAAAACTACGTTTACTTTTTATATTTGGCCATACACTTTTCCTACAAAGTGTGCCCCCCCCCCCCAAGAATTTTTGGGTCTGGCCTTGTCTACGAGCCTAGGGGAAGTCGAGTAAATCCCTTATGGCCCTAGTGTGATAGCATATTTTCGAACCCTCAACCTCCAAATACAAACCGTGACTCAATACGAATAATCTCTAGGGCACATGTAAAATACCACAACACATGTAGGCCAGATAAATAGTGTTTTGTATATTTGTGCTATGCTATTTTATTATTTATATAATTTAAAAATTATTGTACTTTTGATGATATATCTCAATAATAAACCAAAAATTCCTTGTTGAGAGACAATTGTGAAAAAAGCTCCTGGTTGAAAACTAGATATATTGTATGGTGGCGGGCCCAAGTTGTGCAAAAAACTAGGCTGTTGATTGAAATTTCAACCCACTTTGAAATTCAAATTGCTCCAGTCATACTTTGCTATATCATCATAGAAAATTTATCTCTCACAAGAGTTAGTCCATCTTTAAACTGATCAAGTCAACAACATGAAACACATTTGAATTTTCCTTTATAAGTTTAATCATGCTTTTCCAATGTAATAAGTTGATATAGTATTAGTGTGCAAAACTTATAAAACTTGACAATGTAAAAATTATTTCTTTTGTACTGTGCAGGTTTCAAGTTTCAACCCACATAATGGGGTCAATTCCTCTTTAGTCCAGTTTTTATAACCACAATATGCCGTCGGATCGGCTATGTATCCATTCAAACCCGACCCATTTACATCCCCATATATATATATATATATATATATATATATATATATATATATATATGACCCATTGGATCAGTGGCCTTTAATCACCACTTTTAATTCAACCTTGCTTACAAACAGTATCACATGGATAATTCAAATTCAACATCACCATGGTCAAATACAGGATAATTAGTATATTCCATTAGATCTTGCGTTGTGGGCCGTGGCTGTCTGCTATAGAGGGGTCCATCATAGAAATCTCTTTAGAGAAGCTTACATGGCCCCACATGTACCGACAGAATCCACGCATTCAAAGGTTAAGGATCATTTGAAAAAGGGATTTTTAGTGAGCCCCACAGGTTTGTGTAAATTCTAAAAGAACCCCACATTCAAAAGCATCAAGCACCCTTATTTTTATTTATAGGCTATAATAAATACTCACATCCCATATTGACAATCTCTCAAAGTCCCTCAATATCAATGCTATAGCTAGGGAATATCCCTAGTCATGTTTTATAAAAAGGATGTGTCTCACCACTGAGAGGATTTGCGAAACATCCCTTATTCTAAACTGAAACCCTCCCTTAATCATCTAAATTAGTTCTCATTTATTCTTCTATTGATTATAATGGCCCCATCTTAAGAGGAATTTTGGTCTTACCATACCATATGGTAGAGCATGTAATGGCTAAGAAATTGGATTAGTATTAAGTTATTTTAGCTAGAGCAGTGTTTTCGCTGTGAGATAAGGAGCTCGTTTGTCTTTAATAACTTCAAAAGGTTAAAAGGAATTGATAGTTCCGAGTGTTAGATTGTATGGACTCAATCCATCATATGATGTAAATAAACTGATTAATTTCTTTATTTATCAATACTATCATGCTTTCCTTTCATGAGATGAATGGTGTTTTACTACTTAATGCACTTGACTAATACAAATGACATAAATGGTTCATGAGATGAACCGGGTCCCGTTAGTATATTAGATGTGATATATGTGTCTGGATAAGATCCACACACAGGAGACATTTGTCACAAATCTTATACTTAAACATCTTCACAACCGGTGATGAGACTGGGCATCTCATCTGATAAGGTTGCAGCGCTTTGATCACTATAAAATAGTGTGATTTGTCTCGATCATCAGAATGTAAGATTCTAGATCACGGTGCTGGTACATTGGATGTATTGAAGGACCATGAGAAGCACCTTATGGAATACTGTCTCGAGTTTAAGGTTTGCTCTCATAATTCCCTAGCAATAGGCTCTCAATCCTGAGACATTGATGAACTCAAGTTTCTATCTATTCATTTGCTTTGAGTCACCAATGAGTGAGGCCAACTGTAGGTCAACACCTCGGTGTCTTGGGTATGTGGTAGTAGGACTATGGGAACATCCAATGGTCAAGATGGAATCTATCTATATTATCCCCTTGTGCCAATTAATGGATTTATCATTAGTAAGTGCGCACCCATCTCGATTAAGAGTTAATTGGATGGTACTGATGATCACTGTGATTAATTGGGGCTCAAGGATAATAAGATGTGGATCTAAATTGGTGGGACAGTTTTTAGTCCAATTAATCCATGGATATTGATAGAGGGGCTTAATTGTGGTAATCGGGAAGTTTAGGGTCTTCATTGTAATTTATTCCTAAGACTGGAGTGCAATTGCATTTATATAGTGGTGTTATTTGCAATTAACTGTGGGCCCGGATTGCACATGAGATGTGGGGTCACGTGTCCCAGTTGGAGCCAGCTTTCTATGGAATCCCTAGTGGTCCCCACGCTAGCCCAAGTTATTGGAAAGATACTAATCCTACTAGAACTCTAAGATGAAGGATTTAGGAAGTTACTATTTCTATTTGAAGTGAGACTTCTAATAGTGGTAATAGTAAGGTTACTATTTGGTGTAGAAGTAAGACTTCTATTTCAATTAGTACAAGAGAAGGAGGTTGCTTAATGCTATAAAAGGAGTAACAAAGGGCTGGAATAAACACACACTTGAAAAACGTGCAGCCCCTTTAGTGTGCAATAGTTGCACATATTCTCTTCTCCTTCTAGTTCTCTTCTAGTTTCCTTGAGAGCTTCTAGTAGTTTTCTTTAGGAGATTCCACCCATCTCCTTTAGAGAAGAGTACTGATACGGGCCATAGCGTGGAAGGCTAAGAGGGCTTGGAGATCCAAAGTTGTTTTCTTCTCCATCAAAGTACAAGCGGACAGCAAAGGTATAATCTGCTTCTCTAATGTTTTGTAGATTATTTTGCATGGTTTTGCTTGTAATATTGCTGTACATGATATAAGAGTATGAGGGATTGCATCCTGGATATGGTTAATGGCCTTGTGGACGTTTGATCCCTGAGTCAAGTGGGTCAAAAGTTTTGAAATCACATGCACGAGGCCCACCTATTTCCAACACCGAGTAGAGGTGGCAAAAGGAGGCTAGTATGGAATTGTGTTCAATCCATTTAACTATGGCTAAAAAAACCTTGACCGATGACCAATCCATATATATATTGAAGGCCGTGCACATCTTCCTTGAGTTTGGCACCTCTAATTTTCATTGTTTTTAAAGAAGTCAATGAAGGGTGTTTTATAAAAGATTCATTCAAAGTAAATGTGGGTTTCTTTGTATTTTTCAAAAATAGTGTAAGTTATAAAATCTACTCAAACCTCAGGGGTGTCTTTATAAAAAAAAAAAAGTTGTCCCTTTTCAAAAATTTGGCCCGAGGATCATATAATCCCAACTCGACCCTATCACTATAAAATCCATGGAAAACAGAACTCCCAATTTCCCTTTCCTCATTCTCACATTTCCATCTTCCTCTCTTCTCCTCTTCCCTCCAAATGCCAAAACCCTAACAAAAGCTTTCCCTTTTACACATTTTTTTTTCACCAAACGCTGATGAGAAGTTGATGATTTTCTTCTGTTATCGCCTTCTCTGTCACTTCCAAAGAATCCCACTTTGGAAAAATTTCAGAAATTTTTTTTTTCTGGTATGGTTTCTCTCCAAAAGGACCACAATTTACTTCGGCTTGCCTTTGCATTAGGGCTGTGTTTGTTCTGAAAAATGGTTTTTATTGATCTTCCTTTTTTTTTGTTTGTTTTCGGTTATGTGATTGGAATTTTCTGGTCTATCACTGTCTTTGCAATCACAACAGTGAAAGTTTCAATTTTATTTCATTTTCAGCTGTTTTGGTTACTGGGGTTCGATGGAAATCGATGAGATGTCGAAATCCAGTTGAAAAATTTGTTCTTTTCTAATTTTGAAAGGAATATCTGTCATTAGAGATTATACGTCTTTGGGTTTTTTTATTTTTTATGATTAAGTTGAGGCTGCTGCTTGGGAATTTTGTTGGGGTGATTGAGAATTTCAGATTGATATCTAGAGGGCCCCACCGTGGATGGGAAATGTGCTAAAATTCTGTCTGGTTAGATAATTCCAGGATGCATTAGCTTGTATTGAAGTGTGAAATGTGATGGGTTTTGTTTGAATGGTGAAAATTACTCAACTGTGGGATCTTTTTAGCTCATTGCCCATTAATGTTGTAACCTGCTAAATGAAAGTTGTGGTTTATCATATGGGCATGCACAAATGGTGAGCAACAATCAGTGAACATCATTCTTTGCACGTGTGTAAGAATGATGAGTTCACTCTACCTGCTATATGGTACATTCTATAGATTGTCATCCTCTGACTAGCTAAGGACACCTACTCATTCAATGTTATGAAACCCATCTACTCAGGGTCGCCTTTGTGAGGTTCTGTTCTTCTAGTCAACTTTCTTTGATGCTATGCTTTTAGTTACTTCACAAAAATGATATGTCATTACTAACTGCTTCACCCATGGTCTCAATTATCCTCCCTCATTTCTTAAGATCTTCTACAAGTAATCTTTCAATTTATCTCACAGGGGCAGTTTCTGGCCTTGTGATAATTTTTTTTTTCATATTGTTGATAAAAATTGTGATATTCTTGTTTTGATGAAAAATCATTATTTTCAAAATATACGAGCTACTTGTCAGGCTGGTGTGTAAATTTCCCATGCTTCTTGAGATTGAAAGTAGCTAGAATTGTCAAGGATTAAAGTGCAGTGGTATGTAAAGTGGAAGATCTGTATTTTGTTTAACTAGAAATCTTCTTTCTGGCTTTTTTCTATCTTCAGGGTCAGATGAAGTAAGCTCGCTTAGAAGTTGTTGAGAGAGTAACAATGGATGCATCTGAGGTTGAGGAAAATCTTTTTGCAGCTAGCAATGCTAAGGTATTTAATTGATTTTAATCTAATGACTGAAGAGGAGCTATACTTACTACAGTTTGCAGGTTTTTTCTGTTTTATAAAAGATGTTGAATTTGGTTTCGGATTTACTAGTACCAAATCATGGTTATTGATGATTGTATGGAAAATGTCAGGGTTATTGTTGATTGGAGCCAGGGGTGATGCTGTTGTTTTTAGAACATTGATTTTGTGTGGGTTTTATCAAAATCTCTTTGAAAATGATGATGTATCATAAATCCTTAAACACCAATTCGTTAATTTCTGAGATGGTGGTTGATAAAGTTGCGATGTATGTTTTGCAGCTACATGGAGGGATGTATAGAGATCTTTCTGTGGTTGTGTGTAAATTGTTGAGAATTTTTCCAGCCTTGGAAGCAGCACGGCCAAGGAGCAAGTCTGGGATACAGGCTCTTTGTTCATTGCATGTGGCAGTTGAGAAGGCGAAGGGTCTTCTTCAGCATTGCTCAAATTGTAGCAAACTTTACTTGGTAAATTAGAACTCTTGGTCTTTTTTTATTATCTACTATTGCACATTTTAACATGGAATGGAAGTGTTATTTTTCTTCTTTTTCTTACAAAAAAAAAAAAAGACCCATTTTTTCTTCCTAGTGTCTCTTTATTTCTAGGTTTGTGTTATTTTGAGAATTTTAAGAAAAACTGGTTCTAATCAATTTATAAGCTCGGCTATACGTTTTGTCTCTCTGTGTTGCCTACTTGCCCTCTTCGAAGTTTATAATAACTTAGAAGTCTTTTAGCCTTAAATTTGGCACCGGGGTATTTCTATCAATTTCTTTTTTTATCGGTATTTCTATCAATATCTTCCCCCTTCAAGGTACCAAATTTTGTACTTGCTTCATATTCTGTGTAATTGATCTTCGCCAGTTATTAACTATTTTGATAGGTAATAATTACTTTTTTTTTTAAATCAATGCAGAAAGGGATTTATTCTGAATACCAAAAAAAAAAAAAGGCTCTCATTGAGCTCTAAGAAGGCATCAAGGCCCTACACTTATATTCCTTTTGGTTATTTCTTGCTTAGCAAGAATACATGCCTGTGATCCCTTAACCAATCCAGTACATGAAGAAGGGAAACAGTCATAGAATTACTTAACACCATAACCTCTTTGTCTTCCCACTTTGAAATTCACTGTAGCACCACTAATATGATAGCGTCTGTAGATGATACCAAACCATCTAAAGTTCCCGTCACTCCTCTCTTTCCAGATAGACTAAAAAGGCGAGTGGGATAATCCTTTTAAAGAACTAAACCACAACCATGAAAAGGGCATCCTTCAGGCGGGAACTACCTTGCTTTTGATGTAGATTTTATGTTATGGTCCCTGCTTATCAGATCTAATCTGTTAGACTTGCTATTTCCGTTGAAGGAGCATTTTACAGAATTGCTTGAGGGCGCTAGTCAGTCTTTTCAAGTTGTTGCTGCATATTTGTCCTCCTCAACTCATTTTGACCTGGGTGACTAATAGATGTCCTTTTCTATTGAATTTTAGGCTATCACCAGTGATTCTGTGCTAATAAAATTTGAGAAGGCAAAATGTGCTCTTGAGGAAAGCCTTAGGCGTGTTGAAGACATCGTTCCCCAAGCTATTGGTTGTCAGGTAACTAATACTGATCTTGATTTTGTAAATATCCAAACAAACATTTGTCATTAAATCATTAGTATGCATCACCTGTAATATACCATGGTTAGTTGATCCATTTAACAGTAAATGAGAATCAATAGAAAATGGAACACAGTTCAATAATATTGCAAAATTTGAACTCCATATCAAAAGCTGTAAACTGTTGTGCAAAAGGGTTGGCCAATGCTATGGGTCGTAGGGCTCGACCAACCATGATTCATTTCGAATGGTGCTTTTGTATCCCAATGCAGGTTTGGATTTAATTTTAAAAAAGAAGTTGCAGTTTGTTTATATAGAAGTTTGATTAAAAAGGGGTCAGGTTGACCACATGGGACGTGACCCATTTATACTTTGTATTATGTATAAAGTCTTATTAATGCAGTTGTTTGGACCAAAAAAAAAAAATCATTCCTTGCAAAGTATTCACATTTATTATCATTAATGATGATGATGATATTATTGTAAACTAATTATTAATTATAAAATAATAGGAATGTTTCTTTCTTCTTCACTTATGTTTTGCAATTCTTATATATATGCAAAGACCCATAAAGGTTGAAGAGAAATGGATAGTTCTGCCAAAGTAGACGGAAAAAATGATAGCAAAACCCGAAATCCAACCCAACCCAAATCCAAACCCGAACCTGCATTAGAGAAGTGGGTCAATTTTGACTCGGTTTGTGGAACCTGCATCCTTACGCTTCTTAAAATCCAAACTCGGAAAAACAAAAGCAGACAGGGTTAGGTTTGGGTCAGTTGGAGTGAAAACCACTATTTGCACCTTTACCTGTCATTTTTTTTTATTTTATTTTTTTAAATTTTTTGTGTGCTAAACACAGGAAACATGCAAAGTTTGACAGCTATATGCTCATCGTAGAAATTGCATGCAGAAGGTCATCCTTTTGGTGATCCATACGGTTCATACGACAAGTTGTACCGTCATAGGAGATTATTATTATGTTTGGTTGGTGTTTTTTCTTTTTATTTTTTTATTTTTTGTGTATCTCATTTGATCATCACATAAGTATAAATAATCCTGGTAGTTTTCACCATGGTATTGTGTTTTTCCTAAGGCTTTAAGTTTACTTTGTTTCTAATCTTGTTGACAACAGGTATTGGAGATTGCAAGCGAGCTTGAGAGAATCACATTCGCACTTGATCCATCAGAGAAGCAGGTTGGTGATGAAGTGATTGCATTACTCCAGCAGGAGAGAAAATTTAGCAGTAGCTCTAATGACTACAGTGAGTTAGAGATCTTTCGCCAAGTTGTATTGAAGCTGCATATTACTTCACCCAGAGCAGCTCTAATAGAGAGAAGAGCTCTTAAGAGGCTTATTGAGAGGGCCCGCGCTGAGGATGACAAACGGAAGGAATCCATCATTGCTTACCTGTTGCATCTCCTGAGAAAATACTCTAAGCTATTTAGAAGTGAATTCTCAGATGATAATGATTCTCAAGGTTCAACTCCTTGTTCCCCTACAGTCCAAGGCTCTTTTGAGGATTGTAGTGGTCCCATTGGTAATGGTCATGCTTTCCAGCGACAGCTTTCGAAACTTAGTTCTTTCAACTTCAGGACAAATAGTCCGAGATCAGGAAACCTTCCAATGCCACCTGAAGAGCTCAGGTGTCCTATCTCATTGAAACTTATGTATGACCCAGTTATCATCTCATCTGGGCAGACTTATGAGCGGGCCTGCATAGAAAAGTGGTTAAGTGATGGGCACACTACATGCCCGAAAACTCAGCAGCAGCTTTCTCATGTCAGTTTAACTCCTAATTACTGTGTTAAAGATCTGATTACTAGGTGGTGCGAACATAATGAAATTCCTGTTCCTGATGGCCCTCCCGGGTCTGTTGATCTCAATTACTGGAGACTGGCTTTGTCAGAGTCTGAAGGTTCGACAAGATCCACAGAGAGCACAGAGTCTTGCAAGTTTAAGGGAGTAATGGTGGTTTCTCCAGAAAAGAGTGAAACTACAGAGATACTTGAAGAAAATGATGTGGAAAATTTAGATAGCTCTGGCCAGGAGGCTCATGACAAAGAGGTGTATATGTTTGAAAGGTGTCAAAGCTTCATGGCAGTTTTGAATGAGGGTGAGAACTTGAGGACACAGTTGAACGTGGTCGAACAGATAAGGTTGTCGCTGAAAGATGATGAGGAAACTAGGGATTTTATGGGTGCTAATGGGTTTGTTGAGGCATTGGTGCGGTTTCTAAGATTGGCTGTACATGAAGGAAATGAGAATGCACAAGGGATCGGAGCTATGGCTCTCTTCAACCTTGCAGTTGATAATGACAGGTGAGTCCTATGTAACTCATAGTTTTTCATCTGTGGTTTCTGACTTCATTTTGTGAGAGATGATAGATTTTGGACCTGGATTTTTTTTTCTTTTTTCTTTTTTGAAACTCAATTTGTCTATACATATAGCATAGATAGAGGACAGGTTGAGAGGTATGTTGTTGTCTAGCTAATTATTGAATTTGAAAATGTAATGCAAGTAGTGCCTTAATTGATGAATAATATTATAAGACGTATCTTCAGTTCTTCACTACCCACTGAATAAAACTTAAATGCATGGCTGTTGAGACACTTATAACACCTTTTCATCACCTGTACATTAAATTGCATATTTGTTACCATATGTGGACCACTTATTTCCACAATCATTAGATTATTAGTAGAACTCCATGTCAGATTGAGGAATAAGGCCTATATCACGATGGTAATTTACAAGATGTCCATTCATTTGTATGCAGTTTTGCTGTCCTTTTGCCTGCCATTAATCACTAGAACTCACATTTTTACATTGTATAATGAAATCTTCCTGGTCATCAATGTGCTTCTTGAAGTCTTCTATCACAGTTTTTTGTTTACAAGTAATGGTACATAAATATATATGCTTTCCATGTAGCATTCATGGTGTCATTCCTATTTTCCTTTCTAGGATATATGGTGGATCATAAACATGAACCCTTCTACTTTACATGAGATGTAGAGCATCTATTCTGTTCAAATTGTGGACCTCACCAAGGATGGGATAGAAGTATATGCATTTGTATTTTCAGATGTGCATACTGTTAACATGGCATAGGCGCATTTCACCCAAATTACAGTTAATGTACATAAACTGATTACTGTATTGCTATTTTAGTGTATCCTCTTTGTTAACATGAACCCATTTTGGTTGTGAAGATGTCAATTCATATTGGGGGTGGTCCTCATTATCTCATTTATATGCTTTTCAGGAACAAAGGAATGATGCTATCTCAAGGAGTAATTAAACTATTGGAGGAGATGATCTTGGAGTCTAATACTTACGAGTCCGCCACAGCTCTCTTTCTCAACCTTTCTTGCCTTGACAAAGCCAAGCCCATCATTGGCTCAGGTTGTGCAGTGCCATTCCTAGTTCAGTTTCTCCAAGCTGACTCCAATCGACAATGCAAGCTTGATGCGTTGCATACCCTCTACAACATCTCCACTCTCCGCTCTAACACCCCCCGACTTATCTCAGCAGGCATTATTGGCAGCCTACAGGATCTCCTTACAGGCACCACTGGGCTTACCACCGAGCACATGTGGGCTGAGAAGTCAATCGCCATCCTTGCAAACTTGGCATTGAGCAAATCAGGAAAGAAGGAAATTGTATCTGCGCCTGGCTTAATTAGTGGGCTAGCTGCTAAGTTAGAGGGTGAACCCGGTGAGCAAGAGCAGGCCGCATCATGTCTTTTACTTCTATGTAACGAAGACAAGAAATGCAGTCAAATGGTGTTAAAGGAAGGCGTGATCCCATCATTGGTGACAGCTTCAGTCAATGGGACAACAAGAGGCAAGGAGAAGGCAAGGAAGCTGCTAATCCTGTTTCGGGATCAGCGGCAGGAGGATCCATCGCATGTTCAGGTGGTGCAGCAGGTTGAAAGTAGCACTGGGGTCCCAGAGATAAAACCTACGTGTAAATTGTCATCGAATAAGCCAGGGAGGACATGGGGCTCTTTGTGGAGGAAGAGCAAGGGCTATTCAGTTTACCAGTGTTGAGGGTTTAGCTTTGGGCTAAAGCCAATGTAAATTTTTGTTCATACCTTTTTCGCCTTTCCATTTTTTTTCTCTCACAGGGGTGTTTTTTCCTCCTTCAAAAGAAATGAATATGTACAGGTCTCTCCCTCTCTCTCATATTATCCAAATGATCCTGAGTGTGTGTTGGTGCTCTCATCTGAGGTTAATCATTAGTCCAAATCAAGCTGTCAAGAATATTTGATGATGGATTGAACTGGTCCATCTTGTTTGACCTGGCCCTGGCATTATGTTGGATTGGACTGTGTGTTTATGGTATGTGGCCAAGGCTGAGCTGGTAGAGGCCCGGCCTCAACCGACATATTTAGCACAAAGGGTATATAGTTCTTGAGCAATGTGGGCTTGGGTTGGTTACCTGTGGCCTGGCTACAACTTTGGGTGGATGGGAACGGTTGTGACCATAACATGGTTATTATTAAAGGCACATTTCTACCGTGCGAAGAATCCACGAGGAATTTGCAGATCTAAGGATTCCTTAGTGCCCTTAGAATAAGGATTTTTCATTGAGAATTTATTGTACTTCAGGATTTCAAGTCGATATTGTTGCATATAGAAGTTTTAAAGCTTAGAGATTTGCAAAAGTGGGGATTTTCAAATCCAATGGAAGGACACCACATATAGAAGTTTTAAAGCTTAGAGATTTGCGAAAGTGGGGATTTTGAAATCCAATGGAAGGACACTAGATATGAAAATCCTAAAAAATGAGGATTTCCATTGGCTCAAAACATTGAGACATACAAAATCCAATGAGAGGACATTAGATATGAAAATTCTAAAAAATGAGAATTTCCATTGGCTCAAATCATTGGGATATACAATCTCCACACGCGGGTTTTCCGCAACTTGTAGAAAGTGGAAATCTTTTCCAAGCACATTAAAATAAGTCTATACAGAAAAGATGATCCTTAAGCCCAACAAGCCCGTCTAGCTCAGTTGGTAGAGCGCAAGGCTCTTAACCTTGTGGTCGTGGGTTCGAGCCCCACGGTGGGCGACTTCTTTTTTCTTTTTTTCTCGTTAAACTGCCCTACTGAATGTGGGGTCCGCACATAAATCTTTCAATGGAGAGAAGAACCCTTGACAAAACGGCTAGCCGTGTGACTTGCATGAGCCCTCATTCATGTGTGAATCAAGTTATCTGCACTTAGTTTGCGGTTATCCAAATGAGTCATTTGAATACATTTTGGATTGAAGTGCCATAGTATATAATTGCCCTTTAGATTTATGTGAAAACCAAGAGCCCATGACACAATGAAAGACGCGGACGATTGCGATTTTGGGTTCATGCCATATTACTAACAAAAAAAAAAAAAAAAACGAGGAAAAGAGAAAAAAAATGAGTTTAGACCTAAAGTAGGCCTCACAATGCATTTGTTTCTTCCCCTGTATCAAAACTTCTATAATCATTCACTCTACTTTGTCTTTAAACTGTCAAGTAATCAAACAAGAAACACAAATTACATACAATACACTGAAGTTGAACTATACTACAAACAGAAAAACCAGAGTATATGCAACTCCACATCCTTCACAGATGTTATAGTACCAGTATCATCTAGGGACCTCTCTTTCTAACCCTTTTCATGTGCCAACCTGCATCAAACAGCTCTAGAATTGGGTCATCCTTCAAATTCACCTCTTCATGACATCTCTTATGTGCGTCTGAGTGTCCCTGGGTTCCGCCCATGCGGTTCTTTTGGCCTTCTTCACCAATTTCTTCCTTCATTGCAATCTCCTCTGATTCATCCAATATTTCTTGGCATGTGGTTGTGACGTGCCTCACATGAGTGTCATTGCTAATACAAGACTTCTCATCATTCATCAACTTGGGTTCGGCATGTTGAATATCATCCAAAATGGACACCCTCTCTATTGAATTCAACTTTTCAACATGTTTAGCTCGCTTGTGATCATGAGAAGTTGAGTTTGGTTTTCCGACTAGTTTCATTCGTTGAGTATCATCTTCGAGACTGGACCATTTCTTTATCAAATTTCTCACCCCAATGTGCTCCACTCCTTCCATATGAGGAATCAAGTTTGGTTTCTTGACATGTTCAACCTGTTGAGTATCATTAAATATAGACCAATCCTCCATCAAGTTAGGCTTTGCAACATGTTTGTTGCTCACCGAACGTTGAGGTCTCTCCACATTTGGTCCTTTATTAGCCGGTTTATCAGAATTGACATCGATTTCGATCTCCTTTTCCTTCACATCTTCGTACTCCCGGCCTACCAAAATCGATGCCAAGAGATTCAGGCCTGCACTCAAATAGGTTGATGACCAGCTGAACAAGGGCACTTGGGGGACCACTGCCAGTAATTGGTCCACAACAAGGTCTACTTTCATTGGGAGGGTCTCAGCTATGGAAACAAACCTGTCCATGTTGTCGAAGATGTATTCAGAAGGTGGCAAGAGGGTCTCAATCACACTTTCGACGGCTAAAATTTGTTCGTCGGTGAAGGAAAGGATTGCCAGCCATTGATGTATGATTGTGTGGGTAATGGGGCTGGCCAGTGCAGCCAGCTTCTGTGCCAGGGAGCCTATGGGACCATGACAGTGTTCTGCTCTTTGGTAAATTTTGTGGACTATGGTTAGAATTGAGACTCCAATGGTATGAAGGAGAAGTGGCCTATGGTATCTTGTGTTTGTTGATTGAGATTCCTGAGAATTAGAGAAGCATTTGATCATCAACATCACACTTTAGAAATATTTTAAGAATGAGTAGAGATCAGGTGTAACCAACTACTTGTATGATACTTGAGAATGCACATCACAGTTAGTTATATCTGATCATTTAACACAAGCCATCAACAAATATCGTCAAATAACTATAGAAATCACTCAAAGTTATTATCTTTAAAATATTAATTAACAGAACAATTGGAGAAAAATGAAGTCATTAAGCTTGCAATTGGATTTGGTTCTCCCATGTTAAGGGTGAGCTAAAATGTAGTACTTAAAATTTAGATTTCTTGAAATCAAGTAATCAAGAAATTTACATAGCTACACCAATACTGCATTTAGACACCCATACAATAAATAAAAAAAGGAAAAAGATTGTGAGTAAATTTTGCTGTACTTTTTGTTAGTGTAATGTGACTTAAAAATTTTTTGGTAAAGGGTAATGTGACTCAATTAGGTTGTCATTTGATGATCAGAATAATTTTCTGAATCTTTTTTGAATGTTGGAATTTTTGCACATTTTTTTTTTTTTTTGTGTCTTAAGAACAAAGAAGAATAACAACTCCTAAGTGCTTTTGTGCTTTTTCTTTTTTTTTGGGAGAAGAGGAGGACGAAGAGATAGGAGAAGAGAGAGGGGGGCGGGGGTGTTGGGAGATGTACATCATAATTTTTTACAATTATAATTACTATGTTCTCTATTTTTCATGTCATAGTGAATAGATAACTTTTTGTTTTTCTCTTATTAATCAGTACTTTTAGTAAAAAAGTAGTCAAGAGTACAATATACAATTGACATTAGTCATTTGATATCATTATGATATTCAAGTTTTGGATCAGTATAATTTCTTTTCTTCTGAAGTTGGTTATGGCTTCTTGCACAGTGTGAGCTAGTCACCCACAATGTCCAGTGTGCAGTTTCAAGTGTTTCACATTTAGCATTTTTTTAAAGCCTGTGTCGATTGTTTTTCACAGTAACAAGGTGTTTATGTAGTATATGCAGTTTACTGTTGCAAGCATGAAGCTATGGGCTTCAGTCATGTTACCAATAAAAATATAATTTAGGGATAATACCTCATTTTTGAAGGATAAGGGGTTCTCTTGTAAAATAATGAAAAGAAGGTCACATGATAAATATGTATCAAATGTGAATCATAAAAATCATAAATCAGAAAGATACTCTTATCCCAATATCAGATAAACTGCAACAATAAGATACTCTGCAAAACATACCATAATATGAAAAGCCTTTGATGAGTCCCCTATTGCAACTTCAACTGAACTGTTAAAAAAAAAAAACCAAAAAATGAAATCAAATAATCTTTTTTGATAATTGTAGGATCACCCATGAATTCAATTGAATAAAATCAAACTTACAATAAAATCAAACTTACTTGTCAAAACCAAAGCAAGGGAAAATTAAAATGAGAGGAAAAAAGTTGAATTCTCTGTAATCTTGGGAGGGGAAGGTGGTGGTGTCAGCAATGTTTCTCTTAGAAAGGGAGAGTAGAACAGGCCTTTTACTATAAATAGTTTCATGGGTTGTGAGGATGTTTATCCAAGCTTCTGGTCTCATTTGATGAGATTCAAGACAAGTGTCATGGGACGTTGTCTTTTAGGTACCATCTTGCATGTAAATTTGTTCTTTCTGGAAGACTTTGCAGGCAATAAGGGTGAAACTTGGGTTGGGCCAAACTGAGGCCAACCAGCTCCCACCGGACAAGTATGAAATTTGGATTGGGCCTGTTCGAGTTTAGGTCTATCTCGGGTCTTAGAATTTTGAAGCTTATGTTGAATTCAGGTCGGATTGCATTCGGTTCTTGAGTATTTAATAATATAAATATATTTATGCTGTATAATGAGTCTTCCTACACGTGGTCCGGTTTTTATGGTGTTTATCTAGATGTATGACAATCAAGAGAGACACGGAAATTGATAAGTTTGGACATGGGTTCACAAGATATTAGGCCTATCAAATGACCCTAAGCCTTTTAAGGCTATATACATCATCCATACTTATTGTAGTAGAATCCAATGATGAACAAAGCACTGTTTGAGTGTCAAATTTGGTGCAGTAACAATTTAAGGGTAGGTGTGTGTCAAGGGAATGAATTGATCCTAGGTGGGGCCCTCTTAATGAGAACAAGAAAAATTAAGTATATATAAAAGGGCACATTATGTTTGTTTCACACAAAGTTCTTTTTACCCTTTAAAAGGCAAATTGAATTAGAATTTTAGATTCAACCCAACTCAACCTTAATTGCAATCAGATACGGAATTGGCTTTTGAGCAGACTTGGGTTCCAACATGTAAACTATTTGGGGCTTGGGTAGGGCCAATATCTGACCAGGCCCACTATTGCACCCCTGATCATACTCAATATAATATACTTTCAAAATATATATAATATACTTGATGTGCTGGACAGTCAAATGAACGGTCCAGCCAGTGAAGCCCACATGATCACCTCCTGTGAATTGCCACCAGCCCAACTTTGGTACTTCATCTGAATTTCGTAGGAACCTCATTGATCATGCAAATTTTGGTCAAAATCAGCCTATCTAATGGTTTGGATCTCAAAAAATTACATGCTTCAATTAGATGATTCTCAATTTTTTCACATAGGTAGGCCAAAGGGAGACCTTTTAAACCCCTATCCTCCCCATGATTGTTTAGCTTCCAAGTGGGCCCACGCGCTGGACCACCCATTCAATGACCAAGAAAACGGATTTTTGGCCGAGGATTATGCCAATATTTCATAAAAAATAAACTTGTTATATAAAAAAGAGATCATAAAGTGTTAGAAGAAAACAAAAATGAAGACAATAAGTTAAAGGCACATTATAACAGATCTCAAGATCACTGTATCACACCTGATGCTAGGAGTCAAGACCTTATCATAATTTAAATCATCAAAGGCTATTCATGTATTATGCCTGAGAAGTTAAAAGCACAAACTAACTGATATGAAGAACATAGTATCCAAAATCTGTTTTACAAGCTCTCTTTTGAGCAAAAACTTTCTCATGACCCTCCAGCAATCAAAGAAATATCTAAAGGGATTCTTATATGTACACAACACAGTACACAAAGTGGTGGTTCTTTGAGGAGCTGTTTCAGTTTCCTCAACACCTGCCACCAGAATTCTCAACCAAACCACTCCATTTTATCTTCATCATCATGGTCTTCGCCGCCGTCGTCGTCGTCATCATCATAAGATCACACTATTGGTTTGCTCCCACATGTGCAACTTGCGCATTCTTGCTTCAGCACCTGCGAAAATGAAATGACAATCATCCCTCCTGTCTAAAGGAAACTTTGTTTCAAGCAAAGAGAAAAAAAAATAAAAAAAAGAGTGAAAATCATCCCTCTTCTAACTAAAGAATACTTTGTTTCAAGCAAAAAGAAAAAAAGAAAAGAAAAGAAAAGAAAACGGATTGACAATCATCAGACTAACAATCATCAGACTAATACTAACTGTTGGATTGAAATGCCTGTTTTCAAATGTTTTCATCTTTGATTTTTGAGACTTTAAAATGCACCCCTATCGAGATCCAATTAGCCCCATTTTTGCTGAGTTTCTCACCTCTACATATATATTCACAATCCCTACTCCACTGGATTGGTGGTTTGCCCCAAGCAAGCCCCCAATGTCCTTATATGCACATGGCCGAAGAGAGCTTACAAGGCACGAGCGCAGCCCAACTTGGGCCGGATATGGACTTGGTTTTGATACCTGTTTAACATTGGCATAGTTTTTGGCTTGGCCCTATACGTAAATAAGATGGGCTTGGGAATTTGCATCTCCAAAAGCCATATAACTAGCCCATCTGGGATGATCTACTTAACAGTAGCAGGCTCAGAGTTCAACTGGGCCTCTCATTTAGGACTGCTGGTGAATCTGGGCTTAGGCCAGATAGCATTACAGGTTGGTGTACCCAACCTCTGGCCTGGCATGGTCACATGCAGCCCTAAAGGCACGCCAATTGCAGTTTGGATAAAATGGGCAAGGCATTTTAAAATTTCTTCAAGTTTGCCAGTAACTCCATCTTCATGTGAGGCGTGTAGATATGCAGCTATGACCATCAGGTCCTACCTTGGATGGACCATAGCATAAAATCTTCATTGGATCGCAACCCGTGCTTCCCAGATACTTAAAACATATGCAACATATTGGATCGTATCCAATACTTCATTTTTATGTGTAAAATTCATGGCATGCCTTTGCTGCATCCATCCCATATCTCGGAATCAAGCCAGGCAATTGCTTCCATTTGATCGGCTGAATTCTGAGGGTATGAAATGGGTGGTTAAGAAAACAGTCAACCAATATAAAAATGATCCACTTTTCCCCCAGAAATCCTCCAAGCAAAGGGCTAGGTTTCTCTGCTTGATTTTGGTCTATAGACTATTCATGGCAGGACCTAATAGGTTGAATGGCTTATCTTGTACTTGCACGCCTCATGCAAGAGTAGAATCACTGATCACGCGAGAAATAAATTTTTCTTTGCTGTGGTCATTTTAGTATTAACTCAAAGAACAATGTTTTGATATCAGGGCTACTCCAGTTGTAAATGATTACCTGAACCTGGCCTTGAAGGTCTTTGATGTGCTGAACTGCCATGTCCAACATCTCTGCTGTGTTCGTTTGCTGTAAAATTCCAATCAAAAGAACAAAAGTACGATCTTTAAAATAACCAAATAGCAAATAGCTAAAGAATTATGCAAGGGGGTATCCTTTTCTTTTTGGTCAAAAACCTTAAATTGGCCAACTAACTAGTATTACAAGGTCTAGGTTGATGCATGCTAGACCCACGGGAAGGTGGATCCAAATAATTGACTGATGCACCACTAGAACAATGATGGATAAAAAAACTTCCCAAGTGGTAGATTTCTATCTATTAATTCTCAAATATTTTACAGAACTCTTAGCGTTATTAGGATTGAGTTCTTAGCATTATTAGGATTGGGCCGCCAAAACACACTTGTGAGACTAGCTGCAGCTCGGCCCACATGCATATGTGAGGCAAATATCACTTTTACTTATTCTTCGGGTGAAATGCTTATAAATAGGCCCCCAAAGAGCTTCAGATTTCCATGGGAATCTTGTCCCTTTTTCCTCAACAAAGTGAAGAACCATATCCAACACAATCTACCAATCAACAAATCCAGAGGATTGACCTCATCTAAGGTTTCCTAACAACCAGTGAAGATCTCATTGATTTTATCCTTTTTGTTTCTGTTTAATCCTTTATATAAGTTGCAAAATTTGATTTACTATATAAAAAAGAAGCAGAGTTGCATCTTTCCCGAAAACAATTCTCATCTTTGTTGTCATATATTTTTTTCTAGGCGTGCCATTTGCCTCACTGGCAAGCTTTTTCTTCCTTTACAAATTTTGGTAAAAGAAGAAAAAACTTGCGAGTGAGGCAAGTGACATGCCTAGCAAATATATATGTCTGTACGTGCATTACTGGCTTGTGAAACAATCACAATCATCTTATGTTAGTTTAAGTTTAAAACCTTATTTAAGTTTAAACATTGTGTCCTTATTAGTTTGGCTGTATTCTTAGGTTTTAAGTATAAACGCTACATTCTTATCAAATTAATTTTATATTAAGTTTAAACAGTGTAGACTTGTATCCTTATCATTAGTTGTAACTTCTCATCATCTCTAAAATTACACTCCACCTACTTGAGAAGTAGTGTAAGAGTCTTCCCTACTATTGTGATTTTTTGATATGGTCAATCCTATGGATTGCAGATCTGATGAGTCCTGTGCATCTATTTTAGGTGAATGTGAGAAAATCAGACTGAGTTTTCAATAATGTAAATGAAATTATCATTCATGAAAAAAAATGTAAATGCAATTGGCAAGGCAATGAACTGCACTTTCAACCACAAGTTAGTTTACCCACCAAAGGACAAACCATAAATTCTGCATTTCAAATACACTAGATTTAGATGTAAAAAAGGTCTTATTGGTTTTATCCTTTCTTTTCCTGTAATCAAGGAAATTTCAGCCATAGCTTAGTTTACCCACTAAAAGACAAACCACAAAATTTTCCATTTCAAATACCCTTGATTTAGATGTACAAAAGGTCTTATTGATTTTATCCATTTTGTTTCTTGTAATCAAGGAAACCAACCCAGTATAGTTACCTTGTAAAATAAAGCATAGTAATCCAGTTTCAAAATTAGATGTATTGTATGAGAAAGAAACATTGTTGCATCTTTCACGTAAACAATTCTCATTTCTGTTATTGTATATTTTTGTTGGGCATGCCACTTGCCTAATTGGAATTTTTTTTCTTCCTTTACTAACCCTGTAAAAAGATGTAAAGCTTGCCGATGAGGCAAGTGGCATACCTAGCAAATATATATCAGCACTATAATCCTTATACAAGTTGTAAAAACTGATTTACCATATGAAAAAGAAGCATAGTTGGTTGCATATTTCACCGAAAGAGTCCTCATTTCTATTATTATATATTTTTGCTAGGTGTGCCACTTGCCTCACTGACAAGCTTTTTCTTCCTTTATACTTAAAAAGAAGAAAAAGCTTACCAGTGCGGTAAGTGGCACCCCTAGTCAATATATATGTATGTATTTGTTCACTTATCTAAGTTTAAACATTGTATCCTTACAAGTTCGGCTGTATTTTTAGGCTTAAGTTTAGATGTTGTGTCCTTATCAGATTAGTTGTATCTTTAAGTTTAAATGTTGTAGACTTGTATCCTTATTGTTAGCTGTAAGTCAAGACCACCATCTCTTAAAAACACTCCACCTACATGAGAAGTAGTGAGACAGTTTTCCCCAGTACTGTGATTATCTGACTTGGTCAATCCTATGGTTTGTGGATTAGATGGGTCCTGCCCCTCTATTTTAGATAAAATATGAGGTACTTCAATAATGAAAATGAAATTGGGAGGCCAACAAACTGCATTTTCAGCCATAATTTAGTTTATCCAACAAAAGACAAACCCAACCTTTTGCATTTCGTACACCCTAGATTGAGATGATGTTTTACCTTATCCACATTCGGCAGAAGATCTTCTAACCTTTTCAATTTCTCACTGATCCTTGTTCGTCTGTCCTGAAAATGTGAATCAGAGTTACAGGTTACGAATGTACAATAGACAATGGCACAAAATTTCAGTTGAAACATGACACAAACACAATTGTACTTACAAAGGAGTATGTACTATGTATTACACACAATTTACAGATGTGTATAGATGTATGGACTTGTGTCTAATGAATCTTATCTGCATATGCATGATTGCATTCATACAATGGAATAGACAAAATCTAATTTATGCAGCACAGTAACCAAACCCGTAAATGTCCATTTGAAGCAATGTGAGAGAACTGCGGTTTCACCAAAAAATGCCAAATGGATTAGAAAGACATGACGCTTTCGAGGGCCTGTTTTAACATTGGTTTAGTGTAGTTCTGGGACTAGTGCTTCTTCTAGGCCCATTTTAGAGTTGGAACTACGAGCTATTAGTCCAGTTCACCCCGTTCACACATACTGCAACATTGGCTATCTTTATACATGAGGATGGATGTCAGTCATATACATGGGTTGCATATACAAACATAAAATAGTGTCTAATATCCTCTTTCAAAGGCTGTCTCTCTGCTTCTTGCATAGTGCAAACCATTGTCTATTAGCACAAACTTGAAGTTGTGTACTGAATCACCAAAAAAAGGAGTTGTACCTTTAATTCCCATTAAAGAGGTGATCAAAAGGAGTTCTACTGTTGGTAACGTTGATCACCATAACAGTGAACTAGATCACAGGTTGATTCTCATCTCAGTATGCTCATCTAATAGGTGACACTCATGAGAGACGTCTCTCACAAGAGGATTTACTTCTCTTTTGTGAATGGCTCCAAAAGTGATAACATTTCGACCAGTGCCAAATTGGAATGGCTGCCAGTTCATGGGGAATCAGGTGCTTATGCATGTAAGGGCATGGATTGATCATGGACGAGCCTCATTACATAGATTTGAAGATGGTGGACTTTGCTTCAAATAATACTAAACTCGGGTCTATTTTTCTATATTTTTAGCGCTCTAGTAATTATTCCATAACTAATTAGAACTTTTATTCATACACTTTACACCATATGTTGGCTTACACCACATGTTGGCACAAATGTACATACAATTATGCATGAATGAAAGCCCTTAGATTAGATAAGCTATGATTATGATGATGATGACATGCATGCACACAAATAAAACTGGTGTTACAAACCCGCTCTGCAATGCTTCTAGGGTGTGTGGCACAACCACGCTTAGCACGAATTTTGCAAGGAACCGAGTCTGGTTGCATCTGGAGGAGCTTCTCCACAGTTGCCATCTCTAGTGAGGTTTGGGGTAGACTAAACTGAAAATCAACAACCACGACAGAAATAAGTAAATTGACCATTAGATTTTGCACCAACACCTTACAAATACATGAGATACAACACATTTCTGACACCTTCAAATTTCAAACTACTAAAATAACACCCTTTTGAAGCAAAAGAAAAGGTCATATTCTTTCATAAAGGCCTGTATTTACAAATTGCCAAAGGAATTACTAAAACATTGTGCCACAGGCATATGATGCGGGCCACCTCAGAGCCATACAGGGTTCATCAAAACTCAACTTTCACAAGTCTTGTACCTGCACATGTTTTGACGATCTCAACCACCTTTTTTTTTTTTTTTTTTTTTTTTTAACATTTTACTAGGATTAGCTTTCCTACTATATTTAAGACTCTTCGTTTCCTTCTTTATTTGGATAGATTAAGATCCTTTATTTGGCATGTTGCCAGTTGAATGGGGAAGATCTACTTTCTAATTAGGATTAAGGGTGGACATCTATTGTGCTTTTACTTTTACATCCAAGAGGCAAAGGTTAACCATGATCTGAATATATTTCTGAAAAGGATTCTAACAACAACTCTTGCAATACCATAAGTTGGAATTATGACTGCAGTTTGCCTAGAAGCATGTTTGCAGTAAACTGTGTTACTACCAAAAGGGACAATGAAGATGCCAACCAATAAGAAACTTTCAAAGAACATGAAATGGAAAATGATGTAAACACTGGTCCCCAGATAGAGGATAGGGTCCAAGAATTTCATCTTGGTTCAGAGGATGGTCCTCGTAAAAAAAAGTTACTCAGTGTATCCCTTTATTGAAAGAATACGTGAGATGTATTTGCATGGTCATATGCATCCTTTCAATTACGGGCCTCTTTGTTTGCAAGAATTTTGAGAGCTCTTGTCTGGGAGAATCTGGAATTCTCCAAATGTCGTCTCCCAAGTGGAATTCCAAACATTGGAAGTGCAGTCGGGCATTTAGAAAGCTGGAATTCTGAGAATTTAAAAGGCTAACAGTGACTTTTTAGGTAGGTCTATTTTCAAAATTCTAGCAACCAAATGCAGCTCAAGGGACATGATCTTACACCAGCGTCAGAAATTCACATTGCCCACAATTCTCGTCAGTAGTACCTCCAAACAAAAGGCCCTGAATCAAATCAAAAGGAAACTATCGTACAATAAGCTTTCATGAAAATCCATTTGGAAAAGTGGGGTGCGAGCTTTAGGGCCATGACGCTGCACTAACTCACCCAAAAGTGTGAGATAGGGCTGAAAAATTATCATTAAGTGTGTCAATTTGATGACAATGTCTATTGTTGGTCTTGTTTTTGGGCGGCGACTATCTTCATTACCAATGGAACTATCTCCATAGATCATTAGGATTTAGGACAGTTAACTATTAACCATTCAATATGATCATTTGATTATTTCTTCTCCCTTGGTCCACGTCACTCCACACAGTTGATGTCCACCAATTGGATGGTTAAGATTTTCCATCAAGACTTGCACCTTTGGGGTAGCATCCAAAGCACCCCCATGGCTAAGACTATCTTCATTGAGCATTATCCATCTAAACTAACATGTGTCGACTGATACTTTTCATACATTGCACTATCATCAATCATATATTAAACTCAATACTAAATCTTATTAAATATATCATTATTTCCTAACTACTCCAAACTTCCTAATATGCAATATTCTTTAACAAACCATAGGTTGTTTGTTACCTGAGTCTCTAAGCTGCCAATACCGGGAACGATGTTTCCGTTGATGTCTTTGGCGCGTTTGCTCGGTGGATGAGAAAATACGATTGAATTGGTATCATCCCATGAAGCCATAGGAAAATTGCCCGCCATATAAGATTGCCCCACATTCCCAGCAGCGTCGTCGGTGCCATTGTGCCCTGCCACACTCTCTCCAACTTCATCAGGAATGCTGCCTTCGGAGATCCGAGAAAGAGAGTCTTGTCTAGAAAAACTAAGCTGAGATTTCAACCTGCTATTGCCAATTCCATGGCTTCCATCATACCCTGGTTGAGAGCTGAAGTTTCCAACTCCTCTTGTAACAGAAAAACCTGCTGCCAATTGACCAAAATGCCCATTAGATCTCCCAAAAATAACTGAGGCATACCCTAATTATTTATCAACAAAACAAGTCCCTAACTAATAACAAAGAAATTATGGGATAGGAGGAAACCATGAGATCAGTGTGGGGGCCCTTAGTCTTATATCAAGGTCTAGTGCCATCAATGCATATCCATTTTTGGGATCCGCAATCAATTCGAACTCTTAACCCTACTTCTGGATCCGATTACGAGCGGATTGGATCCATGCTCCTGATAGCATCAATGTAAATATTACTGAACTGAAAGGCTGAAATGGACAACACAGTCTAGAATTGGAACTGGATATGGATCCATCTGAAATATGAATCAAGAATCTTCATCTGGACATTCTAGAAATGATCAGATTTGGACTTGACTTGCCAATTGAATTGGGGCAATACCCTACATCCAGTATGAATCCAACTCCTATCAAGGTCATAGCTAATTCACCCGGTTGGTAGAGGGTACAAAACTTAGACTGCAATAGAATAATTAAAGGGATATATTATAGGAACCGGGATTGATAGGATAAGACTAAGATGATGATGAAGTTGACCCCCAATATGATAATTAATGAATTTATGATAGGTTCATATGACATGGGAATTCCTCGGTCCAAAAGGGCCCAATCACGGATGGGACGGGCCGATAAATAACAATTAACTACGTTAAGTAATGATTGGATAAGTGTCAAATTAAGTAGGCTCAAATATCATCGGTCCAATTGAGTAGATCCAAATTCAAACCTGAAAACTAAATGGGTGCAAAATAACTGCTCAAACCCCATGTTTCATGCGTCTATCCGGGTCGGACCCGAATAAATGGTTACCCCATTGTGACCCCTGACTGAAATCTGTAAATAATCAAGAATGTGGGCCCCACAAGAAGGCCCAGGGTTTCATCACACAGCGAAATTTCCCTCTCCTCTTACCATGGTCAAAGGGAATGTAAACAAAAATGTCTCCAATTGGATCCAGCCAGAACAGGACCACTGGACTCACTACATTTAATAGGATGTGGGTCCGGATCTGGGTCCCAGTTATAAGACCCAACCACCACAAACCACACACTTGTTATCTTTCTTCTCAAAACACTAAACCATGGGCAGATACAAAACAAAACATTTCCTCCAGTTTTGACCGGTTTTAAATCATTTTCTTTGGGCGGTTTGAATCTCACCCAACTGAAATAGACAGCACTTCCATCAACTGTGGTGGGTCCCACCATATTTGTCACTAGTCAGCCACCAACAAGAAGTTAAAGAAAGCCACGTGGCATGTTAGTGGGGCCCAAGTGAGAATTTGAAGATGGGCCCATTGAAGACATGAATCTGAAATCAATGCTTGGAGGGAATTCCATTTCCTAAGCAGCAAGCTGCAAAACGGACTCCGGTGGGGAAAACATCAGCCAAATCTGGACTGCAGAAACAGTGGGGGGGCCCACATGGAGGAGTAGAAGCAGTGGGACCCATCAGATGGGAAAGGGATTACAGGACTGATTCAATGCATTTGCGAATCCGGAAAGTTTCTGAGGAGACACGAGGAATCCCAATCAGAAGACTTTTTGCAACACAGACGACACGAGGGGCTGAGAATGAAGACCATGTTCCTGGGCCCCACCATTTTCGTCCAGATTGGCCTCATGGAACCCACTTTATCAGGGTCAATTCGGCATTAAATACTGAGGAATCTTACAACACAGACCTCAATGTTGGGTGTCCGGGCCCCATCTAATGCTAGGTCAGGTGGCCCACCTGATGCCTTCAGAAACTCGGCCTTGATTGATTGGTTCAAAACTACTGCTGTAAATGTTTCCCAACCATCCATTTTTAGAAAAAGATTTTAGGCCAACTACCATCAATGCTGGGCCCCATCAAAGAAGCACACTCCCCCCTGGAGCCATACAGACCGTTGGATTAATCTCAATCACAATCAGTCATGCAGATAGAATCACCAGATTGGGATCCAACCCAAGCTGGTGGGCCCCACCAGGGGATAGATTCCACGAACCACACAGCAGGAATCCGAATCCAACGACTTCTCCAATTAGCACCAAGTACCAACCGAAAGCATGGAGGAAAAGATTCCACGGAGTTCAACAAAGGAAAAAAAAAAGATTGTGGAGGACAGACCTTGATCGTGCCCCACCATTTCAACAGTCCAGATTATTCGACCATCATGGTACAATAGCCCCCAAGATTTTCTATAAGAGTGGGCCCACTTCCAAAAAAATTTGAGACTTGGCCATTCTCAACCATCCAATTCCGGGTCATTGATCGAACCGTCAGAGTCATCAAACCAATTCCAAATTTTAACCATCCCCCATCCGACCCATGGCCCATCAAATCATCGGTCAGGATCACCCAATCATGACCCCAATTAAATGACCCAGATAAGAAATTAAAAGAAAAAAAAAGAAGGGAAAGTGATTTGTTTTTTTTTTTAGCTCATACCATTATCCACCATGAGCTGGGAGAGGAACCCAGCAGGCGAGCTGCTGTGCCTGATCAAAGATGGCCCACCTTTCAAACTACTAGCCGTTGCAAAGCCCCCACCAACGGCCAGATCACCAAAGCCGTACGATCTCTCAAGGCCCACCTTGGATCCCCCGGTCGTGTAGCTCTCGCCCACCTCGGCCGAGGACACAACACTGCTGTTATTATGGTTGGGTGGGTTGGTTGGGTTGGGTCTGCAGGTGGACTCGGATGTGGTGGTGAGGCAGGAGGAATCGCCCGAGAAGAACCGGCCCATCATGGGATCTGATCCGACGGCTGAGAATTCGTGGTCGTCGTTGATGACTGAGTCGGCCAGGCTCTTGAGGAGGGAGCCCGGGGCTGATACATAGCGGGTCAGGCCCGGGCCCATCTGACGTTGTGAGGAGGAAGAGGAGGAGGTCATGTGCACTATGGAGTGGATTGGATGGGAAAGGAAATGAAGTGTGTGGGTTTTGGTTTTGGGGGTGTTGTGTTTGGTGCAGAAGGGGAATGGGGGAAGAGGATGATTGTGGTGGGGGGAGGAAAAGTAGTGGATCCTCTGCCTACTTTTTGAAGGGGATTTATGGCCTGTTTATCTATAGTTTGTAGCTAATTACCCCTGATGTCACTGATAATTACCATATGCCATGCCGCCCCAATGGGCCGTCGGGTTGAAAGTATGACCCGCTCTACAATATTTATTATAAAAGTTACATGAGCAAACTTGCAAAAGGAAAAACACAACAAAAAAGTATATGATTGCTTTAGACATTTGTGTCTATTTGAGAATGTCACCTTTTTTCTCGCTTTATGAGAAAGGAGCAAAAGGTTTCATATATTGAACCATGCATTGATATAAAACACTACTTAAAAGAATATGAAGTATTCTAACATTTATTTGACTTAGTTTGAAATAGCTATAGAAAGTGGACTTACCAATTGACTCCAAAGTTATTTTAAAATTAAAAAATATCTTATTTTCAACCTCATATATGCAACATATATTTTCTTTTCTTTTGAAATATTGCTCATATAATTCGAGTTCGACCCATTGTAGTGTAAGATTAATAAAGAATGTGTGTGTCTTGTACCTATTTTAAAAGTTAGACATTGTTTGATAAAATATTGAGAGGGATTTTGCAATGAGAAGGTAGTAAAATTGACCTATAAAAGCTATGCTATCAATGGGTCAGGTTGAGTGTCAGAAGAGTTAGGTTTCAATGTTGTGAGTGAGTTAGGATACCAAACCCACCTCGTTGCCATCATTATGACCCAACAAGGCGATGTAGCTTGGGTTGGCCAATTAGGTCTAAACCCATTGAATTATATATAACATGTAATATTGAGGCCTTGATTACTCCCACAGACCTAATAGTGGCACGGGCCTGTCCTAACCCAACACTAATATTTAGCAATAAAGATTGTGAGCTAGGCCCAACCCAGGGCAAGAATCCCTAAAATTCTCAAAGGTTGTTTTCGTGATTAAGTGACAAAGCAGGAGCATTTACTTAATGCCCACCTTTTTGTCTCAGCCGAGTGCCCTCCGACTGTCGACTTTCCTCCGTTCTCTCTACGCAACATGACAAGAAATAAAATAATTATAAAATCAAATGAAAGATGTGAAACTTCCAATAAGAAGTTGCCAAATCAGCAGTTGTGTTTTCCACTCATGTGCATGAATGAAGCTAATATTATAACATCATGATACTTGCTTCAAGGAGTATAATAAAAAAAAATTTAAACCATTTTTAGCTGTACTTCTGAATCTTAAGCTTGGTAGAAAATCATGACCCTAATAAAATAATTTGTGTATATGTTTAAGTGAAAAGAAAAAGACCATGGAAAGGGATGCTAACTATGCAATTATCAAGGTGACAAATCTTGATTTATTTAAAGGTTGTGAATCTTGCTGATGGGTCATCTGGATGTAGCTCAAATAAACATTTTGCTGTGGGAATGGAAGGTCTTAACATGAAATTTTAGTGCAAGGAAATGTGATATGGGTTTGGAGTTATTTATATTGAGTTTAACTTAGAACTTCTACAAATTTAATTATGTTGAGCCAAGAGGTGCTAAACATTGGTGCCCTTAAATTGAAGAAACTCGTGAATATTAAAAAAAAAAAAAAAAAACCAAGCACCAAATGATTTTCCTTTTATATGAGAATGAATCAAGGAGATATGGACGCTGAATGCCTAGCCTTTTTCACCTTCGTAAAAAGTTAGGTCTCATCTATATCTCTCACTTCTTTAATTAATCTTTTGTTGGAACCTATTTGACCACAAACTCTTGTGTAATAAGACTTTATACAAATAAACAAGTTTTTAATTATTATTATACACATTCATAATAATGTCAAAACTCGGATTCAAACTGTAGCTTGGCTGACACCAAACGCCACTAGCTATGGCCCTTCCAAAATTTCTGAAAACCCTTTTATTCTTTAGAAAGTTTTATGAGTTTTTACGTATGGCCTCTAGGATTTCTAAAAACCCATCTTTCTTTAGAATATTTTATGATATTTTACATATGAGCCTCCAAAGTTTTCAAGAAGGCTACTAAATAATTTCAAAACTACGTGTATTTGTCATATGTGGGACCCTAGATAACTTTTTTCCCTAGATAACACCCCCCCCCCCCCTAAAAAAGAATTTCTGGGTCTGCCCCCTCCTTAGGAAGTAAGAGTGTGTAATTTTAAGCCCTCCCAAGAGAAATAAAAGAAAAGAAAGAAAAGTGCTAAGTTTTGAGGCTACGAAATGTTTGATTAGGAACATATGAATGTGCAATGGTATTTAGCTCACCTTTAATCCATGGTAAGGTCTCTTAGTCCCATCTTACCATTGGTATATAGATTCATGGGGTAGTTCCTAGCATCAATGTTTACACCTAGAGGTGTAAACAAGTTGAGTTGAGCTTGGACCAACTTGAGGATGACCTCGACTACTAAATCAAGCTCAAGTCAACTTTAAGTAGCCAAGCTGAAACTCAAGGTGTGCTCTACCAAACTTATGCTTAATTAAAAATGAACCAACTAATAAAACGTTTTGGGCCATTGTACATGGACCATGGTCACAAGCAACGACATTATATATCTTTCTAACAACAGTAGGTTTATGCGGCTGGAGAAAATTAATTGCAAAAAATGACTCCTTTACCTCTTAGTACATTCAAAGGGCAGGAAATACATGCATCATCTAATGTTGACCTTCTTGGTGGGACCACTTAGGTCAAGTTGAACCTGTAAACCAAGCTCAAAGAACAGAAAGTCTATCTGTCCCAAGTTCGGGACAGATAGCAGGGCTCCTCAAAGAATGAGTTAGTGTCCATCTAGTCATCATAAAGTTGTTGTCACCATCCATCACCCTCATCTTCCTCATGCTGGCTGTTACTATGTATGTGGTATATGTGTCATATTCTGGTTGGGCCTACATGTGTCCTGATTTTGATTTGGATTAACCAATTTTACTGTTTTTACTCATCCTTGTTTAGGTTTTCATTTTGATGCATGCCAACTGAAAAGATCTGGTTTTGTGTGATGACAAGGTCACCTCATTAAGTGATTGTAGAGCTAATTTCGTTCTTATCGTAGAAATATCTATATATAGAAAATGACCTAATTTTTCACTTTGAACGGAGGCCATACATGTGAAATTGAAAATTTATGAAAAATATAGTTATATGTATTGCATTAAATCAATCCAATAGTGTATGTCGTTGTATTGAAGTCAGATTTGGACCATTGCTCGTACGCATAGAGGCATGTAATATGCAATTGATTGAACAAATGGTGAGGAGCATACTAAATTTGCGAATCGTGCGCAGAACTGTTTTTCTATACAATATCAAACAACAATATGATTCAAGCTTTGTAGACTCTTAAAATACATTATTATATACATGGTTATAGTGAGTCCTAAATCTAACATTTTGAGACTAAACACTAAGGATTCATATCCTATATGCTTGAATTTGGATAGAAGCCCTCTTTGTTTTTTTTTTTATCAAAAATAGTTTTCATACTTGCTTTTTCTTATATTGGAGAATTTGGATATGTAAATGGATAGGTTCCATAGATATCTCTTAGGTTAGTGATATAACTTATGAGTGTCTTTGATCAAGTAAATATAAGCTGCTACCAGTTAAAGTAGGCAGTTACAAACAATTCTATAATAAGATCAGTGCAAGAATAATTTCTAATAACTATGATATTATATTGAGTAAAATGATAGTCGTCACTATGGAAAAAAAAAACACTAATAATCTCAACATGTCATATGCTAGACTGCAAAAATTATATAATATACAAAATCATACATTTTTGGACAAATTAATGATCCAGTACATTTATCCATTCTCACGTTTTTCAAGTTTTAAAGTGGCCCACTTTGATTTATGCATGATAGGGCCCATGAGATGAACAACTCAGATGATGTTGCAGGGGTCACGTGTGCCTTGCTATAGTTTTTGGCAACCTAAATGTCCTAAACTGGTGCATGTGCCTAGACAAATCCACTTAGGAATTTAAAACTAGTGAAAGGAAAATAATAATATGAGCACCAGACTTGTTGTCTGCTGAGCCCTGCGACCAACCCACGTTTCAGACTTTCAATTGGTATTTGGTGGGCCCATCTGTAGCCTCCAGATTCCCTAGGAACTTCACAGTGTGAGTGAAATTATGGTTTTGAGTATCAGAATTGGAACCATATGGGTATTTTAAAAATTGATGCTATTTCGGTTAAAACATTAACAAATTGTAGGTATGGATGTGTGGATATAACGAAATAGAGAAGCAGAATTCATGCAGTTGATCAATATAATTGGGACAATGCTTCGATGGCGTCGGTATTAACTCTGGATCCATGACTTCACTGAATTCTTGAATTGAAGGAGTGCAACTCCAAAGTGTGGTGAGACTATCTATTGAAAATGTGAGCCGCTCAAAACTCATTGTGTGAGTGAGGGATGTCTCTAAATTTTACTCCAAAAGAGGTTGGCCCACCGTAAGATTAACCATATAATGAATAATGCGATTAACACAATAATATGTATTATTAATCAAGTTATTCATCCTATGGTCAGTCTTACAGTGGGGTCAACCCCTTTTGGAGTCAAATTTGAGAACGTTCCATATATGGCGAGGCCGTTCATTTTGAGTAGTTTTGATTTTAATAGGTGGGCTCCATCATTTACCCAAAAAGAAATAATTGGACTCCATTGTCGAGTTCCACTTTTTCAACTCATTTAATCCATTGTTTTCTTGAGTGTTCTGCACAAAACATATTCAGTCTTTTCTCTTGTGCTAATTCTTCATTATGTTCGGAATTTTCATTTCGCTATAAAAACATCATGTTTGTATTTGAAAAAGAAAGCTCTGTGGTAGAAAAACCGTTTTGAAACCTTTCTTTAATAATAAAAAAAAAATAACAATAGAAATGTCAAATGTCACTTTTTGAAAAGAAAAATGATGATGCTTTTCATTTCCTCCACAGCTTTCTTCCCATGTATTCTTTTTTCTTTTTTTCTAACCGGGGGCATCCAAGGTCTTTTTGAGCACATGACTAAATCCCCCAGATAGTAGCCTCCCCTTGTTCCCACTCACTAGGTTCGTCCGGCTAGAATAGCCTGTTCCCCAATACATTGGAGGACTTCGATGATAAAACCTTTGGGTAGTTGCGGAGTGCCCCAACCAACGGTGATACCAAGCGTCGGTAGCTTTCTTCTCATGTAGATGGGCACCAAAGTCTTAAGTTGGACAAAGAGACAATGGGGAGACAACTTTTCATTGGATGATCTGTCATTGGACTTATCAACGTGACTTGGCTTAACAAACCAAGATAATGCAAACAATTCTATTACATTTATGTGTAATTTATTGGATTAGAATATTCATTAATCAATCTCCCACACTAGCCATTAGCCAAGAGCAGTTGACCCTCCAATACTTGTGAAAAAAGCAAGTCCACGTCAGTTGTAGGCCACGTGTGTATACCTATGACCTCAGCAGTCCCCATCCTCCAAGGATGGCAGGTAGAGAAATCCTGAGTTGAAGAAGTGATGTAACATGGAAATCTCTACCAGTCAATCACCTTTTTTTTATATATTTAAATAATGGATCTTATGGTGGGCCAACTCATATTTGGGTAAGATTTGGTGATACCTTATACAACTGGGAGAGGATTTTGGGTGCTCAACTGCAAAAAAAAGAAGAAAAAAAAAATCCATAAAAATAAAGGTTGGATTTGTCCAAATGGGTCAGTGATCAACCCACAGTAAGTTCCACCAGATAATCAGTTCAGATCCTTGTACATATGTAAGTAGTACCAAAATAGAATCCCATATAGGTAAAAAGAATAGTAACCAACTGTAGGTTTTCTTTCAGAAAGGACTAAATTATCAGGGAGCAAGGAGAAGCATAATACTGAAAATCACAGTGACTACAACCTGCCCCTTTGATGGGCACCTGATTAATAGTGAGAGAGGTAGGTAACCCTGGTGGTGGGCCACCTTGTAGAAGGGCCAAGATGCAATAATCACACTGGTTTTGAAAATACTTAGGTGTCCAAAGTGAAGTCTTCTGATTGGAGGAAGTGAGTACCTTGTGTTGAGTGTATGTTGACTGGAGCCAGGTAAGTGTTCAATACACATCTAATGTGTTAAAAGATGAAAAATGCATTAATATCAAGCTTTTGATTGTTCTTCATTAGGGGGCTCCAACAAAAATCCCTTTATTGAGAACAGTAGAATTGTAATCTTACAAGACTTCAGAAGATAACAACAGAAAAAATTGAACCTGGAAACTGGTGTTTCAGCAGCCAGGCATCATCTTCGAACAATCCACAGCTCATCTCCATCGGGCTCGAATTTGTTGCACTACAAAAATTCTACAAATGATACCACACATTTCTTCATCAGTTTCATGGTAGTGTGTTAACACAGCAAAACCTGCTTATGGTTGGCTTGGTAAAACCGTGGCTGAAATAACTCATCTCATTCTTCATACCAATTGAAAAATCTCCAGATCACATGAAACCACAAATTCATGATTTAAGCTGTATACCCGAAGTATATTCTTTAATATTTGATCGGCCCATCCAAGCTGCCTGATGCAAACTGCAAAAAGATTAAAGAAGAAAAAGAAAAAGAAGACCATCTTAGTTCTTGCGTTAATGCACTTGGGATTTACTAAGGAAAGTACTTGGTTTCAATATTTTGGTAGAAGGGAGGATTATCTATCAATTTCTCTGATCATGCACAGAAACCAGATATGGCATTAGAGAGACACTGCCTGTTCTGACCTTTATTGCTCCAATAATGGAGAATGAGTTTGGCAAATAATTTAAGTGGATAAGAAAGAAAAAAGAAAAAAAAGGAATCCAAGCACCTAATGCGGATTCATGTTTAGAAGTCCCAAATCCAAGCACCTAATCCAAGCACTTAATTCAGCTCTAGTCAATTCATTAGAAGGCTAGAAAAACCAAATTGCTACCGGCTTCCTATTTTTTATTCTCTTTTAGTGTAATTATTTATAAGCAATGCTCCCGTGCACCCAGGATTTGTGCCTATAAGGCCACTTTCACTGGGGCCCACCAAGATGCATGACAATAAAGGGAGATAAGGATGGAAATGTTTGGACATAGATTAGGGATACGCAAAGGACGTCAGGCTGATCAAATGATCCTACAAATAGTTTTAGGTACTCAAAAGTTTAATGGCTATGGATGGTGCAAACTTATTGTGATAAAACCCAGTAGTGACTTGTGCTCTGATCAGTGTTAAAGTAGAATCCGTGCCAGATCAATGGCACTCGTTGCCTGAAAGGATTGGACTGGTCATAAGCCCTTTATATAAAATCCTGAAAAGGGCCTAGGAAAAAGGGGCATCCTGGAGAATTTACCATTATTTGTTAGAAAAAGCATGCACAAAAGGCTTACGTTCCACTTAATGAGAATAGCACCCCACTCTCTGGCCGATTAATATGACTCGCCTCACGACTCAACATTTAAAAACATTGCTTCATATCCCTCTTAGCATACATCTTAGCCACATGTACTTTAGCTTCCTTGCATTTCTTCGTTGTCCAACATTTTCAACTCTATACAACAAGGAAATTCTTAACAAACTTATTATAAAATGTCCTTTAATCTAATTGGCAATCGGCAGTTACATAACATTCTAATTGCTTGTCTCCACTTTACCCTCCTATGCATATTCCCCATATTTAATTCAAAACTCACCTTTTTGTTCTATAATTGCTCCTACATATTGAAATTTAGTACTCCTATTATACCAGCATCCTAAAAATGCTTACCAGTTAAAGTTGGCATCCACCTTTAAAATGTAACATCACGTGCAAGCTTACCTGTCTAACAATGGGATTTGTTGATGTGGCAAATTCATGAGTCATTCCTTGCCAGACAATTCTCCCCTCATAGAGAAACAACAACCTGTTGAAAGACCCTTAGTAGGATTAGACAATGACAAGGAGAATATTCTAAAGGAAAGATGGAAGAGAGTAACCATTCACAAAAAGAAGAAGAAGAAAGATGGCAGAGGGGAGTCGAGAAAGATATTTACCTGTCAACTGCTCTTCTTATAGTACTATGCTGGTGAGTGACGACCACATACGAAGCAATCTTCCCAGGCTTTCCAAGAGCATCTTCTCCTTTCGAATGAACAGAGCGAATGAGATCTTCCACTACAGTTGATGCAATTGGATCTAACCCTGCTGTTGGTTCATCATACAAAAGGACCTGTCCAGAAAGAAGTGAACAGGTACAAAATTGGAAATTGGTAAATTTGGTATATTGACCCAACAGATTTATGTTTCATCATACATCTAGGTTTTTCATCTAGGTTTTTTTGTGAATTATGTTGCACAGCTTTAAATGTCACCTTGGTAAAAGTCTTAGATTTGTTTCCTAATTTCAGCATCACTTTTGATATCTAAAACATTCTTCCCAGCAAGACTAAACTCTTCCAGATGACTGAATAAATTATAAAAGCAAAAGAAACAGGGAAAATACCAGAAAAAAGAAAAAGGCAAAAGATTAGAGGTCTATCGCTAACTCTTCCATATAAGAACTCAAATCAAAAGATCCATACAATCCAAACTCTCAGTCCTATGAATTATATCCAAATTCATGCTCTACTTTTAAGCTTGTAGAGTCAACCAGCACCAGACACTATGATGGACTACACAATGCCATAATGCATCATCATTGGATACTCAAATTTTGATTTGTACAATTCTTATGACTGCTAGGTTAGAACACTTGGCGCTTCGCACTTAATTGAAGTTCACCATCAAGTACAATTTTTTTCTCTGAAGTACAAGTTTCGCCTTTTTCTGTTTATGGACTTAAAAATTAAACTACAATGGCATCAATGGAATATGGACATGAAACAAGAGCACATAGAAGCGGTAAAAGAAAATCTGATCACACCTCCGGTTCTACTGATTCCTTGGTGTTATCATATATGATGGACCGAGCTAGTGCGACTCGTTTTTTCATTCCACCAGACAGTTCAGAAGGCAATCGATTCTCCACATCCTATACAGTATAAAATTAAAATATCATCAATTAATCAACACCTTTAATTTGTACACTTCAGTCCATGCTTTATTGTGGATATAGAATAAGCAAAATATCCTATGTAAATGAGTTGCACATCAAGTAACTCGCCATAAGAATATAAATCTAAACGCTCATTGTTTAATTCAATCTTACACACTGATGTCAACAAGAGGCTCAGAAGCACATATAAAAGTTAACCTCTCTATGGAATCATTCAAAGTAGCCCAGAATCTATATTACAAGCCATATGTGACACAACATCATCTCTATCCCTGATGATCTATTGCGACAGTTTTCACCTTGTCTTTCTGTGTGGCCTGTGCAGGACACCGAAGACATTTCTGATGATCAATAGCGAAGGTCTTCACCTTCTATTGCTGAGTGCAGGTTATGCGTGCATCAAAACAAGCACAGAACAATTACTGATATTTTTCTACCCCATTTTAGATTCACTTTGTCAACCAATATGTATCACCACAACCGGTATGTGTCACCTGATATGTATCATTTTGGGGGATACATCCACCGCAATTGCTTTTTTTTGTCCTTGGTCTCTATCACCAAGCGCTGCTAAAAACTAATGATGACTGATACTAGTCCTCTTTGCTTCAAATTGAAGAGGAAATGTGAAAAGATGAATTTCTATACATATTTTTGGTTGAATCATTGCACAACTCAATCTGTATGGGTCTTGTGCTAGATCATGCTAGTCTTGTGCCAGTCCATGGCATCGTGCTCCCCGACATGACCAAGCGAGGCAATTTAATTGTGCCAGTCGAAGACCCAACAATGAGTTGAACCACCTAAGTCGACTTGGTACTGAATGAAATTTATAACCATGACACAAAGGTTATATATCCATTTGAATGAAGCGGTCCACAAAAACTATTACAATGCCCAGAAGTTCATTTGAAGCTAATAAAAATAACAGCATCCAGTCATCAATTGCACCTTCAAGCCAACAGCAGCCAAATTTTCAGTCACAAGCTCCCCTATTCGATCTTGTGACATGTTGGAGTTCTCATACCTGCCAGTAGAACAAATGGAACAAACTCAACATTAGGAATTGAAGGATCAACTTTGCAAAGACCAGGCACTGCTCCATATGATGCTGCACCTGTCACATCAAAGCCATAACCCTTTGTGTAGATGACCAAAATGGCTTTAAGCCAGTTGCTTAAGTTCACACAATGGACTGAACATGTGTTAAATTTGAACTACTGGGCTTTTTTCAACCGTACATTCAACGAAGTCCATTAAGTGAGAGGAGGACCTGGGTCATCTTATAGCCAGGCCATCCACACCAGGGATGACCTATCGCACAGCTTGAATTTGACCAGATCTGCTCACTGGCATGTAGCCTAGTATAATCAAATGCATCCAAACACATGCGGGCCAAGCAAACCTCATGCAGGATCATTCTGTTAGCCTGAAAATAGAGGTTTTGAAGAGAATTTAGGGCGTCTCTTACAAAAGAAAACCAACATTTTCTCGAACAGTCAGAGAATCAAATAGTGCTGCACTCTGAAAAACCTGTAACAAATAAAATAAAATCTTACAGCATCAACAGATGAAAGATTATGCAATAAAGATGGAGATAGAAATGTAACTGACAGTTAGAAAAAATTGTCCATTTCATGTAATTATGGCAAGAAGGTTTACCACTTTATTTCAAGAAAATGACGCGAGAACCTGCGGTGAAGAAATAAGGAGATCTTTCTATATCGACATATCAGTTGAAAAAATAATAGGCAAATTCCTGGTAAGAATGTGGAGAAGAACCAAAACAGAATGGTTCCGCCTACTCAAAACTAAGAGGGGGTGCCGCCTACTACTCAAATCCCGGTTTTTGCAACAGTTGCGTTCTTCTATGCAAGAAGAAGACTTAGAAAGAACAAAGAAGTTTGGATCCGAAAAAGTATGCAATAAAGATGGAGATAGAAACGTAACTGACAGTTAGAAAAAATTGTCCATTTCATGTAATTATGGCAAGAAGGTTTACCACTTTATTCCTTAAGTCACTATTATTAGTACATGAGCAGGGAAACTCATACCTGATAATTAGCTTCTAAAATTGTGCCTTAAAGATAACTTTCAATTTCTTTGCACAACACAGCCTTGATACATTGCACTTCTACAAGTGCTTGATCTCACTTATAGAGGGTCCAGATTTCCTGTTATGTGGGTCCTTGATGCAAATAAAAAAAGTGTGGAAGATTCAGGAGAGAGGAGGGTGAAGAAGAGAGGAGAAGGTGCAGAGGGAGGGTTTTTATTTTTGGTGGTGATGGGGGAGGAGGGGGAGGATTATGGATGTGTTTTCTCATGACTAATTTCCCTTTAAAAAAAAAAAATTAGAGATGACCATATTTGGTGTGTCAAACTATATCCAAGTGACACACTACTTTTGATGGGTTATCTGATCACCTATCCAATGGGCCAAGATTGAACAATTTTGACTCATGTTAAAGCCATGGCTCATTCACCGATTAGAGAGTCTATGTCCAAATATTTTAGAGTTATAGTCTAGTTGTGAGTCTAGTTCCTCAATGACTTTGTATATGCATAGTGTGTGGGAGTAAGCACACACAACACCATGGATTAGTCATGTGGAAAAGACGGGATCAGCCTTCCACACCATATGGCAAAAATGTACAACAGAGCCCCACCCATGACAAATAAAAACCGTCTACTCAAACCATCTTTATGATCTTGCATTCACCCAAATTTCACTCAAATTGCAGTGAAAACTTTGTGTTTTTCTATCACTTTAATGTGTTATGGTCTGCTTCAATAGAGGAGTCGCTCCCAATTTAAAGAAAAACAGGACTTCATGCGCATCATTACAGCTCTCATAGATTCTATATTCATTTAAAAAATGTAGTTGCAGGCCCTAAAAAAAGTGCAGGTAATCCTTGCTTTAGGGCATAACAGTGATCACTCTATCATTACATCACAAACCTTTTTTTTAGGTAAGTACTCATACACCTACACATGCACTCACACAAGTCCCTCACCATCAGCACTACAACCGGTGATTGATCCCTGGTTGTTTCTGTGGAAGGGAGGTGCCTCACTAACTGAGCTAGTGTATATTGTATCAACTAAATGTGTCAACAATAGAACTTAAAAGCCATCAACTCTCAAATATCACTTGTAGAAATAGTAAAATGATGTAAAATAATCAACAGCATCCCACAAGAGGTGCCTACTCCATAAAAGCCATCAACTCTCAAATATCACTTGTAGAAATAGTAAAATGATGTAAAATAGCTGATAGGATATCGCTTATGTTTGTTAAAAAGTAAACATCTAGATACAATTAGCACTAGAAATCATATGATTTCACTAATAGAAGGCATACCAAGCCGATCCGAAGCCCAGATATTTCTTCATCACTGATTAAACCATGTCTCTTTTTCCCACGGATAAGAACCTCTCCCTGCGTATGCATCAACAGACTTTTAGAAAAAGTGTTCTTGAGAGTAGGTTGGGAAATTAGAGAGCTGTCCGGGTTACATTCACTCAGACATTTAAGAGCCAACAAAATTCTCTAGATTTGGAGGGTTTTTCCTTTCAGTAGAGACTTCCAATGGAGAAAATCGTCTACTCTCCAAGATGGCATAAGATCACTTACCTTGTCCGGAGCAAGAAGACCTGCAATAATCTTCAACACTGTTGATTTCCCCGTTCCTGAAGGACCAATTATCCCTACAGCTTCTCCATCTCTGATCTGTATATATTTGCAGAAAATGATACAATGGAAAACAATCAGCAAATTGTCTGCCACACATAACTTCTCTCCAGAGGAAAAAGCCATTTTAAGATGCTCAATAGATTGCAAAGCATATCGATGGTCATGGGATGGATCAATCATCAGGATTTGTGGTCCAAAGCCAGCATGGGACAGGATTGGCGCTATATAAGGCATCATTTGGCCAAGGCTCAAATTTCTGGGCTAAGTAATAAATGGGCTTTGTCTTGCTGCTGAGATTTCCAATTTGTTCTTTGAGGTCTAAACCGTGTCAGGCTCCCAACCCATTTATGCTTAGTACTGGATGTCTCTGGTCCTATTTTCAGAAAATCTAGGACATGGATATGGATATGGATACGGATATAGGTGTCATAATTTTTTCTTTAGATAATTTTGAAATTAATGAAAGTATCCTTGTTTACGTTCCTTAACAAGAAAATTAAAAGAATTATAAGACATAATGGACAAGGTAGTTAGGATATGCTAAGCTTGTACCTTAGAAGTATCGGTACAGTATCGGGCATTGATACGAGTCTCGTATCAGTCCAACACGGATACGTTGAGCTTATACTAGTATCTTCTTCTTTTTTTTTAACGGTAAGCTTATACTAGTATCCAGGTACATAGCTTAAGGAGGGGTCGACTTTGATTGGAGTTAAATATGGATTAGTGTAATAAATAGGGGTGTAGTGCTTTTGAATTGCTTGGAATTTTAGGTAGGCACCACTAATGGATTTATAGGACTTGACTTATATAATTAAATGAGATTAGTTCATCAATAACTCGCGAATCAAACTGCAAATTGTTTGAAATGAGCTATTCACAGTCCAAAGGACTTCTGAGCAAACTAGGTAACTGTGGACCAGGCAACCTGATCTGGTGCAATGATTTGCAACAAACTAAAAGTCTCTATGGACTATTATGTCATAGTTTATCAATGATATGGTAAATTGGTAATAATTTCAGTACTCAGAACTATAAAACAACAAAAGCCATGAACATGCTAATTGCACCATGAGGTATAGACGAAACTACAAAACAAAGAGAAAATCAAAGGAATTTGTGGAAGATTTATGAGAAGTTTCTTTCAATGTTAAAAATATCATTTCACTTGAATAGTTAATAATATGTACTGTAATATGATAGGATAAACTCATTACATCCTTTTTTTTTATTAGTAAGAAAAACTTATTAAGCCAAAATTCTAACTAGAAAAAAATGTTAAGCAAAAAAGCAGCTACAAATTGTAGATGAGATACACCACATTGGCAAGGGCATCTCACTTGGTCCTTGACTCAGAACCAACCGAAGAAAATAATGCTAAAATTTATAACATGTTCCTTAAACTGCTTCCAAAAAAGAAAACCGCCATGGGTACACGACTGTCTTGGAAGCCAACTTCCCAATTAGCCACATTTCTTGAATCCCCTTCAACAACGTTAGAACCATTTTCAAGCCCAATAGTAAATGGTTCACATATTTTGGAAGAACAGACAGTTCTCCATTGTGCTCAGTGGTGGCGGCATTGTGGAAATAGGATATCATATAAGGAGAGAGATTTCTATTTTCAAATATTCTGCCTCAATCAGTACAAATATGGAGAAAGTTACAACTGAAATAATTACAGATTCATAACAACAACAAAAATGGAAAAAGAATTTCACCTTGAAGCTCAGACCTTTCAAGATTTGCTTCTCTCCAAACGACTTATGAACATCCCTACATTCGATAAGGACATCTGATTCATCCTCAACTTCTCGACCTATAGCCAAGTTCTCTGATACAGATGAATCCTAAGAGAAAGCCCACAAAAGACACATCACTCTTAACCAACCAACCTTAGAGAAAAGGAGAATAAAAAAGGCAACTGAGAGCTCGATTGTGGGTGCATATTTTTCAGGAAATGAAAACTTAAAGACTACATCTTCTGTGGTTTCAGTCTCTGTGCTGAAATGTGTTTCTACATATCTACCACCTGCATAAAAATCATCAAAATAGTTTCCTACCTTTGGGCTTGAATCTACTTTCCGCAAAAACTAGCAGAAAAAATAAAAACTGGGAAACATGTGAACAAAGAATCATGGAAAAATCATTCTATCCCAAAAACCATTTCAAATTATACCAAAGAAATGCGCCACATAAACATACCCTAAGGGCCCGTCTGTTTGCATGAAAATGAATTCCTAGGAATAAATCGTAAAACAGATTCCAACAAAGGAATATTGAAATTGGTGAGAGGTAAGGGATACAAGGTACACATATATAGATGGGAACTGACTTCCTGGGATTTGATTTGCTAGAATGATGTCTGGGTATTCGTTTTCATCACCCTTTATTTAATTTTCCGTGTAAGGGAAGATCATTTGATGGCTACCTATGGGTCTTCACGTTTGTTTCTTCAGTTTTAACCACTTTTAGGACTACATTTCTTCCAATTCAGAGAATTCAAATCCATGAAAACAAACGAGCCCTAGTACTTTGAAAGCACTGAAATTCAACTACACAACCTCGCTCGTAACTAAAAGTCGATTCATAAAAGTCCTATAATGATAAAGTTCAACTACAAGAAAGAAAATTAGGATCCAAGAACTCACATTGATCTTAATTGCAGAAGGGCCATCACCCCAATTCCTCGGAGGCGCCGAACAAGCGCAGACGATCTTCTCTCCACAGGAAGAACTCAATCTCTTTTTAATAGGAAGGAAAAATCTCCGAGACCGAGAAGCGCCGCGAAAGCCGGTCGAAAGGGGCACCGCCGAATTCACCGTAGAGACCACGGTTCTCGACATACCTGAGATTTGGGACGCGAAAGTTCGGATTTTGAAGCAGACCCAGAACTTTTTAGAGTGAGAAAACCCCGGAATCGATCAAATTTTCAATAGATTCGATCGAAGAAGTAGTGGGGTCTTGAATGTCGGCGTTCTGGTTGAAGAAAAGAAGACCGACTGCAGTAATAAATCCAAACAAAGGTGAGGAAAAAAAAGGGGGTTCTTGGGGTGTTCAAGATAGGAATTTTCCAAGAAATTTATAGGAGATTGAGTGAAGGATTGGATCTTTCTTCCTCCCTGTTTTAGGATTTTGGTTTCGCTCCTTTCTTCCTTTCTTCCTTGAATTTTTCCCTCGATTTAAACGAGGATCATGCGTGTGGGTTTAGTGGAGTGGCACCAAAAAATGGTTTCTGACACTGAATTGACCTGTGCACTAACTTTTCTCCATCAGCCCACAAATTGGTTTAGGTTTTACATGTGATCGTCATCAACCAACCCCTCGGACACCTATTCCTATTATTACTATTATTAATATTAGAGCAGCGCTGTATAATTTCTTTTTATTGAAGCCAAGTTTGAAGCAAGGTTATAAGCAATCAAAGAGTTCTCTTATTCTGTAACATTGGATTGTATGCATTTGAATATATATGTATTTAATAAAGGGAAATAATAAGCTATGGGTGGGGCCCGCCTATCACCCAATCTAAGTCTCGTGGGTAAGAGATCCCTGGTTAGTCACACGCCCCGAATTTAGCACTAATGCGAATAAATTAGATTGTTGGATTGATTATATATCCATATGAATTCCCTTAGTTTGTTGGTCATGGATGAAGGAGTTAAGAGCATGAGATTGAGGCCAAACTTGATATTCTGGATAGTCTCATATAGATCATTCAATCCTCACCAATTCCATCCCAAAATGGGACCCCTAGAGGGCCCACAGAAAAATTCTCATGAAGTCTCTGTGAATAGTTTTCACTGGGTCAAATTCCTTTAATAAATAGAGTGGTTAAAAATAACATGAAAGGTAAGTTCTAAAATATATATATACACATTATTTTATGTTTATTTTTAAAAAATTATATTTTATCTTTATTTTTAATCATTATATATATGTAATTCATATTCATTTTAATGCAAATAAGGCGTGAGTGTTCTCTTTCCTTTGTGTGAATGCACTGGTAGCCTAGATTTTGGTCGGAGAAGTAGGGATGACATTGAAAGCACGACATGTTCAGGTAGAATGACAGGGCTTTAAAAAAAAAGGACAAAGGTTTCATTTTGGCATGAGTACTTTGATGCACTCGCTTCGGGCGAACGGGAAGTTTATGAACTTCCAATGTAATTGAATTTGTATGAGTGAGAATGAATGAAATATAAATAAAATATATATAGATGGAGATGTTCTAACCTTACCATCAGAGATAAGATGTGGGCCCTTACATCCATATCAAATGTCAATAACTTAAATGTGAGGGCTCCATCCCTATATCTTATAACAATGCGCGCGCGTGCGCAAAACTCTCTTAAACTCAAGCTTATGATAAAATTTTATAAAGCACATGTTTGTGGGGCCCACTCATTGGTCCATCCAAATAGACCAAACACAAGACCCCTATGAATTACACATGTCTGCTAACTTTCATTTAGATCCGTATTTACTAGACCGTTGCATCGACCGTATATCGATTCGAATGGACCATTGACCATTAAACTTTTGGGCCCAGACGAAGAAGATAGAAGTCACGGTTGGTGCTGTTTTTTTGCAGAGATGAAGGTCCTAGAAGTTTTTGAAATCCCCCCATCCTCATCGCCACGTGGGTGCCACCACACACTTGAACTCACCTTCTCTTGGGTTGTAGCTTGTTAGTATAGTCCTCTTATACTGCTAGCTTTTAATGAAAATTACCCTTAAAAAAAAAGGAGAAAAAGATAAAGCGAGTTGGTTTACAAATATTTGCGTACATATTGTTGAAGAGCTACATGTGGATTTCTTTTTAATTAATTATGTTATAACTTTAACTCATATTATGATTACACAAATAGGCTTACAATTCACAACGTCTATGTGTTTCTTATGATGATTAATTATTAGTTTAGAATAGGTTTATGATTATTAATATTAGTTAGTTACCTATTTCGCATGAGACTTAACCAATGCTAGTCAATTTTTACTCATGATTATGATTATAAAAAAAAATATTACTGGAGTGTCATGGATCCCAATAGATTTGCCCTATGAAAACAATAAGTAAAATTAAGAGAATATATCAATATGTCTTGCACCCTATTTCTCATTCTGCTGAGTAAGGGTAAGGAACATAACTTTCTTTACCTCATTTTTGTTTTTGGTAAGTACTCATGTGATAAATTTGACTGACAGGTTCATCAATCTAGGGCCGAAAATGATACAGGAATGAAAGCAGTGGCAGAGCCATGATTTTCATGGTGGTGGGGCAAGTGATGGTAGACCATAAAACAGCTTTGGCAAGTGATGGTAGAACATGAAACAACTTTTTTTTCCCAATAAAATAGCATTGTTTATCTATTTCAATAAAAAAATTTAAGTTGTCCTTATACATTCTCATGGTTGGAAGCATTTGAAAATCGTCTCAGTATCAATGTTGTTAAATTAAAGGCTTCTTTCTCTATGTTTGTAACCAATCAATCATTTTTGAACAGATTTTCTATTAGGTTACATAGGCAAGTCTTATTATTATATGCTTATGATCACAGTATAAAGTAAAAAAAAGAGCATTTTTTGTAATGAAAATGTAAGGGGGAACTTGCCATGATTTTCACTTAGCAAGAAGATCTCGACTTTTGGCAAACAATCCCTTAAAATTAACCATTTTCATTTTTCTATCCAATTTAATTTCAAATTTCAATACTACCCCAACCATACATGCCAAAAAAAAAAAAAAAAATGATTATTTATTTAACTGAATTTTTTGAATCAGTTGCAAGATTGGATACTTCCAAACACCCTAAATATATCTAGTATATGATTTTATCATTGAATGTTTGCATTTGAACAAAGAACAAAATTAATTTCTTTGGTAAGAAAGAATAATATTAATTGATGCCAATTCATGAGGTCTAATGCCCACTGCATCTCTCTCACCAACCCTCTCTCTAACCTTTCTTCAACTTTTTTGAAAGATATATTTGTTTGCATTTCTTTTTAAATATATATTTGTTTTGGCAGCTAAATGTTTTTTCAAAGAAAATTTTATATATTGTACTGATACCATACATGTTTAGTATATTCATATATTGCTTACACAATTTTCTGCTTAAAAAAACTCAGGCACTCCAAATTAACTTGCAATAATTGTTTTATTACAGCCTACAGGTATTAGTACCACTACACCAAAACCAGCGAACTGGAAGTGTTGAAAATCGTTCCTAATAGAAATAGGAACGATCAAAAACCGTTGCTAAACCCCCTGTTCCTAAACAATTGGAACGGCTCTAAACTGTTCCAAATGAAAACTTTTGGAACTGTCTAAAACCGTTCCAATATTCTCAGAACCGTTCCAAATTATGTATTTTAAAACGGTTTCAAACACTGCCAGATTTGACTTTACCGTTCCTAATTTAATTATTTGGAACACTTCGTGGTCCTTTTTGGAACGGTTATAAACGCTTCCAAAGTTTCTAAATCCGTTTCAAATTCTAATATTTGGAACAATTACTAGTTCATCCCGAATAAATAGAAAGGGCTTAAAGCCGTTCTATATTTTGATATTGGAATGGTTTTTCTTTATTAAATGTTGGTTTTTCGCCGTAATTTTTTTTATTTGCCATTAAATTCAGTTTTTTAAATCACAAAAAATAATTAAAACCCATAAATTGTAGCATTCACATCTACACATTAATATCACACACCATCAGTTAGTTTATTTTAAAAATCAATATACTAGCTTGAATTTAACTGTACAATTTACAATGTTAAAAAATACATAAATATATAATACAAACTCAACCCACAACTTCCTAAGAGGGTTCATCCAGTTCATTTCTAAAAGAAATAAAAATTAAAGAGTTTTCTCGGAAGAAGGACTGGGCCTGTTGGCTGTCTTCAATAGTTAGTCATAAAACAAATAGCGCGTCTAGTATGATCAATACGCAGCTGGTCGTGTCATGGTTATAATGAGAGAACATCATCTATTACATGTGCGCCTGCAATGCTGGCATGCTCTTTGGTCCCGTGCCCGCTTCTTGAAATTGAGTGATTCTCCACATATCCTCTGCTATCTAGATGACCAAAGAAGACACATGTCATCTCTAATCACAAACCTTTGTAACTGCATCATGGTCTAAATCACCTTGCGCAACCGACCTGTCAGATTCATATGCAGTAATAACATCATCCTACAATAACAAAAAAGGATAAATAAGAAGCATAAATACATTTTGGCAATCATTAACAAATACTTCATAAAAATGTTCCTAAGAAAAATTTCAAATGTAAAAGATTTCTTGAAATTTTGGTATAGTCACCCTTGTATGTGTGATATTCAATTTTTTTTTACAACCTGCTAAGTACATGTACATGACAAAAAAAAAAACAACTTCATATAAACAACCCAATGCCCCAACACACTACAAAGTCATTCACCACTACGTCATCAGTCATAAACCATTCGACCATAGCACTTCAATGCCCCAACACACTAAAAAGATGCACAAAAAAAAAAAAAAATAGAAAGCTTGAGGGTCCTGATGAAAATAAATCATTGGGCACTGTGGTGGAATTCTTATAATTAGGTGGATCATTCATTGTTTCTGCTAAAATGATATTTTCAAGACTTGATTTATGCCACAAATCAAGTGGTTTGTGCGGGCTTCCTTTTGTGTATGAATATTACCTGCAAGGATAGTATTTTTTGTGCAGTTTCAGTAACCAACAATTACGGTTACGCTTTAAGAAGATAAGATAGATAAAAAGATGAGGAAACTACTCCTAGAAAAAATAAAAATAACAATGTGAATTTGAATAAAAGGGTTCTGTGATTCAATTTAAAAAAGTTGAAGAAAAAGTTGTTTCCCCCTTCTTTTCCTAATCAGTTCTTTGGTCTCGTGCTTGCTTCTTGAAACTGAGTGATTCTGCACATATCCTCTGCTATCCAGATGACCAAAGAAGACACATGTCATCTCTAATCACAGATTCTCTTTTGAAGAGAATCTAATCACAGAAGACACATGCTGAAATGAGCTATTTTCACTCAAGCTGTTAAATTGTGCCCAACTACCTGTCATCTCATCAATGCACCATCATTAGGCTCAGTAAGCAACAAAAAGAAGGGGGAAAAAGACATCATCAATAGGCTTAAGAACTGAAATACAGAACAGCAAAAGCCAAGTTGAGAAAAGCTCATCAGGAAGCAACATACCAGGAGGAGACTTGGCTATTGGTGAACCAACTTGTGTGTTCGGTAACTTCTGATTTCATCTTGTTCTACCTACGAGATCAAAGGAGAAAATTCTGAATAATTAGAAGAAGAAAAAGGGACCAGATGACACACACCAACACTCTTGCGACTAACAGAGACAATTGGGTTCCTACAGATACCAAGGTGTTTTAGCAGAACTTGTAATATAGCCTTAATGCTGAAACCGTCTATACATAACAGCAAGAAATAACATGAAGGAAACTAACATGTATCATCATCTTAATTTCTACATAAGAATAGTGAAGACTCCTGATTGATACCAAGGCGGCAGAAAAATTAACTATCGGGGAGAATAAAAATGTATAAAAGAAAATTAATAAGTGAAGATAAAAAATTATAAAAAACCATTAAACATTGTGTTGGTATACAAGAAGAACAAGGTCTCTATTCTTACTTTCTTTTAAGACTTAGTTTAATAAAGAGATAAGAGTGTTGATATACAAGAAGAACGAGGTCTCTATCAGTTTAGTGTTGCTGTAACCTTCAAAGCACCTCCCACTCTAAGCTATAGTTGAACTTAATGGCTTCATCCTTTGTTTTACTCATAAATAAAGCACTTGACCTTAGATACATAACCAATTTCTTTAGCTACCAAGCTCACAAAGGCAAAGATCTTATGCATGCAGGTTGAGGTTGTTCTATGCCAAATCGAGTAGATTCCATTCAAGTTAGCCAGAATCTAAACTACTTGAGGGTCAGGCAGAGGAAAAAAACAAAGGAAAAAGGACTCTGTGGGCACTATTCATAGCAGCAGAGGGAAGGCAGGATGCTAGGTTGGAATCAGCAGTGGCAGCATAAGTGGAATCACCATGGTTCAGTTAGAGACAAAGGCCCCTGCATTCGGTGAATGATAACAGAAATTCCTGGCATAGCGCTGAATTATCAATTATAGAAGAATTCACTGCTGAAGCAGTTCTTGTGGTACATTTGCTTCAAATAACTAAATACCATGCACATTCCACAACAAGAAAGAATAAACTTGGATTAGGGAAAGCTCTCATCACAGGGCTCAATCCCTTTACATTACCATTTAGGAGGAGAAATATCTCACATCCCAGGAATCTTGATGAGCATACTATAGACAACTTCACAAATTACTTATGAAAATTAGGCTAATTCTTCCAATTTTTTTTTTTTTTTTTCACAAACTTCAACAAATTAGGTGTAGAACAAAAAGGAAAAAAGAGAGAAGAAAAACAGTATCTGGAGCCCAAACAGTAGCAAATCATGCACTATATAAGAAAACTTACTTGCTCAAGGGAAAATGCTCAAAGGGCCCAGTGGTGGGAATTGTTCCACACAAATCGTTGTTTGAAACATCACTTAAAACACAGACAAATGTTTCGTGAACATACCTGTAAATGTATACCAAGGTGCAAAAGCAAAACCAAGACCAAAACCAAAACCAGAAGTCCTGAACTTACACAACTTTGAGGCTGGCAATGTTAATCAACCCCCTAGGGATTGGCCATTCATATGGACTTACCTAAGGGCTAAGGCACATTTACCTAAGGCACAAGCCATAATTAAATAGTCTTTAAATTGCATTTGTAAGAATAGAAGTCCACGCCATTTCAACAAGAAATTGATCAATTAAAATCCTAATATTTAGAAGTCACATCTCTTCTACAAATGTGTTTACCCTAATATTTCTTTACCCGCATCTCTTGCATTGTATCTTGTGTATCCTAATCCAGTGTAATCCCAGACATGCAAAAAGTAACAAATGGACAAAGAAAACTGGTTAAAAGAACCTCCAAATCAATTCACCTATTACGGTACAACTAATCTCTCTCTCCAACCAAGCACTTCAATGGGAGGTTGCCAAAAAAAGAAAGAGAGAAAAGGATAAGGAAAATATTTATAGGCTTTCAATAATAACAAAACTGGCAGATGACGTGAACATAAAAGCACTCAAATTCTGATGGGATCTGATGAACATACAAGCGCTTAAGTCCTCACACTTATTTTTATATCAAATAAAGCTAGAACAAGCAGGTTCGTAAAGCCTACTTATGGATCACGCTCAACATGCTTCCAACTAAAAGTTCTCCCTAAAAAACAAGTCCAATGTAATCTAGCAACAGCAAAAAAAATTAGAAAAAGGTAAGGGCTCAAAACAGTAACCAGGCACAAAGAGTTATATTGATGTTTGATCAATTTCTTTCATTTTCTCAAGTTGACAATCACTTGTGATGGCAATCCACAAAAATCCTTCTCTGGAGTACTAAGAAAGTAGATAACTGACGAGCAACAATATGTTATAAGCACATTATTGTAAAGCATAAAGGTTCCCATTCTTTTTTATCAGTCAAGTATAACTTCATTGAAAGAAAAACATAGGAAATTGACTGTCAAAAAAAAAAAAAAAAAAAAAGGAAATCACAAACAATGCGACAAGAAGCAGAAAGGGTATAAGAGCATTAATTTATACGCATAACTCGCCGAGGCAATTAGAAAACAATCCCCCCTCCCCCAACAAGGAATTACATGATAATACCCACCCAAGAGGACAACCTATCCAACCCCCTGCTTGGCTAGGGTGTAGCCATGCATTCACTGATCTTAACTCATGATCAAAAACCATTTCTATGATTTCAGCAAAAAGGTTCCATGATTTCCAAAGAAAGTGACAGAGGATGCAGTGTGTTTGATACAGAGATCAAATCCCAAGCTGAAACTTAAAGATGACCTAGATTTCTGCACCTGAGGTCAAGCAGAAGAGCACATGCATTGAATGGCATGAGAGAAGACACAGATATATAGGGGAGGGAGGGTTCTTTCTGTTGTGGTTTCATATTTCTGCTCAACTCCAAACAATGAGTGGATAACAATCCATTCTCTGGCCCCAGTATTAAAGGTGGGCACCATAGAGTTGGACTCCACGTGTAGTCCTATTGTAAGAGAACATCTTCCTAGATTGAATTATAATAGGATGAGGGGGGTTTAGTCTAGTATTGAGCTTTGGTATCAAGCTCATTTGCAAGACTTTTTATTTTTTTATTTTTTAATGTATAATTGTTTGCAGATTTAAGATTTTAAAGATATAAAAGGTTGGAAAAGATGTCCCATCATGGATCAGGTTTGGCATGAAATCTACCTCATTTGATGATTGTAACCATTGGTTTAAGGCCTGAAAGGTCTAACGGTGTATACATACGAATGCAATTGTTGAAACATTGGATCCCCTAGATCAAAAGTTAGAATCATCTCATGCTGCTAATCTTGTCTAACTCTAATCTCTGAGGCTGCCTTTTTTGCCCCTGTTTTGTTATTATTGAGGTGGACTCTGCAATACTTTTCTCAAATTTCATACCTTGAATGATTTTTGCAAAGGGCCTGTCAGGGGAAAGTGGATATGATCTGCTGCAAATGTTGCAAAATCTAGAATTGTACAGATTAGTGAATCATATTTGACATGCTGATAGCATTAACAATTGTTTAGTTTTCAGGAACTTAGCACTCTTGTTGCACTAGGATATGTTTTAACTAACTAAAATTATTTGGATAGTTGGATTTGGTTTCATATCATGCTAATACTGTAATGATGGCAAACATTAACACAATTACCAGCACAACATTACATATGAGCTGAGCAGAGCAGAAAATCTTTACCCCTGTCCTTTGTTAATTTAAGCCCCTATTGGTTGCAATCACCAAGTACCGATTCCTAATCGTGATATCTTCAGCAGCTGCAGTTTCAAGAACACAATCTAAATTAAAACAAAAAATTTAAAAAAAATGAACAAAAAAAATACAAGGATCATTCAATGGAACTTGATATAAGCCCATACTAACCCATGTCCAAATCTATTCCAACACAACCCCAAAGCAAACCACCCCCACCCCAAACCCACATTATATTGTTAAGATAAGGAATTTCAAATGGATGTACTACAAGAATTGTACAGATTAGAGAATCCTATTTGACATGCTGATAGCATTAACAATTGTTTAGTTTTCAGGAACTCAGCACTCTTGTTGCACTAGGATGTGTTTTAACTAACTAAAATTATTTGGATAGTTGGATTTGGTATCATATCATGCTAATACTGTAATGATGGCAAACATTAACATAATTACCAGCACAACATTACATATGAGCTAAGCAAAGCAGAAAATCTTTACCCCTATCCTTTGTTAATTTAAGCCCCTGTTGGTTGCAGTCACCAAGTACCGATTCCTAATCGTGATATCTTCAGCAGCTGCAATTTCAAGAACACAATCTAAATTTAAAAAAAAAAATTAAAAATAATGAACATAAACAATACAAGGATCATTCAACGGAACTTGATATTAAGCCCATACTAACCCATGTCCAAATCTATTCCAACACAACCCCAAAGCAAACCACCCCCACCCCAAACCCACATTACATTGTTAAGATAAGGAATTTCAAATGGATGTACTACAAGAATTGTGTTAGGACTCTTGCACTGTTCCAAATGCCCAACATCATGAAAACCAAATAGGGCCCACTTAAATATAATTTGGACAAACTGAACAGATTCCAAATGAAATGATCATACAGTTCATGTATTTGTGAATTGTTGTAATTGGCCAAACAAAGTGTCCTGGGTCACTAATGAGGTAATGTCAAGCAACACATCACAAAACCATGGATGTTGAATGGAAGTTCGAAAGGAAACACAAACCTTTTCCACCTAAGGGATAATTAATAACTTATAGCTGGATTCAAACAAAGGCTTTCTTAGAAATAATTCAACCTTGAATCCTTGATGAAGTACAGAGGATATTCATGGGCAGATGGAGGAATCCTCAGGCCTAGGAAAGTAAAAGTGAGAACCATGTTCCAATCATCAGCACCTATGATATCATGGGCTTCTTGATGGTAGTCTGGATTCAAACAACAATCTCATTTGGAAATCCAAGCCCAAGTTCAACATAGAACAGCCAGATATTGGACTTCTAATATCTTCAATTCTGGATTATTCATGCGACAACTCTTACACCGTGTCCACAGCTTGATTAATGGGATCAACAGTTTGTATCACTGAAACATGGGACCCATGTTTATAGAATCAAGACATGAGGGTCGGGGCAGTGAGCAAAATTAAAATAAAATGCCTTCTTAAAATTAAATTGCAATTCCCCAGACACCATTTCTAGTACAAAATGAAAAAATCCACATTCTTTTTAATATAAAAAGAATTACCAGTCCGCAGATGCCCTGCTTCATGAACAAGAATCCGACGCCTCCTCAATTTCTCTTTGTGAGCTTCCCTTCACCTGACATCCATTCCTTCATTCTAACTCATGATTTCAAACATTAATACAAAAATTTCTGCAAAACCAGTTCACTAATTCCTTCATTCTAACTCATGATTTCAAACATTAATACACCAAATTTCACTAAATCATTAGAAAAAAAATAAGTTCAACTTAGACACAAACAGTTGATATGCATCAATCATGGTTAACACTATCTACCTTAATCCATCTCATTCCACAGCAACTTCTACAAGAAACAAACATATCACCAGAATAAAAAAAATTAACAGTCTAAATGCAAACCACCAAATCAAATGACCCATTCAGGTGGGTGTAGTGGAGGAAGAAGGAGATGGGGAAAAGGGAAAACGTGCACAGGTGGGTGTAGTGGAGGAAGAAGGAGATGGGGAAGAAGAAAAAGATGGTGCTCTGCATTAATCCTCCACTCTGCATTGATACATGAAACGATGATGAGCCTGAGATGATCCAAATAGGGCTGCCACTGCAATGTCAACAAAAACAGCAAAAGTTGATGCAGCAGAAGTTCTACAAGGATCTTCCACAGCAGCAGATGCCGAGCCCAAGAACAAGCCAGAAACATGGCATTTCATAATAACATGATACAATGAAACCAAGGAACCCACTCCCACAATCCACCCCCAAAATCTCCAAGCACACCATGGAACCCACTCCCACAATCCAACAGAAACCCTAAATCTCCATCGTTTGAAACCCAGACATCAGAAAGATAAATAGCTGAAAGAAGAAGTAGAGAGAAGAAGGAACCTGCACCTGTTGATCATTACCTGCACCTGTCGATCGTCTCAGATACTCCTCAAAGAGATCGGTTGGATTCGTTGGGGTATTTGGGCGCCAAGGGAATGAGGTATGGAGGGAACGAAGGGATGGGATATGGAACGTTTTAGAAGATTGGCGCCAAAGTGATAAAAGATGGAGGGAATGATGCCTGTTTTGTTAAAATGGGTTTTTATTCATTTGAAGCGGTTTTTGGCTCTTGGAGCGGTTTGAGACCGCCTCAAATTTGAAACGGGCAAAGGCCGTTTCAAACCACCGTTTCAAATTTCAATTTTTGGTGTAGTGAGTTCCTGATGTTTTTATCAATCCTGAATTGGTTGCGAGATTTCTCGCATCATGGCGACTTGAAATCTTCAGATAGACTGGTTCGTGGGCTTTTGATTCCTGACCAAACGAAGGAATTTGTGTTTGCAATCCGTGTTCCTGAGACAGAGAGTGTGGTATTTTTGCTGGCTACACACAGTGTATCTCAACATTCTGCTTTAGATGTGGAGCTTCTAATCGAGGCATTCCAACCTAATGTTGTTGTAGTTGAGGTCCCTTTTCAAGAAGAATAAATCCCCATTCCAACTTCATATTTTGGGGTGCTTGAGAAATGTTTCATAAATAAGACTACAATACAGCAGTACGAGAATATTGGTCCAATTCAACATTCTTGCCTTTCAGAATGACCAATCCACCTATATCCTTGATTTCTAATTTTGTTCAATGGTTAGAGCCGGTGAGGAGCAATTACGAGGTCCCTTCTTTCGCACAATCTGTTTACTCTTTACTTACTGATTTGCATGACCTAGTCATGGATGATCTTCCAGCCATGAGCCATTGGAAATGCACTTGCTGATGCTCAGAAGATGGCCTCCATGTGGATATCAAACTACAGTCTGAATTGCACAATTTTGAAATTGCATTGGAGCTTTCAAGAATAGCTCTGTAAACAAAATGATAATAGCTTTGAACAATGCCGCTCGATTCCCTGCAAACAAAATGATAAGAGTCAAGTCACCCAATGTAGAATTTTTAGAGGAAGAAATGGCAGATGTTATTCTGGCAAATGCCCTAAAGAGTCAGGCCAGGTCAAATATATCGTGGTTATTGTTAATGCTAGCCGTTAAGAAACGTTAGGAAACATTGGAACACCCCTTGTCCCAAAAGATTGAACAGTTGGCTGATCGATATTTCACTGAAATTAAGGGAACACGACTACCGTGGTGGATACAGGTTCTTCTATTTCTATATGACAAACATGTGATGACAATTGGAGCAAGAGCATCATTGCTAGGGCCATCTGCACTAACTCAACTCCTCATACGATCAAAAATGGTCATGCCTCATAACACCAGTGCTCCAACATGGACAGCGGCACCCGGCCGCATTATCAATTCTGCTAAAGAGAAAAGTTTTAAGTTAATGAAGACAAGTTTCTATGAAATAATGAGAAGACACAAGAGAAGACCAGTTGGGTTTAGATTATGAGCTATATTTGGCTGTAGCGTCGTTACTTATGCAGAGTTGGAGGTTTGCGGTGAGAGAGTTAGGCGTGTTCCTGAGTCTGCCCAAAGAATTGCTCGCTTGGACCATGAGCTTACAAGCCTACACAATGCATCTCAGGAAGTGAGACAGACTAGTGGTGCGAGATACAGGAAACAGTCAAGTCATTAAAGAAGAGTGGAGAAATAAAACCTCTATGAATATGGTATCTGGTATGTTTTCTTAGTTCCAAGAATTCGAATCATCTAATTCTTGGAACTGAGAATGCATACCTGATACCATATTCATGGAGGTTTTATTTCTCCATACTTTTCTTTAATGACTTGATTGTTTCCTGTATTTTTGTAGTTACTTCCTTAGATGCATTGTGTAGGCTTCTAAGCCCATGGCCCAAGCGAACAATTCTTGGGGCAGACTCAAGAACACGCTTAACTCTCTCACCGCAAACCTCCAACTCTGCATAAGTAACGATGCTACAGCCAAATATAGCTCATAATCTAAACCCAACTGGTCTTCTCTTGTGTCTTCTCATTATTTCATAGAAACTTGTCTTCATTAACTTAAAACTTTTCTCTTTAGCAGAATTGATAATGCGGCCGGGTGCCGCTGTCCATGTTGGAGCACTGGTGTTATGAGGCATGACCATTTTTGATCGTATGAGGAGTTGAGTTAGTGCAGATGGCCCTAGCAATGATGCTCTTGCGTCATCACATGTTTGTCATATAGAAATAGAAGAACCTACGGTAGTTGCGTTCCCTTAATTTCGGTGAAATATCAATCAGCCAACTGTTCAATCGTTTGGGACAAGGGGTGTTCCAATGTTTCCTAACGTTTCTTAACGGCTAGCATTAACAATAACCACGATATATTTGACCTGGCCTGACTCTTTAGGGCATTTGCCAGAATAACATCTGCCATTTCTTCCTCTAAAAATTCTACATTGGGTGACTTGACTCTTATCATTTTGTTTGCAGGGAATCGAGCGGCATTGTTCAAAGCTATTATCATTTTGTTTACAGAGCTATTCTTGAAAGCTCCAATGCAATTTCAAAATTGTGCAATTCAGACTGTAGTTTGATATCCACATGGAGGCCATCTTCTGAGTATCAGCAAGTGCATTTCCAATGGCTCATGGCTGGAAGATCATCCATGACTAGGTCATGCAAATCAGTAAGTAAAGGGTAAACAGATTGTGCGAAAGAAGGGACCTTGTAATTGCTCCTCACCGGCTCTAACCATTGAACAAAATTAGAACTCAAGGATATAGGTGGATTGGTCATTCTGAAAGGCAAGAATGTTGAATTGGACCAATATTCTCATACTGCTGTATTGTAGTCTTATTTATGAAACATTTCTTAAGCACCCCAAAATATGAAGTTGGAATGGGGATTTATTCTTCTTGAAAAGCCTACACAATGCATCTAAGGAAGTCACTGCAAAAATACAGGAAACAATCAAGTCATTAAAGAAAAGTATGGAGAAATAAAACCTCCATGAATATGGTATCAGGTATGCATTCTCAGTTCCAAGAATTAGATGATTCGAATTCTTGGAACTGAGAAAGCATACCAGATACCATATTCATAGAGGTTTTATTTCTCCACTCTTCTTTAATGACTTGATTGTTTCCTGTATCTCGCACCACTAGTCTGTCTCACTTCCTGAGATGCATTGTGTAGGCTTGTAAGCTCAAGAACACACTTAACTCTCTTACTACAAACCTCCCTCCGGCCCCGCTACAACCAAATATAGCCCATAATCTAAAACCAATTGATCTTCTCTGCTGTCTTCTCATTATTTCATAATCATAAAAACTTGTCTTCATTAACTCAAAACTTCTCAATTTAGCAAAATGAATAATGATGGGTGTCGTTCTCCATGTTGGAGCACTGATGTTCTCAAGCATGACCATTTTTGACTGTAAGAGGAGTTTATTTAGTGCAAATGCCCCTAGCCATGATGCTCCTGCGCCAATGTCACCACATGTTTGTCATATAGAAACTTATAAACCTTTATCCACCACGGTAGTGATGTTCCCTTATTTTAGTGAAATATTGATCAGCCAACTGTACAATCTTCAAGGGATACGGATGTGTTCCAATGTTTCCTAAGACCAGCTACTGCTAGCATCAAGCCATCAACAATAGCCACGATAGATTTAAACTTTCTTGCCTGACTCTTAAGGATATTTGTCAGAATAACATCTGTCATTTCTTCTTCTGAAAATTCTACATTGGGTGAATGTGCACTTCTCATTTCGTAATAACAGAATATAAGTTTCAATATATAATAATCAAATAATATATTAGAATATATATATATATGTAATAATTAAACAATATTCAAGACCCTTATAGACAAATAAAATGGGCCATATAGACGTGCAATTTTTACATGGGGCAAAAATACAAGTGGTAAATTTACATGGCCCCAACCCAAAACCACTTCTATTTAATGGCCAATGTAAAATAAAAAATAAAAAAAAAAAAAAAAAAAAACTTTTAGAAAATTATCAGTCTCACTATAAAGCTGCCTTGAGTTCATCTAAGAAATCACTGTATAAATTTATACATGTAAGGGAGCATTACTCATATATATATTTAATAAATATATATATCGGATTTATTCAGGTGAGAACTATCAATGGGGCCCAACTGTGGGTCCCATTTGGGGATGGGACTAGGGGGATGGAAAGATCTATGTGAGACCACTCCAAGTATCAAGTTTAACCCCAACCCCATGCCCCTAACCCCTTCACCCGTGGCCCACAAAGTTAATGGCTTCATATTAAAAATATATATATATATTCAATCATCGATCCAACAGTTCAGTCCATTCGGATGTGTGCCAATCATTGGGATCAGTGACTATTAGGGGGGTCCCTATTTGTGCATGGTTTGGATGGGATGCTAGGTGGGCCCCACCAATAGTTCTCACGGAAGCACAGTGAGAACTAGTTTTCACCTGAATATTTCCATATAAATATATATATATATAGGAGATGCTCCTATGAGAGCATCTCTCACCTTACTATAAGAGATAGGGGTAGGGGGCCCTCATAGTTAAGTTGTTGGCATTTGATATAAATGTGAGGGTCCCCACCCTATCTCTTATAGTAAGTTGAGAGATGCTCTCATAAGAGCATCTCCCTATATATATATATATATATATATATGTGTGTGTGTGTGTATATGTATATGTATATGTATGTATGAAGTAGCAGTGATCGAGGAATAAGAATACCAAGATCATGATGAAGAGCTAACAATCATTGTGTTGGATCCATTCTGGACACCCAAATAGAACCACTCGAATGGCCTAATCAGGATGTGGCCTCAAAATTGCATAAATCAAAAGGTGAGTGGCCTGATCTAAGTGATGCTGTGAAATAGTCTTTAATGGGCATGAAGAGGCCATGGCCCAAGGGCACAGAGTTATCATGGATGGGCTTGCTCTGGCCCAATTCAAATTGGCCCAGAACATGACTTTAATCATATGGAATCATTGCAAAAGATATTGTACCCATTTACACTTTCCTTATCTGCATGATCTCATATGCTACTCTTCTCAGAGGTTAACTTCTTCCAAAGAGGCCTACTAGAAGAAAACCTGTTGTGTGAGGAAGCAGAGGGAGTTAGAAGATGGAATAGTTGCTGAAGGGATCTACATTCTTGATCAGCAAGGATAATCATTCCTAAGATGGAAGAAGGGCCCGGCTACACGATTTCTTAGTGTGCAATCTAGATGGTGATCCAAGAAGGAAAAAAATGCTTCAGACCTTGAGTCTTGAGATGTAGTCACTTGGGGCTGCTTCCCACAAACTCACAACAGTACTTTAGAAACGTGAGGTCCACGAACACTCGCTTCATCAAAAAGTAGAATTTCACATTTTGCTTATGAAAAGCACGTTTTTGATATTTTCCTACCCAAACAGGTTTTTACAGCCTTTCGGCTTTCCAAAAGCCAAAAAGCTCAGCAAGAACTTCTTTCCAGCCCAACCAAACACGTTCTTAGCGGGCACCACCTTGGGGAATAGTTCTGACTTCTGACCCCAACTAAACACACTCTTAGCGGCGCCACTAGTAGTAGCAGTAGTCTCAAACCTTTGAATTGATCTGTGCGATGTGCTCCATGGTAGCAATCATCCGCACCGTCTCCAAATGCGGGATCATCTTAATTTCATGGGTCCCACTGTGACAATGGCACAAATCCAATGGAGTGAATAGAGCAAGAGTGCAGGTGAAAACCTTAATGTGTTACGGTCTGCTTCAATAAAGGAGTCACTCCCAATTTAAAGAAAAACAGGACTTCGCATAATCACAGCCCTCATATATTCTATATTCATTTGAAAACTGTAGTTGGAGGCCCTATAGAAAGTGCAGGTAATCCTTGCTTTAGGGCATAACAGTGGTCCCTCTATGACTACATCACAAACGTTCTTTTTTTGTAAGGTAAATACTCACACTCACATGCACTCACACAAGTCCCTCATCATCAGTGCTATAACTGGTGACTTATGTGTTGAGCAGCAGGCATTTGTGGGTTTTTTTCTAATTGATGCAGCAGTAAATTATTTAATGCAGGAACTGAGTCAACCATTTGAATCTTCCGAAGATATTTCTCTTTCTAGTTTGAGGTATTGTTCTAATTTTGTTTACTCGTGTAACACAGACACAGGGGTGTTAGGCATAGGTATCTAGTCCTATCACACATAGGGGCCATTGAGAATCCATACACTCTCAAATGCCTACAATAGTAGTTATTACAAAATCTTTTAGTCTGTAGAGTATTGTATATGAAAAAATAAAGATTTTTTTTTCTGTCATTGACATGAATAATAGGTAAATTTACATAGAGAGTAGAGTAGATTTGTTTATGATTCCTAAAAATAATAACAGCATCGCATAATGTTTGGAGAAAATTCAGAGTCACTGAAGTTATAAAAACCCCTCCAACAACAACAAAAAAAGAAAAGAATAACAACAACAACATAGAGAAGAATAAAAAGAGGCTACTTGACAGCATTTTTGCATTAAATTAAAACATGCTCAAATGCATATATAGAGCCTAAGCTAGTAATTTATGTAGGATTTCTTATTGCTTCATATGCATTGATTCCAGCTCTTGAGTTACAATCATGTACTAGTGTTAAAGATGACTTATATGAAGTAGTCATTGTTTGTATCAAACATGTTTTCAGTCTCCTATGTGCTGGACTATCTGTTAATTCCAGTTGCTGTAAATAGTATCTCAAGTGGGCTGCCGAGCAAATCTATCAATTGATTTTTTATAGTTTGTAACCGCAGAATTCTGATGCTTGAACTCAATTCTTTGTTAGGATGGCTTTGTAATGGGGACATGATGCACTTGTTTCTTGATAAGATGCTCTATGGTAAGTTATATTTCTTTAAATGGGTTCTATAGTAGTGGTAAAAATGGAACTATGGGGTTCTGATTTGTTTGTATAGTGTCCTGTTGCACCTATTCTGTAAAAATGAAACCATTTGCTGAGATCATTTATGTATAAGCCGTGCTGCAAATAGGCTATTCTAAGAGCTTTAAAGATTGGAAGGTTCTAAAAATCTATTCTTTGGCCCTTCTCTGGCATGTATACTTAACCATCAAATTGTAGCACGATCTAAGGGGTCGTTTGTTTACGGTCATTTACATATGTAAATGACTCATATGTGAAATAGTTACGCATCATCATGTTTGTTTGCATTCATTTACATATCAAATGTGTAAATTGCATGTGAAAATGATGCGTAAATAAGCTCATTTTTTCACACAATTTTTCACACCTCATGTGATGGTAAAAGGTTACACACCAAACTTCATATGAAAAGGATTCACATCAAATTAGGCGGACGGTGCCTCCCGTGTAGTTCCGTCATAAAGAGCGCTGGTTCGAAACCCACTCCCCCATTTTTCTACTTTTCCCCCTTCCTTTGTTGCCCCAGCCAAGATAACGTTGAAACCCTACTCTCTTCACCTCCCTCCCAGATCCAAGCACACACCTCCCAGGTATGGCGCCCTCTCTCTCTGCTTCTCTATTTACTTTCTGCGTTCCCCTCTCTCTCTCTCTCTCTCTCTCTCTCTCTCTCTCTCTCTCTCTCTCTCTCTCTCTCTCTCTCTCTCTACTTTCCTCTCTGCACATTCCATCTCACCCTCTCCCTCAATACCTCTCTGTACCCCTCCCGGATCTCTCTCCTCCTCCTCCTTCGATTTATCTCTCTCTCTAGCACTCCAAGTTGATTCAGATTATGTAACTTCCAATCTAATCAACATATCAAATTCGATCACCTCATTTTGGGGACACACAACCATTAGTAACTTGTTTTTCATTTTTTTTTTTCCAGAGATTGACCAACCTGTAACTTCCATTTTAATGGAGTTTTTAATACTTACAATGGCTACATCGTGAATCCTTATAGGGTAAAGTCATCCACTGTTCACCTAGTTGAAGTGTGCTCTTTTTGCTCACTGTTGTGAGCTTTATTTGATGTCCCATTTTCTTTTATTTTTTTTTAATATCTGACTGTCAATTTCTTGATCTTTGAAGGTAGTTCTTGTTTTGATTTAAGGTCAATGTAGCTATCTTGTTGTGAATATGAACTGCTTATGGTTTAAACGAGGCCAAGAATGAGCATGTTTGTTGCCATGGAATAGGAATACATGGGCTTTCATTAGGAAAGGACCTGTTTTTTTAAATGATGAAAAATGGGCATGTTTGTTTCCAAGGAATTGGAATACATAAAAAATTTATTATAAAATTGGCCTATTTGTTAGCATGGAACATATCAATATAACAGCATTTAAATATAATTTATAAAAAAAAATTTCTTACATTTTCACATGTAGTTCAAACAAACGTGGTAAAATGATTCACATGCGTAAATGATGTGAAAATGGCAACTGTAGACAAACGTTGTAAATTGAAACGCATGCGTAAAACTTACATATGTGAAATTTACATATGAAGCATTTACATAGGTAAAATACATTTACGCATCTCATGCGTAAAAGGCAAACGACACCTAAGAACAGGGGTTTTTTTTTTTTTTTACCAGCAATGGCCAGGTTCAAAGCCATTACGTAAGTGGCACATCAACATTCTGAATGATGATATGATTGGTTCACTTTATGCCCGCTCAAAGCTCACCCCTCCTCCCTCCCCCAAAATTTTTTTATATATATTTTTTATCTTTACGTTGAAAACATTGACATAAGGTATAGTGGTGGAGAAAAATGTGTTTTGTAACCTAAGATGAGGAGACCAAGAAAAGAGAGGGGATGAGACGGGAAGGAAGATGAGGAAAGATCACTACAAAAATTTGATTATTATTAGTTAGGACTACAGGGCTCAGATTGATATAAATTATAGAAGGTGTGATTGCCTATGGCTGATACCTATACATGTTCTGTAGTCTCAAGGGTGCTCTTAACTTATATTTGTAGGAATGGGGTTAATCAAACCATAGGTATATGTATAATGGTGAGGGCTTTTGCTTTACAGCACGATCAAATGATGTGCCTGGAGGTGCCAATCCTATTGAAGGTGCATGGTTTAGTGGTAAAGAGTAAAGACCATTAATTTGATGAGCCCCAGCATAATTAGAGATTCTGTGTCAAGATTTAAATATCTTGATGGTTTGATCCATAGCCTCAATATACATAATTAACAAGAAAATCATCAATAGTTCGGAAAAAAACTACCAAATAATGTTGTCAAAACATTACTAAAACATAGATAATGCGGGATACAGAGCAAGCAATCACAAGACTATAATAATGAAACAGAATAAAAATCTATGTGTTCGCGCGCACTCTCTCTCTCTCTATGAGGGGAGAAGGATCTATTTCTTGGAAGTTTTATGTATATATTTTTTAAACTTTGAAATCCATATGTTTAATAAGTTGATGTAAACCATTAGTGAATTTTACTGGATGAAGTGGGGAGTTAGATGAAAACTAGACCCAAGGGAGAGTCTTTTCTAAGGTACTTGTATTGGTGGGGAAACTTAGTGCACCTTTACTAAGTGGAGTAGCTATAAACTTGGTCTACTTTTGAAGTTGAAATGTTTTTCTTAGGTGTCAGTAGATGATATATGCTGAGGATCATAGCTCCACAAGAATTTATATTTTATGCACTGGGAGGAAGTGGAAACTATAGATAATCTACTTCTTTGTTTAATAGGCTGTGTGGGAAGTTGAACCACTTCTTCAACCTATTCAAGTGAATCGGGCACTCCATTTGCTAGACAATTTTGTTGCCAACTGGCCAAATGGTGGTGGATTATGGGCTAGGAGTAATTTTTCCTACAAGATGTTACCACTAGGAACTATTATTGAGAGTGATATGAAAATAATAAACAGATCATGAGGGAAAAGAGGTTAAATCTGACATTGATTGGAATTATCAAAAGTACTATTTCAGCTATGTTCCGAATAGAGAAATAATTTGTTTACCATTTGTTCAATAACCGTCCAATCTAGTCAACTTGGTTTTGGGAATTACAATTGAAAACAAGATGATTCTGCTCGAGGGTTATTACTTGGTTTGGACCTTTTGGTTTGGCTTTGATGTTAATGGCTTGGTTTCTGTTGTTAGGACTCTGTCTTGGCTATAACCCATTTTCTCCCTATTTGTTTCTTATATTTGCAGTTTTTTCCACCTTTGTCTTTAAGACTCTTGACCAGCTAGCTGAAGTATAAAACAGAAAATGGTGAAATGCTTTCTATATTTACTCTATATATATATATATATATATATATATATATATATCTGAGTTGAATTAGTACTACTGGTTGGCTTCAGCCCTTCTTTAAAACAAAGAGAGAAGACTTAAAAAAAAAATGTCGAAATCACATTGGTATCAAATGTGATGACACCGTGGAGGATTCTGGAGCTCACTCGGTGAATTAGACAACCCTTCAATCCATGACATATTTTCATATACCCTTTGGTTGAAAATGCCTAAATCCACGAATCCTAGCTCCATAGCCCAATAAACCAAACCTAAAGGGATAATTAGTAAAATAAAACTAAATTAAAATATAAACTAAAAGAATGAAAAGTTCTAAGCTAACTAACACACTACTACACCCAAAGTGCATTAACCCAAACCTAAGGGAAAAGAGGGGCTTACCAAACAGTAAAGCTTGAAATTGGAGATGAGAGGCTCGCGGGGTCCACACGGAAATGATGGTGATCATCGGAGGTTGTGGGGGCTCACTTGATTGGTGGCCCACTAAATTAGTGGTGATGGGGACTCTTTGGTGGTCCATTGACAAGGAGAATGAACAAGACAGAATGAAAGAAAGAAAAACAATGAGAGAAAGAATGGGAGAAAATTAGTGAGAGAGAGAGATGATGACATGGTGAGATGGGTCAGGGGTTACCACATATTGACAGTAAAGAGTGGGAGAGAATGAAATAAAGAAAAAGAAACAAGAAGGGAAACAGAGAAAGAATAATAGCAGAGAGGAAGAGAAAGAGTGAATAAAGAAAGAAAGACAAGAGAGATGGGTGGGTGATGGGAATCATCCCACGTTGGCAGCAAGGGGAGTGGAGGGAGAAAGAAATAAAGAATGAAAAGAAAGAAATGAAATGGGTGAGGAAGGGCTGATACACGTTGGCAGCAAGGGTGAAATGAGAAATGGGATGAAAGGATGAGGTGGATGGGGAGCTCAATCATGTTGGCAGCAAGGAAAATGAGGGAGGAAGAGAAATTAAGAAAGACTAGTTGAGCCGTGCACGTGCAAGGCACGTGCATAGGCACACAATTACACAATGGAAAGAACTCTTTCTATGATTTTAAGAAGAGGCTTCATTAGAAAAAAGTCAGAAGTTTTGGTCCGAGTTAGAAGCTTCACCTTTAATTTCCATCTATTCATAGTGCCTTCTTTTCTGAAATTTATGCTCTATGGTCTTGATGGTTATACACATTGACCAATAACCAGATGTAGGCATGAACAAAATCATAATTAGCACATAATTCAAATATAAAAGTGAAACGCAATTCAATGGTTAGAAAGCCATAAATAAGTCATTCCCCATCCTTTTTGTCAATACAATATATGCTATCATCATCATCAAAGCCTTGTCCAAACAATGTTTGGTTTGACTACATGGATTCTGTTTCTCCATTCCAATCTATCCAAAAATTTTACAGCATATGTAAAACCAAAATAACACGAAAATAATAGAAGTTGTTGAATCCCAATACACGAACAGACAATAAGAAGGCCGGTTTGTTTGCATATAGTACATAGGAATTGAATAAAAATGAATTCATGCCATCAGTGGTTAAAAATGAAGATCCACGGTGAATATACAAAAATGATTATCAAATAATCTTTCCTTAATGGATAGTGAATCAAAGGAAGATTGGAAATGAATAACCAACCATCACCACACTTCCATCTTTTTAATGATCGTTTGGTGGAGTTCAGGTGACTGTGGATTTTCTGTATCCAATTCCTATGCATTCTAATGCAAACAAAAAGGCATTTTAAGGTTCAAAGCCTGGCCTATAACGATGAAAATTATAATCTACAATATTAAAAAGCATGCATGGAAATATTGACAATAATCAAAGCTACATTTAAACGAGGGGCAAAAGGGAGATGCGTGATAATATACCACTAAAGTTAAAAAATATATATATTGGAAAACAAAATGAACCTAAAGTTTTCAGGAGACAGATACAGGCATAAATTATAGCTTCCCAAGAGTAAGGTCTACTGAGGAAAAGAGTGATCATACTTACTTTATAAGGAACAATCAGAAAAGAACAAGCAGTCGAAAAAAGGATAAATAATGTGAAGCCGCTCATATCATCATCATTCATCATCAAGCAACCCATTCACTTTATTTCATACATCCTTCAGGTGAAGAGACGTAGCTTCAGTAATCACTGCTAAACACTTCTCGCATAAGCACGGAATGGATCTTAAAACCTTCCATTTTAATTCAAAATTGTGGAAATACCGCAGAACATTGATTCGACAGCAATCCAACACATTTGATGAGAATTTTGCACTGCCCTCTGCTGGAGTGTATGACATAGAGGTGAGGAAGATGATAGGCTAACTAAGAGTGCATTGTGACACATGCAACCAACTATTCTTTGTAAATCATCTTGTATTAACTTGTAGACTATGAGAAGTAAGTAAGTTAGGTCACTCGGATTGATGACATAAATGGGTATAAGGATGGTAAAACGCTTAGAAACTCTTCTAAATGGTATCTCTTGAGTCTGTTTTGTATTTTTCAACACATTGAACTTCAAATTTGAATGCACCAGAGTCAAGATTTCTACTATAACAGTATCTTCAAACCTTGGCTTTGAACTTCAAATTTGAGAGCACTCCACTCCATGGTGATAAGAATGCCAATAATTGAAGGGAATATTTACAAGTAATTTAACAAAAACTCCAGATTTTCTAAAAGTAATTAAAAAAATAGATTATCTACAAGTAATTTTAAAAAAATTATAGATGTTTTCTTAAGAATTCAGTTAGAACCACATAAAGCCACACTACTTGCAGGGACTATGAGCTTGATAGGTCAATCTCATAGTAGAAAACAGTCAAGTAATTAAAGTAACAACCTAAATAAAACAGAAGACTTTTACTCAAAGGATAACACCCTAATAAGTTACACATTTTCTGCTTTTACTCGGAGGAGAAAAAGAGCCCTGACAGTGGTAAATAGATTTGTGCAAGTCCTAAATAAATATATGAATACATTTGGCTAAATTAATTTGCCAAAATATTCGATTGAATATGATTCAAGATAAAAGCATATGCACCAAAATTTACCAAAATAAATGCACTAAAAAATTACATTGATAGGAGGCACAGACACACACAAGAGAAAATATTGACTTGTGCTGAGATGATGGGTCCCAAAATCCTAAATAAAAAATTTTGTTTGAGAGAGAAAGAGAGGGAGAGGGAGATGAACTGCATTATCCTATGGAAGTAGAAACTAACGCTAATCTGAGCAACTATTACACCAAAACCTAGTATAAAAAGAGAAATCAAGATTATGAGAAGTACTACAAAGATAAGAAAGAAATACAAACCCTAAGTGGAGAAGAAGAGAGGTTTTGATACTGTAAATCAGTAAATAGATGATATCTTTATGGGAATTAGATGGAGGAAATGGAAAAACTAAGTTGCAAAGAAAATGGTAAAATCATAGAGAATAAGTTAAAAGGTTGAAGAAGAAAAATAAAGAGAGAGAAGAAAAACCTCTGCTGACAACTGGTCGCTCCCCAGACGTAAATGGAGATGGAAATGATGTGCTCAATCACCGACTGAGACAAAGGAAAAAAAAAGGGAATTCTTTATGCAATGTAATGGATATAAAGCTAGGATATAATGAATAAGAGACAATAAAAAGTATAAAAAAAAAAAATTTAACGAACAATGAAAATATGATTAATTAATTTTTTTTACTTGCAGAATTACAGTCATATGAATAAAGAATATATAAACATTAGGTAATGACCATACAGCCGATTAATCATTTTATTAACAGAACATGAAAAGAATATAATATTTTAAATATATGAAAATTTAGATGGAAATGAATATAAATTATTTTCATACCGGTATTGTATATATTCTGTGTAATACTGAAGACAATGAAAGCCTCACATGAACCAAGTGGTTCTTTACTGCATAGAAAGAGCAAATAGCTAATTAATCATATCTATTGGTATAAGATGAGAAGAATATAATGTTAGAAAATGTAAATATTGAAGTAAAAATAAATTATTTTCATGAGTATTGTATATATTATGTGTAACAACAAAGCAAGTAAAGGTCTCAGATGAAGTAATGTTTTTCTGCAGGAAAAGTGAATGTGAAAATAAGACTGACCTCTTAAAAGTGAAAATTCCCATCAAATTTTGTTAGATTAGTTTTAATGGATTATTCATAATAAATGCAAAAAATAGCAGTGTGTCCCAACATTTAATAAAATATAATATTTGTAAATTAGTTATGCCGGCAGGACATAATTTCATATGTTATATAAAAAGTATATAAGTTTTTAAATGTGGTTTTTGAGAATTTCTACTTATTTTCTAGTTTTGTGGGGTGTTGTGTGTGTGTGTGTGGGGGGGGGGGGGGGGGATTAGGTTCGTTCAAATCTTCTTGCTCAAGAAGTTAAAATCTTGATACAATTGAATTTCTGTGTTAAATAATAACTTTGAAGAATTGGAATTTTTTTCAATTTAAATCAAATTAATTTGTTTCTACTTTTATTTAGAATTAAAATTTTATATCTTTAGCATTCTAACACATGTAATTAAAATAGCTTTCTAACTATAATTTTGTGAAACTCAAATACGACTTGAAAACAATAATTAAAAATTCTGATACAACATAATTTCCTGTCTTATGTGAACGTTCAAAATTATTGTAAAAATTATCAACTTTGTTAGGAATATGAATCCATTAAGTTAAGGGTGCGTCAAGAACATTTCTTAATTTGTTCTTTCTGTGTGCCTTTATTTTATTTCTTAGTACTTCTTCCTCTTATCATCACTCAAGTCCTTATAGTATTTTTTGAAAAGAATAAGGTCTATAATAAAGTAATTGTGTACTCCTGTTTCTTTTTTTTCTTTTTTTTTCTGAAGAGAAAAAAAAAACATACTATATATAGTTTGTTTTTCGTATTTTATAACCATGAGGAAAGAAATGATAATAGATTTCTAAATTTAAAAACATTATGATATAGGTGCTGACATTTAAGTTCCTACTACTATGTGTCTTCCACATTTGTCACACTTTTACTTGCAGAATCATCATGAAATTAATTCTACTTAAATGGGCAGGAATGAGAAAGATTTCAATCATAAGAAAGAAATTTCTCAGATTAGTGATTACAGATGTCTTTGAATGGACCCCTAAATTATACATGTTTAATATACTGACAAGATCAATGGATATCCTAAACTGTAATTTAAGAAAGTTATTAATTTATTTATATACTTATATTTGTACATTTTATTGATGATTGGATCCGGTCTTCGATTGAGTATTTTAGTTTTCTTGTCCAGGTTTTAATTACTTTAACCATATGCTTTATACATGATCAATCAATCAGGTTTACTCTCTTTTTGAGTTTTTTGTGTAAAAAAATTAAGACAAGGAAATGGCATTAATAAAGTATGGAAGCAGTAAATCTTCATAAGTAATATAAAAAAATTTGTGTTTTGATTACTTTACAGTCCAAATGCAAAGCAGAATTGATGAGTATTTGTCTTTGTTAGCACAAGTTACAAATTTAAAAATATCATCCTGAGAACAGGAATGATATCATGAACCATTCATTACTTATTGACTGGGTGATGGATGCATTGACAAAGAAGAATGGAGTATCCAGAGAAACTCAATCTCATGCATGACTGAGAACCTAAAAATTTTGGAGGTCTACATATGCATGGACATACCACTGAACTCTACTTTCAAACAACTAAATCGATGATTAGTGTGAATGTATCAAGATGCTTTTCAGTTCACCCCTTATCAAAACAAAGACTTCCAATACCACTTGACCCTGGTCATTGGCATTCACCCAAGCAAACCTCAAAAAAAGAATAGGTCTCAATTCTAAATTAGAGGCCATTTTCTAACTGAAATATTAATTAACCATCTTAATCAGTGCTATCACATATAATGATTGGCAATAGTTTTAATAAAAAAAAAAGATCACTGACAAATATGGTTTTGAAAATTTTATCCACTGCCCAAAACAGCCGGTCCAATAAATAAAAATTCCATATGACCATGGTCTCGAAACACATCTTCAGACACTGTATTGGCCAATGCAATATTCTTTACTGACATTTAAGATTGGTCTGAAAATAACTTCAACAAAAATTCATTTTTAATTTCTTTTAGGGTGTCTTAGATCTAAGGGAAAAAAGAGATAAATATACAGATGATGAGAATAGAGTTCCAATTCATACTCCACACATTCTAGGTGTTTCAATTGAAATCTCTCATATATTTTGAATCCTTGCAGCAAATGTAAAAATTCTTCAAACAAAGACCTTTCCATGAAAATTGAGTTAAGCATTTCATCAAACATCTTATTCATCATGTAAATGAAGGTTTTTCAATACATAGCCAAATCAATGAACAATGCTAGCAAAATATGATGATCTTCTCATATTTAACAAATATACTACAGTATATTGATATTATCATTACTTGCAAAAATTTGACAATAATTTGATACGAAGGCTTCCAGACATTATTGGACTACACAGAGGGCCAGTTGGGCCCTGTTTCACCTTGAAAAGGTTTGACAAAGATATGGTCCATATTGGGTGTTAAATTTCTCATATTGGAGATCAGACTCCCAAGGAAAACAATCAAAACAGCAATAAACTATGAGAAAATGTGATATTCACCATGGACCAGCCAGTCAACTACTCTGCCTACCTTTTATATATTCCTTAAGATATTAATCTCTATAAGCAGGAAAACAATATGAGAAACAAAAAATAAATCTCAACTGGAGTGATTTCTATGCCCGCACTTCTTCAAACACGTAGGCAGTGCCTAAGCATCAGTTGTGCAAAAATACTCTCAAGGTTGGGGGTACCTTTCACTTTTGCAGCACACATTCTTGTTTCCTGATAACTTTAGTTCAAATAAATCACTCTTCAAAGTGCATTCTGCTTTTTATTGGATGAAAATCTTAATTATGTTTCTTCAAAATGCATTCTGCTTTTTACCGGATGAAAATCTTAATTATGTTTCTGTGATGTGTCTATGCAAATCATATGATAATGTAGACATACAAAGGAAAAACAGAATAAGAAGATGATGATGAAGAAGAAAAAGAGAGCAAAAGAAGAGATTGGTTTTTGAGAGAACTGATATTGAGTTGAGTTGAAGGATAGGCCTTGCATTTGAAGATTTTGGAACCTGGAAGCGTTTCCAAGAAGATCAAACCCATATTCTTTCTCTCCCTCTCTCTCTCTATTTTATACAAGAAGATCCAAGTCCTGGATCCCAAACGAGATTGGGAGGAGACGAAGAAACTCAAAGGCCTCATGAAAAATGAGCGAACAAGGATAATTTTTTAACTCACCAAATATAGATATCAGCAGATTCCAAGAAGCCCTCGCGTATCAGCTTTGTCTTTCCGCAACAACTTCTTATTATTTGGTAGGGATTTGAAGAGAAATATGCAGAGAGACTTGAAGAGAAGAGGAGAACAAACGCAGTTTACAGGGTAGACGGACAAACCAGAAACGAAAGCCCTCGACATGCCCTCATCCCATGTCCCACATCCCTCCACATGCCCCTTAACGAAGGAGCCAACATAACACCATCCATGCAAGGGGTAATGGGTGTGTAGAGAAAATTTTTAAGCAGGACATTTGTTCCTTTTTATATAAGGGTTATAGAAAACAGAGAAAGAAATAGAGAAATAGAGATTGGAAATGGGGAAATAGAGAGATGGAGAAATAGGGAAATAGAGAGGTGGGTTCGGTGGTGGCCGGCGGTGATCGTGGAGGTCGCCGACGGCGACGGTGATGATGCCGGGACGGTGGCAGTACGAGATGGGTGAAAGAGAGATGAGAGAGTGGATGAGAGATGAGAAATGAGATGAGAGAATGGAGAAGGGAGAAGAGTTCGCCGGAGATGATCGTGGCTGGCGGCGGCGAGGTCCGGCGACGTGAGGCAGCAAGCTGTGAGGGAGGGAGAGAGAACGAGAGAGGTGAAAGAATGAGAGAGAGAGGGGCTGCTGCTGGGTGGAGTGGAATGAGAAGAGAGGGCGAGGGGTTTGACCTAATAAAGGAAAAGGGGGAAAGTGGAAATGGGTAGGGGGGTTTGCACCTGGGGATAAGGGGGGTGGGGGTACGATGTGGGTGAGGTGGGTCTACATGAGATTATGTTAGGTGAAGATGGGGTTTGACTTTTTGGAAATTAATAAAATGGGTTTGAATGGGTACGGGTCAGTTCAGATTTTGGATTGGGTTTGAGAGTCCGAATCAAGATGCAATAGAAGGACAAAGTCCGGAAACTTAGGTAATCTACCTGATGGTGTTAAAATCTTGAAAAGTGGAAAATACTAAAAAGCCCTCGGAACTTTCCGGAAATAGCGCCACACACCTCTACAGTACCCAAACGGGCTCGGATCTCAACCCAACTTCGCACGCGCGATCCTAATGATTAATCGGACCTGTTTGGCTTATAAACGAACTTAATTATCTAAAACCACAATTAACTAAACTAATAAAATAAAAGGAATTGAATTTGGCAGGCTAGTAAAATATTAATCTTTGCAGGCAAAAAAAAGGAGTCGCCAGAGAAAATTGAATCTTTACCGGCAAAAATATGTTGCCAGAAAAACTCTATCTTTTACTGGCGAAATAAACTTTGTCCTCGGTAAAAATTATACTTTTCCTAGCGTTTCATGATTGCTCCAAAAAAAAACGCCGGCAAAAGTGTAAATTCTTATAGTGATAGTTGCGCTAAAATTTATATTAAAAAAAAAAAAACATAAAACAAGCAAAGAATTGGAAATAAATCAAAGCGATTAGAACGGAGCATAGAAGTTTGATTAGGGCTTTAGTTTTGGTGACAACCAAAATCGTGAAACTACGTTGTTTCGTTCGCATAACTTAGCTTATTTTTATTGCCTCCATGAAACCACGTCGTGCCTAAATGAGGAGGAGCCCACCAGCGCGAAATTTAGACCTTTCAGTGACAAGTTTGTACTTGTCACCCAAAATTTTGTCTTTTGGTGACAAAAATTTTTGTCACCGAATCTCCTCTTTATTTGGCACCTTGGTTAAAGATTTTCCGTGACAAGCGACAAATTTTTTTGTCTGGCTTTTGGATCTAAGACAAGAAAAATGAGATCGGTGTTGCTTGTCGCACATGGAAGAACTTCGTTTTAGACGCAAGAGCAACGAAAGAAATAGAGAGATTAGGACTGCAATCGTTGATATTGGTGAGGGTTATTACGGGAATTTTAAAGTTATTTTAAAGTACTGAACTGTCTTACCGCTTAAGATGTTGGGGTCTTAATTCCATGAACTGAATTTCGAGCTCCTAGAATTAAGATAAATCTCGTCTTAAATAACAAGTCGTCTTAGCTTTTAAGACATGTTGTTATTGCGTACCAAACAATCTTATTTAGTTTTTTTGTTTTAGCGCTTAAGACACAAGACATTAAGACCCAAACTTAACACGATCCAAACATTACCTAAGACGTCAAAAAAATAAGACGATCCATAAAAGGCCTTGACCTTGCCTCTAGCCAGCTGAGGGACATCTCTCGTCTGTATTCGCAAAGCTAGTGTGTTAGTTTGGCTAAGCCTAGATGGTAATTGGGTTGTTATTTTGGCTAAACCTTGCTTGCATTAAGCTAATGCTTTTCACACTGTAGGTGCCAATTTATTTTTGTTTCTTATTTTGATAGCTATGGCTTCATGACAGCTGGTCCAAATTGATAGAGTGCATAAATTAGGCATAAAAGAAATTGACTTTGTTACCTTCAAAGTTCTTACTTCAATTAGATGACTCACAATGTTTTTTTTAAGGAGTCTATTCACCTTCTTCCGTCAACAAATGGTGATCCACAAAATCCCTTTGTCTAAAGGTGCACTGGCAACAACATGCCCTATGTCTGCTGTAACATATTAAATCCATTGGAACATCGCTCATAAATGAAAATAGACCGCCGCATGTGAGCTTAAAACCATATTTCTCAACACAGAAAAAGGTCCCTAACTAGCAATTACTTCCAAAGTGGCATACACCCTTACTTTAATGTTAAGAGCAAAGGATTGCCTAGTTCGTTGGGAAGCATACTTTTCACCTTAGTATCTATGGATTAAAACCTAGGTATCCAACGGAGAGCTGGTGTTATATCTTGAGCACGGAGTTTCTTATTATGGGAGGGGATATTAACTTCAGGTTTTGGAATCTCTGGATCTTAGCTCATGCAAGTGGTGTAGGAAATTGTGTGGCTCGCATGCCACGGCCCCTATATCAGATCAAGCGGGGCAGAGGCTTGTAGATAATACAATCTCATTTAATGTAAGACTTGATTTGTCCCCACAAATAAGACTCCAAATAAAATTAGTGGATGTGGGTTCTTTGGGAAGAAGTCTCGAGTAATTGTGACTCTTTCGGACTTGTGTTTATAAGACAATAGAGCCCTAGACTTGGAGACTCTTCATTCCCATAGGTTAAAAGATCCCTTCTCAAGAGTTAGCTAGACACACCTAGTTCATTGATGATATGAAGGTTTAGTGGTTTTCTACGCCTAATTTGATTATGCATAATGTAATTGTGGATTCTATATGTTATTCTTATTAATATTAATATCGAAATCTTCTCATAAAAAAAAAAAAGATCCGCGGAACTTTCCAATCGTCAGAACGTACATAGATCTCTGGCCTCGTGCTAAAGTCTCCATATCCAGATCCATCGTGTGGTCTATTAGGATGTATCATCAGGTGGGCTCCACTATCAAGTGCGCACCACAACAACATGCATACTATATATATATATATATATCTATACACACCACAAATTAATAAATACTTATAAGAAAGAGAGATTGAACATTTATTTAGCAAAATAATAAATAGGGCCAGGGCACGTTTGCATGGATCTCATGTTCCTGTGAGCGCCCGTGCTCTTGAATACGAGGAGGGGCTGACGTTTTGATCTATTAGTGTGAGAGGCCCGTCAAAGAAAAGTAAAAAATATTTCAATATAAAAGAAATATTAAAATATGAATAAAAATGATTTGCAGAGGAAGTGATACGAGAGAAGGACTTAGAAAAAGATAAAGATTTGGATCAATTAGATAGCCCCACATTTAAATTGGTGTAATGTATGATAGCTTTGTTGGGACCGATGTTAAACCCAACGAAATATGTTCACTTTTTTTTTTTTTTTTTGTTGGTTCAAGAACTTATGGAGTTGTTTTGCATCTGATTGGTGGGACCCATCTATAAAATTCAAATAAATCAAATAAAAATAATATACATTTATCTACTTATTCCAATTGGACAGTATATTGATCACTAAAGTTATCTATTAAATCAAGACCACTAAAGATAATTTATGAGATAAATTATTTTGATAATTTAATAGAAATAATAACTACCAATATATATTTTAGGGAAGAATAGCTTTTATGGGAGGTTTTGAATTTTAATAAACAGGGAAAAAACAATAACGATTGATGATCACTTAAGGCCCATGGCTAGCGTGTGCCTAGTTAATTAGTTGATATTTGGATCAACTGGATCACAGTAACCTGATGATCGAGTGAACAGCTAATGTGACAAAAAAGTCACCTTTTATACAATTGTCCTGGATGGTGTTGATGATCTATGAGATGAACCACATTTATTTTTGTCTTAAGAATTCGGATAGTAGGCTTCTATCATGATTGTCCAATTTTAATTTCACTCATGTCCACGAAGATAGCTGTTGCTTTAATATATATAGGGAGACGGTCCTTACTTCACCAATTTTGTATGGACTCATCCAAATGCTTGGATTTTAAGCTTCATCCAACGCTTGTCATATACTGTATATATGGACTGGAGGTAAATGAAAATGAAATCCAAAAAAATCTCGCCCAAAACGGCACCGATTCTCTCCTTTCTCCCTCCCATCTATTCCCCGACATACCCATGGCACGTTCTCTCCCATCGCTCGTCTCCGGCGCCGGCAGCAACCTCCTCAAATCCCCAAATCGCTCCCCTTCTCTTTGTCGCACGCATAGCAAATCACGATCGTCTTCTCTAGCCCGGGGTTTCTGGTTTGGACAGGGAGCTCTATTTTCATCTCCGGCACAACACGGGTTTCGTCCTCGACATCTCTCCGACACATATGGATTTCGTCCTCACTGACATGGAGCTCAAATCGTCGTCGCCAAGTCCCCCATTTCGTTTTCCCCTATTCTCCATCCAGTCTTCCATCACTCCGCTGGGATATACTCATCTTGGGCCTCGATTTGCCGGCAACATGATAGTTTTTCCTAGTTCGATTCCGCCTTTAGTTGTCATGTTCAGTTAGGCATGAAATACATGGTTTGGGATGCCTTTTTGACACATGTAATCACGATGGATGTTCTTATGTTAAAAAATTTCCATATAAAATGCCCTTTTGCCACATGTAATCACGATGCAGGATTGAAGTTTTTTTTGGGATGTTCCTATGATTCTTTATATAATTTGTATCTTGCAAATGATTGGATTGCATGCTATCTTGCGAAATCCTAAGGGGGAAGCATTTTTCCATGCCAATCAATGCTATTTTTCCATGCCAATTATACCACACACCCACCATTCACAAGTCCCTCACCCTCAAGTCTAGATATACAGCTGGAGACTGACCACTGCTGATTGTTTCTGTGGAGGTGGGGGTGCTGATTCATGGCATCCAGCTCTTTTAGAGACCGCCCTCCACTAGATTTTCTAATGTGAGAAATTGTGGAGTCCTCAGCCTCAGCAGGCAAATGTACAGTCATTTTTGTTGATTCATGGTATCCAGCTCTTTCAGACTTATAAACGAACATTGAAGAAGCAAAGAACGGATGGCTATGATCTTCCAATTTTGTATCCTCACGAACATTCAGAGATCGTTGGCTTATTTTCTCATTTTCAATTTTTAATAGTAAGCTAATGGTAAGAGTTTTTGTGGCTGCAATTAGCTAAATATGGGCAAGAGAAGCGTCTTTGATCATTTAGTTTGCCCAAGATCGAATCTTAAAAACATGGTTTTAGGTAAAATATCTGCCCTAGAGGAGTCAATATCAGGCTGTAGACATTGAGCAACAGATTCTTTAAGTAGACTGTTTAAGTAGGCGGTTTTAATGAAGCCTTATCTGCGCACACTGTAACCATCTAGGACTGCAGGTGATTTTACCACCATCAGATTTTTTATCTGTAGTAATTAGAGGATTGGGGAGCCTGCATATGAACTGTGCATTCTTAAGTATATGTTGGATACATTCCAAAACTATGCATCAAATTCACCATCAAGATGAACACTCAACATACATGTCATTATCTCAATATCAAATTCACCATCAAATTGAACAGTCAACATCTTTGTCAAGATCACACACAACTTGAATATCCAACATCAAGTCTAAAAAAACATAGAAAAAATAAAAAAGAAAAACTTTCAACTCAACATCGACACCAACATGCACTATCTTGGATTGGCTCCCCTGCTCTCTCATAAACATCAAGAGTCAGCATTCGAGATTCTAATGGATTGCCTGGTCCGGCCTGGAAAGGAGAGGAGCGAACAAAGACGAGATTTTAACGGAGTGTCTGGTCGTATATATTGAGGACTGTCCTTAAATTGGGTTTCTTCCTTCGACTGATTGCAAATGAGACAGTGAAGATGGAGTGCAGGGAGCGATTTGGGTTTTTCCGCTGTCTGCTAATCTTTCCCTTTCGATGAAGGAGAAATGGCAAAGGAAGAGCACCGAGAGGGCTAGGATCGAACAAATCTTAATCTCGATTTTGGGCTTTTTTCTGAATGCGATCATAGAGACGATTGATGTCGTTTGATTTTGCCTTTCGAATGAGAGAGAGACATGGAGGGAAGGTCGGAGAGGAAGAGCGCAAAGAGAGATGGGCTGGAACGAAAAACCCATTTCAATTTGGGTGCCGCAATTTTTTATTTTTATTTTTCATTTCCCTCCCATTGATTTTAAAGGCCTTGTGACTACCGTTGGATGGACAGTGTGATTGAATGGCCTAGATGAGTCATCTCTATAGAAAGTCTAGGACCGTCTCTAAAATATATATATATATATATATATGAGATATTTAGGTGAGGGATTCCCTCACTGAGGGACACTCTCCTTTTTGGGTATTTTCAAAGGAGGTGTCCCTCTTTCTCTCTCTATATATATATATATATAATTTAATATGTGGATTAAATATACACTCGTTTTGGACGAAGAAAACATGCTATCTGCGGATAAAGTGGGGTCGGTGACGATCGAAGCTTCAACTTTGTGGGGCCTGAGGTGGGCCCATAAGGGCTACCTATAAATTCTGATAACAAGATCTCCATCATTCATCATTCCTTGCAAATTCATATTCACCACCACCCACATCAATCACTGTAGAGGAAGACCTACTTTTACTGCTCTTCGGTAGATTTTCCTCGGTTCTCATGATAATGGAAAACAACTTGCTGCCCACGCACGACAGACGTTTCCCATTCCGCTATCGCGACGGTCTGGATGATGGCCATAATTATTCTCCGCAATTGTTTCTGTCAATCCTTTTGGTGATGAAGCTCATCGAATTAAAGCAGCAGCTCGACAAGAAGAAGCTCGATACTTCTCTGTCCCCATCTCCACAAGTACTGCAACCAACTATGCATGCATTGCGTTATTTGTATCATAAATCATCATAATCCTCTTCTCTTTGTGAAGTTATTGGAGTAATCCACTGATGTTGGGGTTTTTACATTATTTGTTTCTTATCTGATGATTTGTTGGGGTTTTTTTTACATTATTTCTTTCTTATCTGATGATTGTTTCTTTCTGTTTTTGTGATTTGGTCTTTAATCTCAGTTTTTGATCATCTCCATGACCCGATTCTTGAGCGAAAAGAGGAAGACCAAACAAAACCTTCTACTTTTTGAAAGAATCAGTATGGAAGTGGTAGAGATTAAGAAATTGACTCCAAGAACTTCCATCTATCTTTTCATTGTGAAATTGTTGGCGTAATTCGCATGAGATTGATGTTAGGGTTTAGATTATTTCTATTTTATTGCCTGTTGATTGTTTCTGTATCTGGTAGTCTGAATTCATGAAAAAAGATTTCTTTCTGATGGTCTTTTTAGGAATTCTATCGAACTTGGAATCGATTTTATTCCTTTTAGCAGATTATTATAGGTAATGACTGTTAAGCCAATACAGAATAGACTGTAAAAAAAAAAAAAAAAAAGAGGTGATATTGACTACATAGTACACACATCCATCTATATGATCAATTAGTTAGAATCTCTAATAGTCTTATTTTGTTTATTATTTAAATGTTTCTAAGGATCTATTACCATGCTACATGCCCTCTTTTGAAGACACATTTTGTCTCCCATGTAAAACATCTTGTCATCAATAAACATTTACTCAAAAATAATTAATCAAGTGTGAAATAGAGCAAAAACCCTTTAAACAATAGAACATGAAAATGGATTCCAAGGAAAATTAATATCATGATTATAATAACATTGCTCTCTCCTCTCTCTTTGAATTTCTGATCTTAAATAGCCTCTAATTGTTTTGTTTTTATGACAAACTTTTCATTTCCTGTTTTAGTACTGCTACGAGCTGAACTACATTAGGAGGCACATAGGAAGTACAAATATGTCAGCAAATTATGAAAGATTATCTAAAGAAATTGCTCATTCACTTTCGATATTAAGAAATCATTACTCCCATATAAGGATGAAATAGCTGATATGCTTATGATGTTTTATTTGTCATTTATTTAACTAATTTACTTTATTTATTCTTATCTTTTTAATATTTAAACTAGCACAATAACCTGTGCTTAGCATACTTATGCCCATACATTTACAATCTAAATATTCATACATTGCAAATTAATGTATCCAGTGTAGAAAAAGATATGTGAACATTTTAATAAATGATTATTACAAATTTCATATTTATAAATTTGGAGAGTTTTTATGATCCTTTACTTGACTAATGCCATAATTTATTGTGAAATTTCCATTCCATCCAACAAACACTTAAAATCTAATTATTTAAAAGAAATTATAGAAAAAACAAAAGAAGAAAAGAATATGAATGTACCTGTTTTGGCAAACTGAGAGGAAGTGCGGTAGAAAGGGAATAAAAGAAGTGGATTACAAAGCCAATATGGGAATATAGAGAAAGGGAGTTGTTGCATAATAATTAATAAGGAAAACAAGAAAAGTGGAGAACGTGAGGACTTGCATGTTGAGAGTAGATGGGAGTTGATAACTGAGTAGTCGTTAGGGTTAATTGACAGAAGTTCCATAAAAAATAGGGATAGAGGTGTAATGGTTCAAGATGGTGGGGGTAACTATCAGTGAAAATTACAAGATACGGTCGTAATTCAATCCAAAGCCTTTGGCTTTAATATATTATAATTGTCAGTGGATGAAGTAAGAATCAAATTGTTTTAAACCACGTTATTCAAGTATCATGAATCAGGCATGAATCAGGTTAGTAAAAGAGTTAGGGTTAGGGAACGTCTGTATAAATTCTATTTCATGGAAAATCCTGTTGTATCTCCCCTGAAAATAAATTCTTATCCACCACCCACATCAAATTGCAAGAAGGCCAACTTAGATTCTCTCATCTCATCATGGAAAACTTGGCACCAGGCAATGAAGTGCGTTCACAGATTAATGACTGACCCCTTGTAAGCGTTGCTCGTCTTGTTCTGAACGAGGGAAGGATTCTAGGTGTTATTCTATGCCATTGTTTCTGTCAACCCTATTGGATATGAAGCTCACCGCATTGCACAAGAAGCTCCATACTGCATTCAACGAGTTGCCTCGATAAGGAAGCGCGCCAACCCCCCCCACCCCCCACCCAAAAAAAAAAAAAAAAAAAAAAAAAACCAATCAATCTCTGCAAGTACTACAAGCATGATTATTTGTGTCATAATCATCGTGCAGTTCTTGTGTAATTAGCATGAAACTGATGTTTGGGTTTACATTATTTCTATTTTCTTGCCTGTTGGTTGTCTTTGTTTTTGGGGGTTTTTTTTTTTTTTTTAATTATTATTATTATTTTTATAACAATAAAAGATTTTGTTTCACCAAGATCCCAAAAAGGGATAAAGAATACAGCGAAGACACACCAAACGCAAAACTAACAACAAGAAAACAAAAAAATAAAATAAAAATTGAACTATACATCAAAAAAAGAAGTGTGTGTGTGGGCGGGGGGGATGATCTCTCTTTCCTTTTTTCCTTTCCTTTCTCTTTCCCACTATTGTTTGATTTGTTTAGCAGGCAGCAAGGGAAAGTGGGAGGAGAATGAGCGACACTCTAACTGAGGCAGCTGCATGGGCATGGGAAATTTCTTCTAGGAAGGGGATGCATGATCAATGTCCGAATCTTCCTCCCAAAATAAAGAATGGGAAAGAGAGAGAGGAAGAGAAGCTTTCCACACTCTCTTCCATCAGTATCCTAGATCTCCGTCTCTATGGATACTTTGTGGTACACACGTCCTCTCTTCAAACTCCTCTCCATGCATGATGCATTAAACAACATTATACATATTTTCGTTCTAACCATTTTGTCTTTCTCTCTATCAGAAGTGTCGGAGGAGCCAAAGGTTGAATGATGTGAGTCTTCATTTCCCCGCTCACATTTTTGTTCTACTAATATATTTATACATTTATACTTAAGTATATTTGTTCTACTATGGAAGAATCCGTATTTGGAAGATGAGACAGAGGGAGGGTCTTGGAAGTGGTAATTAAGGATTAAGAAATCCCCTCCTAGAACTAACTACTACAATTTCATGGCTTCAATCGATCTTTCCTTAATTTTGTTTTCTATTTCTTTGTTTCAAATCTTATATATGCCATAATCCTCCTTGTGAAGTTGTTGGCGTAATTCACTCGAAACTGATGTTAGGGTTTACGTTATTTCTTGCATGTTCATTATCTCTGATTTTGGAATTAAAGCGGGGTTTAGTTGAGATTTTTTTTTTTTTCGTTTCTTTTTTTTTTTTTTTTTGGGTATGTGGTACTAAATTTCTATTCTTGACAAACTATTCATATGATTTTTTTTTTTATATAACTATGTGTTTTGGTTTGGGTTGCGAATGCAGTGCTGGATGACGTCCATCTTGTGTTTAGTCATTGTGTATTAAATCCATTTTTTTAGGTTTATTTTTTCATTAACATCTTTTTTCTAAAAATATTTTTATTGGTAGAGATTATGACACGGTTGAAAGGATTGCTAGTTTATACTCTATACTCACTGGTTCAACCATTGCATTTTATTTTAAGAGGAATTTACCGCATAGGACCCCGCAGGACCCCATACCACTCTTGAGGTCCCAAAAACACCATATATATGGATAAGGTCCTCAAGGTGTGTTTTTGCTCAAGGTGTGTTTTTGTATTTTTATTTGTCGTTTAGCGATTGTTTGATTTCGACCATTCTGTGGTGGTTGCTTTCGATTTGCAGAACCCAAATGGTTGATATTGACCATTATGCGGTAGTTGCTCTCGATTTGCAGAATCTAAATAGAAATTGAGTTTTTCAGAAGGGAGAAAAGGGGAGGGGAGGAGGAGGGAGATGATTTAACTATTGGAGAGCATGGGCAAGAGCCCATAGGTCACAACCTGGTGGGCTAGGATTAGTTTCAACGGACTTCAAGTATACTACTACTTGTTCTCTTCGTCTTCTTAGCTTCTTTGCACATACTTTTCGTTGTTCTTGAAACTTTGCGTGTATGGGTCTTTGGTTTTAGTTTGGGTTTCATTGATTTTCATGGTCTTTGATCTGTTTTGGGCTATGGGGTTTGCTTTGCCTGCGTTTTTCTCTAATGGGTCTCTGTTCGTTTTGTGTTGGAGTTTTTTTTTTTTTTTTGTCTTCCGTTTGTGGGGGCTTTTTTTTTTTTTTTTCATGTACTTGTTGTTCTTCCAGTGCTGTTGTTGTTGTTGGCGTTTCGTGGTCTTTTGATGTTTAGTGAAATGGGGTTCTGTTCGTTTTGTTTTGGGTTTTTCCTTTGTGGGGGTTTGGTTTTCTTCTCTGTGTCCCTTCTTTGATTGCTTCTGTTGATGTAGAGTTCCATGTTCTGTAGATTATGTAGTGAAATGGGTTTTGATCGCTGTATATAAGTTGTTGTATGTGTTTGTGTGTGATTGCTTGCTACTTTCTTGATATGGATGAGGGTTTTGCCTTTTCTCCCTCTTCTCCCTCCTCCTCCCCTCCCCTCCCCTCTTTTCCCTCTTGAAAAACCCAATTTCTATTTGGGTTTTGTAAATCAAGAGCAACCACCGTATACTGGTCGATATTGACCATTTGGGTTCTGCAAATCGAAAGCAACTACCGCAGAATGGTCAATATCGACCAATCGCTAAACGACAAAAAAATAAAAAAAAAAAAAATAAAAATAAAAATAAAAACCACACCTTGAGGACCTTATCCATATATACGGTATTTTTGGGACCTCAAGAGTGGTATGGGGTCTTATGCGGTAAATTCCTCTTATTTTAAAGAGAAATGTTTGCATGGTATTACAAATAATTTGTCTTTTGTATATGTTCTTTCACAAGTATAAAATATATGTACATATTATCAAGTGCACATAGCTTACATGCACACCTTGTTGTGGGGCCCACCTTTTTTGTTTTTTTGTGGGGGTTGTTTCGGTGGATTTGGATCTCTTCATCTCATTAGGGCCTGCCTGTATATCTTATCATCCTATCCCCTTTATCGATGGTCAACAAGTTTCACCCCTTAAAAAACCGTCCCACTGATCCAACGGTGTAGTCCATTTGGATGTGTATAAAAAGAGATACCAATGGAATAAGAGGGGGGGCGAAGGGGGTGTTGGGGGGGGCGGGCTCCATGTGTGGTCCATTCGGGTGCACCATCATGTGGGCCCCACTATGATGTGTGCACCAAAACACCACGCACTTGATAATACACACATATGGGAGAACTATGTTTATCATGGCAATTGAGTGGTGTACTTACATCCTCTTTTTTTTTTGGTAAGAGCTAAGATCACATTTAGTGGATTTTTTTTGGGATTTTTTTAATCCATGGGTTTTTTGAGGAGACCAAGATCTTAGTTTTATTGGTTTTAATGTTTTTTTTTATTAATCCACTAGCATATGTTTTTTGTTTCCTTTTTTTTTATTGAGATAAAGATCTTATTTTTATTGGTTTTGTTGGAATGTTGGGTATTTAATTTCTTTCACTTCTTCGGTTTTTTTTTTTTTTCTTTTCTTTTTCTTTTGGTTTCTTGGGGTTCGTTTTTGGTTTCTAAACATGGAATGGAGATATTTTGTTATTATGCAAAAAATATGTACTCAAAAGTAAATTCATTTTAGGTCAACATTGAATAACTTTTCATCAGTCCTCATTTTTTTAAATATGAACAACAACTGAAACAATTTGATTTAATATAATATATCAAATACAAAATAGAACTAGGTGTTCAAAATTGATAGAGCAAAACCCTTTATACAATAGAATATGAAAATGGATTTCAAGGAAAATTAATATGATAATAATAACATTGTTCTCTCTCTCTCTCTCTCTCTCTCTCTCTCTCTCTCTCTCTCTCTCTCTCTCTCTCTCTCTCATATACACACAAAACACTAAGTAAACTTGCCCAGCTAGGAATCAATCAGGCACTCTATCCACAGACGCAGTCCTGTAATTCCCTTTCCACATTTCCTATTTTAATACTACTGCAGTAACTATGTTTTATTATAACATTTCCAAAACTTATGGTCATATCAAGCTAAATTACAATACGAGGCACAGAGGAAGTAAACATACGTCAATAAAGTATGAAACGTTATATAAAGATATTGTTTATTCACTTTGGATAATAAGAAATGACAAAAGAAATCATTGCTCTCATAGAGGGACAAAATAACTTCCTTATGCAATTTTGTCTTTCATTTTATTAAATAAATCTTATTATTAGTGTATTTTTATTAAATATTAATCGTTGTTAGTTGATGAACTAATAATGAATGTCAATCTAGGAACTCTAATTGTATTAGTAGAAAGTTAGCTATAACTTAGGAACTCTAATTGTATTAGAATGTTAACTATTGTATTAGAAAGTTAGATATAACTTAGGAAGTTGCTTTGTATAAGGATACTAATAATAGGGTAATCAATCCCTATATAATGAGAAAGTTACAGCCCTAAAGGGGACACACGCTTTCCTCCTCCAATCTCACTGTTCTCTTCATGTGTGTGAATCTGTCAATGAAATGGTTTTAAACCACCTTATTTATGTTTCATAAATGAAAGAAGGTTGTACTTTCTCCATCTCATTTATTTTTTTTAAACATTGATATTAACATCAAGTTGGTCGAAACTTTTCTCATTTTTCAACTATTATTAATAATAGGTATGTTTATGTATATGGAAGTAAAATTAATACTGCAAAATTTGTCTGATTAAATGATAGATATTAATTTCATTCGTATATTTGTCCATCATCCTTTGTCTCACAGTGACTGAGTTATATAGTTTTTCAATTCTTTTTTGTACTCAAAAGTAAAATGGACAAGTAATCTGGCTATTCATATTTCACTTGTGGATGCTTTTTATCTGTCTCTTGAATCTTGATAGAACTAGGCTTCTCATGATCTCAAGAGTATAGATCACTAAGGTTGCAACGTAAACAATTCTTATATGTTAAAAGCCGAATAATGATTAGAAAAAAGGCCCAATTTTCAACTTTCATTGAGCCAAATTCTCGTGACTTAAGAGTAGCCAAATTCTCGTGACTCTGTATACTGTTACGAAATGCCTTTTGTATTTATTGTTATTTATAATCATTATTGGACATTTAGATTTTTGGAAGCTAAACATTCTCTCATTCATGATACATTCATTTGTTGTGTCCCCATCGGATGAAAAGGTTTTTTACTTTCCTGTTAATGTGATCACTTTTGATGCATATTGAACATGAGTATATTGGAAATAAAAGAAAACAATATTTAATTTTTCAGATTGAAGTAGAATAATTTGGGGCATCATTCATATGGCATCGAGCAGGGATGGGTAGGGAAAGACATCCAAGCCTCCTTCTATTATCTTTATTGTCACAATTGTTTCTAACTCCTTTTATTGAGGAGTTTGTTATACATAGAGGGTGGGCACATTTCGCACATATTCCTGTTAATGGGATTCCCTGTGTACCTACGTTTTGGAGCCCCCTTGGAAAGGGAAGTCAATGAACGTTTGGCTACCAGGTTACTCGAAGGTTACTGTATGGACTCTCTTCTTGGACCTGTTTAAATTTGTATAAGAAAATTGGCTTAAATAACTTGGACCTGTTTGAATTTGTATGTGAAATTGGCTTAAATTGTTATATGTTATCCTCATCTTTTTCTTTTTTTCTTTAATTAACACTTTGCTAATTCCAATTAGATCAAATATAATTAGGATGGCAAGTCGATGTCGATTTTTTTTTTTTTTAAATTTTTCTAATGATGCTTAGTTTCAAATGTTCTCTACTTGAGGGTTGGGAGTGAGGACCAATCAGTGAGTCCTAAATCACAATGTGATTTTTTCTGAATGTGTTTCTTCCACTCTGTTAGGTTTATGCTCTACTCTAGATTGCACTCAGTTAGAATGCTCACTTCATAATTTTCCTTGTGTATTGAAGTATTGATTAACTTTTTTTTTTCTTTGGAGTTGAAGTGGTGACAAACTTAGCTATGACTGTGATACATACATTGGGAGTAGAAATTCGATGGATACTTTTTCTTTGGTGTAATTCCATTTTATCATACTTGAGCTGGAATTATTGGTTCATTTTAAATTTTTGGATTTGTGACCATTGTGTTGGTGAGAAAATTGTCTTTCTGACCCATTTCATGCTATTAATTTTTCAAGCTACTGACTGTTGTGTTGTGATATTGGTGTTCATGTGATAAATTAGTGCTTGGCTTGAGATGATTTGTTGGGTTATGGTATATTGTATCTAGTTTTTTTCATGGGTGAGGCACTATCACTTCCATCTATCAATATTGATATTCTAATCATCTTGTACATAATCCAAAGGGCAGAGAGTTTGCTTAGTTGCCTAGATGCTAAAACTATTCCTATTTTTATCCTGAGATTTTTGGCTTCAATCTTCTGCTTACAGCTCAATTATAAAGGCACCAACAATTGTGATGCTCGATATATATTTTCCTTTTAGTATTAATCATCTTGCTTACATCTCAGTTAGAGTAAGAAACAGCCAACAATTGTGATGCTCAATATATATATCTTCCTTATAACATTGTGGTGGTGGTGTTATTATTCAGCATGATTATCATAATTAAAACCTTATCCCAACAAGGGTTGGTTTGTTGTTGCCGTTGTTGTTAATGTCATTTGTTAAGTGTCAAGGCTTAAGAACGGATCTCATATTAGTGATATTGTATCTTTTTTTTTTGTTCTTTTTTTTTCGTTTGCTTGTCATTGCATTATGTTGGCCTTTTTCTTGCATTAGAAGTGAATAATGCAATTTAGGTTGAGAAAATTCAGTTGACTCCTTGAGGATTTAAGACAGAAAACTAATTTCTTGTGGCTCGGAAGGAGTGAAATTTCTCACTTGGTGAACTGGACCTCAGTTTGTAAATCTAAGGAAGAGGGTGGTTTGGAGATTGGGCCCCCCTTAGATGAACCTGACATTGCTTGGATAGTGGTCATGGAGGGTAGGAGATGATTTATTAAGATGGAATTTGGAAGGAAGTTTTGCCCGGGAAATACGATTTTTCCAGAAATGGATGGGACGTCTAGGATGTTTCCTATAAAGCTTCGGCTATTTGGAAAGGTATTCTGTCTATCAAAGAGAGGTTCGTGGAGAAAAATTAGATATGTAAGGTCTTATTTTGGCACGACAGGTGGGTTGGGGACTGGCTGTAGATGAGGCAATTTACTAATATTTTCAACTGTGCTATGGATAGGGAGGCTACGGTCTGATGCTATTAGTTGAGATCTGGAGAGTAGAAGGTATGGATCCTGATTTTGATGAGAAACCTTATGGAGCATGAGAAGGACCACTTTATTTCTCTCCTTAATCTGTTGAGTGGGGTTTAGCCCGGGAGGGACTTTCGGTCTCTTCTTTTTGCTCAGCCATATCCAAAAGGGTTGAGTCTTGTGGTTAGTATATGGAAAATTCGGTTCCCTCCTAGAGTTGTGGTGTTTGGTTGGCTGTCTCTTTTCAAATCAATCTTTACTTTGGATAATCTAAGGCGAAGAGGGAAGATGGTGGTCAACTGATGTCCCTTGTGTATGGGAGATTAGGAATCAGTGGACCACCTTTTCTTGAATTGTAATGTTGCCCACCTGATTTGGAGGTCAGTGGTCGATTGGTTTGGGTGCAGTTGGGTCTTCCTGAAATGTATACTTGAGCTTTATCAAGGAAGGAATCCTCCAAATGGGTCGCCCAAGGGGAAGGAGATGTGGAAGCTGTCCTTTCTAGCAGTTATTTGGATCTTATGAAAGGAAAGAAACTCAAGGTGTTTTGAGGGTAGATCTGAGAATTACGGATCCCTGATGGAAAAAATAAAGCTTTCGGTTGCTTCTTGGGTGCTCATTAATCATCATTTCAAAGGGGTACTCTATGGATGAAATTATGCAAAATTGGAAGGAAGTGGCTCACTCTCATGTCTAGCCTTAGTTTCTAGGTGGATCCTTTTGGTTTGCATTCTCTTTGGTGATGTATTTGATTGTATGGTGCTTTTGCGGTTTTTGGATTTTCTTGGGTTGTAAGCTTGTCAGTATAGTTCTCTTATACTGCTAGCTTTTAATGAAAATTACCCTTCAAAAAAAAAAAAAAAAAAGACAAAGCAAATTGATTTTGCAATATTTGCTTACATATTGTTGAAGAGCTGCATGTGGATTTATTTTAATTAATTATGTTATAGCTTTAATTCATATAATGATTACACAAATAGGCTTGCAATTCACAAAATCTATTTGTTTCTTTTGATGATTAATTTTAGTTTAGAATAGGTTTATGATTATTAATATTAGTTAGTTACTTATTTCGCATGAGACTTAACCAATGCTAGTTGATTTTTGCTTATGATTATGATAAAAAATTTATTATTGAGTATCATGGATCCCACTAGATTTGCTCTATGAAAACAATGAGTAAATTAGGAGAATATATAAATATGTCTTGTATCCTATTTCTCATTCTGCTGAGCAAGGGTAAAGTACATAACTTTCTTAACCTCATTTTCGTTCTTCACTTTGGTAGATACTCATGTGATAAATTTGACTGACAGGCTCCTCAATCTAGGGCGGAAAATAACACAGGAATGAAAGCAGTGGCAGAGCCAAGATTTTCATGGCGGTGGGGCAAGTGATGGTAGACCATGAAACAGCTTTTTTTTCCCAATAAAATAGCGTTGTTTATCAATTTCAGTAACTTTTTAAGTTGTCCTTATACATTCTCATGGTTGGAAGCATTTGAAAATTGTCTCAGTATCATTGTTATTAAATTAAAGGCGTCTTTCTCGATGTTTGTGACCAATCAATCATTTATGGACACATTTTCTATTAGGTTACATCGGCAATTCTTATTATATGCTTAAGATCACAGTATAAAGAAAAAAAAGAGCATTTTTTGTAAGAAAAGTATGAGGGGGAATTTGCCATGATTTTCGCTCAGCAAAAAGATCTCAACTTTAGGCAAACAATCCCTTAAAACCAATTTCATTTTTCTATCCAATATAATTTCAAATTTCATTACCACCCCAAAAGCATACATACCAAAACAAATAATTGTTTATTTAACTGTATTTTTGAATCAGTTGCAAGATTGCATACTTCCAAACACTCTAAATATATATAGTATCAAATCACACACTGGCATATATGATGATTCTTTCATTTACAAATTCTCATTTAGAGTACATCCAAACTCAGCCCTTAACAATTGCCAAAACTAACCAATTCAAATAAAAAACAGATTGCCAGGAACAGATGACATACAGCCCAGACTGGATTGAAGATGAAGCTCTCACCGTTTGCAGATTCACATCTACAGTTCTCCAGGTGCACAATAGTTTTGTGGGAAGAGTTTTGGCTTACTTTCTTGTTTGTACATTTTATGTAGTTTTTGGAGTTTACTCTTCTACTTTGTGTCTGACTACTTCTGGTAATGACACGTCTCTTTCGAATTTGTATACTTTTGATATGATCCATGGCTCTCTTCATGTTTTGGAAATGGAGGCTTTACTTTACCTTATTTTACATGTAGATTGATAAACGGGGGAGAGATGAGAATTTTAGTTCACTAGACCACTCAGTAACCCGAAAACGTCGCAAGAGATTTTATATGCACTGGATTATAACTACTTTCATTTCCACCATCTTGCACAAGTGGGAGTCAAAGAAGAATACTCTTCATGAACCGCGACACCTACCTCATAGTTGAGTGGGGTGTTGGTACCTCGGTATCACAGATGCCAAGGGATCGATATGTGGTTCATGAGGTTGATAGTATCACTCTGGGCCAATAGGCTACAATTAATAATAATATATATATATATATATTTTTTTTGTATATGCCCTTTAAGGTTTTTAGGATTTGAAAATAGGTCACTGTGATTTCCGCTTTCCGTATTTGTATACTCCCCCTTTTTTTTTTTACCTTCTATGTCCCAAAATCAATAGCCTTACGACCACTACAGGTTTCTAAAATAAAATGCCACTTTTGCCCATCTCTTCCCTATATGAATAATTTCAAAAGCTGGTTTTGTTTTTCTTTAAACCATGTAACATTGACGATTATTATAGTATATTTATTGAGAGGGATGGAGAGAGACACCCTACACAAATACAGTTTTTCCAATACACGGCCCATTCATGAATTCAAATCGATCATGACAATCAACACTTGTACTTGCAATTGAATTCATCTAAGAAATCACTGTATTACATATATGTATATGTATATGTTTTGTCTCTCTCTCTCTCTCTCTATATATATATATATATATATATATAGGGAGGTGTTCTTGTGAGAGACATTTTTACCTTACTATGAGAGATAACGGTGGGGGTCCTCACATTTAAGTTGTTGGTATTAGATATGGATGTGAGGCCCCCCACCGTTATCTCTCATAGTAAGGTGAGAGTGTCTCTCACAAGAGCACCTCCCATATATATATATATATATATATATAAGTATGAATGTAGTAGTAGTGATTTAGGAATCATAATACCAAGATCATGACGAAGAGCTAACAACCATTGTGTTGGATCCATTCAGGACACCCAAATAGAACCACTCTAATGGCCTAATCATGATGCGGCCTCAAAATTGCATAAATCAAATGGTGAGTGGCCTGATCTAAGCGATGCTGAAATAGTCTTTAATGGGAATGAAGAGACCATGGCCCAAGGGCACAGAGTTATCATGGATGGGCTTGCTCTGGCCCAATTCAAATTGGCCCAGAACATGACTTGAATCATATGGAATCATTGCAAAAGATATTGTACCCATTTTCACTTTCCTTAATTGCATGATCTCATATGCTACTCTTCTCAGAGGATAACTTCTTCCAAAGAGGCCTGCTAGAAGAAAACCTGTTGTGTGATGAAGCAGATGGAGTAAGAAGATGGAATAGTTGCTAAAGGGATCTACATTCTTGATCAGTGAGGATAGTGATTCCTAAGATGGAAGAAGGGCCCTGAGTGTTGAGATGTCACTTGGGGCTGCTTCCCACAAGCTCACAACAGTACTTATACTTAGAAACTGAAGGAACCCGCTTCATCAGAAAGTAGAATTTCACATTTTGCTTATGAAAAGCACGGTTAATATTTTCCTACCCAAACAGGCTTTTACAGTCTTTTGGCTTTCCAAAAGCCTAAAAGTCCCACAAGCACTTTTTTCCAGCCCAACCAGACAAACTCTTAGTGGGCCCCACTAGTAGTAGTAGTCTCAAACCTTTGAATTGATCGACTTCTCAACTGGATCTGTGCTATGTGCTCCATGGGAGCACTCATCTGCACCGTCTCCAAATGCGGGACCCTCTGAATTTCAACGGTCCTAGGTGAAAATCTTTAATGTGTTAAGGTCTCCTACAATAAAGGTGTCACTCCCAATTTAAATAAAAACGCATAATCACAGCCCTCACATACTCCATATTGATTTGAAAAATGTAGTTGGAGGCCCTATAAGAAGTGCAGGTAATCCTTGCTTTAGGGCATAGTGGTCCCTCCATGACTGCATCACAAACCAACTTCTTTTTTTTTTTGTTTTAAGGTAAATACTCACACACCCACACATGTACCTAAAGCTCCATTAGCATGGCATGTGTGGCATAGATGACATGGCCCCACGGTGAAATAAGAGAAGGAAAGAGATCAGGTTTAATCTAATAACATTCATTGTAATGCACACAGCATGAAAACAGATAATAGGGACAATAACGCAAACCGAAACAGATAATAGGGCTACAAACAAGAATAAAACAATAACGTAAACCGAAAAACACGTACACAACCAAGGAAGGAAAAATGAAATGCATTCGAATATTTGGATAATACATTCATTGGTACGGCTGAATAATCATTACCGTTGGATCCACGGATCATGTTTTAAAAAAGGTTGAAACTTGTTGGCCATTGACAAAATGGTTAGGATGATTATATGGGGCCCATTTTTTTATAACAATCAGAACCCAACGAGATGAAGAGATCCCCACCTGGTCCCATCCCTAAGTGGGCCCCACATCGAGGTGTGCTTTTAAGATTTTTGTGCACCGCACACAAAGGACACCCTTGAATTACACCGGTCTCATTTTTTACACTCTTCTTAATGGTCCGTACCGTTGGATTTATAGGTTAGTCTTTAAAAGAGGTGGAAACTTGTTGGCCATTGATAAAACTATTAGGATGATTACATGGGCCCATTTTTTATAACAAGTAGACCCTAATAAGATAATGAGATCCCCATTGGTCCCATCCCCGGGTGGGCCCCACATCGAGATGACGACGGCATTGATACCAAATGTTATAGACCAACCAATAAGCCCTAGGACCGATAGAATGCGTTAAATCAAGCCATATACCTATTTAGGGAAAAAAAAGCTGTCAAAATTTGTATGAGATCTTTTTTTTCTTTCTAGAGGTTTTAAATGGGAAATCCCCTTGGGCTTTGTGAAGACCAAAAAGGCTAGTTCTCACAAGTTAGGCTCATCTAGATGAAATCTTGAGAAACCTTTTAGCCAACTTAGATGTTCCTATCCTAGAGATGGAAAGCGGTCTGGTTAGGACTAGATCAATGAGCGAGGTTAACCCACAATTAGCCTTAATTGAGGTATTAGGTAAGCACGCCCAAATGGATCAATATTTTCAAGTTGAGTCCATCATGTAATTGGTTTGAAAGAGCCCATTCGGCCCTACGTTTTTCTTAATGAAACTCACTTTTCATCTTTAAGAATTCGATCCCAAAAACCCAGATGATATTTATTTTTGAGTATAGGATTTAATCACAAGTGGGCATCACGCTACTTGTTCACTTCTCACTCACTAACTGCTTTGTATTTCGTGAACTTAGTTTACCAGTGAAGTAAAGTAAATGGTTAACTCAAGAAACAATAAAAAGACAAGGTCAAATTAAAAATATACTAAATCTCGAAAATCACCTCTTCCTTTTAATAAAAAAAAATCTTAAAAGGATATTTTCTCATGCTACTGAATGACAAGAGAAACTTCTGCTGTCCATGAACCAGGCCGGGCTAGGCTGAGGAAAATCCGAAACGCCTGACTTCAAAACTAGAAGCCTAACTTGGCCGAAGCTTGAGTCAGGCTTGAAGTTGTTGGCTAGAGCCTTGCCCACAAGGAAATGAAGAAGCCCAAGTCCAACCCATGTTAGACTTATTGAGCAAAAAATGAGTTTCTCATCATGTCCTATGCCGGCTCAATCGGTCTAATCATATCACCTTATGTGAGAGGTCATGGTTTTCAGTCGCCCCACAATAACCCCCTTATAAATATATATATATATATATATATATATATATGTATACTTGGGCAGGGCGGGGATTCCAGATCTTAACCACTATTATAACCAAAATCCCATGCCCGACCCAATGCAGGCCGGCCCGATCCATAGCACCCTTACAAAAAACAATTCTTTTTTTAAAAGAAAATCTAAAAAAGCTACTCTCTCGCCTTTTGATTTAACCAAACCTTTACTTTTGTTCTCTATTGCATTAACCATTTACTCCACTTCCTCAGTATAGTAAATTTACCAAACAATTGATTTACCAAACAATTGATTTACTGTGTATTTGTTGTGATTTGAGATTATTGCACTTATATATTAATCATACATGCCCACCATCAATGTGTGGACCATAGCCCCAACCCGTGACCAACTAATACGAAAAAAAAACAGAAGGAAGAGAAGAGAGAACCGGATTGCATGTTAGAGGGCAAATTGCAAGTTTTCCTGCGCTCAGAAGGCTGGAAAACTTGCAAACAAACTTTACCGCCTTATACATCGGCGGTATAATTGAAAATGCTAGATTTCCTCCTCTCAGACGGGAGGAAATCTGTCAAGTGCAACCTTACCACCTATTCAAGCCGGGTAAACCTGCATTTGGCCCTACTTCAATGCACCAACCCTTTCCATTTCCTTTGACATAAAATAAAAGAATGATTGTTGGATTTCTTCTTGCAGACCATGTCTAGTGAACTTCCATCTAATGATAAGAGAAAACAAAATACAAGAGCAAACTTCGGCATTTGGCGTGGGCTTCAACTTTCCTTAGGCAATGCATGGGCTAAAATGATAAATACAGTTATAAAGAAAAGGTTAAAAAATCAAAACTAAATGAGCAATCAAATATATGTTAAATACAAAGATAATAGACAAATAGAAGTTCGATTCTTTTTTTTTTTTTTTGAATAACAACAGCAGTCCGAAGTTGTCGAAAATCTTTCCTTTACTTTCTAGATGATTTTAATGGGAAGGTCCCCTTACGACTTTGTAAAGACCTAGAAGGCCCTCAAATTCCTATATAGATGATAAAGGCCCTCTCGCTATAGGTCAGCCCATGAGCCTAAATTAGAGCCAAATATAGTCACATGCATGGCAGTCACATATTAGGCTCGGGCTGGATTAGACCATGAGAAGCCCATTCGCTACATGAGATATTGTTATCCTAGAGATGGAAAGTGGCCCAGTCCGGAATTGATCAATAAGGATAGCCCATACTCAAGTGTTGAGGCACCGAGGCACGTATTGTATCTATTTCTCATATTTAGTTTATCTTTAACTTGGTTTGAGAGAGCCCGTTCCCCCTACCTATTCTATAATGAAACTCACTTTTCATGTGAGGTTCCGATCCCAAAAGTAGAGATGATATTGATTTTAGACAGTAGGATTTCATCACGTGAGGACCGCGCCCTATGTGTTAACTTCTCACCCACTCACTATTTCTTGTTTGGTACACTTACTTTACCAGTGAAGTGAAGTTAAGGCAAGTTCAAGAGACAATAAAAAGAAAGGGATCACAAGAAATAATACCAAATTTAAAAAATCACCACTTCCTTCTAACAAAAAAAATGTAAAAAAGATGGTCTCTCATTCCACAAAATCACAAAAAAAAAAAAAAAAAAAAAAAAAAAAAAAAAAAACACACACACACACTTGAGTCGTACATTCGACAAGCTGGGTTGGGCCGAGGAATGTCCAGGCCCGGCCAGACTCTTAAACTATAAGTTTGCCCTGGCCCAAGCCTAGGTTGGCCAGAAGCTGCTTGCCCGAGTCCGGCCTGCCAGGAAATGATGAAGCCCAAGCATAGCTTGAGTTAAACTTATATAACAAAAATGGGAAAAGAAATATTGTCTTATAATGTCCAACGCTGCAGCTTAGCGAGTCTGGTCATATCACCCCATATGGGAGGCCATGTGTTTGAGCCCCCCCGCCCCCAATCCCCTTATCCCTTATAATTATTTGTGCCTTCGGGTCGGGTTGGGCTTTGGGCTCTCTCCGGTTGAGTCCAAGCCCGACCAATATATTAAACGGGCCAAATAGAAAATCTAAGCACAACCCAAGTGTGCTAGCCTAGGTTGGGTAAAGTAAGTTTACTAAACACGCAACTTATCGTGAGTTCATATTATTGCAGTTAAGTGTTAATCATACATGCTCATCCATCGCTGTGTGGAGCTGACCCAAGACCCATGACCCAACCCATATATTAAAAATAATATAGAAAAAAACCAATCATTTTGCAACTTTGCCTCCGTATTTATCAGCGGTGAAATTGCAAGTTCGTTTTCAAATGTCTGTATGAGGCTAGCAGTTGGGACAGTAAATAAGGTGTGATGATCTAATTCATTTTTTTCCTACACTAAAACACTCTTAGCACCAATTTTATGTTCAAATAACAATAAAACTTACACTACCAAAATTTTTCTTGTTGACTGCCAGCACCCCCTGCGATTATTTTCTATAACATGAAAGGAAAGAATCAAGGTGTGAAGCATTTCTTTTTCTTCCTATTCCTGTTTTTCAGATTTTTTTCATTGGCAGCATCTCTTATTGGGTATGCACGGGAAAATCCCTTTCTGTGACTCTAAAGCTCGGGACGTTGACAACGGCATTGATACCAAATGTTATAGACCAAACTAATAAGCCCTAGGACCAATGGAATGCGTCAAATCAAGCCATATACCTATTTAGGGACATAACAAACGGTCAGAATTTGTATGAGTTCTTTTTTTCTTTCTAGAGGTTTTAAATGGGAAATCGCCATAGGCTTTGTGAAGACCAAAAGGCCAGTTCTCACAAGTTAGGCTCATCTAGATGAAATCTTGAGAAACCTTTTAGCCAACTTAGATGTTCCTATCGTAGAGATGGAAAGCGGTCCAGTTAGGACTAGATCAATGAGTGAGCTTAACCCACAATCAGCCGTAATTGAGGTAAGCACGCCCATATGGATCAATATTTTCAAGTTGAGTCCATCATGTAATTGGTTTGAAAGAGCCCATTCCGCCCCTACGTATTCCTTAATGAAACTCAGTTTTCATCTTTAAGGATCCAATCCCAAAAACCCAGATGATATTTATTTTTGAGCATAGGATTTAATCACGAGTGGGCACCACCCTACTTGTTTACTTCTCACTGACTAACTGCTTCATACATGGGTGGAACCATGGTGCCCACCCTAAATTTCGAAAAAAAAAAACCTATTCTTTACAATATTTTTATAAATTTTTACATATGGCCACCCCACCAAAAATAATTAAAAAAGCCCCTATATATTTTAAAAACTTCATTTATTTTTTATATGTGGCCCTCCCAAAATACTTCTCCTACATAGTGGCTCCCCCAACGAAGAATTTCTGGGTGCGCCCCTGGCTTCATATTTCGTGAACTTAGTTTACCAGTGGAGTAAAGTAAACGGTAAACTCAAGAAACATTAAAAAGACAGGGCCAAATTAAAAATTTACTAAATCTCGAAAATCACCTCTTCCTTTTAACCAAAAAAAAATCTTAAAAGGATATTTTCTCATGCCACTGAATGACAAGAGAAACTTGGGCTGTCAGTGAACCAGGCCAGGCTAGGCGTAGGAAAGTTTGAAACGGCTTGACTTCGAAACTAGAAGCCTAAGCCTGGCCCAAGCTTAAGTCAGGCTTAAAGTTGTTGGCCCCCAGAGCCTAGCCCGCAAGAAAATGAAGAAGCCTGAGTCCAACCCATGTTAGACTTATTGAGCAAAAAATATGAGTTTCTCATCATGTCTTATGTTGGCTCAGTCGGTCCAGGGTCATATCACCTTAAGTGAGAGGTCATAGTTTTCGGTTGCCCACAACTACCCCCTTATAATTATATAATGTATACTCGGCAGGGCAGGGATTCCGGATCTCAACCACTATTATAACCGAAATCCCATACTCGACCCAATGCGGGCCGGCCCGATCCATGAGCACCCTAACAAAAAATAATCTTCTTTTTACAAGAAAAACTTAAAAAAGCTACTCTCTTGCCTTTTGATTTGACCAAACCTTTACTTTTATTCTCTATTGCATTAACCATTCACTCCACTTCTCCAGTAAAGTAAATTTACCAAACAATTGATTTACTATGTATTTGTTGTGATTTGAGATTATTGCATTTATACATTAATCATACATGCCTACCCATCAATGTGCGCACCATAGCCCCAACCAGTGACCAACTAATATGAAAAAAAAAAAAAAAAGAAAAAGAAAAAGAAAAGAAGAGAGAACCGGATTGAATGTTTAAGGGCTTATATTGTACAATTGCACAAACACCACTTTACCGCCTTATGAATCGGCGGTATAATAGAAAATGCTAGATTTCCTCCTCTCAGACGGGAGGAAATCTGTCAAGTACACCCTTACCACCTATTCAAGCTGCGTAAACCTGCATTTGGCCCCACTTCAATGCAACAACCCTTTCCATTTCCTTTGACTTAAAATAAAAGAATGATGGTTGGATTTGTTCTTGTAGACCATGTCTACTGAACTTCCATCTGATGATAAGAGAAAAAAAAAAAAAAAATACAAGAGCAAACTTCGGCAGTTGGCACGGGCTTCAATGTTCGCTGAGCAATGCATGGGCTAAAATGATAAATACAGTTATAAAGAAAAGGTTAAAAAATCAAAACTAAATGAGCAATCAAATATATGTTAAATACAAAGATAATAGATAAATAGATGTCCGTCTTTCTTTTTTTTTTTTCGAATAACAACAGCAGTCCGAAGTTGTTGAAAATCTTTCATTTACTTGCTAGATGATTTTAATGGAAAGGTCCCCTTACGACTTTGTAAAGACCTAAAGGCCCTCTTGCCATAGGTAAGCCCATGAGCCTAAATTAGAGCTGAATATAGTCCCATGCATGGCAGTCACAGATTAGGCTCGGGCTAGATCAGACCATGAGAAGGCCTTTTGCTACCTGAGATATTGTAATCCTAGAGATGGATAGTGGCCCCGTCCGGAATTGATCAATAAGGATAGCCCATACTCAAGCGTTGAGGCACCGAGGCACGTATTGTATCTATTTCTCATATTTAGTTCATCTTTAACATGAGAGAGAGCCCTTTCCCCCTACCTATTCTATAATGAAAGGTTCTGATCCCAAAAGTAGAGATGGTATTGATTTTCATGTGTAAGGTTCTGATCCCAAAAGTAGAGATGATATTGATTTTTGACAGTAGGATTTAATCACGTGAGGACCCCGCCCTATGTGTTAACTTCTCACCCACTCACTATTTCCTGTTTGGTACACTTACTTTACCAGTGAAGTGAAGTTAAGGCAAGTTCAAGAGACAACAAAAAGAAAAGGATCACAAGAAATAATACCAAATTTAAAAAATCACCACTTCCTTCTTAAAAAAAAAAAAAACGCGTAAAAAAGATGGTCCCAAAAAAAAAAAAAAAAAAAAAAAAAAAAAAAACGTAAAAAAGATGGTCCCTCATTCCACAAAATCACACAAAAAAAAAAAAAAAAAGGAGTCGTACATTCGATGAGCTGGGTTGGGCCGAGGAATGTCCAGGCCCAGCCAGACTCTTAAACTATAAGTTTGCCCCAGCCCAAGCCCTGGTCGGCCAAAACCTGCTTGCCCGAGACCGACCCGCCAGGAAACGATGAAGCCCAAGCATAGCTTGAGTTAAACTTATATAACAAAAAGGGAAAAGAAATATTGTCTTATAATGTCCAACGCAGCAGCTTAGCGAGTCTGGTCATATCACCCCATATGGGAGGCCATGTGTTCGAGTCCCCTCGCCCCCAATCCCGTTGTCCCTTATAATTATTTGTGTCTTCGGGTCGGGCTGGGCTTTGGGCTCTCTCCGGTTGAGTCCAAGCCTGACTAATATATTAAACGGTCCAAATGAAAAATCTAAGCACAGCCCAAGTGTGCTAGCCTGGGTTGGGTAAAGTAAGTTTACTAAACACGTGACTTATTGCGATTTGATATTATTGCAATTAAACATTAATCATACATACTCATCCATCATTGTGTGGAACTGACTCATGACCCGACCCATATATTAAAAATAATAAAGAAAAAAACCAATCATTTTGCAACTTTGCTCCGTATTCATCAGCGGGGTGTAGCTGCAAGTTTGTTTTCAAATATCCGTTGTGAGGCGAGGCTAGCAGTTGGGACAGTAAATAAGGTGTGATGATCTAATTCATTTTTTTACTAGACTAAAACACTCCCAGCACCAATTTAATGTTCAAATAACAACAGAACTTACAGTACCAAAATTTTTGTTGTTGACTGCAAGCACCCCTGCAATCATTTTCTATAACATGGAAGGAAAGAATCAAGGTGTGAAGCATTTCTTTTTCTTCCTATTCCTATTTTCATATTTTTGATAGGCAGCATTTCTAATTGCGCTTACACGGGAAAATCCCTTTTTGTAACTCTAAAGCTCGAGACGTTGACGACGGCATTGATACCCAATGTTATAGACCAAACCAACAAGCCCTAGGACCGATGGAATGTGTCAGATCAAATCATATACCTATTTAGGGACATAACAAACCGTCAGAATTTGTATGAGATCTTTTTTTTTTCTTTCTAGAGATTTTAAATGGGAAATTCCCATAGACTTTGTGAAGACCAAAAAGGCTGGACACAAGTTAGGCTCATCTAGATGAAATCTTGAGAAACCTTTTAGCCAACTTAGATATTCCTATCCTAGAGATGGAAAGCGGTCCAGTTAGGACTAGATCAATGAGCGAGGTTAACCCACACTCAGCCTTAATTGAGGTAAGCGCGTCCATGTGGATCAATATCTTCAAGTTGAGTCCATCATGTAATTGGTTTGAAAGAGCCCATTCTGCCCCTACGTATTCCATAATGAAACTCACTTTCAATCTTTAAGGATCCGATCCCAGAAACCCAGATGATATTTATTTTTAAGCATATGATTTAATCACGAATGGACACCACCCTACTTGATCACTTCTCACTGACTAATTGCTTCATACATGGGCGGTACCAGAGGGTGGTTGGCAGGGGCCATGGCCCAAAATTTCAAAAAAAAAAAAAAAAAAGAAAACCCTTTTCTTTACAAGATTTTTATAAATTTTTACATATCGCCCCCCCAAAACAATTCAAAAAGCCCCTATATATTTTAAAATCTTCATTTATTTTTTATATGTGGCCCTCCCAAAATACTTTTCCTACATAGTGCCCCTCCAATGAAGAATTTATGGGTGCGCCCCTGGCTTCATATTTGGTGAACTTAGTTTACTAGTGAAGTAAAGTAAACGGTAAACTCAAGAAACAATAAAAAGATAGGGGTCAAATTAAAAATATATTAAATCTCGAAAATCACCTCTTCCTTTAACAAAAAAATAAAATTAAAAGAATATTTTCTCATGCCACTGAATGACAAGAGAGACTTGGGCTGTCCATGAACCAGGCCGGTGAAGGCCTATGAAACTCCGAAACAGCCCGACTTCAAAACTAGAAGCCTAAGCCTGGCTCAAGCTTGAGTCAGGCCTGAAGTTGTTGGCTAGAGCCTAACCCACAAGGAAATGAAGAAGCCTGAGTCCAACCCATGTTAGACTTATTGAGCAAAAAATATGAGTTTCTCATCATGTCCTATGCCTGCTCAACCGGTCTGGTCATATTATCTTAAGTGAGAGGTCATGGTTTTTAGTCGCCCCACTACTACCCCCTTATATTATATATGTATACTTGGGCAGGGCCGGGATTTTGGATCTCAACCACTATTATAACCAAAATCCCATGCCCGACCCAATGCGGGCCAGCCCGATCAATGAGCACCCTTACAAAAAATAATCTTCTTTTAAAAGAAAATATTAAAAAAGCTACTCTCTCGCCTTTTAATTTGACCAAGCCTTTACTTTTGTTCTCTATTGCATTAAGCATTTACTACACTTCCCCGGTAAAGAAAATTTACCAAACAATTGATTTAATGTGTATCTGTTGTGATTTGAGATTATTGCATTTATACATTAATCATACATGCCCACCCATTAATGTGTGCACCATAGCCCCAACCCGTGACCAACTAATACGTTAAAAAAAAAAAAAAAATAATAAAAAAAAAAAAAACAGAGGAAAAGAAGAGAGAACCGGATTGCATGTTTATGGGTTTATATTCTACAATTAAGCGGAGGAAAACTTGCAAATACCACTTTATCGACTTTTGAATCAGTGGTAGAAATGAAAATGCTAGATTTCCTCCTTTCAGACGGGAGGAAATCTGTCAAGTGCAACCTTACCGCCTTTTTAAGAGGCTGTAAACCTGCATTTGGCCCTACTTGAATGCAAGCAGCCCTTTCCATTTCCTTTGACATAAAATAAAAGAATGATGACTGGATTTCTTCTTGTAGACCATGTCTAGTGAACTTCCATTTGATGATAAGAGAAAAAAAAATACAAGAGCAAACTTCGGCAGTTGGCACGGGCTTGAATGTTCCTTAGGCAATGCATGGGCTATAATGATAAATACAGTAATAAAGAAAAGGTTAAAAAATCAAAACTAAATGTACAATCAAATATATGTTAAATAGAAAGATAATAGATAAATAGACGTTTCATTTTTCATTTTTTATTTTTATAACAACAGCAGTCCAAAGTTGTTGAAAATCTTTTCTTTCCTTTCTAGTTGATTTTAATGGAAAGATCCCCTTACGACTTTGTAAAGACCTGAAAGGCTCTCAAATTCCTATATAGATGATAAAGGCCCTCTCACCAAAGGTAAGCCCATGAGCCTAAATTAGAGCCCAATATAGTCCCATGCATGGCAGTCATAGATTAGGCTCGGGCTGGATCAGACCATGAGAAGCCCTTTCGCTAACTGAGATATTGTTGTCTTAGAGATGGAAAGTGGCCTAGTCCGAAATTGATCAACAAGGATAGCCCATACTTGGGCGTTGAGGTACCCAGGCACGTATTGTTACTATTTCTCATGTCTAGTTCATCTTTAACTTAGTTTGAGAGAGCTCCTTTTCATGTGTAAGGTTCCGATCCCAAAAATAGAGATGATATTGATTTTCGACAGTAGGATTTAATCACGTGCGGACCCCACCCTATGTATTAACTTCTCACTCAGTCAGTATCTCCTGTTGAAGTGAAGTTAAGGTAAGTTCAAGAGACAATAGAAGAAAAGGAATCACAAGAAATAATACCAAATTTAAAAAATCCACTCATCCTTCTAACAAAAAAATAAAAATAAAATAAAAAAAGATTGTCTCTCATTCCACAAAATGACAACAAAAAAACTACGGTCGTACATGCGACGGGCTGGGTTGGGCTGAGGAATGTCCAGGCCTTGCCCGACTCCAAAATTGTAAGCTTGCCCCGGCCCAAGCCCAGGTCAGGCCAGAAGGTGCTAGCCCGAGACCGGCCCACCAGGAAATGATGAAGCCCAAGCATAGCCTGAGTTAAACTTATATAACAAGAAAAGGAAAAGAACTATTTTCTTATAATGTCCAAGGCTGTAGCCTAACTAGTCTGGTGATATCGCCACATATGGGAGGTCATGTGTTTGAGTCCCCCCGAATCACTTACAATTTTCTGTGTATTTGGGCCGGGCTGGGCTTTGGCACTCTCCGGTTGAGTCCAAGCCCGACCGATATATTAAGCGGTCCAAATTAGAAATCTAAGCCCCACCCAAGTGTACTAGCCTAGGTTGGGTAAAGTAAGTTTACTAAACACAGGGCTTATCGTGATTTGATATTATTGCATTTAAATGTTAACCATACACGCTCATCCATTGTTGTGTAGAGATGACCCAAGACCCATGGCCCGACCCACATATTAAAAATAATAAAGGGAAAAAAAAAACAATCAGTTTGCAACTTTGCCTCCGTATTCATCAGCGGTGAAGCTGCAAATTCGTTTTCAAAAAAGTCCGTATGATGCTAGCAGTTGGGGCAGTAAATAAGGTGTGATGATCTAAATCATTTCTTCCTACAGTAAAAAAAACACTCCTAGCACCAATTTAATGTTCAAATAACAATAAAAATTACAGTACACAAATTTTTGTTGTTGACTGTAAGCACCCTCTGCAATCATTTTCTGTAACATGAAAGGAAAGAATCAAGGTGTTAAGCATTTCTTTTTCTTCCTATTCCTATTTTTCAGTATTTTGACTGGCAGCATTTCTTATTGGGCATGCACGTGAAAATAAGCAGTTCTTTTTCTTCATATTCCTATTTTTCAGTATTTTGATTGGCAGCATTTCTTATTGGGCATGCACGGGAAAATCCCTTTCTACGACTCTAAAGCACGAGATGTTAACGCCGGCATTGATACCAAATGAATGGACCTAACCAATAAATCCTACGACTGATGGAATGCATCAAATCAAGCCGTATGCCTATTTAGGGCCATAACAAACAGTCAGGATTCGTATGAGATCTTTTTTTTTTTTTTCTTTCTTTCTAGAGGTTTTAGCCCTAGACTTTGTGAAGACAAAAAACACCAGACACAAGTTAGGCTCATCCAGATGAAATCTTGAGAAACCTTTTAGCCAACTTAGATATTCCTATTCTAGAGATGGAAAGCATTTTAGTTAGGACTGGATCAATGAGCGAGGTTAACCCACACTCAGCCTTAATTGAGGTAAGCACGCCCATATGGATCAATATTTTCAAGTTGAGTCCATCATGTAATTGGTTTGAAAGAGCCCATTCTGCCCCAACGTATTCCATAATGAAATTCACTTTTCATCTCCGATCCCAGAAACCCATATGATATTTATTTTTTAGCATAGGATTTAATCATGAGTGGACACCACGCTACGTGTTCACTTCTCACTCACTAACTGCTTCATATTTCATGAACTTAACTTACCAGTGAAGTAAAGTGAATGGTTAACTCAAGAAACAATAAAAAGATAGGGGTCAAATTAAAAATATACTAAATCTCGAAAATCACCTCTTCCGTTTAACAAAAATTGTTTTCTTAAAAGGATATTTTCCATGCTACTAAATGACAGGAGAGACTTGGGTTGTCCATGAACCAGGCCGGGCTTGGCCGAGGAAAATCCGAAACGGCTCGACCTCGAAATTAGAAGCCTAAGCCTGGCCCAAGCTTAAGTCAAACCTGAAGTTGTTGGCCCCAGAGCCTAGCCCGCAAGGAAATGAAGAAGCCCGAGTCCAACCCATGTTAGACTTATTGAGCAAAAAATATGAGTTTCTCATTATGTCTTATGCTGGCTCAACCGGTCCGGGGTCATATCACCTTATGTGAGAGGTTATAGTTTTCGGTCGCCCACAACTAACCCCTTATAATTATATAATGTATACTTGGGCAAGGCAGGGATTCCGGATCTCAATCACTATTATAACCGAAATCCCGGCCCGATCCATGAGCACTCTTACGAAAAACAATCTTCTTTTTAAAAGAAAATCTTAAAAAAGCTACTTTCTCGCCTTTTGATTTGACCAAACCTTTACTTTTGTTCTCTATTGCATTAACCATTTACTCCACTTTTGCGGTAAAGTAAATTTATTAAACAATTGATTTCTTCTTATAGACCATGTCTAGTGAACTTCAATCTGATGGTTAGAGAGAAAAAAATCAAAGTAGCAAACTTCGGCAGTTGACATGGGCTTCAATGTTCCCTGGGCATTGCATGGGCTTAAATAATAAATACAGTTATAAAGAAAAGGTTAAACAATCAAAACTAAATGTGCAATCAAATATATGTTAAATACAAAGATAATAGATAAATAGAAGTCTGATTTTTTTTTTCTTAATAACGACAGCAGTCCGAAGTTGTCGAAAGTCTTTTCTTTAGTTTCTAGATGATTTTAATGGAAAGATCCCCTTACAACTTTGTAAAGACCTAAGAGGCCCTCAAATTCCTATATAGATGATAAAGGCCCTCTCGCCATAGGTAAGCCCATGAGCCTAAATCAGAGCCGAATATAGTCCCATGCATGGCAGTCATAGATTAGGCTCGGGCTGGATCAGACCATGAGAAGCCCTTTCGCTACCTGAGAGATTGTAATCCTACAGATGGAAGGTGGCCCCGTCCGGAATTGATCAATAAGGATATCCCATACTCAAGCGTTGAGGCACCGAGGCACATATTGTATCTATTTCTCATATTTAGTTCATCTATAACTTGATTTGAGAGAGCCCGTTCCCCCTGCCTATTCCATAATGAAACTCACTTTTCATGTGTAAGGTTCCGATCCCAAAAGTAGAGATGATATCGATTTTTGACAGTAGGATTTAATCACGTGCGCTCTCCGCCCTGTGTGTTAACTTCTCACTCACTCACTATTTCCTGTTCGGTACACTTACTTTACCAGTAAAGTGAAGTTAAGGTAAGTTCAAGAGACAATAAAAAGAAAGGGATCACAAGAAATAATACCAAATTTGAAAAATCACCTCTTCCTTCTATCAAAAAAACGTAAAAAAGATAGTGTCTCATTCCACAAAATGACAAAAAAAAAAAAGAGTAGGGTAGTACATGTGACGGGTTGGGTTGGGCCGTGGAATGTCCAGGCCCAACCCTACTCCTAAACTATAAGCTTGACCCGGCCTAAGACCAGGTTGGCCCAAAAGTTGCTTGCCTGAAACCAGCCCGCCAGGAAATATTGAAGCCCAAGCATAGCATGAGTTAAACTTATATAATAATAAAAAAAAACCAAATATTTTCTTATAATGTCATAGGTTGTAGCTCAACTAGTCTGGTCATATCACCCTATATGAGAGGTCTTGTATTTGAGTCCTCAGCCCCATGTTCCCTTATAATTATTTGTGTATACAGGCCGTGCTGAGCTTCGGGCTCTCTCCGATTGATGCCAAGCCCGACCAATATATTAAACGGGCCACATAATAGGTCTAAGCCCATCCCAAGTGGGCTAGCCAAGGTTGGGTAAAGCAAATTCACGAAACAGTCGAATTATCGTGATTTTATATCATTGCATTTAAATATTAATCAAACAGGATCATTAATCGTTGTATGGAGCTGACCCATGACTCGACCCAAATATTAGAAAAAAAGAAAGAACAAGAAAAATCAATTTATTCGATTTCAAATGTCCGTGTAAGGCTAGCAATTGGGACATTAAATAAAGTGTGATGATCTGGATCTTTTTTTTCCTACCCTAAAATACTCCTGGCTCCAATTTAATGATCAAACAACAATAAAATTTGCAGTACCAAATTTCTGTGACTCTAGCTCGAGAGGTTGACACTAGCATTGATACCAAATGTTATGAACCTAACCAATAAGCCCTAGCACTGATGGAATCCATTAAGTCAAGCCCTATACCTATTTAGGACCATCACAGAACAACACATATATGTATACATGCACAGAAAAGACCTTTCGGGACAGCATTGATACCAAATGTTATTGACCTAACTAATAAGCCTTAGGCCTAATGGAACGCGTTAAATCAGGCCCTATCAATATTTAGGACCGTAATAGAAACAAACACATAGATGTGTACATGCATGGAAAACTCATGATGGGTGGACAACTAGGGCATGCTTGCGAGTATAGGCCGTTTTCTATTTTTTAAAATGAGGGTTTTCCTAGTTTCAGGTATATACTCAATCCCAGATATAAGGATCTTGGTTTATGAGGTAACAACTTTTAACTTTGTATAGACCCATTCAAGAATCAAGTATTTCATAGAACAAAAGAGATGTTTAGTTTTGAAATCTCAAGATTTGCATAGCTAAGAGACACTTAAACATATACTTAATCATCATGGAATTCACTCTCACTTTTAGACAAGCAAAGACTCGGTGCAATAAGAAAGAAAAGCTTAAACAATCATAACTGAATGGGCAGTCATATATAAGTTAGCTGTAAAGAAAATAGATATATAACTGTCAAAAGTTGTCTGAGAGTTTTCTTTTTCTTTCTAGAGGAGTTTAACGGGAAAATCCTCTTATACTTTGTGAACAAAAACGCCAGACACAAGTTAGGCTCAGCTAAATAAAACCCTGAGAAGCCTTTTAGCCAACTTACATATGCCTATCCTAGAGATGGAAAGTAGTCCAATTAGGACTAAATCAATGAGCGTAGTTAACCAATACTCAGCCTAAATCGAGGTAAGCATGCCCGTACTGGATCAATCTTTTTGTGTCAAGTCCATCATATACTTGGTTTGAGAAAGTCCATTCCATCCCTACCTATTCCATAATGAAAGACACTTTTCATCTATAAGGATCCAATCCCAAAAACGCATATGATATTTATTTTTTAGCGTAGGATTTAATCACAAGTGGGTACCACGCTAATTGTTCGCTTCTCAATCACTAACTGCTTCATATTTTGTAAACTTACTTTAACAATGAAGTAAAGTGAATGGTTTATTTAAGAAACAATAAAAAGAGAGGGGTCAAATAAAAAAAATACTAAATTTCAAAAATCACTTCTTCCTTTTAACAAAGAAATGTTAAAAGGATATTTTCTCGTGCAACTGAATGACAACATAAACTAGGGCTTTTCATGGACCAAGCTGGGCTGGGCTAGGCTAATGAATGTCCAAAACGGCCCAACTTCTAAACTAGAAGCCTAAGCTTGGCCCAAGCTTAAGCCAATCCTTAGCCTAGCCCACATGGAAAGATGAAGCCTGAGCCCGACCCATGTTAGACTTATAGAACAAAAAAAATAAGTTTCTTACTATGTCCTAGGCCTGCTCGACTGGTCTAGTCATATCACTATCTATGAGAGGTCATGGTTTTGAGTCGCCCCATTACTACTCCCTCCCTTATATATAATTATATATGTATATTTGGGTAGGATGGGGATTCTAGATCTCAACCGCTAAGTCCAAATAAAAAGATCTTGGCATGGCCCATCTATTATAACCTAAACCCCATGCCCGACTCAACGCAGGCCAGCCCAATCCATGAGCACCCTTACAAAAAAAAAAAGTTCTTTTTAAAAGAGAATCTCAAAAGGCTACTCTCACCTTTTGATTTGATCAAACCTATACTTTTGTTTTCTCTTGCAGTGACCATTCACTTCACTTCCTTGGTAAACTAAATTTACCAAACAAGTGATTTACTGTGTTTTTGTTGTGATTTGATATTATTGCATCTAAAGAATAATCATACATGCCTACCCATCATTGTGGGGACCAAACCCCCCAACCCGTGACCCGACCAAGATGTAAAAAGGGCAAAAAAGAATCGGTTTGCAAGTTTATTGACTTTTGAGCTGCAAATGCAAGTTTTCCTCCGATTAGGCGTACTTGCAAATGCAAGATTCCCTCCGCTTAGACAGGTGGAAAATTGCCATTGTGACTTTACCATCTATACAAACAGGGTAAAGCAATTCAGTGCAAGCAGAACTTTCTATTTCCTTTAACATAAAATAAAAGAATCGATAGTTGCATATCTTTTTGTAGTCCACATCTAGTGAACTTCCATATGAGGCAACCAAAAATAGAAATTGGATTGGGCTTGGGCATGATTTTTGAAATAGCATAAAATCTGAGTACAGGTTCAGGCTTCAAGTGCCCAAACCAGATCCATTTACTCGACTTAACTGCAAACACATTTATATATAATGTATGGGAAATTTTTTATTGAGAAATATTTAAGTTAGAACTAATTTTTACCTATTATATGAGAACTTTTTTGCGATGCCTAACTAGCAATCCATTCAAACCTAGCAACCAAAAGAGAACCATTTGATAGTCACCAATCTCAAAGATTGGCACACATCCGAATGGACTGAACTATTAGATCGAGGATTGAGTATTTTTTTTAATGTGAAGCCATTAAACTTGTGGTCCACGGATGAAGGGATTAGGGGCATGGTTTTGGGGTCAAATTGGATATTTGATGTGGTCTAACATAGATCTTTCCATCCCCCTGGTCTCATTCCCAAATGGGGCTCACAATTAGCCCCATAAAAAAGTTTTCATATAGTATGTGAGAACTAGTTCTCACCTGAATATTACCGTTTGTTATATACATCATATTATAGATGAAGTAAGTATATTGCATATTATAGATGAAGTAAGTTTATTTCCTTAATTATACCCTTAAAAAACATGCCAAATCCAACAGCAGTTTGATAACTGATCTGTCCAACAATAGTTTGATAACCCGGGTCAACCAGAATTCCATTTGCATATAGGGAATTTACAGATAAGATGAGTTCGAGTAGTGAATCTTATGGGTTCATTCAGTTTGGATTTGGATTTGGGTTTGGGCTTTACCTAAATACAATCTGAATCCAATTTGGTTGCCCCAAATCCCATCCCAACTCTAAAAAAAAAAAAAACCTAATGGGGCCAATTTTTATTAATTAAAGAAAATTTTCTTTTTTAGACATTTTGTCAGTAGGTCTTCATTTATCCTAATTTAACCTCTAAATACAGTATTCTCTCCATATTAGAAAGTAAAAATCCTAATATTATCAAAAATAAATGACAGAAGTTATTAAAGGGAAAAATAAAATTTATTTGATTTTTAAATTATAAGTTCATTGTTGACCCCACTTACTCGAATTTCTCGAGCCGCCCACCGGAGAGGAAGAGGGTTATTTCTTGCAAGGAGAAAGTGGAGAACCACAAAGACAGTCATTCCCAACAAAAGCCGTCGCCGGGAACTTAGTTGCCGGAATTCGCCCACAGAGGTGGTTGTAGCTCAAATTCACCTCCTTCAACCCCGAGATGCTTCCAGGCACCTTCCCAAACACCAAATTCCTCGACAAATCCAAGAACTTCATCGTCTTGGGCAATCTCAATTCCCCCATATCAAACCTCATCCGATTCCCAGCCCCCCAAAACCCCACCAAGTAATCCGTCCTGTTTATCAGCTCCACCGGACTCCCCCAAATCCCATTCTCCGACAGATCTATAAAATCATAGAAGTAAGTCTCCTTTGGTCTCCACTCGCTCAAATTCATCTTAATCCCACACCCCACCAGCTTCAACGAGTAAATGATGGGAGACGAAGTGACCCATGTCGGAATTCTGCCCAAATTGAACCGATTATGCGACAAATCAAGCGATTCGATCCCTTTCACTTCCATTTCAGGAAATGGGTCGACGAGATTGTTGCTGGAAAGATTGAGGTTGAAGATTTTCGTCAGGTTTCTGAAGCTTTTGGGCACTACACCTGTCAAAAGATTGCTTGAGAGGTCGAGAGTATCGAGACTTTTGAAGTTCCCGAGGAAAGATGGGATGTTTCCTGTGAATTTGTTGTGACCCAGTTCGAGATAGATGAGCTTGGTTGAAAGATTTGAAATTGTTGAAGGGATTTCTCCTACTAAGCTGTTTTGGGAGAGTCGCAGAACTCTCAGGGCTGAGAGAGATGAAAGGTCTGGAATTTTTCCAGAGAGGCGGTTTCCGGCGAGGGATAGGAGCGTGAGGTTCTTCAGCCGCCCAATTTCGGCCGGAATCCCGCCGGAAAGACTGTTCTGGCCGAGGTTGAGCTGACTCAGTCCGCCGAGTGCAGAAATGGAACTTGGTATCCTGCCCGAGAACCGATTCCCAGCCAGACTCAGTGCCTCCAAACTTGGTAGCAGCTGCCCGAGGTTGTTCGGCAGCGGACCGTACAGGTTGCCATTTTCGATGTAGATGTAACGTAGATTTCGGAGCCGGGAGAGGAATGTCGGGAAGGTTCCCGATACGTTACGGAGGTCGAAGAAGTAGATGCCGTCTAGGTAACCGAGTTTGGAGAGAGAGGGAGAGATGGTGGCGGAGAGGAATCGTTTGGGATCGGACGAGTTGCCGTAGAGACTCAGGGTCGTGACTCGGTTGTCGACTTGGCACGTAACGCCCGACCAGGTGCAGCAGTCCGTGGCGGGTTTCCATGTAGAAAGCATGCCGGACGGGTCGGCCGTAACGGCCGATTTGAAGGAGAGGAGAGCCGATTCGTCGTCCGGGTGGCATTTGGCGGCATTAGTAAGAAGGAGAAGGGTAGATTGGGAAAGAAAAAGGACAAGGAGCAGAAAGAGACATTGGGAGAAAGGCAGTGCTGCCATTTTGATGTCTACTGGTGTGAATTGAGAGATTGCTGTCTATTTATAGACAAGGGGTTGGGACTAACCTAAGTTTTATTAGTCTATGAGGGGTTTAACTTAGAGAATTATGAGTTAAACAAGTAAAACTTCACAATGAGACAGACCTATTTGAATCCGAATAATTCAAAATAAATACCCTCCAAAAATATGGGATACCCATGAAATTTACATCAATTCAAGCCTTTTCCACTATTGAATTGACTTTTTGATAAAAAAAAAAAAAAGAAAAGTCATTAAAGCAATCTTCTGCATATTCATCACTCTTAATGTCTTACCGCTTAAGATGTTGGGGTCTTAATTCCAGGAGCTGGATTTCAAGCTCCTAGAATTAAGATAAATCTCGTCTTAAATAACAAGTCATCTTAATGCTTAAGACATGTTGGTATTGCGTACCAAACAATCTTATTTAGTTTTTTTGTCTTAGCGCTTAAGACACAAGACATTAAAACCCAAACTTAAGACGATCCAAACATTACCTAAGTCTCTCTCTCTGCTTTTGAGATCTTTATCCAAATTTCACTTTAATGAGGGCTACATCTATCTTTAGATTGATAATATAAAATGTGGTTTCTATATGTATATATATATATATATATATATGATTAATCTGATGATGAGCCTAAATCCAATTAGAATGAAATATTGGTGAAGACGCCCACGTAAATGGGAGATAAATCTTTTCATGTGGTTTTAGATTTTTGAAATATAGGTTCACAAGGTGATCAAAGTAGAGCTGAAAAAGAGTGCCACCACTGCTAAAAGGATAAGAAGGAGCTGAATGGAAAAGGATAAGAAGGAGCTGAATGGAGAATAGCTGGAGCACTTACATGGACGAGAGAGAGAGAGAGGGAGAGCGGTGGATGTGATGGCATAAGTGAAGTTGCAGCAGACGCGGTGGCAATGGGAGTCAAGTCCGGTGGCTGAGAGATCTTGACTTCAACCGACATTTGATGCTAGCCAGGTGTGCTCGTGGACCGGGCTGCCCCGAGCCTCACGCACGACCAGCGCACTTGGGGCGAGCTTGGATTTATTGTTTGAGCCCTTTATTTTGCTGTTCTCACACATACTACACACATGTCCCAATCAATTTGTTTTTTTCTTACCAAACAAAAAGGGGCTAAGCTAGAGCTTGGGACAGTTGTCACGACCCGGGCCCGAGCCGAGCCGTGAAATCCATACTTACTCCCGTAAACCCCGAATTAACCGAAGTTAAAACGAGATCCACAAGGGATATCAATCACAAGAACCTGCCAAATATAAAACTTTTGCGGAAACAATATATATTTGACAATAATAAGTTAACCTTTACATGTATCAAAAGAAAGTCCTTATACATGTATCGTTTTCCATATACATTTAACAATGCTGCATATACAAAATACTATGCAGCTAACCATTGATTACATTTCCAAAATGAATATATGAACATTTTCACAAAACATCATCCCAAAACATTTATCAAAAGCTCGATCGCACTCGGATACCACATCAGATGGTATCCCGCCGGTTCCATTCTATCAATCCTCCTGGAGGAACCGGAGCGGTCTCCTCCGCTGGCGCCGGGGGCGCTGCAATGCCGGCAGGGGCAACCTGGCCTGTAATGCCATCAATAACACTAATGAACACGACGGTTCAACAATGTATAAACAATTCTTGCAATAAAGTATATCAATACATCCATATTGCAATAATGACAATTTCAATACTAGAGTAATCTAGACAGTTCTACAATGACAATAATAGACTATGACAGTAATAGACAGTGACAGTCAGTATACGTGTACCAATTGGCAACTACCATAGCATTCTTAAATTGTATTTCATTCAATTCATTACCATCTTCCCTAAAGGAAGGCTTCAATCAATATCCTAAGATATGATCGGGATTTATTCATTTACCATCTCCCCTCAAAGGGAGGCTTCAATCACTACCCGTAGGTATGATCGGATATATAAGTGGGACTTACCAGTGCCCGGGCCAGGGACACTAGCATCACCACGGAGCTCCGGAACACCCCCAATACCATCTGCTGCAGCAGGATTAGTCATTCATTATTCATTGAACTCACTTGGAGTTCTAATACAATCGCTAGGTAGTGCCAGACTCAATGACCAATAACATTCAGTGCGAAATCCTTTTCATAGATCCAATTCAACTCAATGCCTCCTTTCACGACAAAGGAAAGGAATGACAATGCTATCAATCTCATTAGATTGCTCACAATGACATAATGAGAGTAACATTAACCATACATGGTTTTACTCAACCCCATTTCAATTCTATCTCAATCCTAAACAACCATTCGGGTGTAACCGTTGGTTTCCAAATGCACGTGTTATTTACGATGGACATCACGTTTACATTAATATGTGCATTTCAAGTCCCCTTAATTAACACCCATGGAGCTTAGGCAATGTCCAATTATGGTTCGCTCAATGAACCCCCTTTGAAACCTTACTAATTCTCAATAATCTAGTTTAACCACGATTAGTCTTTGAAATCAATCGGAACGCACTTTTCCTTAAGAGTCGTACTCCAAATTCTCGTAAAAACCCAAAACTCGAAATTCACCGGACTCTAACAGAGTCCCCTAATCGGTCGGACCGTTAGGTCCGATCGATTAGCCAAAATTTTCACTAAATAATGTACCTGGGTCAGCAACAGGTTGGCTCGAGCGGACCCCACTGTTCGCTCGAGCGGACCCCAGCCAGAACGCTGTTCGCTCGAGCCAACTTATTGTTCGCTCGAGCGAACTCCCACAGAAACCTGTTCGCTCGAGCGAACTGCGCAAAGACCCATTTCGCCCCAAACAGAGCCTGGTTCGCTCGAGCGAACTGTGCAGAATTTCTGTCCGAATTCTGTGCAGTTCACTCTCTTCTTCTCCTCTCTTTTCTTAATCACATTCTACAACTTGCATGGTAAAAATGGAACCTCCTGTTCCCCCTCATGCATCATCCATTCACATTCATCAATAACCACCCTTTTAAACATCCCTTAATCACTTCATTAACATTCATAAGCAATCCAAAATCCAATGTAAAATGCATAAAACCATAGCAAATCTATGAACAATTACCATGAACAATTACAATGATTAACATTAATCACAAGCAAGGTTTATACTTGCCTTTTTGAAAGCTATTAGCCAAAACCCTCCTTCAATTAGTTTGGCTTGAGATTAAACCCCCAAACTTCAAACCCTAAGTCATAAAAACAACCAAATGGACTCCCATGAGTCATTGGTGCTAAAAACCACTACTTAATCACTAAGAGAACTTGGAAATCACAAGAGGATGCCATTACTTACTTGTAGTTCAAAGGGGAAAGGTCCTCAAGCTTTCACTCAAGCTCTATACTCCTCAACAATGGTGGATTGCTTGATGGAGAAGATGAAGATGAAGAGGGACTCCTCAAAACCCACTTCAATCACTCCTAGCCTCACACTCAATGGAGAGAAAATGGAAGAGGAAGGGAGAAAATGGAGAGCTCTAGGGCTTGTTGCTTGGAAATGAAGGAGAAATGAACCCTTCACTCATTTGATTCTAATATAAGAGTCTTCACAACAAAACCCCCTCTCATTTCTTTTATTTTCATTTTGAGTCAAATGACTCCTCACTTGGCCCATTTGATGTCAAATGGAATCGCGTTTATTATGAAAGTTGACGTACTCTTCGAGATACACACGTTGGTATCAAGAATTTCCGTATTTGACGAAATACGTATAAATCCGTATTTACGAAAAAGTCCTCAACTCACCTTGTTTGAGTCAAAACTCATTTCAATCAATTCAATTCCATTCCATTAGGCTTAATGTGCCATTAGAGACTGATTTGTCCCTCTTTGGTCATTAACCTTAGTTAATCCAATTATCCATGCTTAATTAGCATTAATCACAATTAATTAAGCTTAATCACGATTAATTCGGGTCGGGGTGTAACAACAGTGGAAGCAAAAAACCGTTTTTTCATTTTCAGAAAAGTTTACTCATCCACCGGACGCTTTGAGATGGGCCAGGCTCGGACTTAAAACTTTTTTTGGTGGCCAAGCTTAAGCCAAGCTCAGATGGCCAGAGTAGGGCTAAGGCCAGGTTTGGGCCTATAGTTTAAAGGTCAGGCGGGGCTTGGATATTGCTTAATCCAATCATACCCATCTCATAGACACCCCTATTTGGTGCATCTCTCTCAGGTTTGGCAAATGGGTTAGGTCGGGTAACCTACATGGTTGATGGTTTATATGATTCGACTCATAAAAACCACGTTCAATGTGAGGTTATTCATTTACGGCATGTTTGGAAATTAGTCTCATCAACTTGAAATAGAGTTTGGTTAAATAAGCGCTAGTACAATTATACCTCTTTATAAATAGATTGTTTCGTACATTTGATTCAATTAGAAAATAAATTTATTGTAATAAAAAAAGTTTTCATGGACAAAGTTGCCTTATAGTTGATGTGGTCTAGTTAAATTTATGACAAAATAGTATAAACAAACTTGTTATATTATAAGAATTATATGGGTAAACTTGTAGAAAAAAAAAGGTCTCTAATTGCCTTGAAATGGTGTGGTATAAATTTGTATTTGAAATTGCGACTGCTCTTTTCTTTACTAAATCTGAAAATACTAACAAACAATATAAGAGTTTGGCCACCTACCATTTACAGCAAGCATTCACATGCACATCAAGTTTGTTACGTTGGATCCAACTAGCCACAGTCCCACACTCAAATGGGTTTTGGCCAACCCGGACTGGGAGTGAAATTTGAATTGAATTGACCGGGTTTGGGTTGGGCTTGACTTGAATTTTGAAGCCACACGAAATTCAAATGTTGTTTAGGTTTGAACTTTGCTAAATTCAACTCTAAGATGAAATCTTCATGGCCAGTCTAGCTTTATGGAGCCCAGGTGGGCCCATGGGTTGTCTCGCACTGTGCCAAGAGATATCATATATAAAGTCGGTTCCACATAGCATGAGAACAAGGAAGTAAACATGTTGGATAGGTTGTGTCCATGTGGATCCATACCTTGGCCAAATATCTATGTATCTATGTCATATTCCATTTGGGGCTAAGCTCAAAGAGCTTGGATCATCAGCTACAACAAAAGTGTCATGGTTTTTAGTTACTGGTTTAAGTTTGGACTACTGAGTTTTTATACCGATAGAATGTGAAGATCTGATGGTGGTAGGGTAAGGGGGAGAATTTTCTCTGACAAGAGGATTGCATGTAGAATCCACCTCTATGGGGCTAACTTGTGTCTACCTATGGTCATTTCAGCTCATTTCACACTTTTATCCCTTTAATTTAGTACAATATCTGGTCTTATACTCATTAAACTTTTACTCATAGTTGAATTAGAAAAAAACAAGGCCAACGGTTAAAAAAGAACTAAAATATAGATTTGTTAAATCAAGAGCTAGCATAATACGATGGAGCTGATTTTTCGGACTACCATTATCCATTAATAGATCTTTTGATCAATCATACCCACAATGATAGAATTGAATCCGAGTGGGTGCTAGACCACAGAAGTACATTGTATGATTAGCTCATGGCGGAGATTTTCTATATGAACGGGCTTACCCGTTTCACAAGACCGCCACTTTAATGTTAGTCTCAAATCTGGACAATGGAGGAGGAGGATTGCTTTATGTTTGGCTATTAACATAAAACTAGTTTACATCGATAGCATACCCCGCCCGCCTCCGAAATTTTCGTTCAAGACAATGCCAGGGCAATTCAGTTAGCGGGCATTTGTTTGTACATATTTACATATGTAAATATTGTAGATGGTGACATTTACGCATGATTATAGTGGGCTGCAAACGGTTCCAATAGAAAATTTCTGCTTTAAGGAGGTTGTCTATGCACATTCTTATTCACACAAAAAGAGGGACCAAATGGCAACGCAAGGACATTGGCCTATGTGACTTTTAGCCAATTATGGGTTACATCCGAACATCTAATTGGAGAATAAAGTTAACTATGGTAGCCCCCTGATTTGACCTTAATAAACCTATTTAAAAGCCCTCCTCTTAAGACTTGTCTCCTCGTCTCCAGTGTCTTAAAATTCACACCTATCGAGATTTGATCAGGTCAATTTTTAGACTATCCAGTATCCACCCACAGGCCTTCCTACCTTCGGCCATTTTTTTTGAGAAATATATTCGCTTGTGTCATGCTTAACTCGGACTCAGCCCTATATCTATTGTCAAGCCACCTTCAACCGGGCAGAATTTTCACCCGCAGGAGCCCCACATGTGCGATTTTCATTCTCCACCATCCCTAAAAGTAAGAAGGAAAATGAAGGGAGGTAAGGGGAGCAAAATTAATTTTACATCTAAATTGAAAAAATAGTGGTGCTACTAAAAACTTTAAAAATCCTACACAACGATTCTTTAAATCCCTTAACCCGTTTCCTTTTGCATGACATGGTCTCTTTCACATAAGAGAGAAACCCTCTAAATTAAAAGTGGTGCTATAAAATCCTACACAACGATTCTTTAAATTCCCTAAGCCGTTTTCTCTTACATGACATGGTCTCTTTCATACAAAAAAGAGAGCAGGCTTTTTTTCCCATGACTGAATTTTCTCCTTACACCTAAAACAACCGAGAGAGACGGAGTGGAAGTTGATTGTAGTATTATTTGAACCCGTCTTTAATTTGGGTCAATTATATCGTCTGCTACATGTAAAAAGCAAAGAAAAAAGGGTCTGCGTTAAGGTCCTTGGGTTTCATATCAAGATCCCAAATTCCCAATGCCAAGATAATATATTAAACACCTTAAATACATTGAGCACATTACATTAGTGTAAGTAAAATTATAATATGTAAGTAATTTAACCCAATCTGGGTACGGGTCAGTGCCTAAAATTTATAAAATTGCATAGCTATGGATGTTGTAACCTGCAACCTCATGATTGCGACAATGAACATAAATGTAATTACACCTTCAGGAATCTCCATCTATACAATAAGGACCACCAGAGATGGGGCCCAAAGTTACAGAGCTTCATGGTCAAAATATTGAACTTAAAGATCAAGAAATGCAGTCACCTGAGACTCGGCACCCAATAATATATTGCCCTAATTGCTCTGTCTAGTCAGCCATTATCGTCTTCAGAAGGCGTCAAATTGGACCATTACAGCTCATAGCACAAATGGAACGGTCTGGATCATCCACTCTAAGAAGTGTTGAGGTGTCCCACATCTAAAGTAAATAGGACCATCCATCATATGAATGGTCCTGACAAAACATGGCCCCACATGATTATATTCATGACCCATCTCAAGATCTGTTCTCTGGAGCTACTTCTCTTTGTTTTATCAAAAGCACATAGAAAAAGCCCACCCCTTGAGACGGAGCCATCCTTTTGGAATCATGTATCACTAGGCTTTTCAGGAGCCTTTGTTTATATCTCCCAACTTGGAAAAAACAGGAAACAAATCAAAAGCCCATGAACCCTCTTGCAAGCTATCTCCAGGTTGGCAATCACACCTTCCAAATCTTTCTAGCATATGAAAATTTATGAACTTTGTGGAGATTGAAAGCCCCAATGCCCAAAACAGCTGGAAAGGCTGAAACAAACCACCCATAGTCCCATACAGATATGAACAATGATTTAATGCTGGTGATGGTTTAAGTTACCATACAAGAAGAAGCAGATCTTCACCTTTGGGACACACTTTTCATCAAGGAAAGCCATTTGATCGATCAAATCCTTTCATCTTAGATTCGTGCTGGGCTCGAGTTCCATCTTGATCTGAAGGCTATATTCACCATTGAATCTAATCACCCGGATGACATGATTCAATCGAATGGTGAATATCACTCTTATGTGAGTGAAATCAGGCCTACCACTAATTAATCATGCAGAAGTGATGAAAACTAGCACCACAGAAGATATGCTGATGGTAGCCTTCTATACTGTCACCAGCATTGAATCATTTCTGAGATGAAAGATGCTAAACATAAACAAAAGAATGGATGGCCCCAAGTCCCAACCGCCCTCCTCTTATAAAAGAGGAAGAAAACAAAACTCAAAAGGCAAAAGCTTGGATAAGTCATTCAGCATCATTTAAGCATTTCCATAGCAGCACTAAAAACAATGGTTTGCTTGAGAATCAAAAGTACAACCTTCCAACCTACCATGCATTCATCACTACCATATTGATTTGTAAATAAACATAATGAATTATGAATTCATACATTCTTTTGTGATATGGTACGAGAAGCCTGCAACTTGAAATGGAGTTAACACTCTTCCTGTTGAATTTCAATACAAACATCATTTTACCGTGATTCAAATTGATTCTGACCAGAAAGTTTATAAAAAAAACCATTGTGTTAAAATTACCAGATATTCCAGAGTGTTTCGATTGAATAAGAGAATCTTAGTAGGAGACTGTTAAATGAAAATCAATTTTCATGTGATTAAGAGTTCCATCCTCACCATAGAAAAAAGCAGTCAGAATTCTAGTTCTTTCTCTATGCATAACAAAGATTTTATAAAATCTCTCTTTCTTGTAAAGCATTTGCTATGTATTGCATTTACAATACATAATTGCATGACAATGGCCATCCACCACAAAAATACATATATACAGCATAATTTTTATATTATCATCGCAAATTCAAATTGAGTCGATCAACTGGTTGGCTTAAGTTTTAAAATTATTTCCAATGCCATTTTTGCTCATTTTCAAGTCACAAAATGGACTGCAACACCAGAAGCAGACATATGAATGTACAGAACATCTCATTTTACACATTCTAGAATATATACCCAAGCTCCCCAGTGAAGCTCAGTCAAATCAGGGATTGGTAAAACTCTTAAAGATAACAAACGTATTCTGGGAATGGGGGACTCGAATAGAGCATTGATAATGACATAAAAAGGAGTTTAGACTTATAAGATTAATGGTTGTTCTCCTTCCTAACTAAAGCCAATAAGATTAATGCAATAAAATACGTGAAGAGTTGCTCATGCATCCCACCCCACAGTGGTTGTTAAATTGCTTAAGAGAACAACCATGAGAAAAATGAGAATGGGGAGGTAGACGCATTAGCAAAAGCAAAGGTTTCAGGACATCACGAGAAAAATGATGCTTGGGTCTACAGTCATTTATTTTCTAATGTAGCAGTCGATGAATTTAATTATAAAGATTGGGAAACAATTTCCTAATACTGACTTCAATAGAAACCTTTTGAAAATCTATTCCCAAAACAAACAAAGCAGGACAAGGCCAATGCAAAACAAAAGAAAGTAGTTCTTCTTCTGTTTCTATGCAATCTAATGAACATAGTGCATGGCTTAGACTTCAAAATCAATCACACTTCAAAACATACTTGGAAATGAAAACTACTCCTTTTAGTCAACCAGCAAATGCTTCAAACAAGAACCATCCTTCGTCTCACGGTCTCACCATCTTTTATAGGTTAGAAATTGCTACATTCACAAAAACACCCACCTCAAGAAAAAGAAAAAGCAAAATTAAAAAGACCAACCCACATCACATATCAATAACAGGAATTCAACAATACAAAGAAAGTGGTCACTTTACAACTCCACAAACATAAAAAAAGCGTGGCAATTTCTCTATCAGACCCTACAACAGCTGAATTTCAGCAACTTACCTCACATGCTTCTATCAATTGATAAGACATTCTTTTTCTTTTTTTTCTTTTTTTTTTTTGGTGTAGAAGTGATAAGACATTCAACAAGGCAGTAGACTGAAACAAAGAAACAGATAAAAATAACAGAGAAGCAGGAGAGAAAACCCCAATAGAATTAATATCCTTAAATAACTAGAATCCCATATTCCCATCAGACCTTGTCTCCTTGAAAATGCTTCAAATTCTAAAATTCCAAGTGCTTTTTTAGACTATTCTAACAAGAATTCCACAGATTTGTAATTCTACATGTAAGAATTCCTCAAGTCATAGAGAGCACGCAATAATTCTACAAGACCATAGAAATTGCAATAAAAAGCCTAGTTTCCACATATAATCCAAACACAAATTTCATTCATACCCAAATGCTATAATTCTCTCAAATATCCCAAAACAAAGTTCAAACAAACAAAACACATGACATTGGCAACAGATAATCATCCAAATTTAAGTAAAGAGAGAACGGCCCCAATTCAACCCAAGATCTGTGATGAACAAAAGGGCATCAGATTCTAATAATCTTTGCAGCTCTGATAACTGGATTGGCCTTAGAGATGGCTTCTCTGCCGGCGGCTTTGTAATCGAAAGAGCAGTCGTGGGTGTCGGAGTACCGATGCCGGCCGCAGAAGAGATCGCCGCAGCGGCACCGGAAACCGGTCAGACCAACCCTTTTCTGGCAGCTAGTGCAACGGTTCGTGAATCGAACCGGCCGGGGAGACTCCTCTTCGGGCTTCTGAGTGTCGGAAACATCGGCGCCGCTGGAATCGACGTTGGCCGGAATTTCAGGCCTTTCAGGCATCTGGGGTGGAAATTCCGGGACCGGTTTCAGGAAGGCTGATGAAGACGTAGCAGAAGAAGAGGAAGATGATGAAGAAGAGGAAGATGAGGGTTTAAGGATCTCGCAATTGGTTTCATCTTTCTCAATTTTCCAGCTTTCTTGTGCCATTTGCGAATTGGAGGAAATCAAAACAAACCCCAAAAATTCTTTTTCTCAGAAAACCAAAGAATCGAGCAGGAAGGAAGCGGAATTCGCAGATGGTTTCAGAGCTGAGTATGAGAGAAATACAAGAAATTCAGAGAACTCATCATAAATGATGAAAGAAAGGAACGATCTTTTCAGGAAATCTCTAAAATCCTTACAATTAAGGTAAGAGACGATCGGATTCCGAAGAAATCAGAGATGGGTATTTTGAAGAGAGCTTAAAATAGAAAAGCTTGCGAAAAGTCTTAAAATCGAAAAAGATACAGTAACTCTTTCAAGGAATTGAATGAAAATCAAAACCCATGGAGGATCAAGGCCTAAGAATCGAAAGATCGAAGCTTTATCTCTCGAAAAGAATCAAATCGAGAGAATTCGAAAAGGGGTGGTGGGTTTTGAAGCAAGGATTCTGTAAAATCCGACGGAGAAGGTCGGATTTTTTTTGGGCGGGATTTGAGAGGGATGGTTGGGGAGATAGGTGATCTTGAGAAGATAACGAAGGAGGGGTCGATCTGGGTCGATCGGATCGGTGAATCGCAGGAAGGGGCCTGAAAATCAGGGAGAAATGAGAGGAAGAGAAGGGAGGAGGAGGGCTTGGAGAGGAGAGGAGGAGAAATAGCCTGAGTAAAAGATGAAGAAATGGAAGGTGTTTTTCCTATCTGTTGCCTGTGGACTTTGGAAAGTCCACAAGAGTCCTTTCAGCCGTACACGTGGCCTTGTTGTGAGCTGAAATGCTATCTCAGGGTGGGGCCCAGTTCAGATGGCCAATGGTCAAAAGATCACGTTGCAGAGCAGACACTTCTCCTCAAGTGGGAAGGGGAGTTTACAATTTTACATGCAACTGCCTGCTTTTTTTTATTAGAAAATTACCAACAACCCCCTGCCTATTTTTATTTTTACAAATAACCACTTCATTTTTATTTTTACATCAAGGGTTTGGGGCCATGATAGCACCACACGTGCGAGGGAGAGAGTTAGGCACGTCAAATGGGCCGGGCCGTGACAAATCAGTCAACGGCACGGCCCACAGGGCATGGCCCGTGACATGAGTTGTGCTAGGCGGAGGTGACTGGGCCCATTGGCCCGGCACGCCTGGCACGTGGGTTGTCCCTTGCGGTCAGCCAGGTACGGCCCACCTGGCTCGCCCAAAAATGACTATTTTTTTAAAAGAAATTATTTATTTTAACTCTCCAACAGTCATATAAAGGGTATTTTGTGTCATTTTTAATTTTACAAAGTCTATAAATACTCTAACCCTTCCATTTTTTTCTTTTTATAAAAGTTTTATTTACCACAAAAAAAAATAAATACCAAGGATGTCAATCATTATATAACAGGTGGGCCCATTGTGACAAAATCACTGTGGAAATTGGGCCCAAATAGAATACAAACTTCTTCTGTGCATTTTTTATTTTGGCACGTACCAAACATCACTAGATGGCTTTATTTGGCTAGGTAAGCTTGAAAATAGGTTGGGAACTTGGGTTTAATTGAAACCAAACTTAAATTACATCCATTTCTAATATTCTTCTCTAGTCCGGTCAATAGTTATTAATTTATAATGGTTTTCCAAATATATATATATATATATAATGTTACTTTTACTTTTATTATGATTATATTATCCCATTAAAACACAATCAGCTAAGTATAGTTTGGTCTCTTCACTTGTGCCTCAGACCATGGATCTCGTCTTGGACTCACAGGTGTCTTTGGAATGTGTCCAATCAGATATTAGGTAACAACCAACCAATGGCTTTTAGATGGCTTTGTTTGGCCAGGTAAGCTTGGAAATAGGTTGGGGACTTGGGTCTAATTGAAACCAAACCTAAATTTATTGACCTAAATTACATCCCTTCCTAATATTCTTCTCTGGCCCGGTCAATAGTTATAAACTTATAATAGTAATCCAAAATATATATATATATATATAATGTTACTTTTACTTTTATTATGATTATATTATCCCATTAAAACATAATCAGCTCTAATTATAGTTTGGTTTCTTTACCTATGCCTCAGACCATGGATTACGTCTTGGACTCACAGGTGTCTCTTTGGAATGTGTCCAATCAGATATTAGGTCCCCACCAACCCATATATATATATATATATATATATATATATATATATAGCCCTAGCCATAATAAATATAAATTTAGATGAGAGAATAAGGCTTTTTAAAAAGATTTTTTGTTGATCGGCCCTTTAAAGGTAAAAAATAGATGGTTGCCAGCTTAGCTAGAGATGGGTGCTGAATGGACAGTATCACCCCCATTACCTGAAGGCTAAAGCTACTTACTAGGGTGATCAGGACCATTGATTTGGTAAGCCACAATCTTACATGGGCAAGTGTAAAATCTTGCTGATCTTTCACTCCCTCTTAATTCTTGAAGACTAAGATCATCCCACGATCCTTGATTCTTCTCTTGCCAGATCATTGGCTATGATCACTCAAGATGATTGCCATATGCGAGGACAAAGATCTTAGGGATGAATGAGTATCTTATAATGTAGCTATAGTGCACTAAATGATACTAAACCCACTGATTATGGCCCATTCATGTGAGGTTGGATGTAGACCACTTGATGAGTGGGCCACCTCTTGGGAATTCATAGTTGTGATATCCCTCATCCTTTTCAAATGATTAGAAAGAGTTTTTGAACACAAACCAGAAAATGTGTTGCCTACAATGATGATTGGAACACTTTTAATTTTTATTTTTAATACTGATAAGAAAAAAAAAAGGAAAAAAATGTGAAGGAGGCCTGCCTGGCCCAGCATGGCTCGACCCGCTCCAGCCCAGCCCATGGCGGGCTGTGCCGTGCTAGGGTTTTTCCTTAGTGGGCCAGGCCGTGCCGGCCCGTCAGATGGGGTGGGCCGAGGTTGGAGCAGGTCGTGCCGGCCGTTTGACATGCCTAGAGAGAGCAAGCACACACAGAAAGAAGCCCATGTAAGCAGTGCGAAACTAGGCAATTCCCCTTGGGAGCCACTAATTTTAAAAGATTCAAATTTTATATAATAATAGGGGGGTTTTCGAAACTTCTGAGGGAGGGCATGGCCCCCTCAGCCTCTACATATTCTGCCCTTGCCGGATAAGTGGGAAGGAATTTTATATAACAATACGGGGGTTTTTGAAACTTCCGGGGGAGGGCATGCCCCCCTCAGCCTCTACAGGATAAGTGGGAAGGAAGCCCACACACATGAGCCCACACAAGTGGAGACATATAGTATATTCTAGGGTTGAACCTGAACAGTGGCGGACTCAAAAATTTTATTTCACATGAGCGAATGATGTCCATAAAATAATTTTCTTCATCACTTGGTATTTGAGGGAGGTGACAACTTATTTCTCATGAGGCATGGGTCATTTGGCCACAGCCTCTTTCGGAAATTTTTTTGTGGAGGGTGAATGTGCCTCCAGTGCCCACTACTTGAGTCCACTCCTCACTTGGGCAAAGTGAGATACAGACTTAATACAGACTTACTTACCAACTAGCGACCCTAGTTCTCGATAGCCACCTCTATTAATTTGAAATTGTCAGGTTTTATTGTTTCCTTTGCACTGTAAATTCGAACTGCGCGCTACTCCAACTCACATACCCATGTTCCAACTGACTTATCTACAACTTATATGACAAAATCTTAGAGTTTATATTTTTGCAAAGAATTCTAACTGAAATTCAGTTATAAAATTTAATGTGACAGGAATTTCTAAAGCAATGTTAGTTAGTGTATTTGGAATTTCTTTGTTTTATTATTGAGTCTTTTTGTATATACCTTATAAAACATGAAAATGGGCTCATGTGGTTTGAGTATTTAGTACACACATCATTGTCTTTTCATTTTAATACCTTTCATATATATCTCAAAATCAATAGTCCTAACAAGAATGAGCAACCACCATGAAATTTGTGTTGAACTTTTATAAATATGTCAATTTTGCCCTGCATATATTAACAAACATAAGTGTTATTATTTATAAAAATACCATTATTTTTATCTCAAGTCCTGACAGTTTCTTTATCAATAGCAATCTCATGCACACGATGCTTAAACATGTGTTTTGAAACATTAATCATCTCATCGGTTGTGCATGGATTGGGTCAATTATAATCAATTATAAGTATAGTTGTTGATTATCATTAGTTTACTTTGTATTTAACTAAAATGAGCGGGTGCGCCGTGAAAATAATTAGTTTAAGGTGGGTCACTCTCTCCTACTAAATGTACTATATTAACTACCTTTTTTTATTTTTTTTGGTGGGGATACTATATTTAACTATCAATGCTACAGTTTTAGAGAAAGACAAGTTCAAGATTTGAAATTATGCATATAGGGATAAAAAAGAAAAGGGGTAAGTATCATTTCACTTTTAAAAGTTGTGGTGGCAGCAAGGCTGTTGATTTTGAGGACATGAAAGATATTTAAATGACAAAGTAGAGATGTATCACTAAATATTAAAACAGCAATAGCCTATTTACATAACCTAAAAACCTTAGGATGTATATATATAAGAAGAAGTCTTTTATTGCTAGAATTGTAAGAATCCAATGCCTTAAAATGTTACTTTTGGCCTTTTAGATTATATGAATGTGGTCCGTTTGAAATGATATTTGCATAATTTTGCCTTGTAAGGGAATAGTTTTTTCTTTACTTTTTTTTAAGATCAATTCTCATTTTTCCATACATTGTACTCACACACTAAGTGGTGTATTAAGTTTTGATTTAATTTAATCACAATTAAAATCCAAAATTTAATTTATATTAGGTTAGATTTAAGAAGTTTTTCATTTCTTTCGTAGTAAGATATGTCAAATTTCAGGGATACCAAAGTCAGCAAAAAAAATTTATAAGGTCAGATTTAACTAATTTGCCAAGATTTGGCCTTTGATTGTGAGTCAAGATGATTGACTACACTTTTATATTAACAAAGATAACTTATTTGTAAAAGTTAAAAAGGCAAGTTGTTATTTGTATTTGTCAAAGGTAACCCATTTTCGATTTGGTGGAGTGGCATTAGCCATGGGTTTGCTCCTCAAATCTTGTGTTTAAAACCATTCCAAATTTATTAGATATATATTTTTGTGGGTTTAGCAGCGTTACTCGGAAAAATTAATCATGTTGGGTCAATGACATGCGGGATACAAACAGGAAAAAAAGGGAAAAATTGTTTTTCTTCAAAGGTACTGGTCGTTATCCATGAGTCATGCAAAATTAATGGAAACTTTTGGATGCATTTACTCATGGGCTGTTCCAGCCCAGCCCAGCCCACGTTTGGCTAGATTTAGTCCTGTTTCTAGGCCTGTGCCTAATTTTTCTGGTACAATTTTCAAATGGGCCTGGCCTCATCTAATATTATCTTAGGCTTGGTTCAGTTCAGCCCGACGTATTTAAAACAATAAGGTGCATAAAATCTGCAAATGGGCTGGGTCTGGGCCAGACTCACAGGTCCTGAGGAAGCTGGCCTAAATGTAAGGCTTGAAGCCCTGAACACTATATGGGCTAGGCTTGGGAACATAGTAAATGCAGCAACTAGGGCCAGACCTTTGAGGAATTCACTAACCCAACCTGATCAAAACTATGAATTCTAGTTGGGCATTTTTCTGGTTTGCGTCGCGTTTGATCCAGTTCCATGGTTTTAGTATTTTGGATATAAGAAAAGCTGGGCATATTAACACAGGTTAACTAGGGTTTGGCTTGGGCCTTGGCTCTTCTGCACTTTTATTAGGTTTGGGTCAGATTCAGACTTGACCTTGCACAAGTTGCACCCTTTAAAATGCTGCTGGTTGCAGCTAGTCTAGCGGATATCTCCCAGTGAATCCGACATTTTTGGCCTATGACTGGTTAATTCAAATTGACAATACTTCCATGTTGTATTTGTAAGTTTAAAAGTTTTTTAATTTTTTGGTGGTGCAATTATTCATCTTGGACATCTTGCTAATCCTTTTAACTAAGTTTTACTAAGACAACAACGAGTTTTTCAGTTGGTTACAAACCTTGCATGTCACTCGGCCTCAGAAATCCATATCTGATTATGCCACTCTTCCCATGTGTGTGTGAGCTACTTATCTCACTTCGAGGGCTACCTTTCGCATGAAGAGGGCTACCTGTCGCATGAAGAGGGCTTCCTTTTCCCACTTGTATGTGCTCTTTTGGGTCCCAGACACTTAGATGCGGTACCAAAAACAAGTAGGATTTAGTATTAAATTAACAATGAAGATATTTGTTGTGCAATTCTTTGACCTGACACATGTCTAACCAAGCCCATTTGGTAACTTTAAAAATAAGCCCTTATTTTCTAACTTCTAGCTTATTTATAAATTTAGGTGTTTTGTAAACCTCCAATAAATCTTATAAAAATTTAGTACTTATTTAAAATTTAAAGCTTTTGCCTCTAAATAAGTATGCTAAAGGGGGTTGCTTTTTTTTTTTTTTTTTTCTCTATAGCTTTTTTAGGTAAAGTGGATGGAGTTAGATAATACAAAGTTCATGTGTTTGGATGAAAATAACTTTATAAAGTTTTCAAAATAATATAAATTGAGGGTTTTATATAGTAATTCTAAAAGGTGGGCCTCGATTATCTAATGAAATAAGATCTTTTATTTTATAGTTTTGTCAAACACGCTAATTATAAATTAAAACTTAAAAGACAGAATTTTTATTTTATACTTTAATCTAATTAGCTCTTATTAAATACATTAAAGTTTCCAAACGGCTTCCTACAATGTTCACTTTTATTGAGCCCAATACTGGACATTTCATAAATCAAAATGGGTCGTATCTTTGACCCTCGTTGAACTCGAACCACTGCATGTCAGCAGTTTGGTTCAACCAAAATTGTTCACCTTCACTTGAACCATTCCAATGGCTAGCCCAACTTTAATGACAGTGTAAAAAAGTAAGTAAGCTTTAGTCCTAATCATTCTCTAATTACATTAGATAAATTTGTGTTAATGATGTGTTTTCTTTAAGTATCATTGAGTTGCGTTTTCGTAAACACATTTTCCCACTAAATCATCCATCGAGTCAAGCCAATTAATCAAAAACAAGAAAAATTAGTTACAAAATTATCTAGGCTGAGTGCGCGGAAAAAATTCTTCATATGAAGTTATACAGATGGATTTTGTTTAGGTTGAGTTCCAATTTGGGTCAGGCCAAGGTCTGAACAAATGGGTGAACCCAAAACTCGAAAATAGGGTTTGATTACAGCGTGAGTTTGTGTATCCAGGTAGGAATTACTCCACCTAAGGGGTCATTTGCTTGCACTAATCTACTTTTGCAAATTATTTATAAGCGTAATCATTAACGTCATCACGTAAGCCAGGGGACTGGGATCCAAGTCGGAAAGTAACCTGCATACGTAGGAAGAAAGCATGCACAAGAAGATAGGGCATACCGACACGTAAGAACTGTTACTCTTTACCACTTGGGTAAGAAGCCGTTTTCTTCCTTACTTAAAAATACGCCGGGTGAATCAACCATATTTTCTAGTCTATATCAAGCCATTATAAGATCTTTAAATCATCACTGTCAAAACAGAATAAATGGGAAAACTGACAAAAGAATAAATTACATATTGGAAAATAGGTCATAACTTGGTCAATATTAATGAGTCCATTGACTTCAAGGATTTTGTGTTGTCACCTTTTATTTCTCCTGATGGGCTTTCAATCAAAAGAAACATTAAAAGTAAATTGATTAGGACTTGGGTGCTTGTCTTAATGTTTCTTTTTTTTTTTTTTTTTTGCATACACGAAAGTGGGTCTATGACAGTGGGGTAAATGTTATAGTTGATTAGGACAACAGTCCAAGATTAAGGATCATTTCTTTGGATTAAGGGACCAACTTAAAGTATAAGTGAACAACTTCACTCTAGATTGATGATCATGTCCTTCCATGTGGAGGCCCAAGCTGCATTAAGTTGGACTCTGGCTTTGTTTTTAAGCATGGCGGCTGCCAGGCTGGACCTCGGCCTAATTATATGGACTGATAGTTAAATAAGCTGGCCTATGTTTGCTTTAAGGACCTGGCCAACATTCTCAAGTTAAAGACATATATAGATTTTGGAATGGGCTGTGCCTATTCTTGACTTTAGGCCCATGGGGTAAATCCAAATGGGTTTAGATTCACAGATCGACCCTAATCTAGATTTATTTAAAAAATTAGGCGAGTTATCTAGGCTCTACTCTAATTACCGGACCCATTTAAATGCGGATTAGGTTTTCTTGGCCCGTGACTGACCCATATTATAGCGGAATCAAGACATGCAAGTCAGATGATTCAGGTCGAGCTAATAGGTCGGGCCAATTATTGCCACCCCTAAATAGAACTATGTTTATTGCATAGTTTGAAGAGTCACGAAACGCGGCCCAACTCGGCAAGTTCTCAAATCGAATAACTTAGAACATCTGACCGAGCCCACGTTGAACAAATCAGACCCCATTCAACTCGCCCTACTTGACAATCCATTGAGTTGAGTCGACTCACCTTGACCCATGATCCAGCCAAGGTGGCCCACCGTAGGTCCTAACCCAATCCATTAAATTGCAAAAGTACAAACACAGGTCTTGCCAAACTCCTAGTTGAGCGCGGTCCCCTCCATTTTAAGATCTACCCAATGTGTTTTTATGATTTGCATATCTACTCTACTCAGCTGCATTTCTAATGGTCTATGAGCCTCTGCTTGTCCTTTTCTGTTGCTGATTTTGCAGGCTATTCAAGTCTCGACCGTAGATGATTTCATAACCCTTTATTACGATCTTGATTTTACTGAGAGGCCAGATTCGATGGCTTTAAATTACCCCATCAGAAGCAATTTATTGCCATCCAAGTACAGCCCAAGTTTCATTTATTTGATCAGGGTGATTTCTGATTCATTGAATGCCATAATCACATAATAAATGATTAGGGTCAGTTTCTAATTAATTGAAGAGAACACCAATTTGTTAGGCTCTTATCAATGATCTCTTTTTCCACAGTTGAGAGAACACCAATTTGACCAGTTCTTACTATTAGATTGGTTTGGTATTACAAATAATAAAATCATCATCAAAGGGAGAGCACAAACCAAAACATGAGTTGGGTTTTGGTTAAGGTATACCAAACCCAACTCGTTGCCATTGATACTCCAAGGCTTACCCAATGCATGGAGTTATCACAGTTTCCTTTGCCTTTTTTTGCCCAATTAGTGGACTTGTCATCAAAGTGATTGCACAAAAAGGGATGCTTTTAGAACTCTGCACAAACTTTACCAATGCCAATTTACCATGCATCTAGTCTCAAAAAGTTAAGGGGCTGTTCGTTTGCATAGAATTGTATTTTGATAAAATGTTTTAACACTCTACACAAGAGTGTTAAAGATGTGAGATGGAAGAATACAAGGTGAAAATGTAGATATAGATGAGACCTTGCTAGTTTGACACTTTACTAATACAGTGAAAGTCAAGTAAAGCCTCAATTGTTCAGACAAAATGTCACATTAAAGGTATTTTAATTCAAAACTTCCTCTATTTTTTTTAAAATAAAGTCCAAAAGCAATTACTTTTATCCACTAAAATACAAAAAAAAAAAAAAAAAAAAACTCTACTTTCTTATACAAAAAGTAAAAAAAAATCCATAACAAACAACTGAAAACAAAATACCATCATAACTCACTTATATTTTATTATTTCTTTAAAATCAATTTTACTTTACTTGACTCTATTAATAGAGTTGGCAAACTCCCAGGTCCGACATCCAAGAACGGCGGCCATGGACAATGTCGGGGAGAAAATAGTCCACACGTCGGTGAATAAAATAATAAAAGAAACAAAGATAGTGGGAATGACGAAATCACGTGTTTAAGAAAATCAAGGATTAGCGAAATCACGTGGGACGAACTATGACCATATTTAAATTTAGTGCAACAAAACAAACACAGGCACAACAAGGATTCAAACGTTTAGATTCCGAAGTGGGGCCCATCAGTCCGTTCGCAAGGATGGTCCTACCAGTCAGTGTCTGGATTGGATTCCATCCACTTTCTTGAGCCCTTTGCCAGGTGTGGTGAATAATATCATAGCACTGTTTATGGGCCTTGGTGAATAGTGACTATCACATACAAAAATAAATTATAGTTCAAAGACTAATGCCATGAAATACATTATACATGATGAAAATAAAAAGGGTATTAGGGATGAAGTACATGAAGAAAATAAGAGGTTTACCAACCATTCATTTTGGTCATGTTTGACACAATGAAAATTCAAGGGTTCTTCTAGTTTTTCGTGGAAAATTAACCTTAGATAATTCTATTTTTGAGGATTGACCTTCATAGGATCCTTAAATCTCTAATTGTATGGATTCATACATTTGTGTTGATTCTCTCACTTACACCCATTAATATACACTAATGTAAATGTTAAGTCCTCAACTAAACAAATCTTCAATAAAAAAATCCCTATTCCAAAGGCTATTAAGAATCTTCAAATATGTAAATTTCTCAAGGACTACTAACCTCTTCTCAAATGAACTGATATAATGAATAACAAAACTAGCAATGTTCAAGGCATGGGCGTACCCACATATATGGTATGAGACTGGTAGCCCTTATCAGACTTGGGCCCACCTCCAAAACACGCATCAAAATCTTGGTTCCGCCTCTAAAACCCAATGAAAATTCAAAGTCTGCCTCCAAATTCATATGAAAAATTCTGAATTTTCTTGTAAAATCCAACTTCGTGCTTGGGTCCATCCAGCCAAACGAAAATCCCGGGTGCACCATTGCTTTGTGGCACACGTTTTGTTTGTAATCCAAGTTACACAAACCTGCCCTCCATAAACATGAATTAACAAGTCCCACAAATTCAGCCCCACATTTTTTGTGCTTTGAATCTTTATTACAAGGAGTCCATTTGTCATACCTTCATCGTCTGCAACCATCCAAAAATATCGGTTAATAAGAGAAAGATTGGGAATCCTCCGCAGCTGAAATACTAAGGTGATTCTATTTGCATCTCTATTTTTATTGGACACACCCACTTTTAGAAGAAAAAACAAATTTACATGAAAAAGGAGTGTGGGTGTTCCCAGCAAAATTGAAGGTCCATGTAGAATTTCCCTTAATACTAAATACTAAGCAGCTCAAACTAGTGGCCCCACCATATATCCAACAATCTCAGCCGTCCAAACCCTCAGATGATCGCGGACCGTTGCTTTGTCAAACCTACTCGAACCATCGGTCAAATCAACGCGTTTTAAAGACTCTCAAACCGCCCTCGCGCCTTGTTGGAAGGGAAGAAACACGAGAAGAAGATGAAGAGCCCCAAGAAATTCCAGCTCTTCTAGAAATTCCCCTTCCCCTCTTTCTTTCCTTTCCTTTCCTTTCCTTCCTCCCCAAGAAATCTCCCTCCAAAACCCCTTCTACACAACAAACGCAACCTCAAATCTCCTTCTCCAACCGCCATGGACCAGCAATCTCCGCCGTTGGACCTCAAATCTCTCAGAGCTGTCTCCGTCCTCGGCCGTGGAGCCAAAGGCATTGCATTCCTCGTCCGGACAGAGTCTGAAACCCTAGCTCTCAAGGTCATCTCGAAGAGGTCGATCGAAAGGAGGAAAAAGAGACTCGACGTCGAAGAAGAAGAAGAAGAACAAAAAGATTGTTTTCGTCGGATTTGGTTCGAACGAGAAGTGCTTAGTTCTCTTCATCATCCTCTGCTTCCGAAGCTTCGCGGATTTGTTGTTACCGAAAAGATTATTGGATTTGGTATCGAGTACTGCTCTGGAGGAAATCTCAGCGATCTACGGAAGAAACAGTCGGAAAAGATGTTTTCTGACGACATTATACGGTGAGAATCTGAAATAAGTGGAATCGGAGCGGATCGGATTGATTTTATTTGAATTTCATCCGATCTTCTTTTCTGATTGGAAATCTCGCTCGAATTTGTAGATTCTACGCAGCGGATTGAGTCGGATCTCATCCGATCTTTGTTTCCCGTCGGAAATCGATCTCATTTCGGTTTTTTCAGCTTACGAATTTGCAGATTCCGATTTTCGTTTCTGATCGGGAATCTATCTCTCCCATTCATCGACATTGTTCGGTGAGAATCTGAAAAACTGGAACGGATTGACTCGGATCGTTTCCGATAGGAAATCTCTGTTTCTCTTTCTGTAATTTTGAATTTGCAGATTCTACGTAGCGGATGAATCGGATGTCAGTTGTTGATCGTAAATCAATCTAATTTCAATTTCTTTCTTGTTCTTTGAATTTGCAGGTTCTACGCTGCGGAATTGGTTCACGCATTGGAGTATCTGCACGGATTGGGGATCGTTTATCGAGATCTGAAGCCGGAAAACGTTCTGATCCAGGAAAACGGCCATCTGATGCTGGTGGATTTCGATCTCTCCAAGAAACTCCCTGTAAAACCCTCCGATTCTCCTCCAATTCCCTCTCCAGAACCCTTAAACCTCCCCAAAACCCCAAACGCAGTGAAGAAAAGCCTCTTCCGCTCCTTCCTCCTCTGCAGTGCGGGGATCTCACGAGTCGACTCGGCGCCCACGCCCGAAAACACCGGCAACCGAGCTGACTCGGGAAACTCGGCCGAGTCGGCCACGAGTAAGTCGAACTCGTTCGTGGGGACCGAGGACTACGTGGCACCCGAGGTCATCTTAGGCAACGGCCACGATTTCTCCGTGGATTGGTGGGGCCTAGGGGTTTTACTGTACGAGATGCTGTACGGTAAAACGCCTTTCCGGGGCAGTAACAGGAAGGAAACGTTTAATCGGATCGTTACGAACCCGCCGGATCTGGTGGGGGAGAAAACGGATCTGAGGGATTTGATAAGGGAATTGCTGGAGAAGGATCCGATTAGGAGGATATCGGGTGAGGGTATAAAGAGGCATGGGTTTTTTAGAGGGGTAGATTGGGAAAGGGTGTTGGAAATTTCGAGGCCGCCGTTTATTCCTGAGGGTAGATTAGTGGAGGATGAAGGAATGGACGGTGCAGATGAGGGGATTGATGTGGAGGAGTATGTGGAGGGCGTTTTCAAGAGAGATGAGAAGGGTAGGGGGAAATCAAATGGTGGTAGTGAGAACGGTGTTTGGGTTGATGGTTTGAGCAATAATAATGTTGATGATGAGAATTTTTGGATGTTTTGATAATTTATTAATTTATTCATCTAATTCAAATAATTATTAAAAAGTTTTGTAGAGACTATTTTATGTTGCCTTTTGGGTTTTAGCTATGTTGTGTTTTTCAGGAATTTGAATCTCCCCACTGAGAAGGGAAGAGGGGAGGGGAGGGGAGGGGAGGAATAATTTTAGGGGAAGGAAAATGAAGGAGGACGGGATGATACTTAATTTTTCCTTCTCTTGTTTGTTTAATTTGAGGGGGGAGAGAAAATCCCATTTTTTTTCCTTCCTCTTTCCTCATTTTTGAAGAGAAAATTTGAGGATAAAATTTTCAAAAATTTACCCCCAAATTCCTCCCCCTCACTTTCCCTCCCCCTTCCCAAACACCCTCTCTTTTTAACTTTCCCTCCATTTTTCCCTCTGGTTTTTTCCTTCCCCTCATTTTACTCCCTTTCCAAATATAGTGTAAAAGTGAGGACTGCCCTAGTTGCTCTAATTAATTTAAAAATGGGGAAGCTACCTTTTTGATAGCTAATAAAACCTGACCCAATTGTTAATCCAAACCCCATTATCAACCTTCTACTTGTCTAATCAAATCTATATTATTCTCAAGGGTTTGTTTGTTTGCTTGAATTGGATTATAGAAGTAATTAAAATTGACTAAACAAAAGATGGTGGACGTCAAACAATTTCCCTTTTCAAGGAAGATGAATTAAGGGAATGAAAAATAAATACTTAGCCATAACCCTAATGAATCAAAATGAATTACAGATCCATAGGTATCTCCATCAAATGGGTCCTACTAAATAGTGAATATGATGTAAATATACTTGTAAATGTAATTATCACTAATAAGTCTAATCACTTGTTGTTTGCAATTAAAATTCAATTTGGTTGGTCGAGAATCCCAAGTTTTTTCAACATGTACTCCTTCGCATCCTTTGAAGTTATTGACTGGTGAGTTTAGATGGTTGGTGAGCGACTGAGACATGGTTTAGGTTTCAGGTGTGCGCTCTTATTCAACTTAAATTGGTAGGTCACAAAGTTGGGTGAACCCGGTGGGTCAATGTAGTCTGCCTGACGCAGTGACGCTCCCAAATTACTTTCTCAGTGACCTGCAACTCATGTTAGGTTTTTGATGAAGGGGGGGTGCACCAATCTTTGAACTTTTGACCTTGTTTGCATGCTTCTAATCATATAATTCAAATGAATATTAAGTTATTTTATTGTCGTTTCATTGTTAACTCAGTGATGAGGCACCTCCACTCCACGGAAAAAATTAAAATCAGGGCGCTCAAGGTGGGGGGAATTGATCCATGAAGGGAGGATTTTAACATTATGACCGATGATAAAAAAAAATCTTCATTCCAATCTCACAAGTTGGATACATTGACCTCAACATTATGACCGACCAACTAAAGTTGCTCCAGTCGAGCCTGTGGGGGACAACACTATATAATGTCAATGCCACTTCTAGGGGTTGTTCTTTTCTCTATTGTCCCTTTCTTTTTAATTGATGAGAAGTTGATTAGATCCAACAGTTCGTCTTGTAAAACCTGGCCCCATTTTTTGAAAATTTTCTAACTTTAATGATCCGAAAGGAGACGTGCCAAGCCCACTGACTGATTTGTCATACATATTGCATATAATTAACTCTTTTTTTTTTTTTTTCAGTTTTTAGAGAAAACTAAATGAAGCTTAAAAAACTAGCAGAAATCCACACAAAGGGAGTTAAAAGTTTGTGAGCCATTTGTATTTTGTAGGGTTGGGCTGGGCCCTATTCATGGCCTTTAGTGGGGAGAGCTGTATTTTATAATGGTTGCAGTGCACTGTAGACTGTAGTTTTATCCTAATTCTTATTTGGAAAGTAAGTAGAGTTTTGTTTTAGCCTAATTCTAAAAAAGGGTCCAATTAATCAACTACATCAAACGCCCTAAAAAAGGGGACTTACCCTAAAAATACCTAAAACTTGCAGATGCTGCCATCACTTACCTTTCTATTTTTTCCAACTACTCTGATTTTCCAAACTCACCCATTCTGTGCTTAGGCATCAATCTTATCCAAAAGTCCCTTATTTCTAGACCCTGTCATTTAAATAATGCATTGTTCGGGTCATGATCTTAACACCTGCACTTCTCTATATTTTTCGACTCATATTGAAGCTTCATCTTCATTTCAATAATAATGTCAAGGATGCCTTTAGTCATATTTCTCTTATCTTATTTCTCCTTGTTCTGTTCTTTTTGAAGTTTTCTTTCATGGGATGATGAGGGGGGTAATGTATGTACTTTTTTAAGTCATGTTTTGGTTGGACTAAGTCAATTAAGATTAAAAACCTAACCTATAGGATTTCAATTTTCTTGAGTTTCAGTAGAGATCATAGCATGAGAGGGTCTACTTGATTGAAGATGATGAATGAAGGTGGAGTGCACCCAATGAGGCTTTGTGAAGTTGTGACTGGTTGAGGAGTGTAAAAGGGTTGATTTATGACATCCAAAATCCGTACTTTTATGGGTTTCTTATTTTCATGAGAAATTAGAACGAATAATGGTTGATCTTACGTGCCTAATGGACTTTGATTGGTTGGGCTATGCTAATGGGGCCATTTATTGGGATGGATGCGGTTGGATTTGGAGCATTTGAGGCTGAATTAGTGTAAATGAAAAATTGAAAACCCTACTTAGTGGGTGACTTTAATTTAGAAATTTATAATCAGATAGGGAACAGTACAGTTATTTTAACTCCGAACACCATTTGTGACCATGTGTTATGGGAAATCAACACATATGTCAATGACACCAAAACTTTTTTTTTTTTTTCTTAAAGGTAATAATTCACCCACCACACACTCACCCAAGTCCGTGACCAAGTCACATGTTTGAAGAGTTCCTGAAAGATGGTGTACATTCATATGAGAAGATCTTAAAAGATGATGTTTGGTCATTATTTTTGGAGTCCTATTTGAGAGAAGCCATGCAGGCACCTCCCACTTCTATTTGAGAGAAACCGGAGTACTCTATTATACTTTCATAGTAAAGTTGACAACGTACATGTTGATGATCTTAGCCATCCTCAGGTTAGGGGAAACGGATTCCCTGTTTTGTGCCAATCGGGGGTGACAAATGGGAGTGGATGCTTTTTTATTTGTTGTAGGAGATGAGGATGGCAGTTGATTTGACATCCTCCCCTATGTGTCATGCCGATTGGTCCAAGCAGGTTTCCTATTTGGTCCAAATAGGGAATCCGGATTCTCGAGTTTGGACCATCAAGATACTCTAGATCAAAAGTAGGCCAGACAATTCATTGGGTCGGCCACAGTGTACAAAACAAAACAAAAGCAAACCTGAAATATGGAAGAAAAAAATGTACACGTGGGCTTGCCGGATGAGTGACCTACATGTTTGCAAGCTCTTCATCATTTTTTGGGTGGCAGGCTTTCTCTTTTTACATTGGGTGTGTTAGGCTATTTACTAATAAAGTTAAAATAAAGTAAAGCTTTCATTATTTAGACAGAAAAAAAGACAAAAACTTGTTCTTTACCACTGAAATCTAAAAGACTTTCTTCATTCCAAGTCTTTACTTGCGCCCTCTATCTCCCATTCACTTTACTTGGAACTTCTATATGTGCACCTTTTTATTCCTATGCTTTATACAGTCACATTACTTACTCAATTTTATTTCAATGCTTTGCAGTTACTCCACAAATCCATGTTTGCATGCGCATTACATGGTTGTATAGGTTGCAAATTTGTCAAGAAGATAACGTAATGATGCACATAAAATGTGAAGATCTTAGATCAAATATCACAAAAATATGAAGACGCCGTAAAGAATCCATGAAAGTGAAAGGTAAGAGTTGCCTCTCCGTCTATCTTTGAGATGCCTTGTAGAAAGCAACTTAAAGAAAGCATTTTTAAACCATGTCACGAAGGCATGAATCGGGTACTCATCATACGGTTAAGCGTCAGTTACAATATAAACATCACTTAAAGGTATCTATCCAATAGGCTAAAGTTCATATTCGCCAACACACTCATGTTGAGTGTTGTTGCACCTCGGCATCATATACATGTTTAGGGATCGATTCCTCAAAACGTTGATAGTACACCAACTTCTTCAACCAATGATGGTTGGTAAATCAAGCTCCTTATTGAGTCTTAAAGTTCTAACCCTAAGTCCATCTCCTGACACACAGGCCACGGTAAAGGCCCATGTATGCTAACTTTAAAGGATTAAATACAAAAACAAAAATAAATGTTATTTTCTTTTTAACAAAATCCAGTGTTGGACTCTAAAAAATGATGCCTACAAAGTATTTTTAATTACTACTTTGAAATTTTTTAACATATATTGCATTCCAAAATCTTAATTTTTCCGAAATAGATCAAAACAATAAAAACCTCGAATCTTATAAAGAAAACTCCTTATAATGACTGTAAATTACTTATTATGACTTACCTAACTAAGCCCAAGGGGTCGTTTGGGAATTCTAAATCTAATTAACAAGAGTTAATAAGATTAAAGTCTGAAATAAAAAGTTCAAATATCTAAGTGTTAATTTACATATAGTGTAATTTGGAAGAATTATAAAAAAACCTTTTATTTCTTGAGATAATCGGGGGCCATCTTTAGGAATTGCCGCAATTGGAGCTCAGCTTCTATAAATTACAATACAAAACTCACTATTTGTGTTATTTTGAAAGTTTTGTGAGGCTATTTATGGTCCAAAACACATAAATGTTGCATCATTCACCTCCTTTTACTTGAGCTACAAAAACAGTTCTTAGAGGCAAAAATTCTAATTTATAGGTAAGTTTTAAAATTAGAAAATACAATTAGATGTTTGCCAAATACCCTACCATCTAAACAAGCTCTAGATCAGAAAATGCATGCTTATTTATAGAATTATCAAAATCCTGTTTAAACTCAAATGTACTCACAAAAATTAAAAAAAAAATATAATACAAATATTTTAATGAGAGTTACTTTGATGATACTATGAGATTATAGGTGAAAGCTACGAAAGTAACTCTCACTTAAGCATTTCCCATCCATAGTTTTTCACCTAAACCATTTTCACCTCCCAAAAGGCTGCCATGTTTTATGCTAATTTGGCCCACCAATGATACAATGGACCCACACAATTTCGTCTCATAACAACATAAAATCTCCACTCTTACCAAACAAAGCCCATGGTGAGACCTAATAGACAGTCAGGATTACCATTTGGATTACTCTTACTCTCTCTCTCTCTCTCTAAACCCAAACGGGAGAAGAAGCCAAAACAGCTAAAAAGAAGCAGATAAGCATCGAAAGGCAGCAAGCGGTCAAAAATCTCCCAAACTTCTACAAAAATCTCATCATCATCATCATCTTCTTCTTCTTCTTCTTCTTCTTATTCTTCTTCTTCTCTTCAATGGCTGAAACATGAAGCAAATAAGATCCAATTACTCTTCAGTCCTTTCTTCTACAGATGGAACGAAGGCGCCTTGCAGTTCTCTGCTCCCATCTACGTCAGATCGATCTGGACCGTCCGGTTTACCCCCAACGGCTCAAATCCAATGTTGTCTCTCATGCTCCCACCTCGAGTTGCAGTAACAGTGCCGAGGAATCTGAGAAAGGAAGCGAAGAAAAAGATTGTATCTTTTGCATGATTATTCGAGGTGAATCCCCGGCATTCAAGGTATTTACTTTTTGTTGTTGTTCTTCTTCTATCAATCAAAATGTTGATTTTTTTTTTTTGTGAATTGGGTTTTGATTTTTGGGTCTTTTGAAAGTTAGGGTTGTTGTTGTTTTTGTAGTTGGGTCTGTATATTCGCTTCATTAATGTAGAAAATCAGTAGGAAACTGGCATTCTTCATCTGTTTAGTGATTTTTCATCATTTTGATTGATACCCATTTGCTTTTTTGAGTTGGATGGTTGTTATTTGGGATCTTGGTGTTATTGATTCAACTGTTTTGTATGTTTACTGAGAGTGCACACCCTGCACGTGGCATCATATACAATTCTTCTTTTAATTCTTCTCGGTCTTGGACCTCTTGGTCAGATGTGTTTGTTAAAAAAACCAATTTTTCAATGGATGATTTCGCATGTCTTCTCTCTAGAGTTCTATGTCAATGGCAAATTCTTACTATTTATCTTTTTTTTTTTTTTTTTTGAAATGGTGATTCTTACTATTTATCTTCTATCAGTGTAAGAACATGTATACTAAAATCTGCTTCTGTGGGATTAAAATTTATAAAAGAAGAAGAGTCTTCTTGTTTATATATTGGATAGGCAATTCCTGTTGGCCTTGGGGTAGGACCCTGAAGGTTTTCTGGATTTTGTGGAGGTTCCTACCACTTTAGGGATATTTGAATCGGATTTTCTGGATGAAGAAGTAGATGGAAAATTTATGGTAGAACTTTTAGATATATATTATTAAAGTTTTTATCAACTTTGCCATCTGGATGTTGGGTTATTGATTCTATTTCTCCATTAACCTGAGGTTGTTCAGGACCTTCAGGTTGGGCATCTTTTGTTGGCCATTGTCCAGAAAGATTTACTTCATTAGTTCATTCCAGCTGATGGGTTTTGGAGTTATATCACATTATGTTTGAAGTTTGTCAGAGTCAAAGAGTATGATTACAACTTTATAGTATATTTGATATACTACTACAACTCATTTGAATTTGGTTTCATTTGAAAACTTTTTGTGTGAATCCCTAATGTTAGGGCTTCATGAGCACTAGTATGGATTAGAGTGTAGAGATACTGAAAAATTGGGGAAACAATTAAAAAGGTAGGGCCATCATGAAGGCTGACTTCTACTATACCAACTAGAGAATCGGTAAACTTTTCTTGTCTTCAATCTTGAATGTAAACAAGTGCGGAGTGTTCCAATCTAACCTTGTCAAAGGTCTGATTGCCACTTGTACGAGTCCTATTTGGATGTAATTATATTTTGAGAATGTTGAGCAAGACTATTTCGACCCAAAAGTTGAAGATTTTCTTCCTATTCCATTATTGATTTGGTCCTTTCTATAGTTTTGATTAAAATAATCAGACTGCAATTTAAAGAACCTTTTTTTGTTTATTTCGTTCATTGGGACTTTTGGATTAGTCCAATCGTGGATAGATTTTTCTACTTCATCATAACTTATTTCCTCACAGTTTTTTTTTTTTATATAGATATCTTACTAATATTACTAGACACCAAAGAAGTAGAACTCTTTTAGGGATTTCAAAAGTTTAGACACTGTAGGATAACTGTTTGAAACTTTGAATCTCAAATTCTCTTAATGGCTTGACAACAGTATAAACCTGTCTTAATGTCTTTCAAGAAGTCAAAACAACAGCTAAATTAGAGTACCAAGGTGCGTCAAGGGAGCCTTGGACCTAAGATCCTTCTTGATTAAAAACAGAAATTAAACAATGCTTTCTATTTTCAAAATCAGCTGGGGAATAGTGTAGCAGATGCAAGTAGTAAATATAGGAACACAAAATTTAATTAAGTGCAAAATACTTACAAAGAGATACAAGTAAGTAATAAACCTGGCTCTCGTACCACACTCAGGACTTTGAAAAAAAAAAAAAACTCAAACTAGACTTTTATAAACTGAGAACACTTAGAATAGACTCTGGAACGACTCTCCAAAAGCTTGCTTCAAACATTAGACAATACATTCTTATATAGACCCAAGAAAACAGACTTTAGGAGCGTTCAAATCCGAAGGGATAAAGATTCTAACTTCAGACCACTTCAAATCCGTAGAAGCTGGCTTTGGGGCTTATTATTACAAGAGGACGGAGATTCTATAAAAGAGCTTTATTTATTTGGCGTCTTTTGGAGACAGGAGCCTTGCGAGTTTTGGATGAGCGGGAGTCAAACATGGCTTGTCTCAGAGGAGAGTCTTCTTTTTGAAAAGGAATCAAGTTATACCACCTCAAGAATGGGGCCGACATTGGTTAAAATCCCAAAGTTTTTCCGACAATTATGAAACAATATCTTTTAACTACTCCGATTATCAGAAAGCATGGGAAACAGTACTTCTCATACTGTCTTCTTGCGCACTATTGCCATCTGCATCAGATTCTTCTCATTTAATGTAATAGTATTATTTATTGTGAATCATGGTTTCTGTTAAATTCCTTGATGCTTAAACAAAATTTTGTTCACTATTGTTATCTACCATATGTTGTAGACTGATGTTACTGTGTTTGACGAAGTTAAGTTTTCTTTGGTGGCTGTCGAGGAAAATAAAAACACTTCGTTTTTTTTCTTCTCTTGATTATATACTTGTGACATGACTTAAATTGGTTTCTTTTATTATTATTATTTTATCATTTTCATTAGGATATATTTTCGAGATTCATTCATCTGGTGTTGATATTTTAATGCTAATTCCCTAACAAATAGTACATCTTGCATACAGCTTTATGAAGATGATCTATGGGTTTGCATTTTGGATTCCAACCCTCTGAGTCATGGGTAAGGTACCTACTTTATTAGCAGCTGTATCTATATTTTCCTCGTTTGCGAGATCTTTATTTTCTTACACACTTCAATTTTACTATTCATATAGGCACTCTCTTGTTATTCCAAAATCTCATTATTCATCCTTGGGAGTGACGCCTCCTTCTGTAAGTGTTATTCATTATTTTGGTTACAATCTATTAACATGAAGTTAATTGCACATTTTTTTCATGATAGCTGGTGAGCATGAAATTTATTCGAAATATTTGATAACGTGTAAAAGGATTTTCCTTTCTTTTTAATTTTTTTTTTCGGATTATCTCCCTCTCTAAACATCTATATATATTAATTTTTTTCGGATTATGCCCCTCTCTGAACATATATTCCAAAAGATAATTATCCCAAAATGCTACCATTTGTTTCATGGTTATTTCTGGTCTGTTTTGATTTCATTGGGTATACTTACAACTTGTGTGGTTTCAAGAAAGAAGTTCTGACTTCAATGGTATATGTTGGGTTATCTTGACGGCAGTGTTAGTTGTTCTCTATAGAATTCCTGAATTCCTTCTTTGATTTGTGGAATTTGAAAAAACAGGCATTTGAGATGACATTTTTAACCTTTCAAATTCTCCAAATACTATAATCTTTGGATGCTAAGTTTTATGGAGGGAGTTAGGAAATTTTGGAGGGGACAGGATTTTGGGGAATTATGAATTCTCTCTCCGACTGGAATTCTCTAAATCCCCTTAACCTCTATTTCCAGCTGAGATTCTCTAAATTCCCCTTAACCCAAACAGACCCTTGTGTGAAGGATGTGTTGTCATCTTCGACACCTCTCATCCCATCATCTGTTAGGGCCTGTTTGGGAAACTTACTAATAGAGTGGAGTGAAGTTAGGGAATTGGCTTTGTGGGTTCCATTTTTCCACTAAACTTTTACTTCCAAAGGATTTGTCTGATAAAAAAAGAGCAAATGTTTATAGTAGAACTCAAGAGTTAGAGTCAGAACTCAGAATAGGCAATGAGAGAAGAAAATGAGGTTGAAACGAGAAAGAAGAAGCAACGAGAGAGAACAGGTTGCTCGCACACGTCTGCATAGGGTTTCAACTTTCAGTCATGTGCATGCGTTACATTTATAACAACTTAAAAAATTATAATTTTACAATAAGACCCAAAATACATATGCTTAAATAAACACAGAGACATAAAATAAAATGAAGATTCAATGAAGCAAGTGGAAGCAAAAGAATTTGGGAATATTAATTCTGTAAAATTCTCGAACTCTCCAGGTACAAATGGCACAAAACTCATGCTTGTTCTGACAATCACAGATGTTTTTTGTACAAGCTCTGGAACTGAAATCAAGCAAAGACTTGGATAATTTCCATGAGTCCCTTTTGGGTTGGCTTGGAAGAAAATAGTATTCTTATTCTTTAAAGCTGAATAGCGGTTATGAAAAACACAAAGGAAGTAGGCTTCTCCTTGAGCCACGTCCGCAAATTGAATGTCCCTCCCCTGTTGCAGTGCCGTTTCACAAAATCTCTACATTAAATTAAGAAAAAAAAAACCGGCATAAAGTAACGTGAAGGACACCTTCGTTCCGTTTCCCTCAGATCTTTTTGTTACAGCAGTGCCATTTCGCGAAAATCCTACCTAAAAAAAATGAATGATGTAATAGAACAGCCACCTTACTTTGTTTCCCCTGCAAAGTGTCCCCTTTCATAGTAGAGCGAGAGTAGAAGATGAAATCCACACAAAACTTAACAGTCATGATCAAAAGGTGCTAAGCGATGGGAAAAGCATCGTTGTTCCATCAAAAGCAAGGCTGTTCCCTGCATATCTGCATCACATCACATGTACGATCCCTTCGCCTACATTCAACTCAACTGCCATTCCAACTCGCCTGCATTATAAAAACATTCTCTACATTGTAGCTCTTACCTTTTCTTTACGATTTAAGGTATAATAATGGGTCTAATTTTGAAATATGGTGGGAAATTGCTCATATTTCAATCTAGGGGTTGCAAAACAAGATTGTTGGGATTTAAAGATGCAATTTTGGGCGTGCCCCAATTTGCGATTGATTTGAATATTTGGGTAGAATCTCAATTTGAGATCAGTTGGGTTGTTTTGACAGAGTAGGGCGATTCTTGATCTTTGTTGAAGGCGGTGCAGAAATTTAAATGGCATTTGAATCCGATACTGTTGTTTTTCTAACATTTCCCCATACCCTTAAAATAATTTAATCGTACCCATGATGCAAAGGTGTTTGCATCCTGTTCTTCATCTCCAAGTGAGCCTGGAATAGTTCTGGCACAAGTCTGGGTCCTGAAAGTTCCAAATCACAGTAAAATCCAAAAATTACAAATTAATGTCAGAAGGGAAGACTAGAATGAGAAACCAATTACAAGTTTGAAAAACACGGTAGCATGCTTCATTAAGGAAACCCAATGTAAATATGTATATAACCGGCATCAGCATAGATTTCAATCTTAAGCCCTTTGCCATGGACATAATCTGCAAGAGCCTTCATGCCTGATGGGAAGATTGAAGCTTTTGGGACCAGGTTTCCCTATCAAAACAAGTGTCAAGTTTTTTTAATGATTTTCACCATCTTACATGAATAATGATATTTTGGGACATTCTTATATAATTTACAGTCAAGTGATTGCATTAGAAAAAATTGGAAGGTTTATTTATTTTTATTTTTACTGTCTTTTATTTTGACTAAGTTTTTTATCAATATAAAATCCTAATTTCTCCCGGAGGGGGGTTACTGACACAGGTACATTGTTTCTTACCCAGCATCGCAGGGGGTTTAATGCTAGTTTGGTTTCATTTATAGACTGTTCTTTTTTTTTTTTTTTTGGTTTGTTGGGGGGTGTGGTTATTTGCACATGGTGTTGGGGGATAGGGGGAGCAAGCAGCATTGGAAATTTCCTACCTTCTAGCATGAAGATCCATGGGTGGCATCCCATGCCAGAGCTTTTGGAAGGTCCCACACCTTTTTGGGGAGGTCCCCCTCCCTTGTTCTTTTCTTTTATATTCTATTTCTTTTCTTTCTTGCCATTTTTATTTCCTCTACAATGCAACTGTGCTTCCCTTCTTGGAGAATCCCTAATGCCTCTTGACGCCCCTCGGCTTTTTGGAAAATCACACTATTTCTTTCTTTCTTAAAGAGCATAGCAAGGCCCCACACCTTTCTGGGGAGGGACCCCTCTCATGTTCTTTTTTTTTCCTTTTATATTATTTTTTCTTCAAAAGCCCCCACACCTTTCTGCAAAGGGACCCCTCCCTTGTTCTTTTTTTTTTTTCCTTTTATATTCCTTTTCTTTTCTTTGTTGGCATATTTACTGCCTCAGACCCATCAGGCTCAGATCCAGGCCCATCAAGCCCAGGCCTAAGGTTAGCACAACTCTCTCATTTTTTTTTTTTTTTTTTGTTTCTTACTCTTATTTTCTTCTCTTCAATCTTATCTTCCTGCTATAATGGATCATGACAACTCCTCTCAGTTGTATACCACCATGTATAATATCCTGTAGGATTGTGTATAAATACCAAGAAGATTGTTTAGGAAACTCGGACAACCCATTTTCCATTCCTCTATGTTCAATTATTAATCAAGTTGGATTCATAAAATTTATATAGATGACCTTTAGATGTGACGCTTGGAAGGGAGTCTGGATTAGTATGATAACCAGATACTTCAAAACAGGCAATGTATTTTGTCATTCTATTTGATACTTCACTTTTTTGGGTAAAATTTTTGTGTCCTTGCCATATCTGTCTCTACTGTATTCATATGGTATATGGGCATAATAGCTGTACTATACACATATTGTCATTCTTTTCTTGACAATTTGAAGATGGACTTCTAACGTCATTCTTCATCTCGTTACATCATTTCCTTTAACCAACCCCCCCCCCCCCCCCCCCCCCCCCCTTTCCCCTTCCACCACACACACACACAATGGACACCTAGGCTTTGACAATAAACACACAATTCAAGAGAATTTGTGGAAAATGGAGATATCTTGCGCTTATTGCCACTCCTTTATGTAACCTGTCATTGAGTTACATTTAGTAATCACAATCCCTTAATCAGAGAATGACAATCTAATCACAACCCTTACGATCCTATGTAATCTTCTGGATAATTACACAGTTGTGGTGCTCCTAACTCAGGTATATTGAGATACCATACACAGTATTTTACAATGTTGTTTCATAGGACGCGCGAAACTATCGTCCCTTCACAGATTCCATGGGTGCAAATCCCTAGATATAAATTCTATCATGAAGACTTAAGTTTCCTGTTCCTTGGGCTTCTTGATAATGGGGTTTTAGAAAGAATTTCAATATTCCTAAACTTCGAAAGTACTGGTGCATGCACAGTTTCTCAGCAATTGTTAGACTTTCAGGCATTGTTTCATATTGCTGGGTTTTAGAGAGTTGGTCTGAAACTGTCAAAAACCACTCAGGCTATATTAAAAGGAATCGAAACTATTCCATCGGTAACCAGGACTGCATTAAATTGATATTAGAGCTGGTTGATACTTTCACATTATCTTAACTAATCAATGCCTCCAGACTGAAGCTACATTAAAAATGAAAATGATCAGCGTGGGAGCGCAGTGACTCAGAAGTTGCAAACCCTCGGGGCCTGTAGCCAAATCTATTAGTAATCCAACAAACTTCCAAGCTGGCAAGTGAGATGTGGATTTGTAACATATATAAGTTGCACTGAAGCGTTTTTGTTTTTTAGTCAGACACGTAGGTTAATGAATGCTTTCATAACTACCTATGTAGACATGATTCATACTTCATAGTTAGTGGAAACATGATTCACACTTCGTAGTTATGCATGAATGCTCAAGGTCATAATTCACAACTCTGAAACTTGTATGCAGGTAGTGGCAGCCATGTTTTATAAAGTACCCTTTCTTAGCAAAGCAATTATGAAAGCTACTAATTGTGGTAGGAGGATTATGCTTATTCTCAAGTGCTGATTAGAATAACTTATAATGATTTTTTATGGTGCATTTTACTTTATTAGCATGGTATTTCCAATTGTAGTTTTCAACATTTTGATTGAAATGTCTGCTTCATGGTGTCACAAAGGTCTTTTTGTCTGACAAATTACAGTTTTGTTTATCAGTCCGTTATTTTCAAAAAATACATTGGCTAGTCCACTTCTGCTGCAGCACCTTAAATTTTCTTCTATGAGAACATTGTGGGCAATAGATTCCAATTTTCTAACTATCTCATATTTGATTAGCAAAAGAAACAACTGTAACTAACCTTATATTGCTCTTCTCGCTTATGGGCACAAGATGAATTCTTCGGATAGAAAATTGAATTGGAAAATACAAATATTTATTTAAATTGGACTGTCCTCTTTGTTGGTAATCATTAGTTTATGAATAATGGTGGTGGTGTTACCTTCAAGTCCTTCATTCATTAGGAATGAATTTCTGCAATTTTATATTATCTAGTTAATGACGGAATTTATGATATTCTTGCACCATCTTACTAGAAAACTGTGAATACCATGCAGATTCATTCAATTTGTTGGTTAATAACGGCGCGGCTGCAGGCCAAGTGATATTTCATGTATGTATTCCACTAAATTACTTGTAAGGTATCCATTTGCCGAGGTCCAGGTGTATATAGTTTGTTGAGGTTGCATGCCAGGCCAATATTTCAATAATTCACACTTTTGTAGAGATTCTCCGTACCCAAATGGTGGGTGCACTGTAGGGGTGCTCATGGGCTGGGCTGCACCAAGTCTGACCCAGGCCCAGAGCCCAGACAGCTTTGCGCTGGGCTTGAGCCTTCATTTCTGGTTCATGGACCGAGCTTGGACCTAAAATCTAGGCCATTTAATATACTGGCCGAGCTTGGATTTAGTGGTAGAGAGCCTGAAGCCTAGATTGGCCCAACTGAATGAGAGAGAATTTATAGCAAAAACAATTTATTTACTACAATGGGGACTTGAACACCTACACATTCACACGCGCACAGGCAACTCAACTAGCTGAGCTACACGTTTGGACGGTTAGCAGATGCATTTTTTTTTTTTTTTTTTTTTTAAATCCATGTTTCATTCAGCCTTGGGCTTAACATTTTTCAGGTGGGCCGGACTCTGGCCAATCAATAATGCCCGAGACGGGCTTTGGCCAATGATTTAAAAACTGGGCAGGGCCTGGATTTTACTTAGCCCGGCCCAGTCTGTCACACGGAAGACCCTAGTGCACTGAAAATTTCCCAGATTTTGGAAGGTCTTAGCCATCCTTTTCTTTTGCCTTTCCTTTTCAACTGTTCTCTTCCTTAAATTATATGAGCACAAAAAGGTCTGGATTCGAATCTAAGGGATATTTTTTTTTATAATGTTTGCTAGCAAGAAATTTCATCCTTAATTGTGAATGGTCAGAAAAAGGAATACAATTGGTTGAAATTGTGTTGGCCATCTAGACAATGTGTGAGGGGCTGAGGGCTCACTCATCCTCCATTGAAAGGGTAGTCAGATCATGAAATCATTGCCTGCACCTGTATGGCATTGGCCTCTCAGAATCTATACATGTATTAATGCACAAGATTTACTAATACTCTCAAGAGAAATAATCCAGTTCTGCCATTATTGTGGTGGCGACGAAGCTAGGAACTGGTTTAACATGTGCAGGGTCCACCTTTGTTTGATTAACTTGTTCATATCACATGCCTCTCTATCCACAGGAACTAGGCCAATTTTCACGTCAATTGGGGTGATGTGCATTGTTAGATTGATCATTTGTGAAACATAAAGTTATCGTTCTTATACATGATCTATTCAGTAGTCCATGGCACTGCATTTGGAGTGGAATTTGGACTAGTTATAGAGCGTTCTATGTGCATGTTTGATCATGCAAAGGTGGGCCTAACATAGGTTAAATCAGATAAGCGCTCTAGCAGTTTCAATCAGCAGCAAATAAAGCATGTATTCTAATTTCTCTCATGTGGCATGTTTAGTCGAAAAACTACAGCACAAGTTCATTTGACCAAAACTGCTGTAATTGCAGACTCACCTTCACATAATTCCCCGTAAGGCATGTGACCGGTTGTGGACTCACCAGGTAGAAGGAAAATTTTTTTCTCCCTTTTTTTTTCCTATACCAATGCATTATGAGTTGCTGAAACTGTGAAATATCTAGAGTTTTAGGAGAAAGCCCCTGAAACCAGGCCAGGATACTGCTAGCCTTGCAGACTGCATTCGGGAATGGTTGTTGCTTCCAGCTAACAGCTCTGAAAGTCTTCAAGGTCAGAAATCTAAGCTTGTTGAAAGTTCGTAGGAAACAAACACCCCCATTTGTATTTTATGTGCAAGAATAAAGTGCTTGTTCGATTTATTTTTATAATGTTCAGTGGTGAAATGAAGTGTATATTGGAAAACCAGTCATTGGATTAACATGTACAAATTAAGGAATTTAGGGTGTGTACATTTTCTTCTTCCAAACCCAAGAGAACCTGAGGATCCAGCAGGTGGCCCAATCCTGCCATTGTTGTTGTTCTGTGCCGAGAAAGGGAGAGATTCTCCTTTGGATTGATTCCTCTTTCAGTTGCATATTCACAAGCTAGAAAACAGAAGTGCCAGGAGATTTCTCAGGGAAGGATAGGAAATAACTGGAGAATACAAGTGTGGCAGTGTCCATGGCAGTTAATATTGTGTTTCCCAGGTTTTGTATGATATTCCTATTGGAACTGGTCTCATTATCTCAAGCCTCCATTCTACAGCCAGTACCCTATAGATTGCTACAAACCCACGAAACGGGGCTGCAAGGCTGACCAGAGAATGGCTCCAGAGCCACCCGAATCCTGATGTTTTTGACTGCCTAAATGGTTAGACATCAGCACTTTTTTTCCCCCCTCTTTTCGCTTCGCCATGTTATATGGTGTGAATGGGGGTGTACACATGCAAGGAAGAAAATGAGGGTTGGTGTTGATATTGGCATGATATAGGCATATTTTAGCCGTGATTATTTGTCGAAGCAAATTTTGTGTCTACTTTTGCTTGAAAGTAACATTTAACGTGCCCAGTGCCCTACATAGTTGGGATGAAGTTATACCTATTCATAATGGGAACGTGCCCTACATAGTTGGGATGATGTTATTCCTAATCATAATAGGAAAATTTTCACCTGCGCTCCTGCTTTATGCACTCCATTGGATCTGTGCCATCGTCACGGTGCGACCCGTGAGATTCAGCGGGTCTTGCAGTTGGAGGTTATTAAATCATAGCCTGAGAAGTTTCAATGGCGAAATTTGCATGATAAATCCAATGGCCTCTCAGTTGGATTGGCTTTTTGAGTGGCTGAGATTTATCACAGGGTGATTTTGAATGGCTGTTCCCTGTTCCCTGTAGGGGTGGTGTTGAGTCAGACCAGGTTGGGGACTATGTGATATTTACTGGGGTTGGCTTCTCATAATGCAATTAGTTGGGCTGAGTCAGGTTCAGATCAGTCAAGCACCGCCATCACTCGTCCTTGAAGCTGAAAGTATTATATATATTGTACAATTGGGTATATAGATTTTAGACCCAACTGGACCCAATCCTGGACCACCTTTCCATTAGTGAACTGTTGAGATACACCTCTAACACCCATTGTGATGAGGACAACATATAAACTATTGTTCCATTGGCTACTTCCATCTTGAACGAACAAGTGGGTAGAACACAATGATCAATCCAGCGGTCGGTTTATTGAGATTGACTTCTAATATTTAGATAAAAGTAAATACCACGGGTGTTATAGGTATATCAACGACGATTTGGATGATCAAAAGGTGGGCCCCACTTAAACTTTAAGGGTCCAATTTCAAACTATCAACTAGTCTAAAAAGAGCTACTTAAATTAGGTCTTAACGTAAATAGCTCCCAATGTTTCCCAGGTTGTATTTGATATTATTACTCGATTAAAAGCATTCATGGGATAGCCCTCTATGAAAGACGCATTGCATATCTGACAGGGGCTGCGAGGCTCAAAAAGAGAATGGTTGGTTAAGGTGAACCTGCCTTAGGTGCAACTTAAATTCCTGCGTTTAAGGGTTGTTTTTCGAATATCTAAACTATTCAAGAAATGAGCCCGCTTAGGTAGGGCCATGGCTACTAAAAGAAATTGCCGCTGGATTAGTGAGGTTTTTTTTTTTTTCCAAAATGTGTGAATAAATATCATAGTTGATAATTCTTATTAAGAAAATCAAGGTTTCTTAATCATTGATTATTTTTATTTAAAATTGAAAATTTTACAATTTTGTAAGCATTCAAAGAAAATTTTCTGAATATTAAAAATACTCTACTCCAGTACTGGTTGAATATATATCACATACGAATGCAATTCTATATTGTTCTTCTCAACAAGTAGACAATTGTGTGTTGAAGGATTGAGCTGAGCAATCCTAGTCCTTTTCTTGCAAGCAGGTTTAGAAGGATGTTGAAACAGATTTTGAATTGCCCAAGTACTACAAGTTTTGACCATGACCAAATTGATACTTTAATTAATATCATGTTTGGGGCAAAGAGAGATTCAATCCAATGGTTTGGTTCTGGAAAGGTGAGGCCGCATTGTATATAATTTGCTAACTGTTTTTAACAATTTAGATGCGTCGTGTTCTCTCAAACACACGCAAGTGATTAATTAACTTCAAGGATAAGAGATATCAGTGACAACACATCTCATGTCGTCTAAAAAGTGCACAGTCAATTCCTTTTCATCAAACTATTCAACAAACAAAGAGAATATCTTCAACCAAAAATATCATATCAATTATAAATTAAATTTGAAAATTTTGTATCCAACAAATGCAACTTAGACCATCTTATTTGGTGAAATTCTCAACAATAATATGGCAAATTTGTGTACAAAATATTCCTACGACTGGATAAGCCCGGTGAATACAAGAATACATTGCCGAGGGGATTGCCTGCCATCCAGATTTGCACATTGAAGGACCATTTGATTAAAAAAAAAAATTAAACAAACAAAAAAAGAGGCTATACACCATGAGAGCTTGTGTGAGATCTTATGCGAGATGACTTTTAGAATGGACCCAAAGACGAAAGATATGGTCACAGGTGTCACAGCTACCCACATGGACACAACCGTCACAGCTACCCACATCACATGGTCCCAAGACAACTTGTGTGCGATATTACGCAGCTTCAATTTCAATGTTGAACAGTCCAAGATAAATGTACCTGCACCTCAAGCATCACATTCGCAGCCATATAAGAAAAGGGAGAAAAAGGGTTCATGAGGAAATTCAGGTTACTGTCGAGTTCATTGCATCAGTAGGTGCTTTTACTCATTTACACCATTGCATCAATGCATCATCGGGCCCCCATCAGTTGTATAAGGTACAAACTACAAACATGTTCTTATCATAAAAATAGATAGAAATGGTGAAATAGAATTCATCTATCAGACAGAACGTAGTTGGGACAAAGCTTAATGATGGTGATGATGATGATGTAGTAGAAGAATATACCTTCTATGGTGCAGTAATATTTACACAACATGAACTTCTCCACTCCTCTGAATTCATCCTTTTTTCCAGTCCATTTGTTTAGAATAGAATGCATTAGACCTTTTTTTTTTCTTCTGTCCGTTTCATTAGAATAGAATGTACCTTAAGAAAGGGTGAAAAAGGGTTCAAGAGGAAATTCAGGTTACTATCAAGTTCATTGCACCAGTAGGTGATTTTACTTATTTACACCATTGCATCAATGCATCATCGGACCCCCATCATTTGTACAAGGTACAAACTACAAACATGTTCTTATCATAAAATTAACAAACAAGTCCTTTCACAATTTCAATCCTTGATCTAGTTTTGCTAGTTAATGGAATACAATCAAATTTAGAAGCTATGTAGAAATAATGGATAGATTGGGATGGGGAACCCGAATTTTCATGTTCCCGACCTCAATGTAGTTGAGACAAAGCTTTTATTATGGTTGTGATGGTGATGTTGTCGAAGAATATACCTTCTATGGTGCCATAATATTGACAAAGCATGAACTTCTAAACTCCTCTAGATTCATCCTTTTTTCCTGTGCATATGATTAGAATAGAATGCATAAGACCTGTTCTTTTTTCTGTCTATTTGATAATAATAGAATTTACCTTGCTTTCAGGAGCATTGTTTTCTCTCTGCAAATTTTGGGCTTCATTAGTTCGACCTTGAACATGCCAACTTAAGAAAGGATGGATCCAGGTATCTGTTCAGACAAATATCGGCACTATCATTGTCAAATCTGCAAAGTCAAATCAATAGTTTTTCAGTATCCCCACATCTTCTAGGAAGAATAATAAGAAATTCAATAGTTCTTGCTTGTCAAGGAAGAACAAACGTGGGGGATGATGGCATTCTTCATAGGATTCCATAATAAACCATGGAGCATCATTGTGGACAAGGTGATTCTATTTGGTATGAATTTTAGGATGCCAATCTAAACTTGTAAAACAACCATTCTGTATCAAGGAATTGAATTGTGCAATAGATAGAATTTTACAAAACTGTATCGTGATAGGTTTCAACAAAATGTAATCTAGATTCCACAAGCCATTAGAGAATCGCCAAAAACAAAACCTAAACATCTCCAATTACCATACCTTACCAAGGTAAGGTCATAATTGATTTAGCACTTACCAAAATTAGCATCCCATCCAAATAAACAAATGGCCCTGCTTCTGATTTTCACCCCCACCCATTGAGTACTATTAAATTACTGCCATCGAGAACCAACCTGCATGCATGTTTACCATCTCAAAACCCAATCAGAATGGATTCATCCACTATCCTGAGTAAGAAAATAAATATCATCTTGCAATTGGATGGTCATGCTCATGAAATTATAGACAAACATGAAATGATGAAGATAAGACGTAATATATTTAACCGTTCAACTTATAAGATGAGACTAGTGAGAATAGATATAGCCTCTGCAATAAAAAGAAAAGTAATGATCACTTCTAATAAATGTGCTAAAAAGAAATAAGTTCTCAAATGATCTAAACGATAAAATCTCCAAATGCTAAAGATGTGCTTGCCGTTACAGATAATAAAGCAGTAGAGTAGTGAAACTACTGACCATTATGACCTTTGATTCAATGAAGTTCTAATAGAATTCCACTTTCTCAAAAACTAGAAAAGGCTCGCACTCATACTGACAATTTTTTTTGAATGGTCATTCATACTATACTAACATTCCTTTCTTAATATAGTCTTGACAAAACTTAATAAAGCAGTAAACATCCTAACTAAATATGAAAAGACTATTTTTCCCTCGGAGACAAGGGCCTGTTTGGAAGCACAATGCAAGTTAAGTTGCAATGCAAGTGCAAGACAAAACAAGAATCTATAAACCTGTATGGAAGTACGAAATCAACTTCAACACATTCAAAACCAATAGCTTGAAGTAAAGGCATAAACTTCTCAATTGCAGATACATAAATTTTGTTACATGACTGCTTCTTCTTTGCAATTTTGGCAGACAATGGCCTTAATTAGTTTGAATTACACAAGAAAAAGAGATGCATAAAAAAAGACATTAAATACACCATCCATCACTTACTATAAGTCAGCAACAACCCACAACTCTTCACACCAACAGCAACTGCAATAGCTAATATTTTTGCAGCAAGCCAAACAATAAATTTCGTTACACGATTGCTGCTTCTTTGCAATTTTGGCAGACCGTGGCCTTAATTAGTCTGAACAACACAAGGAAAATAGATGCATTATCTATTAAAAAGCAGATATTAACACACCATCAATCACTTCCTACAAGTTAGCAATAACCTACCGGCTCTTCACACCACCAGTAACCGTAGTAGCCATTATTTTGGCAACATGCCAAACAACTCACCCACTAATAACTGCACAAACACAAACACGAACAAATCACACCATAACTCCATAACAAACAGAAACACAACTTTCCTAACCAAACAGAATAGAAATAGAATGTGGAATCAAGCACCGGTGCTACATAAAAAATTTCCTCTTGCATATACAAGACCAACAATTTATTCATGTTCCCATGTGCTTTGTATGTGTCCAAACCAGAGAAGATCTAATTGAGATTATTTTTGCCCAAAAATTATATACACAATAAGACCTTTCCATCACATTGTCCTTACATGATTGATCATTGATGTGTATCAAGGGTCCTGCAAGGGGCTCAAGATTTTGTCTCTTGCACAAGCTACAAGAGATGTCTCTTAAGAAAGAGTTGCCCATATCTAATATGCATGTGTTGTTTCAGTTGCGCTGTGTGCAGTTCTTTTATTTGCCATATTTTATACTTTTTGGCTTTTGCTAAGAGCTAGATTTTGTGCTTTGGTTGGATATGGAGACAAGGCAGATAACATGAGACAGATTATATTTTTTACATCTAAAATTTGTACTAAACGATGGCTTTTCTCATTTTGGAGCAACAATTGATTTTATTAGACAGAAAGAACTATACTTCATATAGAGGTATATGCAGGGGATTCAGGGTGCTTTCTCTACATTCAAAAGAATATAAAGCAGTAAAGAACTGAAACTACTAATCATTTTGACCAATTCAATGAGGTTCTAATAAAATCCCATTATCTCTCAAAGACTAGAAAAGGACCACACTCATACTAACATTTTTTTTTTTTTTGCATGGTCACTCATACTAACATTCCTTTCTTAATATAGACTTGACATAACTAAATAAAGCAGTAAAAGGTTTTTACCTGGAGCTTACCTCTAAAATTGGCTTTTCCCTCTCCCTTAAGCTACATGTCAAAACCTCAAGCAGTAAACATCCTAACAAAATAAGAAAATACTTTTTTCCCTGGGAGAAAAGGGCATGTTTGCAATGCAAGTGCAAGACAAAACAAGAATCTATAAACATGTATAGAAGTATGAAATCAACTTCAACTCATACAAAACCAACAACTTGAAGCAAAGGCATACATAGATTTTTTTTACATGAGTGCTTCTTCTTTGCAATTTTGGTAGACAGTGGCTACTTCAACGGTAGCCAACCTCCTTTGTCAGTTTGAGTGACACAAGGAAAACAAATGCACTATTGCACTAACTATAAAATAAAATAAAATAAAAAACCAAACAGACATTAAATATACCATCCATCACTTCCTACAACTTAGCAACAGCCCATGACTCTTCACACCACCTGTAATAGAAGTAGCCAACATGTTGGCAACAGGCCAAACAGCTCACCTACTAATACCTGCACAAACACAAACTTGGAAAAATCACACTAAAACTCCATAACAAACAGAATCACAAGTTTCCTAACCAAACAGAACGTGGATCAAGCACTGGGGATACTAAAAAAAAAAATCCTCTTGCATATACAAAACCAACAACTTATTCATGTTCCCATGTGCTTTGTATGTGTCCAAACCAGAGAAGATACGCAGAAAATGTCACAACGCAATTTTTATAAATAAAATAGTAAAAAAAATCTAATCCTATCCATGTGATTGGGCAACAACACAGTTTAAATAGTCATAGTATCCAATAAATGGTAATCCTTATCTATATAGCAAATGAGAAAGACACATTCAGCCATATTGCAACAGAAAACTAGTACTCAAAGCTGATCGTAAATGGATGACATAAGACTCAATTGTGATTAGAAATATACTGATGGGGAAGATATTTATACTCAATATCATCTCAACAGATCTTATTTTCTTTTTCCTGTCTTTTTTTTTTAACAGAACTCATTTCCATTATGACATGTTGTAGATAGAATAGAATTTTTTTTATGCACATATATTTCACCCTAAGATGTGAACATGTTGGTTCAAGTCCACCTCAGACAAATTGGTCATAACAAAACCACTTCACTCATAAAAGGAAAACAGATGGCATCCAAACAGGACTTTAAACAAGAGAGCTTTCCAATTTGGTTGAAAATTGAAATATCATATAGAAGGGAAACAAGGGTCCAGCAATTATTTCTCCAGACAGTTTAGTTGAATATTAAAAATTAAAAAAATAATAGCAATGACAATAATAATAACAATATAAAAAGGAGAACAAAAACCTCTCAATGAAAGAATGATGGTGCTGTGAACTTGCCTTCTGGAAATTGGTCCACTGAAGCTCCTTTTATGATCTTGCAAATAGCCTATGCAAATCGAAAGTCCAACCAAATAGGCCCCTTCATTCATTTATACAAACACTTGCACACACATAAAGAAATTGATCAGGTTTCTTACATTCTTACGGGATATATTTAGAAAACAATATAAACCATGACAAACTTCTTGAGCAAATTTATTATCAGAAAAATTACATGTGAATGTGATTTCAAGCATACAAACAATAGGAAACATATATATATATTTTTTTTAAAGAAAGAAAAGGGTTAGAAGATCAAGAAAGAAAAGGGTTAGAAGATCAAGCAAGAACTTTAGCAGTAGTGAGAACAATAATTTCTAAACTTGTAACAGAGATGTAACAAAAAGCCCAGTCATGGGGACAAGCATATTTCAATAAAGATTAACTGGTTGAGACATTTCATCAAACACTTTGTGGGCATATGAGATGAATTCAAACTTATCCAAGATGTGGGGGGGTTCTGTCATGTTCAATCTCTATTCCTTTTTTGGACTTGCATATCATTAAACAAAGCGAGACCATCATCTTTTTATTTGAGTTTTTAAGCAACCCATTAATGAAAAAAGAAAAAAAAAAAAAACACGCAGTGCATATTTCAAAAGAAGTATTGCAGACGAAGAAGAAAAGAGAAGTAAAAGAATTGAAGAAATATAAAGAGATATCTACCTGTTCGATCAGTGTGCTTGTTTCCGTCTTGATCAACTAGGGTAAAAAAGAGGTTGGAGTCGTTGCTTGATGTCATTGTCTTCCCACTCCAATGCTTCCCACCATTCACTAGAGCTAGAAATCCACTCCAGTGCTGGTGGTACAATATTGGTGCCATTGGAGAGGAAGGAGAGACTCTTCAACTTGGGACATTCAAAAATTTCAATAGTTTCCAGCGATGGCCATTCGAAATTAGAAAACCCTCGGCAAATGCTAACCAATTCTGGAAGATACGAGAGATGAATTTGCTTTATATTAGGGAGGATGAGTCTATCATTATTATAACTTATAACATTATGGGTATGGCTTGCGACAGACATTGATATGTCCTCCTCCTCTTCAATTTCTATTATCTCTTCAACTGTCGAACAATTCGAAACATCGAGGTATTCTAAACTGCAGAGTTGTCGAATAATACCCAATTGGAAAACCTTCTTCAAGTTATTACATTCATATAAATATAGTTTTGTGAGTTTGGAGAGGCTTCCGGGCAACAATGGACCATCGCATAAGCTCCTCAATTCTGGAAGACTTTTAATGCCAAGCTCCTTCAAGTTGGGTAGCACTGCACAAGTCTCCTGTTGCTCATCTCCATCAAAGAGAGTTTCCATTTTATCACAGCCTATAATCCAACATTCATTCAACTCATTCATGTTTGCCAGCCCCAACTCTGATAGCTTTCTTATGGCGCGATGATCGCCGAGATGAAAATGGGAACAATAAGCAAGAGTCTCCATAATGGCGGCATGTGACGTCCCAAAACCACCCTTATATACCAAACGTCTTTCCCATTGTTGATTGGGCCAATACCACCATGGATCCCTTATCTCAGTGCCAACCCGAAACCGGAATCTCCTAAACCAGCTCTCTTTCATCGATTTGCTCTCACTTAGAAAATGCTCGAGACACTCCACATTTGGAAAGTATGCATCGAGATAAGTAAGATGTTCCAACCTGCATAATTCTTCAACCACGACTTCCATGCTTTCATCATCCCACTGTTCCTTTTCAACACGAACATCATCTTCCGCGACATACAAGCTCAGTTCTTCTAAATATGGAAGCTTTGGAATTATTCCTGTTGGAACTCTCAACTTCATGTTCCATTCTTCAGTCTTTTGCGAACAACTGTGGGGTTGAAATCCCACTATCAAACGTTTCAAACGAGTTAGTTCCCCGACCTCTCTAGGCAGATATTTAATTCCTCCCAAATCAAGCACCTCCAGCTGCGTGAGCGCTCCTACTTGGGATGGAAGTTCTTCTAAATTAGAACAATCCCTCAAATAGAGACCGCGAAGATGAACCAAGTTACACAAGGAAGACGGCAAGGACTTTATTTTTGTTCGACTCAAGTCTAGAATACATAGAGAATGCATACATTCCAAGAAATAATCGGGGATCACTGTTAGCTGATCATTATCTTGCAACAATAATGTGGACAAAGTGCTACAGTTCGGCCTCTCCAACAGATGTACCAAACTACAACCCATTAATGATATCTTTTGTGCTTGCAACCATTCCTGCTCCTTTGGTGGATCCTTTACATGCTTACCAGTTTTTACTAAGAACCCTGAAGCTTCTTTCAATGCAAAATCCCTTACAATGTCATGCATTTTGACATATTTTTCTTCACTGTCATCTACTCTCTCCAACAATGATGCATCGATAAGATTCATTACCATGTGGCGACCATCATCTCGTGCCTCTTCAATGCTATCAACTCCTTGAATGTAGTCCTCCAACCAACAATACTCTACCAATTCAGTTATCAATATTTTAGAGTCTTCTGGGTACAATGAGCAGTACAAAAATAAGTTCCTTTCAAAGTCATTAGGCAACCGATCATAACTGATTTTCAAGCAGGAGAACACTTCCTTTTCCATGCTTTTAATTTGAGAAGTAGATGGTAATTGCAGTTTCCTTAGCATGTTCCTCCACACACCAACATAATTAATCTTTCTCAAAGATGAACCAATGACGATGATGGCAAGTGGTAAACCACTACATTTTTTAACGATTTCTCTAGCAATTGGTTCGATAGAAGGAGACATGGCAACATCCCCAGCTTTTTCATTGAAGAGGCTCCATGCCTCCACTTTGGATAGTTTCTCCATTTGTAGTTCCACATCTGTTTCCATCTGCCGACATACGCTTAGGTCTCGAGTGGTCAACAAGACCTTACATCCATTATCTTGATTTAGAATTGGGATCCCAACATCACACAAATCTATTCTTTCCCAAATATCATCTAAAATCAACAAGAACTTCTTCCCACTTAATTCATTAGATATGAATGCTCTTAATCCATTGTCAGACATATCTTTTTCAGGACATTTCAGACATTCTGCAATATCATTTTGCACCTTTCTTTGACTTCCTTCTCCTGAGACAGTTATCCAGATGACGATGTCAAACATATAGGATTCTTGATCCAGTCGATTGTTCAACAATTTTAGAGTTCTTGTCTTGCCAATGCCACCCATTCCCCAAATTCCAATCTTTCGGATTCCGACATCTTCTATAAGGGCCAATATCTTCTGCAATCTAGGCTCGGAGTCGGTTAATGAATTAATTTCTACAATTTGTGGCACAACTTTCTGCAATGGTGCATTAGAAAACTCATTTCCCTTCAACTTTGGTCGTTTATTATTAAGATCTGTGATTTCCTCGATAACATCACCTACCCGTTTGCCCAACTCCGACCTCTTGAAAACATTAGAACACCGCATATGCTCATCTTTAATGGACTGCACCTCAACTTCTAACTTATTCACATCTTCAAGCCACAATCTACTCTCCCTTGTTGCCACATTTGGTAATTCTCTAGTTATTTCTTCCAAATCATCCCTTCGGGCAAATAAATGCCGTGCATTTTTGTCCAGTTGTTCCATTTTCTTTTCAGGATTTGTAATGTCACCAATTTGGTTACGAAAAATATCATACAGGAGCTTCCCAGTTTCTAACACTGATTTAATTGTATCCATGCCTGTTAAGAAACTAAAAGACAATTAGGAAAAGATGAACAATAGCATCAATACCATCCAGATTATGTAATAATCACAAACACATGTAACGGTTTGGATATTCAAAATGACAAGTGTCAAGCAATTGTGAAAGAAATAGTTCTTGATATGAAGATTTTGCTATATATATTGAAATTCCCAAACGAGTGATGTTGCTCTCTAGATATATGTATGATAATTGTATACCCTTTTAATATTACAATAATGACCCTTAGACTTTATCTTTATATACAAGTAATACAATCATTAAGTATATCCGTCAACCACCTTTTTCAAGGTTTTTTTTTTTTTTTTTTGGTAAAAGTTTCCTTTTTAAGGTTAAAGTTCATAAATTATAGTATTGCAGGGGGTATTTTTTGTCCCCTATCAAAAACCCTTGAACCCAAGACCCCTGGCTTCATGGATTATAGGCAGAAACCCAAAGGCCACAACCAAATCACTGTACTAATAAAACGAAAACCCAAAAAAATAAAGAAAAAAAGAAAAGAAAAATAAGGATGAACGGAAACCAACAAATTAAATGGAAGAGTCGCATAGTTTTAAGAAAATAGATGGAGAAAAATATGAGGCCCACCACTGAAATAATCATACGAGTGCTGGCAAATCAAGTGGATCACTATGTCTATAAAGTTGCAATAAAATTTTAATCTCAAGGCCCGCTACGATTCGCTTTATGGTCAGACTGTAGTCAATACAAGTGATTTCTAAGTCTAAAATGAGCTGTTTGGATGGTGAGGAGCAACTTTTTGAAAATTTTAAAATATTCCATCACAAATTTTTGAGAATTTTAAATGATATTCTATCACAAATTTTGAAAATTTTAAATGATATATAATTACACATACAATGCTTTCAAGGAATTTATTAATTCAAAAATACAGAGATCTAAAATTTTGAATGATGCTTGAATCTATGGGTGTGGTTAGAGATAAAGATCCTCAAGTATATCAACCACTCTTTATATGTGTGCTAGAGAAAAGAAACATTGATAGAAAGGAGAAAATCTAGGATCAAGAATATATGATGGTCAAAACCATTAATCTAGGAAGTATCAGAATTTGTGTGAAATCAATTGCAAATTTCACCTTCAATTTTTTTTAAAGCAAGATATTTTTTCAATGGGCACATCAAATTTTCAGATATTCTTATAGTTTTTTTTATTGATTTAATTCAGTGGATTTCATATTTTGTAATAATTGTTTAAATTGGCTTTTAACGTTTTGACTTGATTCTGTCACGATTAAAATTTTAAAAAATAAAATAATGAAAGATTTTTGCGACAAAATCACCCTCGATGGCCCCTAAACCAAAAGGGCCCCAATAGATATTTTGAAATCGGAGTGGTCCCCTTGGGTCTTTCTCATTCTTTTTCTATATATATATATATATATATATATATATATATATATATATGATGGGAACCGGTCCTATAAAGACAATCCTTACGGTCCTTACAGTTTCGAACGCCCACTGGGGCCCACCTTATGACCCATCCAAATTGACCACACATTCACAACCCCCTTATAGACACCAAATCCCATGAATTTGCATGGATTCAGATGGACTAGACCGTTGGAACAATGATCAATTTTTCTTGTTTGTTATAAAGCTATTAAACTTGTGGACCACGGATGAAGGGGTTAGAGGTATTAGATTGACTTCAGATTTGATATGTAGGTTGGCCACACTAGGATCTTTCGGCCCCCCTCTGTCCCATGACCAGTGGGGTGTGTATATACACACACACACACATAACGTGGCTCCTCTACACACTACAATGGGCTTGAAACCCATTTTTCCTTTTCAAAAAAAACAGCTCAATCCCCTTTTTTATTTCTTCCAATCTTGTAGGCCCCAAGTTCATCATCCAAATCTTGTCTGTGCCTAGAATGCAATGTTTATTTTTAGTAAAGTTTTTAAAGAGACTAGAAATCCTCTCTTCTTCCTCTTCCCACCTCATACATTATATATACACATCTAGTTTAAACAAATGCAGTACAATGAATGACTATTGAGAATGATATGAAGTTTGTGTTTGCAATAACACATCGTTATGTCTCAATATTTGAAACTTAATATGTAAATTAATTTCATTTACATATCTCAAGCATAAAATGAAAAATGACCCAAATAATTATTAAATAGAAAGCAATAATTTTCCAATTAAATCCATGAGTGGAGGCACCTTAAAATATCCGTTAGTCTTTTTTTTTATGATATATATATATATATATAGAGAGAGAGAGAGAGAGAGAGAGGAGAATGTTCATGTACAAAGAGGAAAAGCCACATAAATCCCTCACCGGATCACCCTATCGTGAGGGATGAATCCACATAAATATTCCTCTCATATATATTTATATAAAGAATGGGTGCACACACATCGCAAAAACAACAACAACAAATAACAAATTTCATTTTATTAGCTGCTAGTTCAATTGGTAAGGGACATTAAAGTATTCCATTGGGAGCAGTTAGTCTATCTCCGATTAGAATCAGTGGTGGAGGCTTTTTTTCTTGTGGAGGGGCAAGTGATGGATGACTGGTTATATTTTTAAATCATTGATTTTCATTACATTTTAAAATAATTTTTTTACATTTTTTTAATATTCAAAGAAAACTCCTAAATTTGAAAAATACTCTAGATATTCTTAAGACATAATTTCTGAAAACTTTATTAAATAGGTTAGAATATGAACACAATATGGTTATTCAAATGAGACAAAACGCTCACTATAAATATTTTAAGTGAGATTGAAACAGATTTCATGTAGTTGACCCAGTATTGTGAGAACAGGTCTTTGTTGATGACGACGACACGACGGCTATAATGAATCCAAATTGCTTTAATATAATGACTTTTTCTTCTAGCACCGAGAGTTGTTTCTTACTCTATTCAAAGTAGTACCCATGCTGGATTGATCAAATGAAACCCACCATTAATTAAAAAATTCATTTATTGGTTATTTGTGATCATTTGATTGAGAGGGAAACATTTAAAGTAATTCGCCAAGTCATATAAGAGCACAGGGTACAACTTGTATGTTAACGCAAAGTTAAAGAGTTCGAATCCTTTCAATGTCTCACTACAACGCATGCATTGGTATATAAGTAATAAAAAAAAATAGTACCTTAGAATTTTCCTTTTCTGCGGAAGTTGATTTCCAACCACTCCACTGGAATTTATTTTCTGAAGAATTGCAAAAAACTTAGTATATTTTTACGTTTTTCCATAAAGGAAAATGACCACACTAAACGTTAAATGTGGATGTTCCTGTAGTGCAGAAAATCATTTCCACAATTCTCAATCTTTCCATGGAAAACCGGCTACACAAACGTGCACTAAATCTACAGAGTAATGAACACACGCTCCCACCCCGAGTGTTATCTTGACCAATTAGAGTAGGACTGTTTTTTGTTTTTCACTTTTTTGGCAAGGTTTTTTTTTTTTTTTTTAATTTCCCTTTTTTAAGGAAGAGGAGGACTCTTGTAATTAAGGATTTATTGTATATTATGGACTATTGTAATGAAGTATCAGTTTCAACTTTGTCCTAAAGTCTGAAGACACTCTACACGTATTGAGTAATCAACATTAATTCATGATGATCATCGATGAGAGATCTGTTTTTCTCCTTGTTTTGGAGTAAAATTTCATTTTTCTCTCTCTATTTTTTATTATTTTGGTACCCAAACAAGGACTTGGGGACCCATTAGAAGCCCCGATTATGCAGAAGAAAGGCTATCCAAAGATTGAACCCTATGCAATAAAGTGAGACGCGAGATGCCTAACCAACTAGGCAACCCCCGATATGGGTGAATTTTTCTGTTTAAACGAAGTTTTGAGTTGTCATAAGGCAACTTTGGAGGGCAAACTAGGGTTGAAGGAAAAAAAAAAACACAAAAAACAAACAAACTCTTAATCCCTACAAAAGAAAAGTACGAGTTCTCACAATTTAACAATAACAAAAGGGAAAAAAAATGAAAGAAAAGCCAGAAGTTCTCACATCATAATAAGTAATGAAATAAATGGTATCCAGGATTGAGATGATTACATGCCTGATGCTTGGCACTTGGCAGTAGGAAGATTGAAGAAGATAAGACTTGAAATTCTTCAGCTGATGGGTGGTGATTTCCTAATTTTTGAAGGGCTGAGATGTATGCAGGATCACTACAAAGGACAATTTGCCGCAGCGTACCTTAGTTTATTTTCAACGTCAAAGTAGGGCTGCAATAGCAGTTGGGTCAGGTTGGTTAAGGCAACTCAGCCTGATAAGACCGTACATAATTCGAATAAAATTTGAAAATAAACCCATGTTTGGCACCTCTATTTTTATTCTCTATTTGTCTAAATGTCTAAAGCGGGTATACGTTTGAAAAATAAGAGCGTTTGGCATATGATTTTACCCGCCGGCTTTTTAAAAGTAGCGGTAAATCCTCTTAAAATGAAAGGCCCATTTTTTGAATTATTAAAATAAGATTTAGCCTCTTTTTTTCGATGGCGCTCTTGGAATAAGAATAGAGATACCAGACAAGGCCTCGGCCTTAATATTAGTGGTGGAACTAGAAAATCTTCTCTTTTTTATGACAGTGGGGTGGGGTTTTTCCTTGGGGGGTGCGGGGGTGGGACTATAATAAAATTAATAATAATAGTAGAATAAATAATAAAAGAATAGGGAGCCAGTATAAAAAAAAAAAGTCATAAAATGTATATAACATCAAGGGTTTTTCTTTAAAAAAAAAAAAAATTGGGGGGCCATTGCTACCCCTTCCCCCCTATTTCCACCTCTACTAAGCATAAACCGAGTTTAGTTCTCATAATCCACTCCGGTCAACCCTAGTTTAGTTTGCCTCCTACCAATCATATACCAAAATCTTAATTTCTCATGGACGATAAAAGTAAACCTGAAGCCCACAACCTAATCACCGTATTGCCACTGTGGCACATACTTCAACAAGGAGAAAATCAGGGCCAGCTTGAGACAATTAGGGTCTGTTTGGCATCGTTTTCGTGTTGTTCCTAGTTCTGTACTCAGATTTGGTTGTGCCGAGACTATACTCTCAAGATCTTGTTTGGCAGCATTATATTAAATTATTATGTTGAGAATATGTTGTCCAGAACTTGTTTGATAACATTATAAAAGTTTTGCTTCAAATAACGGAAGCAAGAAAATCATAGGATTTATAATGTGGGACCCACCTTTTATTATTTGCAACACTATATTATTATCGTATATGGGACCCACCTGTAAAATTATAACTTGGTACCACCTTTAAAAATTAAAACGCAGGGCCCATATTTATAGGATTTACGATATGGGCCCACTTTATAGGAATTATAATGTGGGGTCACCTTTTTGTGAATGTAAATATGGGGCCCACCTTTAGAAATAACAACATCATACACACATTTAGAAATTAGAATATGCGCCCACATTCATAAGATTTACAATGTGGGTTCACCTTTTGTGATCATGATCATGTGACCCACATTTAAGAATTACAAAGTGGAGATACTTTTTGTGATTGTGAACACATGACACACCTTTAGAAATTACAATGTGGTGCCCACCTTTAGAAATGAAAATATGAGGACACGTTCATAAGATTTATAATGCGGGCCTACCTTTATAGAATTTATAATGTGGGGCCATCTTTTGACTAATTGTAAATATATAACCCATATTTAGAAATTACAAGTGATACCCACCTTTAGAAATTAGAACATGGGGCCTTATAATGTGGTCCTACCATTATAAGAATTATAATATGGGTTCACCTTTTGTAATTGTGACCATGTGACCAACCTTTAAGAATTACAAAGTGGGGCCACCTTCTTTGGGATTGTGAACATGGGGCCTACCATATGGATAAGTGAGAGAATTTGAAATCTTTTTAAATTACTTATATAAAAGGTAGAAGATAAGAGATAAGTAGGAACCAATTCGGCCAAAAAGTTGTTTCTTACAAAAAAAAAAAAAAAAACCAAAGATTTTTTGTTCCAACTTCTTATGCCAGCGGGTTAAGATCCTGGGATTCCTTCCCGTGAGACCAAAATTGGGAACAATAATTTACACAAATCAAACATGTTTTTCGTAGCCTCATCTCGTGGGAATATGGGAACATCCAAATGACGTGATGCCAAACACACCCTTAGAGACCTAAAGCAACAATCTTAAATGAGGCATTTTCTATTTTTTAATAATATTATAAATCTTTTATTGAAAATCTATTTTTCTCCCTTTTTGTTATTTTAAAATTACTAATTAAGTTTTTATATTCAAGTTTATTAACATATCTTTTTCAATTGATAGTATGGCTAATCCACCTAATCTTCCTAGCGACATTGTCGATCTTATGTAGGATTTTACCAATTTAATTTTGAAAAACTTCTTCTTGCAAAAGTAACTATTACAAGTATTGTCAATAATATTCTGTAAGCAATGTATTTATTTGAAAAACTATCATGTCTCAATGAACATTCGAGATTAAGAATTTTTTTTTCAAACTATCATTATCTAGTGATTTTAGAATTTCAAAATTAAATAAAAAGTAAAAATACTTTTATATATTTTAAATTATTCAAAATTGAAGAAATAGTCCCATCATAAAACAATCAATTCTGAAAGAAGGATGATAATTACTTTAATGATTTTTTGGAATGTGAAAAGATGACTTTATTAAGATGTGATATTAATTAATAATATTATGGTGCCTTTTTCTGGGAGAGAAAAAAAAAAGATGAGAATTTCTTTGATGCGTTTTTGGAATGTGAAAAGATGGGTTTAATAGGATATGATACTAATTATTATTATTTTACCAAAATGATACTAATTATTATTAGGGGGCCTTATTTTTTACGGGCCTAAAGCAAGGGCTTTTCTTGCTTTATGGTCAAGCTGGCCCAAGAGAAAACTTACTTTAAAATACAAATAAATAGAATCAACATACAAAGTAAAACACAATCACATAGTTGAAGAAGTAAATAACGAAGGAATAAATGGAGGGGCTCATCATTGAAATGATCACACTTTTTTTTTTTTTGCGATAACAGAGGGTGTCCCAACCCTTTCGACCGAACTAATTCCTACATGGCCGGGGGAAGCCGGGAAAATACCCTGTGGCCCTAGTGTGGTCGCGTAGTTTCGAACCTTCAACCTCCAAGAGCAAATCTTAGTCCTGAGCCAACTGAGCTACCCCTTCACACACGCATATAGGAATTCCCCTTTCTCATTATAGAAAATGAAATCAAGTTGATCACAGAAAAAAAAGCATGAAGAATCTAAAGTTATAAGACCCACTATGATTGACTTTAAAGTAGGGTCGAAGTCAATACAATGGATCTTAAGTACGAGTTATTAAAAACGGGGGTTTGCCTAGTTGGCTAGCAACCTTGGATGACCTAGCATCGAACTACAGTCTTCCCCCGTCGGGTACTCTCGTAGTTTTGGCCCCCCTTGCTAAGCTATCATTAAAAAAAAGAATAACGGAATTGTTGGGATTTTAAAGTGCTACCACTCATGGATTTAGCAAGGAATATAACTTTATTGCTTCCTATTTTATAATTATTTGGGTCATTTGTTATTTATGCTTGAGATATGTAAATCAAATTTACATAGTTAGTTTTAAATATTGAAACATGACAATGAATTGTTGCAAACACCAATTAACTTCATATCATTCTCAATAGCAATGCATTTTACTACATCTGTTTTAACTAGATATGCATATATCATGTAAAAGGTGGGAAGAGGAAGAAGAGATTTATACTTTCTGTACAATTTAGTGGGCTCCAGGACCCCTAAACTTTACAAAAAAATAAACAACACATCCTAGACATAGACAATGGTTTGGATGATGAACGGGGCCCTACAAGTAGGGGTGTACAATATTGGGCCAGGCTGCATTGGCCCTAAAACTTTGACCAGCCCGTCATGGCCAATGGAAGGGCACCGTCGGGTGTTTGTTGACAGTTTTACACCCGCACCCCACAACAACCAAAAAAGGTCATATTAGGGTTTGTGTCATTTCAACATTTGGTAGATTTATAAATACTCCCTTTCAAGTAGAAGACGATTTTTTAGCATTAGAAATATCATAGTACTAAAAATTTATCATAGCTGTAATTTTTAAAATTTATTTCAGGTTAAAAATTATCGTCATAGTGGTTGTAAACTTTATTTTCAGGAAACTACGTACTTGTAATATTTATTTTTAATTTATAAGTTTTAAAAGTTGGAATTATCATCAAACTTGTAAGTTTTATCTTAAGTTAAAATTTATCATCAAAGTTGTTGTGAATTTTATTTCAAGAGATATAGAAAAAATAAAATCTTATTTCTCATTTGTAAAGTAGCATCAATATTTGTACATTTATTTTAGTCATTTCAACTTTATTTCAAGTCGAAAATCTTAAAAGGCCATAAACTCCCAAAAAGTTAGGTGGGGCCTGTGGGCCAACCCTGCTTGGGCAAGGCCCAGTGGCGTGTTGGGCTGACCCCCCTGCCTGCCTTATCACAGCACAGCCCAGCCTGGCCCGGCTCAAGGCGACACGACCGGCCAAATAGTGCCGGAAAAACCCGTTTTACACCTAGTACCTACAAGATTGCAAAGATCTAAGACAAGAAACCTACACCTTGGTGTTCAGATCACAAATTGGGGCCCCACAAGAGAGCAAGTAAATCAGAATAATGGGATTAGGAGAAGCTTCTGATAGTACTGATAACATGATCTGGGTCCCGCTTTGGGCCACAATTTTCCCAGATGTATTTGTTTAATATCTATCATCTTCTGCTGCCAAGATGGGTCAAGATCTTCACCAGGTCATCAAATTAATCATGTCTGTCCATTTGATGCACTTGGGCCCTGCCCTTATTTGAAGTTTTGGTCTATTGCGTTCTCAAAGTTAATCATGTTGGTGATAAAAGAGACAATTCTCTTTTTATCTACCAATAAATGGGATACATCTTAAAAATAAAAAAAAAAGGGGTATGTTACCACAAAGTTAAAGAGTCTGAGTACTTTGAATGTCTCACTACAATGCACGTGTTTGTGTTTAAGTGCAAAAAAAAAAAAAAAAAAAAAAAAAAAAAAAAAAAAAAACAAGTTCCTCGAGATTTTTCTTTCGTGAGTATTTTTTTTTCCAACTGCCCCATTGGATTTTATTTTATGAGGAATTGCAAATAAATAGCATATTTTTGTGTTTTCCCATAAAGGAAAATGGCCACACCAAACATAGTTGTTAGAGCAGTGCAGGAAATCATTTTCGCAATCCTCAATTTTTCCACGAAAAACGAACGATACAAACGTGCAATATATCTAGTAAGTAATGAAAACAGTGGCTTCTTGACAGATTTAGATTAGGACTGTTTTTTGTCTTTCACTCTTTTGGCAACTTTTTTTTTACTCTTTTTTTTATTATTATTTTATAAATTTTCCTTGTTTAAGGGCGTGGAGGACTCTAGTAATTATAGATTTATTGTATATTATGGACTATTGTAATAAAGTATCAATTTCAGCTTTAGCCGAGAGTATGAAGACACCCTACATGGATTGAGTAATCAACATTAATTCATGCAAGATGCATAACCAATTGGGCATTACTTTCATATGGGTGGTTTTTTCTGTTTAATTGAAGATTTTGAAGTTTTGAGTTGTCATCGGGCAACTTAGGAGGGTAAACTAAGATTGAAGGAAGGACAAAAACCAAAATCTTAGCCCATGTTTGACATCTCTATTTCATGCCTCTATTTCTCTATATGTTTAAATCGTTCAGAAGTTTGAACAATTAGAGCGTTTGGCACAAGATTTTAGACTCTTTCCGCTTTAGACATTTAGAGCCAAATCCTCTAAAATCCAAATGCTCCAAAAGTAGGAAGATGAGAAATAGAGCTTTTGGGTCTTAAAATATAGAGGCGATGTATTTTAAATAAATTCGTGCGTTACGGAACGCGTTTTTTTTTTATTCTAGCTTCTTTTTTTTATTGCTCTTTTTTTAATGGATCTATTTTAGATGAATCTATAAAAAAAAAGAGTAGAGATACCAAACAAGCCCTTAATCATTTCAAAAGAAGAGTATGAGTTCTCAAAAATTAACAATAACAAAAGGAAGAAAATGTAAGAAAATCGCATCATAATAAGTAATGAAATAAATTGTATCCAGGGTTGAGATGATAACATACCTGATGCTTTGCAGTAGGAAGATTGAACCAGATAAAAGACTTGGGATTCTTCAGCTGATGGGTGGTGATTTCCAGATCTTGTGTTGTGCGTTATACAAGGACACTGTGAGATTGCTCATATAGCTAGAGGTCGACGCAAGTCTTGGGTCAATGAAAGTCTTGGACGGTTGAGATTGACTGGCTTAAAGGTCTCAGTGACCATTGGAATCTTGGAAGGGCTGAGATGTATGGATTACTACAAAGGACAATTTGCTCCAACGAGCTGACACCCTCAGCGCTCCTTCACAATTTGGCCATATTTGATTAGTGCATCTTCCTTCACATTCTTATCCCCAATAATCTGCGACCGTACTTGGATTTCATGCTCGAGGTGCACTCTCTTACCACCGTTTGATTAAAATTTTAAAAAATGTACGGTCAAAAGGCCATTGAAACTTAGGGTATTAAATCAAGGGCCTGGAATGATCTAATGGAGCTGATTTTTTGCACTACCTTAATCCGCAAAGAAACCTTTCCAATCTATCCTTTTTCAAAAATTAGAAATGCATTCAAGTGGGCCCCACATGGTGGACCGTATATCTACGGTGTGCCATCTCCTTGTAGGTGATGATTTTTCTACCAGTGGTCATGTGTTGTCGGCCAATTATATGATACATTCCCCTTTTTTCTGATAAAAGGTAGAAGTGGGGTCCACTCCGTACTCCATAATGCGAGGGCAAAAACAGGGAAAATGATTAGAGTAGGAGAAAGAACCTTCGTCTTTAGAAAAAATAAAATAAAATCATTCTTATAAACGGACCATTTCATTTTAGGTGGTGCCCACTTGCCAACCCACGGTTACATCCGTGGTGAGTCTGGTGACCTAGGAACCTTCCTTTCTGAAAAAGGAAACTATCCCTGGACATCGCTAATGTTATAGAACTTAATAGTGTGTGAGAGAGGAGGGTGTTTGAGTTGTATACGAAAGGAAAAAGGAGAAGTACATGTACTTTATACCACAAAGGGTTAAAAATAAAGGTCAAAGATAAAATTTAAAAATAAAGCATTAAATAATCTTTCATTTTATTAAAATAGAGGAAGATGGAAAATGAAGAATTAAGGAGATAGCTAGTTAATCGTTTCCCTTTTATTTTCCTTCGGTTCTACTTTCATAAAAAAGAAAGCTATATAATACTCGTTTTTTAATATAAACTTATGAATTTCTTTTTTTAACTCCTGATGGCATAAATCTTTTGCATTCGATTTCTATATATTTTAATGTAAACAAATAGGACCTTAAGCATTTTAGATCGAAAGGTATTTAGTGATGGAAGTCCGGTGATATTCTCAAGCAATCAAAATATATAATATTTGGACCAAATGGAAAACGAATTATTCAAAAACCCCATAGTTTTTCGAAGAAAGGTCTTCTTTCTTGAAGATTCTCCATTTAATTGACTGATTCTCTTCATCGGAGTTAGACTGAGAATCTTTAATACCACGATTTGCATGAGTTGCATCTCATTGAGATTTTATCACTAGGAAATATCATTTGTTGGCCCCATTGCAAGGGTGAATTCTGGTGCACGGGTTTGGGGCTGAAAACATTTAAAAACTAATAATTAATATGATTTTCCTTTTTAGAGGATTTTGTAGACCTATAAATAACGGCCTATAGAAGGGTATTCCTCTTTAATTTATTGAAATGATTGATTTTTAACTTGAACACATCGGTGCCAAGACAAATAGCCGAGGGCATTTGCATCATTACAAAATATTTTAGGGCTTATTTTTTTTATGACGAGGAAACCTTTGCGGTTGATCTGGTAAAACCTCGAATCAACAACATCAATCATTAGCGTTGTATATGGGATAAGGCTTCCAAAGGCTCGACCTCTAACTCATTAGTGGACTTTCCATCCACTCTAAGTAATTTATACGTGGGTAAAGTGAGGGCAACAATTTAGATGTGGATACAATTTAGATGTGTGGTTACAATTCAAGGGTCATTTTGATCGGAATGAGATTTTCGGATCTCCGACTCAGTGTCGTACACTCACATGAAGAGTCCCAATTGTATTTGGACGGTATTCATTGTAGATATATATAAAAAAATGATTGAGTGATATTCCTTTCCTTCCCTCTAGTCTGCATGTGAATGTGATCATGTGTATGGCCCACGTCTGCTTCCGCAATAACGTCTGAGCCCCTTTATTCTGCAAGTGATCACGTGTGTGGCCCACCTCTGCATGTTATCATGTGCCTGCTTCCACGGTTCCTCCACATTATTGAGAGCCTTGTGTCCTGTCCCTTTCTGACCTATGGTGTCTTGTCCCCGCTTGACGTCTGAGGACTCAAGAAATGAATCCACACCTAGATTTCTATCAAGCTCTCTGTGTAAAAAAGAGAGAGACCATTGAACATGGGCCTTTTGCAAAAGTCTTTTCTGTTTTTTTCAAAGTGTGTTTTTTTACCTAGGGCTACGAGGGACCTCCGATTGGAAAAATATGGAGAGAGAAAAAGCTTCTCCAAAAGAATAAGTGAACTATATAAAAAACCTTTGTGTGGGGGTTGGTGGGTGAGTGGGTGGAAGAAAAATGAAACCTTAAATTCTGGAAGTCTAACAAAAAAAACGCTACTCTTAAGGGCCTGCCCACCCGATTGCATGATAATTATAAAAGTATGTCGGATGAAAAAATCTATATAAAAACTACTTTTTTGCAAAATTTGGACTTCATACAATCATTATAATTCTTTGATCCATAGCCGTAAAGTTAAATAGTTTTAAAGGCATTACTTTCTTACAATTTCAATCCGTTAGTGAGTAAAATTTGGATGAGTGTTAGATTTTGATTTGTGGCCATTCATCAAAGAGGGGAGTAGTGCATGCGAAAAGATTAGATTAACTTTAAGTGAGCCCACGCTAAAAAGATAGGGGTGCGAAAGTGGCATTTTGGAAGATTGTCCATTATAAAAAGGGAAATATTCAAATGAGAACTAGTTCACATCTACTATATGAGAACTTTGTTACATGGTCTAATTAGCAACACATCCAAACCTAGCAACCAATAGGGAACCCCCTCTGATAGTCACTAATCTCAAGGATTGGTACACATCCGAATGGACTAAACCGTTGGATTGAGGGTTGAATATTTTTTTTTAATATAAAGCCATTAAACTTATGGCCCACGAATGAAGGGGTTAGGGGCATGGGTTTAGGGTCAAAATTGATACTTAGGGTGGTCTCACATAGATATTTTCATCCCCTTTGGTCCCATCCCTAAATGAGGCCCACAATTGGGCCTCATAAAAATTGTTCCCATTTAGTTCTCACCTGAATATTACTCTTATAAAAATATCCATTTGTTTGGGGTTGTGCCGCTGTGCGACTCACTTAGTGTAAAGCCTATTGAATTGAATTCATCTGCATCCAATGAAGGACTTTGGTGGGATCCAGCAATCGACAGGTGGCAAGTAAAACGTATGAAGAAAAAAACCCAATTTCTTATTATAACTCGCAGTTTTCTTGATCAAGAGAGAAAAAAGTTGGAATGGGTAAAAGTTAAGCATCATGTTATTTGGTCCAAGTTAGCCATCATGATATGGGTGCCATCTAAGACTGATTGTGCTAGAAGAAAATCACTTGGCATTTGCCATTAGCTTGTTTCATGTAATTGAATTCTAAATTTCTAGACATAATTAAAATTAAAGAAACAAATTTGAGTTAATGATCATCAAATTATCTCCACTCTAATTGAAAAAATGAATGAATGGACGGTAGTAAATAAATACCCAGCCAACGCCCTAATAGTAGTTTAAATCCTAGGAAAAGTGAGGAGTGCATTTATAGCTTTGTTTTGAAGATGATTTGGGGCCCACTTGCTTTGCTTGGCCCATGTTGAGACCTTTGTTTGATGTTGTGATTTCCGTGCCCACAACCCTCACCCTCACCCTTTCGATAATACTTTCTCAAAGAACCTTCAAAGCTCAGGTGTTCAATTTTACTTAGGATATATATAATTGAAAAAGATACTGCTGAAGTAGTGTGAAATATATGCAATTTTCTTAAAATATATTAAATCTCGTGAAATATAGACTTTTAATCAAATATGGGAAACAATGGTGAAAATCTAGAAAAATTACCATTAGAATATAATTTTTTTTATCTTATTTCCTTTGGAGCCTCTTGATAGTACTTTCTCAAAGAAAAACTCAAGTGTTCAGTTTTACTTAGGATATAATTGAAAAAATATTGCTGAAGTAATGTGAAATATATGCAATTTTCTTAAAATATATTATAGCTCATAAAATATAGACTTTTGAATAAAACATGTGAAACTATGGTGAAAATCTAGAGGAATAACCATTATAATACATATTTTTATCTTATTTCCTTTCGCTGCAGGATTTTATCCTTCTTGGGTGTAGCATTCTACCACATCTCATAGCTACATGATTTTTGTATTGCTTCTTCTACAATCACATTTAAATTTTTTTTGTGTGTGCTAGTAATGTGAAAATTGCCTCAGATTTCTTTGCTTCTAGCTATCTAAGATGTTTCGTTTACAAGTGGTTCGAAAGGTTGACCTGTTTGGAAATATCTAAATCTACGATTTATTGAAGAACACAAGATGAAAAGAAAAGAAAAAGATTTATGCTCACCGGCAACTTTACATAATATTTCGCCTCCCACTTCTCAAAGGTTTTTTTTTTTTTTTCACTTGCTTGAGATTTTGGGGACCCCCTCGGGAGTTTCAGGTTTTATTAATTTTTTGAAAATATTTTAGGTAAATTAAAAATATAGATAATCTTTGTAATAGGGGTTATTTAAAAATATGGGTTATCTTTGTGATAACGGATGTACGTGTGGTGCATGAACTGAGAAACAACTGTTTTTGTGCCTATCAGGGGAAAAAAATATTGTGTTTTTTGTTTCTCACTTTCTAGTCAATTCATTGTGGGGTTAATGAGCATGGACATCTCATTTGTGACAAGAAGACCATATTTATGTCCAATTTGATGCACTTGGGTGGAATTGACAAAAAGAAAATCTAGGAAATCTGCCACGTTGTGGGGCCTAGTTGCTACATCAGTTTAGTTTACCCTGACTTAGATCCACTTCAAGGGCAGTCAGATCATCAAATCATTGCTTGCACCTATTTGGCATTGGCCTCTCAGAACCAGAATCTATACATGTAGAAATACACAAGATGTACTGTTACTCTAATAAGGAATGATACAATGCTGTGGCTACTATGGTGGTGGCCGCAGCTAGACCGTTGTTGATTAACTGATTCATATCACATATCTTACATAAATTTAACTCCAACTGACGTGATATACACTCTCCAATTTATCATTTGCGGAATACGTAATCAACATCAGGAATCTAAGCATGCTAAAAACTCACAGGACTCAACACCCGTTTGTAATTTTTGTGCTCATCTCTGTCTTGTGAGGATGAAGTGTTGTTCCATTTACTTTCATCATGTTCAGTGGTGAAATAAAGTATATATTGAAAGGCCAATAATTGGATAAACATGTATAAATTATAGAATTTAAGGCGCTTGCCTTATTTTCTTCGCATTTGTGAAAATTGGAGATGGGATTAGGTGTGAGGTACTGCTTAATAACAGCCTCTATTTGACTTCATGCCCTGCCCAAAGCATTAAAAAAAAGCCTATAACCAACTATTCAGCCAAAACATTTAATTAACTTGGGTAAGTAGTCTTATTAACATGATAAAGCAGGACATGACAGCTTTGAAATTTGGTTGCCATAACACACAGGACATGAGCGCTGCCCTTGCTGTGGACTGCTCAATAATATTATGACTTTTCATTGTCCCATTGGCATGACCCACTTGCAAGTAAAGTTAAGTGTAACGTAGGCTCCTTCCTGCTATGATTGTTTTAATTATGTAGTTTCATAAGAGTTCTCTGTAATTTCTCTTTTTTCTTTGTGAAAAGGGGATGTTTGGGAACTCTAGTCTAATCTAGGAGGAGCCAATTAGATAGAGGTCTTAAAGAAAAACCCTGAGTTTTGAGCTGAAATTTCCAATTAATGTGCTATAAAATTATAAAAGAAAGCTCTAATTTGAGATTAAAGGGTTTGGTTCACCTATAAATAAGGACTTATCACGATCCAAGGCTTGAAGCAATGAATCCACAGTTCCAAGGCTTGTCATGTGATCATGTGTCTGCTTCTACCACCTTATTGGGGAGCCTTGTGTCCTGTCCCTCAACACGATCCAATGCTTTCCTGTCAAGCTTTCTCTGTATAAAACAAGAGACAGCCTAGGCAAAAAAAGAAAAGAAAAAAGAAGACCATTGAACAAGGGATTCTTGAAAATGTTTTGAATTCTCCAAAAAAAAAACTGTATCCACATAGGTGGAATTCCAAATTCATCTTCTAGGTGAAGCATTTGAAATTCTAATAAAAAGCATAGAGGGTGAAATTTCAGGAATTCCGAAATCTCATTTGATACATTTTAGATGGTTGGTATTTAAAATTCTATTGAATGAAATGTTATATTTAACAAATCCAAAAACTAGATATCACATCATGTTTATAAATCCCCAACATTTCAAACATCCCAAATTCTCATAGCGAATGAAACAAGCAAGCGTTTCTTTTTCACCAAGGAGAGGACCTCCCTCCGGAAAGAGATGGAGAGTGAGAAAAAGCTTCTCCAACTGAAAAGGTTCTTTTTTAAGGAGGAGACACCGAGCTCTCAAAGCAGAAGCTTTTCTTTTTCAAGAAATAAAAAAGTTATGGTGCACTACAACACTAGTAGATTTTAGTGTGCCTTGGAGAGTTTTAAGACTTTAGTCGTCGCTCAGGTTAATTGGCTAGGCCAAGTTGATCTACTGTGGCCGCACCGCACCTCCTCATCATAATCCACTGGCTAAATCAAATTAGTTTCTTGTATTTACAATTTGGATATTGTGATTTCAGTATTGAGTCACTTGCCCTTAGTTGTTTCTTTTCATTTTATTACTTTTTATATATCTCCAAGAAGCAACTAAAGTTGGTTTTGTGCTGAATTTTTATGAAAATGACAATTTGCTCAGATAGCCTGAGATCAACACAGGTCTTGGAACGTTGAGACTGATCAGCTTAAAGGTGGTAGGTACCATTTTCATGTTAGAGGGCTAAGATGAAAGTATCACTAGAAAAGAGAATTTGCTCATGCTGAGTGGACTGCTCATACAGCTCCTCTCTGTTAGGGGCGACTCTACTGGGGGCTACCTTTGATTAGTGTAGCTACTTTCACATTTTTATCCCACAGGCATGTCCTAGCACCAGGTCCAATTTCATACTCATGGGACTCCTATTCACTACTATTGGATCAAACTTTAAAAATTTGTATGATTAAAAGACCATTAAGATTTAAGGGTATTAAAAGCAAGGGCTATGATAATTTGAGGCAGCAGATGACCCTTTGCATGGCCCTTATCCATAAGGAGAACTTTCAATCTATCCCACCCCCTTAGTAGAAGTCCATTTAAGCACGCAATGCGATATGCGCCCTATGGACTATGGTATGCTATCAGCTTGAAGGTGAAGATTTTTTTTTCCACTAAATAAAATGGGCGTCGGCCACAAGATATGTACTTGTGCCCTTTTGTGATGAAAGAGAAAAGCAGATGGGTTGTCCATTCCGTGGTTAATAATGAGAAGAAAATGGTAAAATCTTTAAATTATATGAAAAACCTTTTTTTTTTTTGAGGAATTTATGGGATAAGTCCCCGTATGATTCCATACGTCCTACTAAGACTCCATATCACATTGGACACGGGAGGGGTCTTCATGTGGCCTTTTTCTTCTTTTTTTTTTTTTTTTCCTCTCTCATTTTGCGATATGGTTGATATTGACCATTAGGTCAGTTAGATTTTCTTCAACATGTAACTGTCTTATTTGCTGAACACAGCAGAATGTTCGATATCGACCATATCGCGAAATAATAAGAAAAAAGACGAATTCCAGTTTTCTCCCTTGGTTGCTGCAAGGGCGAGAGAGATGACCCCTGCCCATTTGCAAACATAAAGAGGGGTGAGAGTGGAGAGATCGAAGAAAGAGGAAAAGGGGATTTCAAGGGAAGAGAAGAAAGGGATTTTGAGGGATTTGGTTGGTGGGGTCTGGGGAGAAGGAGGAGAACTAGATGGGCATGTTGAGGCGATCCTCCCTCCTCCTCCTCCTCCTCCAAGGGAGAAAACTCAAATTCGTTTTTTTTCTTGTTATTTCGCTATATGGTCGATATCGACCATTCTGCTGTGTTCAGCAAATAAGACAGTTATATGTTGAAGAAAATATGACTGACATAATGGTCGATATGGATGGTCGATATCGCAAAACGACAAAAAAGAGAAAAAAAATGCCACATGAGGACCTCTCTCATGTCCAATGTGATACGGGGTCTTGGTAGGACGTATGGGGTCCTACGGGAATTTATCCTGTAAATTCCTTGTTTTCTTTTGTAGAAAAAAAAAGAAGGAAATCTTTATGGGTGACCCACGGGATGCATGATGATTGTAGAAGCCTCTTATATGGAAAGATCTACATGAGAGCTACTAACGAGGGAAATTTAGACTCCATAAGATCATCCTAATCCTTTGATTTATAGCATTAAAGTTTAACTAGCACGAAGCCCCTTGTGCATCGCACAAGTTTAAGTCCTGAATAATATATTAAAACTAATATCCCATTCATATAAATTTATTTATAACAAACTAATTAAAAAATTCAAATCAACCAAAAAATTATGAAATCCAAACCTTTCATCGCCTAATCCATGTTAGCAAACATAAAATAAAGGATTCATATGCATTTATGCTCATTTTGAATACTATATAAAAACTTTTAAAATAACCTTAATTTATAGAGTTGGAAGGCATCCCTTTGATTTTGGTTACATCCACACAAATGGGCCCAAGAGACATTTTATTGAAAATGCACATATTTAACCCAGGAGACACCTTTTATTGAAAAGGCAAATATTATGTGTTTTTGAAAGGACACATCCACAAATGGGCCCCAATAAGCTGATGTGGCTTATCCTAAGGCCAGAATTGAGGATTTTTTTGAGATTTTTTTTGCAACCAACATTCAGATTTAAAGAGAAAGAATAGTTATAGAGGCACAATTTTCTTACCATTTCAATCCAATAGTGAGGAAAATTTGAATGAGTGTCAATTTTTGACTTGTGACTATTCATTTGGGGGGTGGGGAATAGTGTGTGTGAAAAGATTAGATTAGCTTAAGGTTTTATATAACAATATAATTTTATATAATATTGTAAGATTTTAATTTAATTAAAAAATATTGCAAAAAATAAATGCGATGTTACACAAAACTAGTTATATGGAGAATGTCTTTCTCAACTTTCATCAAGGTGTGGATTTTCATAGATAATAATGATGACCTAAGTAAGAGGAAAAACCCCTTTTCATTCTATTATGTGGTTTCAACTCTCAAGATATCCCAAACATCGTAGGCTTCTTCCTTCTATGGTTCATTCAATAATGTGGTTTCAAGATATCCCACGTCTCAAGAACAACCTCTTACCTTAGAGGTAAGAGGCGGTAGTTCTCACCTGTCTGTCTAGAGTTCGAACCTTGGGCATGCCACGTTCTCTCACCAGTGTCACCTCCCTTGAGGTCTACTACCCTCATCTAAGGGGGGTCCAAACCCTTATAGTTGGGGTAAGATAAAAAAGAGAAAAAAGGATATCTCTCGCGTCCTTAACACATACCACATAGGCTCCTTTGTATTATAGTTCGTTCAATTATGTGGTTTTTTTTTTTTTTTTTTATCTTTTCTTATGAAAATAGTCGATTACTTAATCTTTTTTTTTTTTTATTAACTTCAAGGAGAAGAGATCTCAGTAAACCCAACTGCACTGTGACACACATCTCATATTGTCTGAAAAGTGCACCATCAATTCATTTTCATCAACGTGTCGAGCAAATGAAGAGAGAGTATATTCAAACAATATAATCATATATATTATAATCTAATTTTGAAAAGTTAATACCCAACAGGTGCAACTTAGACCATTTCAATTGGCAAAACTTTAACTCTTGAGCTCGCGAGTATAATCTCAAGGTCAAGAACAAACCTTGACATCTATAAAATATAAACTCTCAAGCTTGCAACTGAATCACGTTTCAATTATTTATGTATTCTAAAATGAGAAAATTGTTTTAGACATTATTGGGCTCCATAGAAAATGAATCAATATGGTTTTGGGAGAACGTCTATTCATTGTAATGAATCATGCCATGAATCTTTGTTCAGTTCTATGTGGGACACACCTTCATGCCCTATGTGGTCTAGTGTAACTCTAAACAACAGTTTAACCCTTACCCACTTGTGGGCTCTCACCTTGCTTGTATGGGCTTCCTTACCGTGTGTGGGGACTCTCTTCCCATGTCTGTGGGCTCCCTTGGGTCTCAACCCCCTTGTCCCTTATCTCGGGTTTCGGGCATGGACCTACACTAAACCTCTCTTGATTTAATGTAGGAATAATGGGATAAGAAAAAAGGATTCTAAGAATTTAAAAAGCAGTTTAATATTTATTTATTTATTTTGGCCTACTGATCCGAAGTGATACTATAAACCTGCTGATGCAAGGATTGAACCATGGGCATGTGTGTGAAATTAGGTGCCAACAACACTCAAAAGTAAGTGTGTTGGCAAGAGCAGTTTATTATACCCACCCTTTTATAACTGTAAATGACATATTTTATAACCCTATCCATCGATTTGGATCCATTCATCAATTGAATTATATGCGTCCCACCACTTTAGAGCTCCATGGCGTACTTATTACTCCAGCGAGCCTCCATCCATTCTATTTTGCTTCATGTGGGAGATTTGGTTACATTTTCAAAATTTGGTGTGCTCCCAAGATTTCATAACATTCTCAAAAAGTGTTTTCTGAGAAAACCTCAAGTTGGCTCATCTCTGTCAATTCCCGTTCAGTGGGATATGTTGAATCCGCGCTGGGGCCCACTTAATGACTATCGAGGTGACAAAACTTGACCCCACCTGCTAGGTCGATCGGAATTTGCCCATCCAAACTCTTAAAATGAGGGTTGGTCATGGATCAAGTTTTCCGTGACCCACCACAAAAAGGGCCGGGTTAACCTCCCCATATAAGTTTATTTTATTTATTTATTTTGTTAAGTTGGCCTTCAGGCCAGGAGTGATGCTGTCATCCTAAAGAGCTAATGATTGATCTTGGGGATATGTGTTGTAATTTGTACCGAGGTGCCAACATGAGACAGATGACTGTATTGGCTCCAACAACCTAATCGAAATGGTTTAAAATGGATACCCAATTTCTAAATTTTCATGATTTGCTGAATTTAAGTGAAGGCACAGTTAAACAGATGTGAAAATAATGGTCATATAGAAAAGAAAATAAATCAAGAGAGAATAAAATATATTTATCAAATGTCTGGCAAAATGGATGCTGGATCAGGCTATTATTGATTATATAAGAGTAATTTTCAAGAATGTGCAGGTCATCCTTCCTCATTGAATTACTTGGTCTATGATGCCCACCCGAAAAGCATAATAATCAGGGTGGGCCGGTGTTTGAAAGATCTCCTTTTGACAATGCTAACCATTTGATTTGGAAAGTACGTACACTTTTCAGCAGGGTTGGGTAAAAATGGGTCCGGTTGACCATAGGTTTCTATTGGTGGGGACTTGAGACCCAACTAGTGGCCCCCCTATTTTAGAACTAGGTTAGGTAATCCCAAGGGAAATTCTATATGCACCCACCTATTTTGCTGAGCACAACCACATTCCTACCTCAACAGGTTTTTTTTTTTTTTTTTTTTTTTAAGCCCCTAGTGCACTGAAAATTTCCCAGATTTTGGAAGGTCTTAGCCATCCTTTTCTTTTGCCTTTCCTTTTTAACTGTTCTCTTCCTTAAATTATATGAGCACAAAAGGACGGTCTGGATTCGAATCTTGCGGGATTTTTTTTTTTTATAATGTTTGCTTGCAAGAAATTTCATCCTTAATTGTGAATGGTCGGAAAAAGGAATACAATTGGTTCAAATTTTGTTGGCCACCTAGACAATGTGCGAGGGGCTGAGGGCTTACTCAGCCTCCATTGAAAGGGTAGTCAGATCATGAAATCATTGCCTGCATCTGTATGGCATTGGCCTCTCAGAATCTATACATGTATTAATGCACAAGATGTACTAGTACTCTAAAGAGAAATAATCTAGTTCTGCCATTATTGTGGTGGCCACGAAGCTAGGAACTGGTTTGACATGTGGAGGGTCCACCTTTGTTTGATTAATTTATTCATATCACATGCCTCTCTATCCACAGGAATTAGGCCATTTTTCACGTCAATTGGGGTGATGTGCATTGTTGGATTGATCATTTGTGAAACACAAAGTTATCATTGTTATACATCATCTATTTAGTAGTCCATGGCATTCCATTTGGAGTGGAATTTGGACTAGTTATAGAGAGTTCTACGTGCATGTTTGATCATGTAGATGTGGGCCCAACATAGGTTTAGATAGTACTCTAGCAGTTTCAATCAGCACCGTATAAAGCATGTATTCTCATTTCTCTCATGTGGCATGTTTAGTAGAAAAACTACAGCACAAGTTCATTTGACCAAAACTGCTGTAATTGTAGACTCACCTTCACATAATTCCCCGTAAGGCATGTGACCAGTTGTGGAATCACCAGGTAGAAGGAAAAAAAATTTCTTCTTTTTTTTTTTCCCTATACCAATGCATTATGAGTTATTGAAACTGTGAAATATCTAGAGTTTTAGGAGAAAGCCCCTAAAACCAGGCCAGGATACTGCTAGCCTTGCAGACTGCATTCGGGAATGGTTGTTGCTTCCAGCTAACAGCTCTGTAAGTTTTCAAGGTCAGAAATCTAAGCTTGTTGAAAATTCGTAGGAAACAAACACCCCATTTGTATTTTATGTGCAAGAATAAAGTGCTCGTTCCATTTATTTTTATAATGTTCAGTGGTGAAACGAAGTGTATATTGGAAAACCAGTCATTGGATTAACATGTACAAATTAAGGAATTTAGGGTGTGTACATTTTCTTCTTCCAAACCCAACAAGAGAAGAGGATCCAGCAGGTGGCCCAATCCTGCCATTGTTGTTGTTCTGTGCTGAGAAAGGGAGAGATTCTCCTTTGGATTGATTCCTTTTTCAGGTTCATATATATTCACAAGAAACAGAAGTGCCTGGAGATTTCTCAGGGAAGGATAGGAAATAACTGGAGAATACAAGTGTGGCAGTGTCCATGGCAGTTAATATTGTGTTTCCCAGGTTTTGTATGATATTCCCATTGGAACTGGTCTCATTATCTCAAGCCTCCATTCTAAAAAAATAAAAAAATAAAAAAATAAAAGAAAAATTGAAAACTTCAAATTAACAATTTGATCATCGTTAAGTATCAAATTGAGAGTTTGGAAGGGCCTTCTAATTGAGTGAATGAATCCTATTCTTTGTTAGTACTAAATAATTTTGACCCAAACATCTAGAAAATTAAGATCATGTGTTGGTCAAGCATGGATGGGTAGGATCTTTATTGGAGATGGTAATAGATCAAGTTTAACCACATGTAAAATAATAATTAGGTGTACATAGTAGGACCCATATCCAATAAGAGCCTGTCCATTATGATATAAAAAATTTTAATTGGTCCTAAGTGCATTTTTCATCCACATTATTAGCTTTATACGAAATAAAGTTGTAAGTAAATGGCTGATGAATCCATTACCAATGTGACGTATGGAGCAAATCTCCTAACACTTGTGTATTCTCTATGTGGTCTAGTCGTAACTCTAAACAACAGTTTAACCCTTACCCCCACATTCCTATCAACTTAACTTAGGGAGGTGAATGTAACGGATTCCATCATTATGACGACTATTAATGTATCAATTTAAGAATAAGAATTATGCTAATTAAAGTAAAAAAGAAAACAATATGGACAACCAAATACACTAAAGGCACACAATTCTCCCGATATATTGAGTGGGCTACATGAATTCTATATCTCCTCCCTCAATAAGAATGAGAGAATATGCATGGAGGTAGTCTGCATATCTTTGACATGCATTAGGTAAGATTCTAAATTCAGTGCTACCTCCTGGTGCCATAGGGATTTTACCCAGCTTTTATCGGAGCAAAAAAGAAAAAAAAAAAACACTTAAAAAGGAAAAATCCCAGCCCTATTGTAAAGCCCATAATCTAAACTCAACCGGCATTTGGTCAGTATTCTCATTTTGTTGGTAGAAACTTCTAAATGCCCTTAATAATGCCACTGATGGTCCTGCTCTAATTGCCACCGTAGATTGGTCAGCTAGTAAATATAGCCCAATAGATTTGAACTTTCTTCCCACATGTTCTCGAGATTTACTAATAAGTACATTTCCTAATACAATAGCATATTGGATTTTTGCAAAGATTCCAGAAGAAAGACTCCATGTTTCTTCCACATGGTATCCACCCAATAACACATGGGCCCCACTTTTTGTTGATGTAAGCCATTTTCATTAAGAGTGGATATGGATTGTCCCCCCTAGATGATGAGTAAGCCTTGGAGATGATCACGTTCCTTACATGGATAAGATGAGAGTAATAGGAAATTTTATGAATCCCTAAAATTTCTCCCCACTTCAAGACCCCTCTCTAAATCCTGCATTTTTTTTTATTTTTTTTTTAAAGGAGAGCTTCACGGGTGCTGACGTGGCAAACTGAATTATATTGCTTTAAAATATATAATAAGGATGTTAATAGTTCAATTTGGTCCCATTTATTGTTGGCATAAAAAAAAATGCAAAAATCATAATGGGTATAGGACCCATTGTTGCATGTCATGATTAGATGAGCCTAAACCTAGTTATGCATTGGGCTTGCTTATGTGTAGACATGGCTAAAACCACTTGACATTAGACCCACTCTTAAATTATTGTGGATGGGCGAAGGCCATTTAAATACCTTATGTCGTGTAATTTGGACCATACAACTCGACCCTTTTTAATCATAGTCCAACTCATGTAACATGGTTGTTTATGCACTTATAAATATTATTGGCTCTCTGGTTCTGACAAACTACAAACTAGGGCTTTCAATCTTTCCCAACCCACCAAACCCTCCCCAATTAGGAGTGTACACGGATCGGATTGGTGCGGATTGGGCCAAATCCGTCACCAATCAATTGCCTACGGATTGACGGATTTGGAATCTGCCACCAATCCGTGGTCGTTAAAATCCGATCCGATCCGATCCATGGAGGACCGGATCGGATCGGATTAATCCGTTCAATCCGTTCAATCTAATGTTAAAAGAAAAATATCAAACATGATGTAAAAAAATTACATTTTGACCCCTTGAATTTTTTTTCTTATTTTAAATTTAGACATCTTAATTTATATTTAGACCCCTTATTTTTTTATATATATTTAATGTCAACGGATCGGATTGGATTAAATATGAGGATTGAGGGTGAAATCCGCCACCGATCCATTACTAATGGATTACAAAATTTTCAATCCGTCACCAATCTGTTTACCTTCGGATCGGATAAAAATTCGCGGATAGGATTGGATTTACAGATCGACGGATTTTTTGTACACCCCTACTAATCATGACCACCTTCTCTCTCTTAACATATGCTCGACATTGTGAAATTCTCATTCACACCAAACAGGAGACACTACAGAAATTTTTGCTTTTAGCGGCGGAAACTATAGTGACGGAAATATGTCCACTCCAATTTCTGCCGCTAAAGATCTGGATCATTAGTGGCGGTTTTTTTTTTTTTTTTTTTCTCTCTGCAGCTAAAACCTTTTTTTTTTTTTTTTTTTACAAAAAAATGTATTTTAACCTCCATTATATGCAATATTCGTAAATGCTTTAATTTAACCCATGCATTGTGGGGGGTACCAAATACAAGTGCTTGTGATTTGCCAATAGAATTTGAATAATGTTATTAGAGTACAAATTAACAAAAGTGTAAGCATGAAAAAGCCTGCAACATACTAGAGTATTATGCCACATTTTTCTCTTGCAATGTTTCAAGTGAAGTTTTATGCTCCTTAAATGGTTCTCTGCAGGTGGATGAGATTTGGACCATTAATGGTGGTCTTGTTCTACGGGTTCCATGCCTCAGAAGAGCAGAGACCGGCCAGTCCAGCGTGATGAGATTCATGAGAACCAGTGCCTTGGATGGTCTGGTTTGTATTGATTCTGCTATGATATGAATCACAGCTGTTTTGACTTATATGACTTTGGTTTATCATGATGTATGGTTCGGATATGATCCTACAGGTGCCGAGACTGAACATGGGGGGACAAACAATCTTAAAAAGTCTGCTTGCTTGGTTGTGAGGGCTTGCAAATAGGATTAGCATTTGTAGCAGTAGTGTTACCGGATATCATGAAGCCACTCTCAATGTTTCTTAACAGTACTCTCGTTTGATGTGTATTCAAGGGTAGTCTGCTTAAATTGATTCATCCCTTTTTCTTCACCCCCTTCATGTCAACAAGTGGGGAAGACTTCAGAAGTGGTATTCGGGCCTAAAAATGTTGACAACACTCTCTGCATGCATTATGTTCAGACTTCAAAAACAATCAGAGGCCTGCAACAATTTAATGCAGTGAAATGAAGTAAGCAAATCTATGCCTTTGTCAACACACTATCTTTCAAAAGGCTGCAGTGTAAGTACAAGGAATGATACCATTAAATTAGTGTCATGGTGGCCATTTGTCAGGGGGGCTCTGGATTGAGTTTGCAATGGCCCAAAAGTAGCAGAGTATAAATGGACAATAATCATAGTTCAAGAACTTGGCTTGGCCTCCATGGTTGCAAATGGGCCAGGTCAGTACTTTGGGACTGTATACCCATATACATTTGCATCTTATATCCTTCACCTCTTTCTGATTCATGTTTGAGAGAAATATTCACCCAAGAGTTCACACGCATCTTTGATCACAAATTTTGGTGACATGACTTTAATTCGCAGAATTCACTTCAGAAGATGGTGACACCAGAGAACTCAGCTCCAATTCAAAACCCATTTTAACATGCAGACAAAAAGGTCAATTATGGTGCAGCACCTAACATCATTTGGAGAAAGTAGATCATCATAGAGAAGAAAGTTCTTCTTATTTCCCTTCATCTTACTCTGGAAGTTGATCGATGTAATTTTTGCCTTGCAAAGAAGAAATAAGATCACGAACTTATTTTCCTGATCCTAAATAAAAAATAACACAATGCATAGTGGGGGGTGCACTGATCTGACCTAAGTCCTATCTGAATTGTAAGTTACCAATCTGAGTGCATTTCAGGCTGAATCTAGATGTTGGGGCCCATATCTTCAATATGTAATCTTTATATAATCTGTATACAGAATAGTGCACCATGCATACACTGGTTGTTACAGAAAGTCATTCATAATCTTCAAACCTTATCCTCTTTCCAATTTTCCTAAACATTATCGTAAACAGAAATGGCTTTCTCCAAGCACTCTTTTGTTACCTGATATATATGAAAAACAAGAATAAGGAATCTACATAGGAATGAATTCATGGTCACAAGAACCTAGATCTTCTTGTTGCCACCAAATTTTAGTTCAACTGATGTGCAAATATAGCAATAAAATCCCTCACTCATCTAGTATATCACGTTTATATACCATACAAAATGATGAATAACCAAAGTTACCACTCCATTATCATCCAAAATCCTGCATTAACCAAACTACAGGATGCTCCACAATAACCCAAACTATCTCGAAGCAATTTGCAGTTATCACTCCATAGTCATCCAAAATCTTGCAGTAACCAAAGTTACATTCAGCATCTCCAGCAAAATTGAAAACCATGTTTCAAGAGTGTGGAAACTATCCTCATTGCAGAAATTGATAGGGAGGAAGAGGAAAAAAAACGCATCATTGGAGGTAGTATGGTCACTAATGAGATCTACTATGAAAGACAGCTAAATTTAAAGACTGACTTGGCTTGTAGAGATTGAGCTTCCAATATAAAGAGGGAAATATTGTACTGACAGTAGGAAGATCTGATATACTTAGTAAAGGATATCTCTAAATTAGAGGGCTCCAATTTATTTCCCTCTTTGCCACAAACAAACACAATTAACCATTGCAAACAACATGTGAAGGATGATGTTAGACCGACTCATGAACAGAGCATTCTTCAACCTAAAGAAAAGTTCCTCCTGTTGCACATTATAATAGAAAAGAGTAAGTCCATGTTGGGAAAACTCAATGCTTGGCATACATGAGAATTCATGTCTATTTCCAGTTAAAAGGGGTACTCACTTCTTCAATGATTGCTTAAAAGCTAACTACTATCATTCACTACTGCTACTGCTACTGCTTCTGCTTCTACTACTAGCTGGACATGAAGAAAAAAAGGTGCACACAGGTCTCAACATATGTCCCATCAAGGAAGAACTGAATTACATGGCAAAAAAGCAGTAAACAAGTATCTCCAAATTATAGAAGTAGACACATACATGTAGTTCTCCTATCAATCACCTGCTATCAAACAGGCATTGGGAGATTGAGAAACTTATATCTCTTGGGTTAAGCTCTCAATTATATCATAATGCAGGTGGGTCATTGCTAACTTGCAGCTGGGAGGCCATGGGCAATGCTTGTGGAGGGCGCTTCCTCTTCTTCTCATTGCTGATCCCTCAAAATTGAAAACCATGTTTCAAGAGTGTGGAAAACATCCTTATTATCAGAAATTTAACCAAGGTTCAACAACACAAAAAGGAGCATCAAAGAGACTACTAAAACTCTTGAGATCTAAGAGGCTATATAGATTGAGAAACCATGTTTCAAGAGTGGAAAATCAGTGCTTTAACTAATAAGCAATGCAGAACAATATACGCAGAACATGAAACATGAAAGCATCTTTATTAAAAAAAACTTTTATTAATTCCAGAGGCCAAATCTAGCTAGATTATACCTGATAGCAAAGAATAACATCAACAGATGGCATGCGTGCAAACAATTTCAATGCAGATCATACAACCTGCACCAGTAGTTGCTGTGTGGGCATCACAACAACTAACCATGTTTACAAGAAACAGTTGGGTGGTAAGGTACAAGCAGCAGCACTACAGTTCATTTGTAAGCGCAATGAATTCTAGATCGAACACTACAGTTCCTAGGATTCAGATTTCAATAAGAAACAAAAAGCCCACTTTAAAATAACTATATTTAACCCTTGAACTAGTGAATCCATTGCTTGGTAAGCTGAAAATGCACTCACATCGTTTATCCAAAACCGGTATATAACCTGTACACATGAAATGAAAACCAATATGCACGACATGAAACCATTCAAGATTTTGCATCAATAGAAAGTCCACCTGCAATGGCATTAGGGCTAAAAGCTGCTGCTGACCCCTGAAGTGTACCAGATTAGCCTTACAGCAATTAAGGGTTGGAATTCATTGTTCATATAAAACCATGGTCACTTATTGAAGGGGTTCTTCTTGGTTATGTCTATTAACTAGTTGAGGATGGGTCTTGGTTACTAAATTGTAGTTATTATGGCTGAGGTTTCCAATGAATATGTAAGGAAACAGAAATATATACATACTATAAAAGTGGGGCAAAGACTTTTTTTCTGGACCACCCATGTTGGATATCACGTTGGATATTGGGAGGAGCACCGAAAACCTGTTAGGATGAAATAAGTAATATTAGTATAAACTTTAAAGGGAATTACATCCAAATAAAATTAATTTTTAAATCTCTTGTAAGCTACCCACTGGCTCAAATGAAGAAGACGGCTGGCCATGCTGGTCCGTTTCTTTCTTCCACGGCAACCACCCGTTGTTCAGCTGCTATCTTCTGAGCGAAGCTCTTCGTTCCTGCAGTGTGATTCATAGTTTGCACTGCGCGATTTTCCACATTTCTTTTGCTTCGCTCCTAATTATGATGATAATGAAAATGTTAATTTTCAAATAATGAAAACAATAAAGTAAAAATTAAAACATTCAAGTTAGAATTTTTAAACTCCTTATATATTTCATACCATCCCATCCTTAGTCCCCAAAAATTCAATGAGGATCTACTCTATCAAGACAGTACTGCAACCGCTCCAGAGTAGTGTGAAATGGATCATAATTTGTCTTCTTCAACTTGCTTTTCCAATTTTCCAAAATTGGCATATCTTGCTAAAGACCCATTTATTCACCCGTGGTTGCTCGTCAGTGGCAATCTCAAATTTTGACTGCAACACATGCGTAATAAACTTGACATTAGTACAGACAGATACAATACACACTCTCATCATAATTGAATCATTCACATTAACACCAGTACAGCATGCCACATGTCTGTTTTCCTCTCTCTAGGCATTTTCCTCCAATCAAAATAATTGATTGGTGCCTTCTATCCATCTCATGCAATGATGGCGAGAAATGAAGATAATAGACGTGCACTAGCTCCAATGGGCTGGCCAAATTCATTAAGCCTCAAGACAACACGCTCCTGTTGATGATTGAGCAATGCATCAATTGGGGCCTCGTGTCCTCTTTCTTGCTTGAGGCCCTATTTAAAACACAATTCAAGAATTATGAATTATTCCTATATTCAGAGTACAACACTTAACAATAAACAAAACTAAATCAGAGAAATTCAAAAAATAAAGTATAGCAGTAGATGATAAGTAGGGTTGTTTGGGCTTGGTGAAGCACTGAAGCCACTGTTACTTATGGGCTTCTACTTTTCTTTATTTTCCTTTTTTTTTTTTTTGGCTCAGATTTTTTTAACCCTGCAGTTCAAACATGTTTCAGAAATAAGTAAGCCATTGCTCAGTGAGATCTTTGAGGAGTTGATCACCCATAACAGGGTATCTGTTCAGGTGAATTTCATCATAGATGTTCAAACCAAATAGTAATTGAAAATAGCCCAACATAATTACTTGCAACAAATGAGTGAAAGAAAGTGAAGCCCACTTCTGATGAACCTTTCTAATATTGATGAGAATGGGATAAAAGCTATCCACTCTGAACTTCTATTATCAGCTTGACGTTTGATTATTCCCACTTTTGCGGGTGTAAAAACAAAACTCAAACCAAGTTCAACTTTGTCCAGTCACTCAATATGTCACTAGCTAAAGAAAACTCAGTTGTTTCGGACCAGGTTGGAGAATTATGCATGTATCAACTCTAGTATACTGCAAATATTCATGTGAAATAGAGGAAGAGTCCTATACTGAATTTTTCACATAAAGAAAGATCCTATATCAGATATGTATACAAAACTGTAAAAGAGAGAGAAAAATGAAATATAATGAATATATATTGGCTGAAAAACAGTGATGAAAAGATTTTGTCTTGTATTTCTTTTGTTCATGGCATTTCGGGAAAAAACACACCAATAAGAGGGGTGCTATATAATTACCAGACGTAGATGTTTGAGTGTCCATCTGCAATGGCTGGACTCCTGCTTGTGGAGAAGATGACACATCTAGCATGTGCACCAATGAACTTTTATTCAATAATTGTCACTTAGTAAATTCAATGAACTTATATTCAATAATAGTCACTTCGCATGTGCACCAATGAACTTATATTTAATGCTGAAGGATGACAATAATAACTTCGATAAAAGAACACAGTTTTAAAGAATGACAACCCATTCTAGAGAAACAATACATCAACCAAAGCTAACACACAATCCAACATTTTGACAACCAATGTGTCATCATAAAGGGGGTTAATCCAATAATAAGAAACACATAACAGGGCATGACACATATAATTCCATAGACCATTACTAAAGAAACAAGACCCCAAAACAGATATCATATAACAACTCATATCCAATGAATTTTTTCAAAATGAAAGAAAAAAATTACAGTTAACAGATTCAACAGATCATGAAGAAGCAAAACCAAATAATGATGTCAGAATCTGAAATGATGTCAGAATCCACAAACTCGGTGTCATCAAATTCAGAATCAAAGTGTTGATTAGAATGGAATTCAGTACCCATCAGATTAACAGTCTGTATCACTGAACCAAAGGCCAATTTCTCTTATTAACAGTTGGTATTTGGTGTACTTGCTGTTAAGCAATTGATAGAGCCATCACTATAAGAGAAGCAAAAATAGTAAAATCAGCAATAGTCGAGTTGCAGTCTACCCCAACATTCAAAGAGACTTCAATGCTACAAAGTTTATGAATTCCCTTCATAATAATTCATAATAAGAACTTAAAAAAAAAATCATAATAAGAGAACTTAGAACCAAAAGAGCTGACAACAGATGGATGGGATAAGGTCACCGATTGATGTTGATATTGATGATGATGCTGATAATGATGATGATTTGGATCAACAAAGAAAAATATAAATGCAATAGTTGTTATTAATTTTTTAACAATAATGGAAAATTCTGATAATAAACAGAGATATATCTGAGACAAACACCAAAAAAAAGCAACAAAAGAAATGAGTAAAAATCACGAAGGCCCTCTCCATGTATCGATGCAAAAATGTATAGATAGAGTGATGGACCAGACCAAATTAGGTTATCAATTAGGTCCTGGCTTAAACTTATTCCAGATTGACTCAGATCGATCAGGCCTAAATCTTTTGAATCACAGAGTTGCTGGAGCTCCAATTTCAGCATTCTTCAATAAAGTACCAGAAGTCCTAAATATGAAGTTCTTTCGGGAAAATATAGCCACCAAGCAGTTAGTGCCCTCTAAAATATTGAGTCAATCTAATGGGTTCTAAATTTCAAGTCATTTCAGATATGTCAAAATATTGTTGCATTTCAAGTCAGCCAGAATGGAAAGGAGCTGATTAGAGGCTAAGCATCCTACCAAATCTGATTCTTATAGTACCAAAATCTCATCTATGACTCTAATAATGATACAATAAAATCTCATCTCATACAGTTGAAACGAAAAGATGAGGGACGATCTTTAACCCCTAACAACTTACTTGCATTTTACCAGAAAAATGAAAATAGGAAAAAAGAAACAACTTTACTATCAAGTCCATTATATTCACATATTATTGACACTTCATAGTAACTTGCTACTGGTCCAATCAGTACCAATCTTATTCTTTTTACCATCTAAGAGAACACTTGTTTTCTTTTTTTTTTGGGAAAAGCCTGAGGCTGAGATAACCAAAGTGTTGTTTTGTTCTTTAAAACCTGGCTGTAGAGCATCCAAGTTCAAAGGGGCCCAACTGTGTATTTTTAAGTATAATCCAAGTTCCTCATTTAATTTACAGCCTACCAGAAGTATCTTTGGTCGTGACCAGAAAAACGCAAACAACATCTAGAGGATACCTTGGGCCAACTGATAATCTGATTAGCATGCATGTTCGGCTTCTAGTTCCCTTCAATAAGAACTATTGAATAACTAATCAAACTTTGACAAATTCTGCATTAAAACCACTCTGATTTCTTGCATACGCTGTTAAAGAAACAAAAGCTCCCTTTTTCTGGCCTTTTGGTTCTTGCTATGAGTCTTGCTCTAGGAATTTTGAATAAATGGCTATGTACTAACATGCAATTTTACACTAGTGACATACAAGAAAGAACCCCAAGCGAAACGCCAAAAAACAAAAAAAAAGAAAAACAATAGTGTTAGCGTCAAACAGATAATCGGCCACTTGAAACTTGCCAAACCAAATTTCAAATATATTAGAGGAAAATAAAAAGCACTTGACCAAACTTTGTCAAATGGGATGCGATTCTAGGAATTCTGCTACTTTGCTTTGGGTTGGGAAAAAAAAAAGTGGATTTATAGCTGTTGAGAAGGGTGATGGGGCCTGCTTGTGATTTGGGTTCCTTCTTGAATGCCCTCAGTTATAAGCGAATGGTTTGCACCTAGATCCCAAAACTTTTCTATGACATTTTTTTCATCTTTGAAAAAGGGATTAGGCCATGGGGAGGGGAGATTTGAGAGTGTAAATTCTATTTTTTTTAATGTTTTTAAGAGTAATGTGGGGACATCCTCTAGAGCTTATCTATGTTGCTTTTAGAAATAGGTATCATGTTGTACACTTGTAGTTGATACATCACTTGCCTATTAGATCCAAGATGATTTTTAGATTTGACCATTCAGAATAAATAAACAAATATGGTGGATTTTTTTAAATATCTAATCTAAGATCATGACATTAAGAATTTATATTGAAAAGATAATAGTATCTATTGGATCTTTTTTTTCGGCTGGCTAGATTTTAAAACTAGAGAAAACTAGGGGAAAAATTCTCATAGTGAGCCATGAGTAAGTGGACAACCCAGTATTATTTTAGAGATGGGAGGGGCTCTCTGAGCCCCTTTCGTTTTTTTAGATGTTTATTGGTATGGTCGATATCGACAATAAATGTGGTTATACAAAAAGCGCGAGAAACCCCCTTCTTCCCTCATTGCGTCGTCCTCCTCTTCTTTTATCCTCTTCCACAGTCTCTGTCGATAGCTCTCCTTTCCGTTGGTCCCAGGCAGTGGTCTCAAGCATCATTTGGTGCCTTCTTTCAAAGATTATTCACAGTTCGCAAGCACATGGAGGTATGTATTTTAATCGTTTTCTCTTGTTTGCATTAGATTTAAACAGAGCTTTCGGTGTTTTTCATGGAAAGCTAATCGGACAAAATCACTCTAAATTCGTTTGATCTAGGGATTGGGTTTCATGTTTAAAAATAATGGAAAAAAAAAAACGAACTTGCAATCTCGATCCCATGCACAGAATCTAGAATTCCTGCATGCAACAAACTCGATCGAAAGAACATGGACAAAGAGAAATAGCTGAGATGATTCGAATATGACCGTTTGGATCATTGATGAGGTTCTTCTCATGGAAAGACATGATCGAATTGGGAGCTCCTGGCGCGATTTCGCAGCCTCTCAGGTCAAATGGAGAGATCGAGCATTCGAGAAGCTTGGAGGATTTTTGCAGAGAGAGATTTGGGTTTGGAGTGTCAAAGGTGCAACGAGAGATCAACGGATTTTTGAAAAAGAAGAAGAGAAATGCAGCAGCTTCAAATCGCAACTCCTGGTGCGATTCTTCAACGGATTTTTGAAGCAGCAGTAGATCCAAAACGCAACGGAGCTCTTGCGTCTCAGTTGAAGAAGCAACGGATCTTCAAATCGCTCGAGAGATTTTTAGGGTTTTCGGGATTCAAATGAGTGGGGAGTTTAGAGACATAAAAAGTGGGGTCCGCCCTCCAAATAAGTGGGGACATAAAAAAGGGGCGAAAATTTGAACCTTTTAACGGCGGAAAATATCTTCCGCCGCTGATACCCTAATATTTTTTTCCATTTGTGACGGATTATAATATCAGTCGTTGATAAGCATATTTAGCCGCTATTTAGGTGTCACTAAAAGTGACTATCTTGTTGTGAGAAAAGCAAGAATTATATGTGTGGAACCTTCACTTCACTTTTTCTGGTGTTCCACAACGATTTCCTTATAATAATTGATGTCTATGTGTTGCATTTCATTACTGTGGAGGAACGGTATTTCTTAAGAAATATGGTTGTTTTTCATGTAATCTAAAAACTTTAACAAAAGTTAAAAAGAATGAACAACATAGCTTTACTTTGTCACATCCCAAGACCTTTCAATGGGATTGCCCATGATTTTGCGACTTTTAAAGATAGTCCAGATGTTGTTTGGTCATAGTCTGTTTGTTTTGTTTTCAAGTTGTTCTTGTTTGTCCTTTCTGTATTGAATGAAATAATACTTCTAAAAAAAAAAAAAAAACATAGCATTACTTTATTTGCCAAATCCATTACCTGCTGCTTTGTAACAATGTAAACATTAAGAAACTTCTGAAACTTTCAAGTCATGTGAATTTTTTTTTTTGGTACCTCAGCCAAGGGCTCGGACCTAAGAGAGAACCCGTGTATACATGGGAAGGCAAGCCCACTCAAGTGGGAGTGAAGCCCATACAAGCAGGAAAAAAGCCCACACAAGTGGGAACCCGGGATTTTGAGCCCCTGGTAGCCAGGTAAGTCATGTGAAAGTTAACGTTTAGGATGGACAAAATGAAGTGAAGATGGCGGTCAAAACTAAAAATACCCTATTCCTAGGCAGAAAATAGAGAAATCATTACACAGCAGAAAAAAAATCTTGGAATTTATGATTATTTGAATGGATTTATCATAGATCATTCTTTACTACAATTTTATTTTATTGAAATATCACAGTAAAATGACAAATGGATGTTATAAAATAAAATGTGCAATCCTATAAATGGTTGATGATCCTATGTGATAGCCATGGTCCACCATCCAGTTTGGCAGCCATTTGGTTGAGTACATTCAAATTTCACCCAACGGATGTTTTGAATGGGTAATTATCAGGTTTAAAAGAGTTAAAATACCCCAACGCTAAGTAATTTTTAAGAGAATAATCAATCCAGATTCATGAAAGCCCAATCTCTACTTCTATATTTTTGACTCTATGTCAACAATCATGTTATGGGCCTAACTCCGTTTACCTCTCCTTCTATTTAAGATTTACTGAACACCCTTAAAATGAAAATAAACTCTAAAAGAAATAAGCAATTATGTTTAAGAGTTTGCAACTCCCTTACTGTAACTAAAGGTTTCTTTTATATTATATTTTTAAGAAAGGTCTTATCAACAAATGCTTCAACCAAAGAGGAAGAAAGATCAACATGTACACACCAACAGCACTAGTAAGCATCTACTCATATCACAACACAATCATAACGAAAAACAGAAATCAATCAACAAGAGATTACAAATAAGCTAATGAAGAGAGCATTAAATGGAAATGTTGAGATACTATTTCCTTTGGTTTTAATGCTTGTATAATAGTAGGTCCAAACCAAGGCAGACAGCCAACTTCTCTTTCATCATCCATCTGCCATTACCATTTTTATGGAAAGGAGGTTGGAGTCTTTCCTTGATGTCATTGTCCTTCCCACTCCAAAGCTTCCTACCATGAACTTCTTGTCTCCTTACAGTGGAGGAGACACTATGTACTCCTGTAGAATCTTACACCCCATTGAGCTACCACTTATCCTAAAATCAATTGGTGATAGGAAACGGCACAACAATAATTTTATGGTGAGGGTGAGGGCTTGACCATGATTCTGACCGCTCAGGAGCGAAGGTGGACGTTGACCTCAACAACTCCAACTCCCTCAATTAAGGTTTTTGCACCATCTAAGGCTCAGGGCTGATATGGTTCCAATCATCTATGTATCAACAAGCATTGTGTATAATATTTACATATGCCCTGAAGTTATGGCTAACCTCAGCCAAGTATTAGGGCTCACGATAAGATGACCCCTAGCATGCTAAAAAACCTAGGGGCCCACCTCATGATCCATCCGAGTTAACATAAAACAGGGAACTCCTTGATGCTCACCAATCATGGGTTTGAAATCAATCCAAATGGATCAAACCAATGTATTGACCGTGTACTCGTTTTGAAAAGTGAAGACTTGTTCTGCGATTGATGAAGTGGTTAATTAGATGTTATATTCGAGCCTCTGTCACCATACACAATTAGGAAATTAAAAGGCCCTTGAAACCATACCAGGATGCTGCTTGCACTTGGGAATGGTTGTTGTCGCTTCCAGCAAAGCGCTCTAAAAGTTTCTGAAGTGTGAAATCTAAGCTTGCTGAAAATTTATAGGATATGAACACCCCATATTTCTAATTTATGTGCTCATGTATGTCTTGATAAAAGAATATCAAGCAACAATCTAATTGTTTACCAACAATGTAATGGCCATTAGAACACAAGTGACAAACTAGCAGAGAGATCTATAAACAACAAAATATGTTTGTGTAAAAAAATTTCTTCTTTAAAAATAAAAGAAAAACTAGATAGTCACAAAAGAAATATGAGAACCATTTTTTCATGAGCTCCTAACCTAGTATTTAGGCGATAAAAAAAAAAAAGAAAAAGAAAAAAGAGAGAACATAATAAAATGATAACGTATTCATTCAAGCAGTGTCATGGCCTAGCCTAAGAAAATTGGACTAGAAAGGAAGATCTTGAAATCGTATGGATAAAAGTCTTGGCCCTGCCACTGCTTCCATTCTTGTATGATTAGTCTGTCAGTCAAAACACATCACATGAGTATTTACCAAAGTGAAAAGTAAAAATCTAGTTAAGAGAGTTCTCAGCAAATTGAGAAACAAGAAGAAGAAGAAGAAGAAGAAAGAAATCCTTTTCCATCATGAATTTAGAAGGAACAGCAGAACCCCACTTTTTTCCTAATAATAAATTCCAAAAATAAAAAGAAAGCAATAAACCCTAACATCAAATTCTTGTGAATTAAGTCAACTTCACAAGTTTTGAAACAAACCATTCACAAAAAAACAAAAAAACATAAGATTTGAAACAAGGAAATGGAGAAGAAAACGAGAGAGAGAGAGAGAGAGAGAGAAGTATATAGTATAGTATGTACATACTTGCATCTTCTTCTTCTTCTTCCTATACAAGATTTGAAACAAACCATTCAGAAAAACACAAGATTTGAAACAAGGAAATGGAGAAGAAAATGAGAGAGAGAAGTATATAGTATAGTATCTACATACTTGCATCTTCTTCTTCTTCTTCATCCTATCTGCCCAATCCTCCATAGTTTCCGCCATCATCCCCAATGAGCGGTAGATAAAGGCCCCCGTTATGCCTATCAGAAGGAGTTGTAGAGAATCACCATGGCCCTCACCAGGCAACGGAAAATTCTTGTCAAAAAGACGAATTTGACGAATTTTCTCACGCATTTCACAGTGAATTCGCCATCGACGGATTGATCCACGCATTTTTACGAATGATTGGGTCCAAGATTTTGTTGCTTTTATAGTTTATATTATGTACATCGATCTGAAGACTGAAATCGAAGAGGGAAGCCAAAAAAAATAGAAAACTGTTTTTTTTAGAGGAAAGTGTTTAATTATAATATTATTATAGAAAGAGGAAACCCAGAAAACTGTTTTAAGAGGAAACTGTGTAATTTAATTAATATAATTAACATAGGAGATGGGACTTTCCAAAACTTAAAAAAAAATATATATATATGAAAAACCCCTTAGGAGGGAGAGGGAGAGGGAGAGGGAAGAACCGTGTATTAAGAGGTGATCATCAATTTTAACAGATAGCTCACTTGGCCTAGGACCATGATTTGGACCCGAAGATTATAGGTCGAAACTGCAATACTACAGTGAGATTACAGGAAACTTTCCTGACTTCCCTTTGGGCTCGGAGGGATTAGTCCAGCCCAAAGGATTGGAAACCCTCCGATAGCCAAAAAAAAAAAAAAAAAAACAAAGGTGATCATTATTTTTAGCCTTAAAAAGGTAGGTTCTATGGTGGATAAATTTCATATAGGGAGGCCCCACAATGCATGAAACATATGTTAATCTTTTTTATTATTCAAGTGTTCTATGTCATATAGGTAGACCCCACAATGAACAAAATTATATAAGAAAATGAGCATTTAAACAGAGTTGCACCTACTCTGACCGGTCGGTCATCTATAAGATTTTAGGAGTTTTAATTAGGTGATTTAAATTTAAAGAGTTTTGATAATTTGGAGAAGATTAAGAAGAATTCAGTATTGAATTTATATGTATTGGTAGGAGTCCGGATCCAGACTTGTATTGGTAGTCGTATCAATGTAATACATACCATTACCATCTCATCGCTTCCTAAAAAGTCTCAATCCTTCAATCCTTTCCAACATTCTCCATCCCCATCCCTAGAATTTCTCTATTTTGGATTAAGTTACTCTTTAATTCCCTATCTAATTAAGTAGATATTTAAGTCAAATTGGAACCTATTATTTAGGGATTTAGATTTTCAACTAATCTTATCTCCTAATTTAACTCTGCCTGCCAACTTTCATCTCATACCTCTAATGCATGTTGTTGTGGCTAAATATTTATTATCATCATCATTAGCAAGATACTATATTTTTAAGCATATAGGAGTGTTTACAATTATTATTGTTATCACTTGGGTTAGAACACTATAACATTGTGGACCCTGCTAATCAGTTCAAAAAAAATTTCTTATCCTTATTTCTTTCCTCATCTTGCTTCCTCTATAAGTTTTTCTTATTCATTTTTGAGTATTTTTTTTATGTTTTTTTATATGGTCTGATTTTACTTTTATTTTTTAATATATATATATTTTTTTCATTTTTTGGCATGCGGGCACGGGCCTCTCACACTAGTATGAATTACGTGTCAACCCCTCTCATCAGACCTTGTGCAAGCACTATTAGTTGCTGCTTAGTAATTATCCGGGATGGGCCTTAGATTCTCCGCGACTGAATCCAATAATAACCCATATATTAAACAGGACTAAATATTATATTCACGCCCAGCTTGAATATGAAAACCTAAGGCCCAAGCCCGAACCTAAGCAGGCTAAGCTAGTTCAGGAATAGGCTGAGCAGGGGTAGATTTGAGACAGACACAAAACTCCAGTGGATCGAGATTAGGCTAAGCTGGTTCAAGATTAGGCTAAGCACCCCGAGATTAGGCCCATTATATATATATATATATATATAAACACAGTGTCCAAAATGTAAGCCCCGGACAACTTAAACACCCCAAAATATGGATCTGGTAGATTTTTCTCACACAAACCAACATGTCTAGGCCCATGAATAGTTGTTTCATCATGCATAAATTTCATGGGGGCAGAGTGACCAATGCCGCCTTTTTCGAAAATTTTTTAAAAATTACCCTTGGTTGAGATAATTACCAAAATATTTTTGGGGTCTCTTTGCCCTACAAGCATGCATGATATTGTCCGCTTTAGCCCACGAGCCCCACGGTTTTATTTTTTATGGGCCTCAACCCATCAAAAGGCATTACAGACACTGAGATTGCTCATATAAATAACGGTCAATGTAGGTCTTAGACAGTTGATATTGACTGGCTTAAAGGTAAGAGTGACCCTTTTCATCTTCAAAGGCTAAGATGTGAGGATCACTAGAAAGGACAACTTGCTCCTATGAGTGGACCGCACATACAATTCAGCTTCATGAGGGCCACCCTTGATCAGTGCAGGTCCTTTTACACTCCTGCATGATCTTGCACCAAACTCAATTTCAGGCTCATGGAACCCCTACTTGCCACATTTGGATAAAATCTAAATGAAGTCCATGGCTAAAAGGCCGTTAAACTTTTTAGGGTGTTAAACCAAGGGTTAGGGTTATTTGACGGGGCTGATTTTTCGAACTACCCTTATCCCTTATCCATGAGAGGACCTTTCCATCTATCCCACTCCAACAATAGAAATCCATTCTAACGGGCCCTACGATATGGGCCACTTATCTACAGTATGCCACAAGATTTGATTTTTTTTTCTCCCCTTTTATGAGAAAAGTCCATGCTCATTTTTTATAGTTACAAAGAGTCTTATTTATCAACTGATACTCTTTTTTTTCTTTTTTTCTATTTTGGCTAAGTTTGGACTCCCAGTCAGGAGTATTAAATGCCTTGGGATTTTGATAGGATTGGTTCGCAGAGGAAATTTGATAATGAGTGATACTCTTGATGACCCAAAGGATCAATCCCTGTCCTTTAGTGTCATCAATGGGCCACAAGAAATTGTAGAAACCCCCTTTAGATAAATTAAGATTTTAAGACATTCTTAGCAATGGCCCACAAAAGATATTATTTTAATCCCCCCAACTCCCAAAAATTCCTTATATCTCAGTTCCTCCCATGGGCGTCCGTTAAATCCACACAAACGAACACGAACAAATTTGGACCAGATTTCAAATGTTGAATAAGGGGAGCAAACACATGCCATTTGCCACTCCACCAATTCCCAGATGGGTAACTTCTAACAATTCCATTGTCTTGCTTCAAATACCCCACCCTTTTATGACTTTATATGACATACTTTATAACTCTATCAATCTATTTGGATCCATTCATCAATTGAATTATATGTGCCCCACCACTTTAGAGGTCCACGGCGTACTTGTAACTCCAGCGAGCCGCCATCCATTCTATTTTGCTTCATGTAGGAGATTTGGTTACATTTTCAAAATGTTGTGTGCTCTTTCAGTGGGATATGTTGAACCCGTGCTGGAGCCTCTTAATGACTATCGAGGTGACAAAACTTGACCCACAACTTGCTAGGTCGATCGGAATTTTCCCTTCCAACCCGATCCTCATAAAATGAGTGTTGGTCATGGATCAAGTTTTCTGTGACCCACCACAAAATGGACCGGATCAACCTTCACATATAAGTTTATTTTATTAATTTATTTTGCTAAGTTGGTCTTCAAGCAGCTAGGAGTGATAATGTCAACCTAAAGAGCTAATGATTGATTTTGGGATATGAGTTGTAGTTTGTACGAGGTGCCAACACGACACATATGACTGTGTTGTCCCCAGCAACCTAATCTTATGGTTTAAAATGGATGCCCAATTTCTAAATTTTCATGATTTGTTGAATTTAAGTGAAGGCACAATTAAAGAGACATGAAAATAATGGTCAAATAAAAAAGAGAATAAAGCAAGAGAGAATAAAATACATTCATCAAATGGCTGGCAAAATGGATGGTGGACCGTGCTCTTATTGATGATATAAGAGTAATTTTCAGGAATGGGTAGGTCATCCTTCCTCATTGAATTACTTGGTCTATGATGCCCACCTAAAAGCGTAACAACCAAGGTGGGCTGGTGTTTGAAAGATCTCCTTTTGACAATGCTAACCATTTGATCTGGGAGGTACACTTTTCATAGGTTGGGTAAAAATGGGTCCGGTTGACCATATGTTTCTATTGGTGGAGACTTGAGACCCAACTAGTGGACCCCCTATTTTAGAAATAGGTTAGGTAATCCCAGACTGCACTCAATGAGGGCCCGCCCAATCGGACCTGTACAAACTCCATCCATGTGGCTTAACCCATTTAACCCACTTGACACAGATCGAACCTCTAGATGTTTGGTCCAAGTCTAACCCATTTCAATGAGGTTAAAAATTAAGTTGCATTAAAAGCCAGAAAAGAGGGTCAAAAAATTCTAGGAATATAAACTATTCTAGGGATCAAAAATATAAACTCTTGAAATGGCTTTAGAAACTATTCTTGGAATAAAAAATAATAAATCACCAAACCATTGAAGTGGCTCTAGAAATGAGGGTCAACCCTAATCTAACCCGTTTAAATGGGTTATTTAGTTTACGCAGGTTGCCCAAAACACAACTTGGTTTCTAGGTTGAGTGATCAGGTTTTGCTGGAGGGGCCTCAAGGTTTTTTAAATCATAGCCTGATAAGTTTCAATGGCGATATTTGCATGATAAATCCATTGGCTTCTCAGGTGGATTGGCTTTTTGAGTGGCTGAGATTTATCACAGGGTGAGGCCAGGTAGTTCCATGTATGGGTGGTGACGAGTCAGGCCAGGTTCAGGACTAGGGGTGGTATTCACTGAGGTTGGCATCTCATAGTGCAATTAGTTGGGCTAAGTCAGGTTCAGATCGCCGTCACTCGTCCCTGAAAGTATTATATATATTGTACAATTGGGTATACAGATTCTAGACCCAACTGGACCCGATTCCAATCGTGGACCACCTTTCCATTAGTTAACAGTTGAGATACACCTCTGACACAAATTGAGATGAGGACATCATATAAACTATTGTTTCATTGGCTACTTACATCTTGAATGAACAAGTGGGTAAAACACAGTGATCAATCTAGCAATCGGCTTATTGAGATTGACTTCTAATATTTAGATAAAGTAAATTCCATGGGTGTTAGAGGTATATCAACAACGATTTGGATGATCAAAAGGTGGGCCCCACTTGAAACTCTAAGGGTCCAATTTCAAACTATCAACTAGTCTAAAAAGAGCTAGTTAAATTAGGTCTTAACGTAATTAGCTCCCAATATTTCCCAGGTTGTGTTTGATATTATTACTCGATTTTACTGGTCTGAAGCAGACCTGGGATAGCCCCTATGAAAGACGCAATACGTATCTGTGAAACAGGGGCTGCAAGGCCAAAAATGAGAATGGTTAGTTAAGGTGAAGCTGCCTTAGGTGCAAATCAAATTCCTGCATTTAAGGGCTGCCATTCGAAGATCTAAACTGTTCAAGAAATGAGCTCGCTTAGGTAGGTCGTTGGATTAGTGAGGTTTTTTTTCCCAAAATGTGTGATTAAATATCATAGTTGATAATTCTTATTAAGAAAATGAAGGTTTCTTAATCATTGATTATTTTTATTTAAAATTGAAAATTTTACAATTTTGTAAACATTCAAAGAAAATTTTCTAAATATTAAAAATACTCTACTGCAGTACTGGTTGTTTATATATCACATACGAATGCAATTCTATATTGTTCTTCTCTTAGTCTTAACAAGTAGACAATTGTGTGTTGAAGGATTTAGCTGAGCAATCCTAGCAGGTTTAGAAGGATGTTGGAACAGATTTTGTATTGCCCAAGTACTACAAGTTTTGACCATGACCAAATTGATACTTTAATTAATATCATGTTTGAGGCAAAGAGAGATTCAATCCACTGGTTTGGTTCTGGAAAGGTGAGGCCGCATTGTAAATAATTTGCTAGCTGTTTTTAACAATTTAGATGCATCATGTTCTCTCAAACACGTACGAGATTAACTTCAGATAAGAGATATCAGTGACGACACATCTCATGTCGTCTAAAAAGTGCACAGTCAATTCCTTTTCATCAAACTATTCAACAAACAAAGAGATTATCTTCAACCAAAAATATCATATCAATTATAACTTAAATTTGAAAATTTTGTATCCAACAAATGCAACTTAGACCATCTTATTTGGTGAAATTCTCAACAATAATATGGCAAATTTGTGTACAAAATATTCATACAACTGGATAAGCTGGTGAATACAAGAAAACATTGCCAAGGGAATTGCCTGCCATCCAGATTTGCACATTGAAGGACCATTTGATTAAAAATTATTGAACAAAAAAAAAAAGACGCTTTACGCCATGAGAGCTTGTGTGAGATCTAATGCGAGATGATTTTTAGAATGGTCCCAAAGACGAAAGATATGGTCACGGACGTCACAGCTACCTACATCACATGGTCCCAAGGCTGGCAAGACAACCTGTGTGGATATTGCGCAGCTTCAATTTCAATGTCGAACAGTCCAAGATAAATGTACCTGCACCTCAAGCATCACATTCGCAGCCATATAAGAAAGGGAGAAAAAGGGTTCATGAGGAAATTCAGGTTACTGTCAAGTTCATTGCACTAGTAGGTGCTTTTACTCATTTACACCATTTAGTGGTGCTTTTACTCATTTACACCATTGCATCAATGCATCATTGGGCCCCCATCAGTTGTATAAGGTACAAACTACAAACATGTTCTTATCATAAAAATAGATTGAAATGGTGAAATAGAATTCATCTACCAGACCCCAACATAGTTGGCACAAAGCTTTAATGATGGTGATGATGATGATGTAGTAGAAGAATATACCTTCTATGGTGCAGTAATATTTACACAACATGAACTTCTCCACTCCTCGGAATTCATCCTTTTTTCCTGTCCATTTGTTTAGAATAGAATGCATAAGAATTTTTTTTTCTTCTGTCCATTTCATTAGAATAGAATGTACCTAAAGAAAGGGTGAAAAAGGGTTCACGAGGAAATTCAGGTTACTATCAAGTTCATTGCACCAGTAGGTGCTGTTACTTGTTTACACCATTGCATCAATGCATTATCAGACCCACATCATTTGTACAAGGTACAAACTGCAAACATGTTCTTGTCATAAAATCAACAAACAAGTCCTTTCACAATTTCAATCCTCGATCTATTTTTGTTAGTTAATGGAATACAATTAAATTTAGGAGCTATGTAGAAATAATGGATAGATTGGAATGGGGAACCCGAATTTTCATGTACCCAACCTCAATGTAGTTGAGACAAAGCTTTTATTATGGTGGTGATGTTGATGTTGTCGAAGAATATACCTTCTATGGTGCCATAATAGTGACACAGCATGAACTTCTCCACTCCTCTAGATTCATCCCTTTTTCCTGTGCATCTGATTAGAATGGAATGCATAAGACCTTTTCTTTTTTCTGTTTATTTGATAATAATAGAATTTACCTTGCTTTCGGGAGCATTGTTTTTATCTCCGCAAATTTTGGGCTTCATTAGTTCTGACCTTGAACATGCCATTTTAAGAAAGGATGGATCCAGATATCTTTTCAGACAAATATCGGCCCTATCATTGTCAAATCTGCAAAGTAAAATCAAAAGTTTTTCAGTATCCCCACATCTTCTAGGAAGAATATATAATAAGAAATTCAATAGTTCTTGCTTGTCAAGGAAGAACAAACGTGGGGGATGATTGCATTCTTCATAGGATTCCATAATAAACCATGGAGCATCATTGTGGACAAGGTGATTCTATTTGGTATTAATTTTAGGATGCCAATCTGAACCTGTAAAACAACCATTCTGTATCAAAGGAATTGACTTGTGCAATAGATAGAATTTTACAAAATTGAATCATGATAGGTTTCTACAAAATGTAATCTAGATTCCATAAGCCATTGGAGAATCGCCAAAAAAAAAAAACCTAAACATCTCCAATTACCATACCTTACCAAGGTAAGGTCATATTTGATTTAGCACTTACCAAAATTAGCATCCCATCCAAATAAACAAATGGCCCTGCTTCTGATTTTCGCCCCCACCCATTGAGTACTATTAAATTATTGCCATCGAGAACCAACCTGCATGCATGTTTACCATCTCAAAAACCAATCAGAAAAGGGTTCATCCACTGTCCTGAGTAAGAAAATAAATATCATCTTGCAACTGGATGGTCATGCCCATGAAATTATAGACAAACATGAAATGATGAAGATAACACGTAATATATTTAACTGTTCAACTTATAAGATGAGACTAGTGAGAATAGATATAGCCTCTGCTATAAAAAAAAAAAAAAAAAAAGTAATGATCACTTCTAATAAATGTGCTAAAAAGAAATAAGTTCTCAAATGATCTAAAAGATAAAATGTCCAAATGCTAAAGATGTGCTTGCCGTTACAGATAATAAAGCAGTAGAGAAGTGAAACTACTGACCATTATGACCTTTGATTCAATGAAGTTCTAATAGAATTCCACTCTCTCAAAAACTAGAAAAGGCCTGCACTCATACCGACAATTTTTTTTGAATGGTCATTCATACTATACTAACATTCCTTTCTTAATATAGTCTTGACAAAACTAAATAAAGCAGTAAACATCCTAACTAAATATGAAAAGACTATTTTTCCTCAAGAGACGAGGGCCTGTTTGGAAGCACAATGCAGGTTAAGTTGCAATGCAAGTGCAAGACAAAACAAGAATCTATAAACCTGTATGGAAGTACGAAATCAACTTCAACACATTCAAAACCAACAGCTTGAAGTAAAGGCATAAACTTCTCAATTGCAGATACATAAATTTTGTTACATGACTGCTTCTTCTTTGCAATTTTGGCAGACAATGGCCTTAATTAGTTTGAATTACACAAGGAAAAGAGATGCATAAAAAAAGACATTAAATACACCATCCATCACTAACTATAAGTCAGCAACAACCCACGACTCTTCACACCACCAGCAACTGCAATAGCTAATATTTTTGCAGCAAGCCAAACAATAAATTTCGTTACATGATTGCTGCTTCTTTACAATTTTGGCAAGCCGTGGCCTTAATCAGTCTGAACAACACAAGGAAAATAGATGCATTATCTATTAAAAAGCAGATATTAACACACCATCAATCACTTCCTACAAGTTAGCAATAACCTACCCGCTCTTCACACCACCAGTAACTGTAGTAGCCATTATTTTGGCAACATGCCAAACAACTCACCTACTAATAACTGCACAAACACAAACATGGACAAATCACACCATAACTCCATAACAAACAGAAATACAACTTTCCTAACCAAACATAATAGAAATAGAATGTGGGATCAAGCACTGGTGCTACATAAAAAATTTCCTCTTGCATATACAAGACCAACAATTTATTCTTGTTCCCATGTGCTTTGTATGTGTCCAAACCAGAGAAGATCCAATTGAGATTATTTTTGCCCAAAAATTATATACACAATAAGACCCTTCCATCACATTGTCCTTAACATGATTGATCATTGATGTGTATCAAGGGTCCTGCAAGGGGCTCAAGATTTTGTCTCTTGCACAAGCTACAAGAGACGTCACTTAAGAAAGAGTTGCCCATATCTAATATGCATGTGTTGTTTCAGTTGTGCTGTGTGCAGTTCTTTTCTTTGCCATATTTTATACTTCTTGGTTTTTGCTAAGAGCCAGATTTTGTGCTTTGGTTGGATATGGAGACAAGGCAGACAACATGAGAATGACAATATTTTTTTACATCTAAAATTTGTACTAAACGATGGCTTTTCTCATTTTGGAGCAACAATTGATTTTATTAGACAGAAAGAACTATACTTCATATAGAGGAATATGCAGGGGATTCAGGGTGCTTCCTCTCTACATTCATAAGTGGTGCTTTCTCTGCATCCAATTATCCAAAACCAAAAGAACCACTGGGTTTTTAATTGATGGCTATATATAATAGCCCAGACTGAGATTTGAGACGTACTGATCCTCATGGAGTTTTTTATGTGTCACAATGTTAGACCATGATCTGAGATGTCAAATTACTGGTCCACACCAAAGATAAAATACTACAACACCATATTGTTGAAACCATGAAAACAGTTTGCATTTGCTATCCAGCCCCACCTTTGAATCAAGACTCACCCAGTTAGGAGGGATATTTGATCGAGTTTTTGCAAGACTTGGTTGAACTCATTGATTATATGCCATTTGAATTAACACTCAGGGAAACAAAAAGCTTTTAGAATGAACATAAACTAGAAGTTCCAAGATTGCAACCTGTACATATCCCCGTTCGCCTTTCCATCTATCATCTGGTTGTGATAATACAAGCAGAATCCTCACACCCGAAGAGCATTAACTCAATTAACAAAAAAAAATGAAATTCACGAATCCTCAAATAAAAAAGCAAAGTAACCAGATTTCCGATCACCGTGGCATCTTGTCAAACACCATATGCACACAGAGCTAACAAAAAAAACTAACATACAACAGAAAAATAAAATAAAATAAAAGAACACCATAACATTCACTACATATATGGGCATATATCAATATCCACATTGATTATCCAGTGGGCCTGAACATAGATAGATGATAAACAGAACAGATCATATAAAATAGAAACACCCAAAAGAATAAGATGAAAAAAGAAAACCCTTAAAATAACCAATTTCAAGCAACATAGATTGAAATACAAAGTGTCAATTAAAAAAAAACCATAGAGCTTAAACCAAGAATCGGAGATGAAACATAATAGAAAATAATCAACTAATTAGAAGATACTGGCATTGAGAGAAAGAAGTGAAAAGAAAAAACATGGAAGTGGGGAAAAAATCGACAGACCTGAGAAGGAAAAAAAAAAAAAACGGATCAGAAGAACATGAAATAAAAAAATACAAATACCTGATATCCGAACAAAAAGTCTGAGCAACCCCAAAAAACCTATGTGGCTGTTGTGGGGAGGGCTTTGAATGGAAAACGGCTATTGAGTGAAGCAAATAGAAAGAAGGGAAATAGCGCAACGACTTTTGGAGAGATCGATGGAGAGAGTTGCTGAGAGTTTTGCATCTTATCAATGACTTCAAGCCGTTTATGAAATGCAAGGAATGAAGAGGATGAGAGTTATGAGAAGAGTAACGTTCGTGCCTAGAGGAAACGAAGAGGAAAGGAGTTACAACTCTGGGTTGCATTTGAAACCGTCATCTCCACTCATGGAATAAATGTTAAATGGGCCATTAGTTAGTATGATTAATGGGCCATTAGTTAGTAGGGCCTGATATTAGCAAGAGATCAAAAATTATAAGACGGTCAAAATCAATCTCAATTTGGGAAGGAATTGGCAATTGGAATCCAGCCGGCTTCATATAATATAATTGGGCTTGATAGAAGATATGAATGAATATGGGTTTGGGACAACATCTACTCATTGTAATGAATTGTGCCATAAATCTTTGGTCAGTTCTAGTCATGTTTACCTTAAATGTTGGACACTTAACAATGAAATATTGTTTTACATCTATGGAGCGTGTTTAAAGCTTATGATTGATCATTCAATAGATTTTTTCAGTTCTCCAATATATGGAAACAACTGGAAACAAATAAGGGGATGTTAATTGAAACAAAACTTGCGAGTTTGCGATATTGATACCTTCAACTAGGGAAATATCTCTCTATGTAGTAATCAATATTTGGTTTGTAATTAAACTTTTAGAATATATCAGTCATATTCAACGACAGTATGGCAAATTGGTGCACAAAATATTCTTACAAATGGATAAGCCTGTGAATACAAGAATACATTTCCAAGGGGATTGCCTACCATCCAGATTTGCATGTTGAAGGACCATCTTATTAAAAAAAAATTTAAAAAGATAAGGCACTATAGACCGTGACAACTAGTGTGAGATATTGTGCAAGAAGACTTCTACCATGGTCACAAAGACGAAAGATGTGGCCACAAACATAACAGCTACCCACATGGACACAAACGTCACAACTACCCACATGGTCCCAAGATATCTTGTGTGCGATCTAGGAAGTACGGACACCTCTCCGGGGCCGGAGTGTCAGTGTCCGACACGTGTCGGACACGCAAAAAAGAGTGTCCTATTTATTTTTTAATGTTTTATATTTCGAACACGCAGGGGACACGTTCCGGACACGTGTCGGACACATTTGCCTCTTTTAATTGGAAAAAAAATAAAATTAGAGTAAAAAAAGAAAAGCAAAGGGGGCTTTTTTGTAAAAGGTCATAACTTAAAAGCAAAGGGGCCATCCTTCCGCTGCCCTGAGGAGGCCGGGCGATGGGTTTTTTGCAGTTTACATGAATCTAGAAAATCTGTTTTTGCTGTTTATATATCAAATTTGTTCTTTATATCAAATAAATTTTTTTTTATTTATCAACTTTGCTTCTTCACCTCTGCGTGACAATTTGGAATTTAGGAATATGAGTTCACACCCCTCCAATGAAGAAGATATAAATAAGCCTATGTGAAAATATGTAACCAAGTTTGAGAAAATTAATGAAGGAGGGGGAAATATTACTTGGCTGTGGAAATAGTATCTTTTAGTATATGATTAGATATATTATTATTATTATTATTATTATTATTATTACTTGGCTGTGGAAATAGTATCTTTTAGTATATGATTAGATATATTATTATTATTATTATTATTATTATTATTATTATTATTATTAATTATTAATGTGTCCCCGACGTGTCCGTGTCCTACTTTTTTGAGAAATGTTGTGTCGGTATGTCCGTGTTTTGTCATGTCCGTGTCCTGTGTCCGTGTCCGTGCTTCTTAGTGTGCGATATTGCGTAGCTTCAATTTCAATGTTGCATAGTCCAAGATAAATGTACCTAGACCCAAGCATCTCATTCGCAACCATATAAGAAAGGGTGAAAAAAGGGGAGGAAATTCATATTGCTGTCAAGTTCATTGCACCAGTAGGTGCTTTTACTCATTTACACCATTGCATCAATGCATCAGTGGAACTCCCATCAATTGTACAAGGTACAAACTACAAACATGTTCTTATCATAAAATCAACAAACAAGTCCTTTCACAATTTCAATCCTTGATCTATTTTTGCTAGTTAATGGAAGACAATTAAATTTAGGAGCTATGTAGACATAATGGATAGATTGGAATGGGGAAACGGAATATTCATGTACCCGATCCCAATGTAGGTGGGACAAAGCTTTTATGATGGTGGTGATGATATTTAGCAGAAGAATATACCTTCTATGGTGTCGTAATATTGACACAGCATGAACTTCCCCATTCCTCTAGATTCATCCCTTTTTCCTGTGCATCTGATTAGAAAAGAATGCATAAGAACTTTTTATTTGCCCATTTGATTAGAATAGAATGTACCAAACAAATATTGACACCATCATTGTCAAACCTGTAAAGTAAAATCAAAAGCTTTTTAGTATCTCCACATCTTCTACGAAGAATAATAAGAAACTCAATAGTTCTTGCTTGTCAAGTAAGAACAAACGGGGGGATGACGGCATTCTTGATAGGATTCCATAATAAACCATGGAGCATCATTGTGGACAAGCTGATTCTATTTGGAATGAATGTTAGGATGCCAATCTGAACCTGTAAAGCAACCATTCTATATCAAGGAATTGAATTGTGAAATAGATAAAATTTTACAAAATTGTATCATGATAGGTTTCTACAAAACCTAAGTTGAATTCCACAAGCCATTGGAGGATCGCCAAGAACGAAACCTAAACATCTCCAATTACCAAACCTTTCCAAGGTGAGGTCATTTTTGATTTAGCACCTACCAAAATTAGCATCCCATCCAAGTAAATAAATGGCCATGCTTCTGATTTTTGTCCCCACCCATTGAGTACTATTAAATTTATTGCCACCGAGAACCAACTTGCATTCATGTTTACAATCTAAAAACCCAAATATCATCTTGCAACTGGATGGTCATGCTCATTAAATTATAGACAAACATAAAATGATGAAGATAACACGTAATATATTTAACGGTTCAACTTATAAGATGAGACTAGTGAGAATAGATATATCCTTTGCAATAAAAAGAAAAGTAATGATTCACTTCTAATAACTGTGATATACGAAGTACAGGAGCAAAAAAGAAGCCAGCATATAAGTATTCAAATAACCTAAAAGATAAAATGTCAATATGTGAAAGCAAGTGCTTGCAGTTAAAGAATATAAATCAGTAAAGAACTGAAACTACTAATCATTTTGACCGATTCAATGAGGTTCTAATAAAATCCCATTATCTCTCAAAGACTAGAAAAGGACCACACCCTTACTAACATTTTTTTTTTTTTTTTTTGCATGGTCACTCATACTAACATTCCTTTCTTAATATAGACTTGACATAACTAAATAAGACAGTAAAAGGTTTTGACCTGGAGCTTACCTCTAAAATTGGCTTTTCCCTCTCCCTTAAGCTACATTTCAAAACCTCAAGCAGTAAACATCCTAACGAAATAAGAAAATACTTTTTTCCTTGGGAGAAAAGGGCCTGTTTGGAAGAACAACGCAAGTTAAATTGCAATGCAAGTGCAAGACAAAACAAGAATCTATAAACATGTATAGAAGTATGAAATCAACTTCAACTCATACCAAACCAACAACTTGAAGCAAAGGCATACATAGATTTTTTTACATGAGTGCTTCTTCTTTGCAATTTTGGTAGACAGTGGCTACTTCAAGGGTAGCCAACCTCCTTAGTCAGTTTGAGTAACACAAGGAAAACAAATGCACTATCTATTAAAAAAAAAAAAATACAGACATTAAATATACCATCCATCATTCCTATAACTTAGCAACAGCCCATGACTCTTCACACCACCTGTAATGGCAGTAGCCAATATGTTGGCAACAGGCCAAAGAGCTCACCCACTAATAACTGCACAAACACAAACATGGAAAAATCACACTAAAACTCCATAACAAACAGAATCACAACTTTCCTAACCAAACAGAACAAAAACAGAATGTGGATCAAGCACTGGTGATACTACAAAAAAAATCCTCTTGCATATACAAAACCAACAACTTATTCATGTTCCCATGTGCTTTGTATGTGTCCAAACCAGAGAAGATATGCAGAAAATGTCACAATGCAATTTTTATAAATAAAATAGTAAAAAAAATCTAATCCTATCCATGTGATTGGGCAACAACACAGTTTAAATAGTCATAGTATCCTACAAATGGTAATCCTTATCTATAACAAATGAGAAAAGACACATTCAGCCATATTGCAAGAGAAAAATAGTACTCAAAGCTGATCGTAAATGGACGACATAAGACTCGATTATGATTAGAAATATACTGATGGGGAAGATATTTACACTCAATATCATCTCAACAGATCTTATTTTCTTTTTTCTGTCTTTTTTTTTAACAGAAGTACTCATTTCCATTACGACATGTTGTAGATAGAATAGAATAGGGCCCTACAAAGGCCGCCTATACCATATAGACCTTTTTTTGATGCACATATATTTCACCCTAACATGTGAACATGATGGTTCAAGTCCACCTCAGACATATTGGTCATAACAAAACCACTTCTCTCATAAAAGGAAAACAGATGGCATCCAAACAGGACCTTAAACAAGAGACCTTTCCAATTTGGTTGAAAATTGAAATATCATATAGAAGGGAAACAAGAGTCCACCAATTATTTCTCCAGACAGTTTAGTTGAATATTCAAAATTAAAAAAATAATAGCAATGACAATAATAATAACAATATAAAAAGGAGAACAAAAACCTCTCAATGAAAGAATGATGGTGCTGTGAACTTACCTTCTGGAAATTGGTCCACTGAAGCTCCTTTTATGATCTTGCAAATAGCCTATGCAAATCGAAAGTCCAACCAAATAGGCCCCTTCATTCATTTATACAAACACTTGCACACACATAAAGAAATTGATCAGGTTTCTTACATTCTTACGGGATATATTTAGAAAACAATATAAACCATGACAAACTTCTTGAGCAAATTTATTATCAGAAGAATTACATGTGAATGTGATTTCAAGCATACAAACAATAGGAAACATTTTTATTTTTATTTTTAAAGAAAGAAAAGGGTTAGAAGATCAAGCAAGAACTTTAGCCGTAGTGAGAACAATAATTTCTAAACTTGTAACAGAGATGTAACAAAAAGCCCAGTCATGGGGACAAGCATATTTCAATAAAGATTAACTGGTTGAGACATTTCATCAAACACTTTGTGGGCATATGAGATGAATTCAAACTTATCCAAGACGTGGGGGGGGGGGGGGGGGGGGGTTCTGTCATGTTCAATCTCTTGGACTTGCATTTCATTAAACAAAGCGAGATCATCATCTTTTTACTTGAGTTTTTAAGCAACCCATTAATGAAAATAGAAAAAAAAAAAAAAAAAAACACGCAGTGCATATTTCAAAAGAAGTATTGCAGACGAAGAAGAAAAGAGAAGTAAAAGAATTGAAGAAATATAAAGAGATATCTACCTGTTCGATCAGTGTGCTTGATGTTGGAGTCGTTGCTTGATGTCATTGTCTTCCCACTCCAATGCTTCCCACCATTCACTCTCGTGACAATGAATCATCTTTAGTGCAGGTGCTACAATATTGGTGCCATTGGAGAGGAACGAGAGACTCTTCAACTTGGGACAATCAAAAATTTCAATAGTTCGTAGTGTTGGCCATTCGAAATTAGAAAACCCTCTGCAAATGCCAACCAATTCCGGAAGAGACTCGAGATGAATTTGCTTGATATTAGGGAGGATGAGTCTATCGTTATTATAACTCATAACATTATGGGTATGGCTTGCGACAGACATTGACATCTCCTCCTCCTTCTCAATTTCTATTATCTCTGCCATCTTCGAACAACTTTTAACCGAGAGGTATTCTAAATTGCAGAGTTGTCGAATAATACCCAATTGGAAAACCTTCTTCAAGTTTTTACAATAAAATAACTTTAGTTTTGTGAGTTTGGAGAGGCTTCCGGGCAACAATGGACCATCGCATAAGCTCCTCCATTCTGGAAGACTTCTAATATCAAGCTTCTTCAAGTTGGGTAGCAGTGCACAAGTCTCCTGTTGCTCATCTCCATCAAAGAGAGTTTCCATTTTATCACAGTACATAATCATACATTCTTTCAACTCATTCATGCTTGCCAGCCCCAACTCTGATAGCTTTCTTATGGTGCGATGATGGCCGAGAAGAAAATAGGAACAATGAGCAAGAGTCTCCATAATGGCGGCATGTGACGTCCCAAAACTACCCTGACATACCAAACATCTTTCGTGTGTACGAGCTGGACCAGACCAAAATATCTCAGTGCCAACCCGAAACCGGAATCTCCTAAACCACACCGATTTGCGATGACGTAGAAAATGCTCGAGACACTCCACATTTGGAAAGTATGCATTGAGATAAGTAAGACGTTCCAACCTGCATAATTCTTCAACCACGACTTCCATGCTTTCATCATCCCACTGTTCCTTGTCAACACCATACTTAACATGCAAGCTCAGTTCTTCTAAATATGGAAGCTTTTGAATTATTCCAGTTGGAACTCTCAACTTCATGTTCCATTCTTCAGTCTTTTGCCAATAATTGTGTCCTCGAAATCTCACTATCAAACGTTTCAAACGAGTTAGTTCCCCGACCTCTCTAGGCAGATATTTAATTGCTGTTTCGCCTCCCAAATCATTTGCCGTGTTGCCTCCCAAATCAAGCACCTCCAGTTTCTTGAGCGCTCCTACTTGGGATGGAAGTTCTTCTAAATTATGACAACCCCACAAATAGAGACCACGGAGATTAACCAAGTTACACAAGGAAGACGGCAAGGACTTTATTTTTGTCCGACTCAAATCTAGAATACATAGAGAATGCATACATTCAAAGAAGGAATCGGGGATCACTGTTATCTGATAACTACGTTGCAGCAATAATGTGGACAAAGTGCTACAGTTCGGCCTCTCCCACAGACGTACCAAACTACAACCCATTAATGATATCTTTTGTGCTTGCAACCATTCCTTCTCCTCTGGTGGATGCTTTGCATGCTTACCAGTTTTTACTAAGAACCCTGAAGCTTCTTTCAATGCAAAATCCCTTATAATGTCATGCATTTTGACATATTCTTCGTTATAACCTCTATATTCTTCACTATCATCAACTCTCTCCAACAATGATGCATCAATAAGATTCATTACAATGTGGTGACCTTTATCCCGTGCCTCTTCAATGCTATCAACTCCTTGAATGTAGCCCTCCAACCAACAATACTCTACCAATTCAGTTATCAATACTGTAGAGTCTTCTGGGTACAATGAGCAGTACAAAAACAAGTTCCTTTCATAGTCATTTGGTAACCGATCATAACTGATTCTCAAGCAGGAGAACACTTCCTTTTCCATGCCTTTAATTTGAGATGTACATGGTAATTGCAATTCCCTTAGCGTATTCCTCCACACAGCAACATCACTCTTCCTTCTCAATGATGAACCAATTACGATGATGGCAAGTGGCAAACCACCACACTTTTTAATGATATCTCTAGCAATTGGTTCGATAAGGGGAGACATGGCAACATCTCCAGCTTTTTCATTGAAGAGGCTCCATGCCTCCTCTTCAGATAGTTTCTCCATTTGTATTTCCACATCTGTTTGCATCTGCTGACATACGCCAAGGTCTCGAGTGGTCAACAAGACCTTACAACCATTATCTTGATTTAGAATTGGGATCCCAACATCATACAAATCTATTCTTTCCCAAATATCATCTAAAATCAACAAGAACTTCTTCCCACTTAAATTTTTAGATATGAATGATCTTAGTTGATCGTCGTTGGACTTATCTTTTTTAGTACAGTTCAGACGCCCTGCAATATCATCTTGCACCTTTCTTCGACTTCCTTCTCCTGAGACGGTTACCCAGATGACGATCTCAAACATGTGGGATTCTCCCAGTCGATTGTTCAACAATTTCAGAATTCTTGTCTTGCCAATGCCGCCCATCCCCCAAATCCCAATCTTTCGGATTCTGGCATCTTCTAAATGCCCCATTATCCCGTGCAATCTAGTCTCGGAGTCGGTTGATGAATTAATTTCTACAATTTGTGGCACAACTCTCTCCAGTGCTGCATTAGAAAACTCATTTCCCTTCAACTTTGGTCGTTTATTATTACGATCGATGTTTTCCTCAATAACATCACCTACACGTTTGCCCAACATTTGAATTTTATCCATGCCTGTTAAGAAACTAAAAGACAATTAGGAAAATATGAACGGTAGCATAAATAACATCACAGATGAACAAATGCCATCCAGATAAGGTTTGGATTTTCAAAATGATAAGTACCAAGTAACTCTGAAAGAAGTAGTTCTTGATATGAAAATTTTGCTATATATTAAATGGTCAAAATTCCCAAACTGAGTGATGTTGCTCTCTCGATAGATGCATGACAAAAGCAATACTAATCCAAATGGCTATTCTACCTCATGTTTGTATAAAATCCACACATCTAACCACAAATATTTTAAAAAGCAACTATAAAAAAAAAGAGTAAATCCTATGACTTCTTATTGCTCAGCCAATTAGAGATATGTATAGCGCGTGTTGGTGCATGAGACTCTAAAGCAAAAGGAAAAATAGAATAAAAAGAAATAATCTCATCTAACTGCATACCCTTTTAATATTACAATAATGACGCATTTGACTTTATCTCTATATGCAAGTAATACAATCGTTTAGACGCACTTGAGTATATCGGTCAACCACCTTAATCGACAACCAAACCTATCCTTTTATGTCAAATTCAACTAGGATGTTTATAAATGACAAAAATGTTGTTACCTTATACCTGTTTGCAGCAAACAATGTTTGAAATTAAAATAACTTTTAACCAAAATGTCTTACAATATTCACCTTGATCTAAATAGAGTTAGCATGGTATTCTTACCATAGTTTATTTTCCAAGGTTAAGCTTCAGAAAGTACAGTATTGAATGGGGGTATTTTTTGACCTCTATGTACGCTTCAATATGAGTAGGATCAGGTCGAGTAGGGTTGAGGCCAATGTGAGCCCAAACCATACACAATCCCAACACAACTTGAACCCAAACCTGACTTTTAAACTGACCTCTCAGCCCGAGCAACAATCCAGGTTCAATTGTTGTAACCCAACTCAATCTGCCCTCATATCTTTTAACCCCTGCCAAAAACCCTCGAGCCCAATACCCTTGGCTTCAAAGTTACTTTAAAATTTTAATCTTATGGTCAGGCTGTAGTCAATATAAGGGATTTCTAAATTCTAAGTCTATGAGTTGTTTCGATTGTGAGGTGTGGCTTTTACTCACAGATTCGGGTGGTTAATTCATGACTTTCTATATTTTGCAATCACTAAATGACCCTTTCCGTCTATTTAAATTAGGGCTTGATCAAGAGGAATGGGCTAAATCAGAAACTAGGGGGTGAAGAAAGGCTCAAAACAGATTCCAATTCTTATATATGATAGTGCCTATTTGCAATTGAGAAATCAGCCCCCATTTGCACAATTGATTTTGACCTTTCCAATTTCTTTTTACGGCTCTTAATGCCCTTTATTCCACATCCCCATCCATTTAACTCATGAAAACATATTTCATTTTTTTTATTAAAAAAAAAAACCGCAACAAAACAATTTTGTTCCACTTATCTCCTCCCCAGTAACTGCTCTTCAACCATTCCCCTACTCCCTTAATCTCACGATTTTGCTCTCTTATTATTCTTCATCCTCCTCTCTCCTTCCTCCACAATAACTCCCCTCTTCGGAGGAAGCAGCCACCTACGTCTGCAAATAAGATCCCGGATGCTCCACCACTTACCTGGCACTCTATCCGAATGGGAACCAGTTTTCTCACCATACATAGAATCGACTCTTCCTTGAAGGCAAGCCTCATCCATGACGTCCATCAGTTCGCGAGAATGTGGAGATCATGATCTAGGATAATGCGAAGAGAAATTCTCCCATTTGACCATTTGCTGCCGTCATCGAAACCGTTATCTCCTTCATCGAGTTGTAATGTATACCAACTATATGTTATATCTTGATTGATTGGTTCTCTTGTTTTTATTCCCTTTAGATCTAGATTTTGTTTCTCTTCAAACATCTTAATCTCAATTGGTTATGAAGAACATTATGTCTACCCACCATTTGTTGTAATGTTATAATGAATAAAGGGCATTAAGAGCGGTCAAAAGAAATTGGGAAGGTCAAAATCAATGGTGCAAATTGGGGCTGATTTCTCAAATGGAAACAGCCACTATCATATATAAGAATGGTTTTATGCTCACCAACTATATGTTAAAATGCTGGAGTCAATTGTGATTTGTCTTCATAAAATCATCATAGTATTTTTTTTCTAGTTCGCGCATCCATTATGTATGACAAGTACCTCACTTATTTTGGATTTTATCATTATGTATGACAAGGACCTCACTTATTCTATTGTATGGTGACAGTAACTATGGTGTGTTGAGGAGATATGGAAGTACAAATGCTACTATAATTTTATATATCAAGTGAAAGACCCCAAATGTTTCAACAGATTTATGTGATTTCTACAAAAAAAAATGCTTCTTTTTTATGTCCCACTCAAATGGAGCTGTTTAGTGCTTTTCCTTTGTATATTAGAGTGGGAGTTCTACAACTACTCAAACCAAGTGGGTCATCTTAATTTCTTTTTTCAATATTTTGCATTTGGTTTCTGAGTTACTTCAACAATGTTATTGAAGTATCCAAAGGTTTTCTCTTATTGGGCCTTTTGTTGATCTGGACATCCTTTTTTCCATTGAACGTGAATTGGTGAATCATTATGTTGTTTCCTTCGCAACTATCAATTTGGATTGTATTCATTAAAATTAAAGGGTAGTTCAGATGCTTGAGCTTTTCTAAGCATGGCTTTTCCACTATGTAGCCTCTCCCCGTGCCTTTTTTTATTTTTTTCTTTTTCTTTCCCAATGTTTTAGGATCACTTGTACATGTCTCTCGTATAGAAACAAAGCATGCGATACTCTGCAAAAACCTCTTGTATCTTAGAATTCATTGTCATGTATATAGATAACGTATGCAGCGTTTCCATTTTTAGTAATTTTTTTACCACAACACAAACACACGCACGACCACCCACACATGCACACAAAAGATTTAAAAAGAGAAAAAGAGGGGAAAAAGAGAGGAAAAGAAAAGGACAAGTTGGTTGATTATTACAGATATTTACTTAAAGATACTCAAAACAAAGCATACAAACATTAAGTAAAAGATTTTTGCGATATTAGAAAAAAATTAAAATAAGAGATCTACATCTTTCCATATATTGAAACCAAAGGTTACTGAAAAGAAAAGAAATGATGAGAATGGTTTGGAAAAGAAGCCTTTTAAACACCAATAACTTGATTAAAATTTGTGCATCAAAAAAAGGAAAAAAAATGAAAAATAAAATCTTTGAAAGATAATAATATACCTAAAAAGTAGATGGATTGGACTGATTGGTGTTCAAAACCTTTTACAAAACTCCTTGGTTGAAACCCTATCCCGCATTTCCGAAATCATAACTAAAATAAATGATCCTCTGTAATGATCTAATAAAAGAATAGCAGCAAGAATTATTTATGAATAATACATAAGGATCATAGAAGTCGTGATGTAATTCTGGTTTTAGAGAGCTTTTAAAGCTGGAGATGCATATAGAAATTATTTATAAGTGGACGAATTCTTATTTTCAATGAAAAATACAAATTCCTATTTTCACATCAAGGTACACAAAGTATTATTAAAAACAATCTAGAATGTCGTTTCACATCATTGAAAATAATTTACCATTTGACTTATTTTTACCATCTCAATATAATTTAGACTAAATATGATTTAAAAATTAAATTATTTTTAATATTATAAAGCACGGGCGTATTTTGCTAATTATCTGATTTTGAAATATTTCAATTCATTGTCATTTAATTCGCTTTGATACATCATGTAATTACTTATTAATACATGTACCTACCAATTTGTCGTATTTGAGATACTATTCTTGATCAGACGCAAGTGCAACTCCCCACCCTGAAGAGGTTGAGAGGGACAAGAGGAAACCGAAGAGGTTCCTCCAGGACTAGAAGAATGGCCACGCAATGGCCCTATGTAGTCCAATCTACGGAAAGCGACAGACTCATTATTTTATGAGCTTAAATGGAGTGTGTGACTGACTCCTTTTTGTGTGGGTCACACCAATGAAATTAAAAGTTAGATGTGGATAACATTTTTGTAATAGAATGTAGGGTGATTTTGTAATCCATACTTTAGTTTGAATCTATAATTATGTTGTGTATAAACTTGACACTTAACTTTAAATAGGACTATTCGATGAAATGATACATAGTGGCTTATTATTGAAATGCTTCTGCTATTAAATGTGATTTGACAGGTTAGTGAGCTAGACTCACAAGTGGAACTGTGGAATTTTCTCCTTCGTAATGTTGTATTTGACTTTAGACAAGTATAATATTACGGGAGTACGGGTGCTACATCTTGGAGATTACCCTATGCCAGAGTGATTCGGGACCGGGATGTGACAAGTAGCTTCAACATTCTTTTTCAAATGGGGATATGTGTAACATTTCCGAGTCCATCTACCACCACAATTTTCTTGAATTCTTGAATTGACGTACCTACTTGACATTCTTCAGCTCCCAAATTGATGTTACCTTGAATATTTACTTGATGTCCTAAGTTGATGGTAGCTCCAGTACCAGCTTTGATAGCCCCTTGGACCATGGGGTTGTTCCCTCCCGCACCTTGCATGGTATTGCCCTGCAGCATCAGCCATAAAATGGTTCGGTAATTGCAATATGAATCCATGGCTAGTTTGGCTCTTTACTAATATAGTAAAAGTCAAGTAAAGCCTCCATTTTTCAGACAAGATGTCACATCAAAAGCACTTTAATTCAAAACTCTCTTCATCTTTTTCAAAAAAAAAGTGAAAAAGCAACCACCTTTATCTACTAAAATACAAAAAAACTCGACTTTCCCGTATAAAAAGTCAAAAATATTCCATAACAAACAACTAAAAACAAAATACCATCATACCCCACTTATATTTTATTCTTTTTTCAAAATCAACTTTACTTTACTTGACTCTATTAGTAGAGTTGCCAAACTGGTGACACCCAATTGATAGTGGACTTCTTTTCTTTGCCTAAATAAAAAGGGGAACTTCATGGCATGTAAATGGGGTCCATCTATCATTAGCCAGCTAAATCTACTAATTAGGTTCGCCATGGAGGCAAAACTTGATCCATGCATCATTTCTATGGCTTTTGGAGTAAAGGATAGTGAATGAAATCCATTTTTCATGCTTTTTTTTTTTTTTTTTTATCATGTACATTGAGGGAGCTGAAAATTGTGGACATCGCTTTTGGAACCCAAAACCATTAAAACCATTAGTGCGTAGGGCATGTTTTGGATTTCTTTTACGTCCAAACACCCCAACCTAATTGCACTATCATTGAATACTAGCACAATAGACCTGCACTTTTCAAAAATAAAAATATACTCAATTTCAATGCTATCTTTTGATATTTTAATTAGTGGGAAAAGAAAATAAATCTAAAACAAAGAAATTCATCATTTATCAGTTTTGAGATTTTATATATCAAAGCTTATTTAAAACGAGAATGCGCAGTAAAATCAAATAATTTGCTAATGAACTTTGAGTTTATAAATTTTACGTATTTTGCTTTTTTTAATGTACACAATCGGGAGACTTCTTGAATTGCATAACAAATTCTAAGATAAATATATTTGGAAAGAATGTAAAAGCTATTATCTAATGAGTAAATGGGAAGCTAGAAAATGAGAATTGAATACTAAATAAAAAAATAAAAAAAGAAATTATTAGTATATTGAAAATTGAGAAAAATAAAAAATAAAGTTAGGAAGCCAATGTCTAACCATCCAAGTTAGACAATAGAAAATACAACCAAAAGTTATATTACATTGTTTTGTTACATAGAATTTCAATAAAAATTAAATTGAGTTTAACAAACTAGAAAAATATATAAAGACCTTAAATGTCTAACCATCCAAGTTAGACAATAGAAAATACAACCAAAAGTTATATTACATTGTTTTGTTACACATAATTTAAATAAAAATTAAATTTAGTTTAACAAACTAAAAAATATAAAAAGCCCTTAAAAACTTGGTTAGAGAATTCATAACCAGGTGAAGTAAAGATATAAGAGAAATATGATGTAATTCTAAAAGATACCCACATAGATACTAGTTAATACATATGATAGTGGCTATTTCCAATTGAGAAATCAGCCCTGATTTACTCAATCGATTTTGACCCTTCCTAATTTGTTTTGACCCGTTTTATCTCCTCTCTCTCCAGCTGCATTAACTTGTGAATGCAAGACGTTTCTTTCTTCTTCTCATCTTTAAGCTCCCTTTCAATGTAACGTATATAATGATCTCCAAACTTCCTTGTTCCCTACATATTCCGAGTCCCTACCAAAGAGATGCCCCTCCAAAAGAATCGTTTGAAAGAAACCTAACGGTTTTCTCATCAATTCATCTCTCCCTCAACCAACTTCAAAATCCAAAATCAGAAATCCTCTGCCACACCTCTCTCTCTCTACCTCAATCTCTCATCTCCACTGCCCTATCTCTATGCACAAATGCCTCTATCAAAGCGTTGCTCACTCTCTTCATGTTTGATTTTCTCAAGGTATGTATAACTTTTTTCTCTCTTTTTTTTGTTCAGATTTTTTTACAACTGTAATGGTGCATGGAGCAAACGTGTTTGCTAAATTGCCAAAGTTAAAGAATTTATACTTGTGAGTGTATATAATATGACAGTTGAATTGTCAAGTGGATTTGAAGAGCAGTAGTTTTTTTTTATATATATCTTTTCTTTCATGAAACTTTTCATCTATATCTCTCTCACTATTACCAGCACCTCCAAGTAGGGGTGTAACGGTTCGGTTAACCGGTTATTTTGGGAAAACCGTTAACCGAACCGTAACCGCGGTTTTCTGTATTTGAAAACCGTAACCGTAACCGTGCAGACAAAAACCGTAGAAAACCGAACCGCGGTTAACCGTATAAGACGGTTCGGTTACGGTTAAAAACCGTGGAAAAATTTGAATATTAATTTCTCAATTTGCATCTTCTTTTTTGGTTTAATATACAATAACTTCTTAAGTCCAATCAATTTTGCGAAAATTTTTACTTATGTATTGCGAAAATTTTCATTCAACCCCCCCCTTTTTTTTTTCCTTTATTTTATAACGGTATGGTTAACCGTGTGCGGTTAACCAAACCGCATTTTACGGTTCGGTTCGGTTAACCGCAGTGAATTTTTATGGAAAACCGTAACCGAACCGAACCATGCGGTTTTTGGATTTCATTAACCGTAACCGTAACCGAACCGTGGAATACGGTTATTAACCGCAGTTCGGTTCGGTTCGGTTAGACGGTTTCTCGGTTTTTTTTTACACCCCTACCTCCAAGGCATTCACCCCGTCTGCCACTCTTTTAAGGTAGAGGTAATGCATCCTTTCCTCTCTTTACGAAAATTCTTTTCATTTTTCTTCTTGTGTTGTTGTTGTTGTTTTATTTTTTATTTTTTCTTTCTTTTTTTATGTACTATGCTATGGATATGCAAAGGCATTTGGCAAAATGCCAGTGAGATTTGATGGCGTCTATTTCCATTGGACTTTTTTTCTTGTTGCATGTACTTTGGGTCGGACCTGGTACAATCATAGGACGGTCGGATTGATAGCCCAACTTTCACCTAACATCTAGACCCAAGCCTTGCACTCGCAGCATTCACACCATGACCACCAATGAAAACAAGGAAAGCAAAAGAATAATAATAAAAAAAAGGAAAATAAATAATGGAGGTTTCCGTTTAGAATTTGTTAAAATTTGTGTAGAAATTGTCAAACGTCACATATAAGTATGTCATATATAAGTATTATTACATACTAATAGAATAATAAATTAACTTAATGCAAAATCCAATAAGTTAATATGATGATATTTTGTTCTATAATAATAAAATCTATCAATATTCAAATATATTAATCTTATGTTTAATTTGCATACATCCAAACACTCCCTTAGGGAAAAAAAAGAAGAAAAGAACCCGGAGCCCATTTTATTTAAGTACGATTAAAATATATAAGTTTTCCAAATTGCAACTCTTAAAAATGCTAATTTAGAAACCATTATACATCTCTTGACTTAGATGTTATTCTGGTTTTGTTTTGAAAGTGTTCTTTTTTAACTTCACATAGTTGACTTTAGATTTATACTAGCATTTCAGGGAGCCTTTAATTCATGAAAGGAAAACCCAATTTAAATTGAAAGTAGACACCTAGTAAACATACAAACTACATTTAATACAATTATATAGGAAATTTAAGATTGGTCACCATCTTTTGGAGAAACCCATATACGTTTATGCCTTACAATTCATGTGGCGTGGATATTTGATAGAGAGAGGTTAGTTGAAAGTAAATTTAAATATAAATAGGAAGTAATTGTTGGTCAAATGCAAATGGGAGGCACGATTTTTTTATAAAGGCAAATATTTTAAAAGAATCTTATATATAAATCTAAATCAATCGTCAAAAGGAAAACATCGAATTATGTTCGAGTCAAACGTACAGTGTTCTTTTTGGTATCAGTGGCGACAATGCGAGAGCTGTCTATGCTATATAACATATCTTGGGATGCAGTCGGAGATGAGGCTAATGTTGACGCTCCAATCTGCAATGGAATAACTAAAATTTCTATTTCCATATACCATGCATGAATGTTATATGAACCTTACAAGAATGAAAAAGAGAAAGCAAAATAATGAGTAGAAATAAGAAATAAAATTAATTTTAAATGACACATTTTAAAGTTTTAGTAAACAGAAAATTGTAAGAAGATCTTTAGTGTAAGAGAAAATAAATTTTAAAAAAAGTTGCAATCAATTTTTATCATATGTATCTTCAACTAACAACATTTTTATCATATGTATCTTCAACTGAGGTTTGTTTAAAAATTTAAGGTAAGCGGCCATGCACCATCGACACTACAGGCAGTGATCGATCCCAATATTTTTTTTTTTTTTTTTTTTTTTTGTAAACGAGTGCCATTGACTGATCTTTCATACAATGATAGGAATGCACTAAGTGATCTTTTAGACATATTAAAAGAAAAATAATTTTTATTGAGTTCTTTTTTACATTACTTGACCAACATATGATACTCATTTCTATTGATTTTCTACTGTCACTGACAAAGTTTTTTTTAAGTCCGCCATGTTACTTGTTGCATTGCATTATCGATCCCAAGCCCGGAAAAAAGGAGGGGGGCTTAAAGTCCGGTGACAGTATATGAATAATTAGAGAATGTTGATCTTATGTTCAAGATCGTGTTAAAGCTCAGGCCTAGCACAAGCCTAGTTCGAGCCCACACGGGATCAGATTTGACTTGGGCCCACTCAATTTAGGGCCGGGATTGGACAACCCCCGACAGGCCCTTCCAATATTTGGGACAGGATTGGACAACCCATGCGCAGGTCTAGCCCATCCCATTGACAGGCCTAATTGGAACTGCTAGAAATGATTGTTGAATTTATTTTCTTATATTATAAAAGGATCTAACTTTTAAACTTTTATTCAGTGCAAACCATATATGATGTGGCTGGGATTTTACTACTAATCCTGATATCCCAATTCCACTGCCATTAAAGAGGTCATTGTGTTTGCAAATGGGGTAGAACTACAATGCAGCACCCTACTTGAAGGCACAAGCGGGGCCCAACTTCTAAAATTCCAAACCATTGAGAGGCTCCTACTTGAAGGCACAAGTGGGGCCCAACTTCTAAAATTCCAAACCATTGAGAGGCTCGAGAGGCTCCTTGTAACACTATTATAATACATACTTTCAATTGGTGAGATGAACACCGTTGGATTGAGTACATCTTGAACCAATGATCCATTTCCTTCACTTCACTTCTTTCATATTAAAAATGGATGAAGCCATCATGTGAAAATTCCACCGGCAAGCATCTAACAGTCATCCCACTGACATTGATTCTAATATTTAAAGACAGGGTAGTTGCGCCTTCTATTTTCCTTGGATGTGTGCGTGAGGGTTTGGAAAATTTTTATAACTGCACTTTGGGTTTTGAAATTTTGCTAATCCTCAGTTCTCTTTCTTTCACAATAGTTAGGGGAATTTGAAAAATTGGGCATTTCTATTTGCTCGGTTGCTAAAAAGTAAGTAACCATTATCTTGATTTTAAGGAGGATGAATAGTAAGTGAGTTGTTCTAACCTTGGGTAGGGATCGTCTCTCCCATGTGTTATTAGTGTTTGGTGGAAGTGTGTGTAGAGGGAGAGATTTTAGGGAGAAGGAGAGATTTTAGGGGACGTATGTGTAGAGGGAGAGATTTTAGGGAGGAGAGATTTTAGAGGGAGAGAAAATGTGAGTGTTGAGGGAGAAGCTGCCACGTGGCATCCTCCAAGGAAGTCCCTTTCTACCATGTGTCGCACTCTCGTGAAAAGGGCATTGCTTTTATATATATAATTTTTTCCATTTATATCTTTATTATTCTTGCTCTCTTTTATGTATTGTAATCATATATTTTACAAGAAATCAATTAATGGTAGGACCACAGCAACTGAGAATGAATTTTGAGTAGATCCAACACTTTAAGAAATTACTTTGAGTGGTTTGAATTTATTTTTTCTTTTTTCCTTCTTTTTGGAGGCACATTTGTGTAATACTATTTCCTCGAAAGGGTCAATTTTTTTTTTTTTTTTTTTTTTGGAAAATGACAAAAGCAATTGATTTGTAGGAACATAGATATGTTATAAATGATGCAGATGCTATAATAATTTCCCATTAAAATGTCATTGGTTTCTTTCCCGTGCTTAGCATGGGTATGTTTTGATATACGAAAGGGACTATTTTTAATTGCCAATTGATTTTGACCAATCAACTTTCAATTTTCGAAACTGATTTCAATTGAAATCAGGCATTTGATTACCATTTAATGGCAGTTAATAAATGGTTTTAAATCTCTATGCATTTAATTAATTGTGTAGGTTCTAAATGGTTTTAAATCTCTATTGATTGGTTTACCAAAAAGCGAAATTCTCTTTTGATTAGCCAATTACTAAATGGTTTTAAATCTCTACATTTTATATCCATGTCTTCCACTACCCCTACTACTTTCTTCTTCCCTATATTATAACCCATATGACCATTCATCTTCTTTTTCCCTACCGTATATAACTGATTTTCTTCTCTTTTTCACCCATGTTAGGAAACTAGCCATGTATACAGACTACAGAGGTGGTGTGACTAGAAGGAAAAAAAAAATACCACTTGTGAGATCTGCATTCAAGTTGGTAAGATTTGAAAATGCACTTAGCTTTATGCTCTTATTCGAATATTGTTGGTGTATTTCTAATTTTTATTAGATGCAAGTTGGGTTTAGGGTGTTTATATTTATCTTTTGTTGGATTAAAGATTGCTCCACTGTATCAATGTTTATTTTTATTATATATATTTTTAAAAAAAGGTCTCTAAATGTATAAAGAAATATCATATTTTAAACTCATTATAAATCTTATAATATTAATGTATATTTTTTATATAATGAATTATATTGCCTGTGCTAAGCACGGGGCATATTTTGCTAGTTAATATATATTAAAGACATAGGATTTGATTTCGAAATTGGAGCTCGATTTCGCAATCGATTGCGGAATTGGACTCTAATCTCAAATTAATTTAAGAAATTCGATCTCAAATCAATTTCAAAAGATAAGCTCTATCAATTTCTATATCAAATCTAATCCGATTTTGGCTATTAGATGAGGCATTTCAAAGATGCCAACGACGGATGGAACTCCGATCCTAATGAGGGTCCATTCAAGTACAGTGTCAATTCAACAGCGTGTGAGGTAGGGGGTATCACAGATGGGCCCGCCCATGCAATCATTTCTGTATGTATATATTTCCCACATATATATATATAAGGGAGGTGCTCGTATGAGAGACACTCTCATCAAGTTGGTGAGAGATGGGTGAGGGCCCTCACATTTAAGTTGGGGGTCCTTGCGTTTAAGTTGGTGAGAGTGGATATGGAAGTGAGGGCCCCCACTTATCTCTCACGAACTTGGTGAGAGTGTCTCTCATAGGAGCACCTCCCTATATATAATATGGTATGATTCCCTGAACAAGTACAAGTAAGAATGGGACTATGGGAATGCCAATTGTTAATGAATTGCACATGAGCTGCAGAAATAAAATGTTAATGTTTATTGCAAATAAAGACACTGAGCTATGGCGCATCACCATTGGAGTCATACTCTCTTTGTAGGATTTTTCTATTTTTCTGGTAATGCATTGAAGTCATCCTCATTTAAACGTGGCACGCGTACATCCTAATAAAGGTCTATGCTATTAAAAAATTGAGTTCTTCAACAAGGGTTTGATGACAGGTATTTGGTAAGGAAGTAAGGGCTTCTTAGCATTAGAAGTTATAAGACGTTCTACTTTGTGTGGGCCATAGGTCCCACTTTTTGAGCATGTAGAGCCAAGTAGAGAGGTGCACACATGGTAGACCCTACATGTCCATCATGGGCTCAGTCAGAACTCGATGGGGTTTGCTTTGGGTCCACGTTAAATCCAGCAATTTTGTATTCTTATTTGAAACTCAAATTATGCCCATTCCTGATTAGATTTGAGACCTTATGCCTGATTGGGTCCTTGATTAAGATGGTTCCAGAGACCATTTGATCGATCAAAGTGACCCAAATAATTGAGGGCCTGATCAACCTTGAGATCAATAAATTCCGGACCAATTGGAATCTGATATCAAAATTGATTGAGAAATCGAGCTCCGATTTTGCAATTGATTGAGAAATTGGCTTTCAAATTTAAATCAATTTTAACTAATCCAAAGAGTCCACTTTAGAGAGAAGTTCCTATTGTAATTCTATCTCTTTCAAATTCCTCTAAAAAGTCTCCTTCCCCAAGAAAACTCTCCTTAATCTAATCAAGTTTTACAAATTTTGAATTTAAACTTAGAGTCCAATTAAGAGAAACCTTGTCTCTTTAGATAAATCTATTTAGAGTTTCCATATACCTCTTGAATTGATTTTAAATAATCCAAAGAGTCCAATTTAGAGAGAAGTTCCTATTATGATTCTCTCTTTCAAACTCCCATAAAAAGTCTCCTTCCCAAAAAAAATTCTCCTTAATCTAATTAAGTTTTAGAAATTTTGAATTTAAACTTAAAGTCAAATTCTCAAGATATTGATCAATAGGCCACCAAAATGAATAGTTTGTATCAATTCCAATTCAACTAAAATCATTTATTTAGACCACATCGATGTGGGCCCTACTTTTAGATTCACATTCATTTGTGTGACCCAAAGTTTCCAAATTCAGTTTCTTAATTTGTGTGCCCCATCTAACCAATCCACTAATTCAAATTTAAACAAATGAAGGCCCGTAGATCTATAGATATATTTTTCTTATGGCTACTAGGTACTGAGCGAGAATTCTTCCGCGGAATTTGTATGTGATCCTCTTCTCTGTTCTTTTCTATTTATTTTATCTGTGTCATATTTTTTATTGTTAAATTTTTATATTTTTATTAGCTTCATTATTTCGTCTCTCAAGCATATATTTTGCTTCTAGGTAATGTCATTTCTTATCATATAAGAATATATCAGATGGTATGGATTCGGAAAAAGGCCTTTTCACATTTGGATTTTACCAAGGTTGGTATAATTGATAGTCTTGAATTATATAGATTTTCTATGTTGTCAATGGCCTTAGATTAGTTGGTTCCTATTTGTATTCCTTATTTTGTTCAATTTGCAACTACGGATGGATTTATTTTTTACTTTGCTTTTACCTTTCATTTTTCCAAGATATTATAGCCTTTCCATTCATTAAGATGATATTCTGCCTCTTTTACATCTTTTTCGAAAATTGATAATATTGTGTTCTTATCAAATTTTTGTTTTTTGATTTAGTCTTATTTAGAAAATCCTAATATATTTTAAAGTGAAAGTATTATTTAATTTTAGTTTGTATGGATTTTGTGGGTGCCACTCGAGGGATTAATCTTATTGGGCTAAAGACATAATAATAATAATAATAATTATAATAATAATAATAATTCTTATATGTCTCCCAAACCAATTGAATGGGCTCGCAAAATTAAATTATTTATTTATATATCAACCGTCATTGTTGGCTCGAGCTTAGCATGGGTGTCGTGTTTTGCTTTCTCTTTGTCTATAAACTTCTCTCTAAATTTTACTCTTTCAGAAAAGATATGGTGTCATTTTAGATAATGTATCCTCTTTTGAGCTTACGATACCATTGAATTTCACATAATCTGATTTCTTCAATAATCATAAAACAACTAGGGTATCATGTAATTGGAAAGTGATAAGATTTATATAACACGTGCTTACTAAAAAAGAGTTTTAAGTAAAAATGTTGTTTATTTATTTATTTCTTATTTTTAGGTGAAAATGTTCTTCTGATTTTCATAGACTTCCTTTTACTACCTTACAATCCCCACCCACCCACTCAAAAAATTTCATTTAGGATCTTTACATTCCATTTCTCAATTTCTTTACTTACTTTGGCTAGAGATTCTAATTCTTTTATTCATGTAGAGCATGGTATCTTAATCTTTTATGTAGTTTTTTTTTTTTTTTTTTTATGGTTTTGAGTACTAGCATTTTAAACTTTTAAATCTGAAGTTTCGTTCTTTAATAGTGTGGTGTGAGGATCATGTTATCACAATTTTGAAAATGACCACTTATATTTTTTAATATTTTTTATTTCAAATTTGACATCTCAAAGTAATTCATACAACAAATATAAGTTTTTAATTATGAATTATATTGAACTCCAATTTTGTAGTTATTTTCTTGATTTCAATTTTAAAAGACCGAGACTCTCAATTTGGTTGATTTTGCTTTTAGCGTTGCAATTGATTGCTTGATTTTACACGGAATTATGTAATGTTGGATTCAGGTTTCTATCGACTTAAAATCAACCAAAAAACTTAAATCTATAGCATGTCACACATTTTAATAGTGGAGCCATTTTATTTCATATAATGAAATATTATATATATATATATACATATACATATACATATATATTTATAAGACATATGGTGCGGCCTTATCAAATTCATTGGCTCAATCTTCTTCAATTCTTTTTTTAAGGTGGGCTTGTAGTTGTTTGAGACGAAACCACATATCTAATTTCTTTAAAGTTTTACACTTTTAAATTGTCTTCATAACTTAAATAATAAAATTATAATATTATTATAAAAAATAATATGATGCATATCTTAATTTTATAATAATAATAATGATAATCCACAATAATACTATTTTTTTAATTTCAATATAATTTTATAGAATGCTTCACATATTTTATCTTTTTATCATTTTTTGAAAGTTTACAGATTTTTTTATTGGGACAATTACCGTACGGCGTGTCATAAACTTGAAAATAGCCACAGAATAGTCCAAAGATCTATATTTACTGCAGAGTTGTCCGATCATTAGGATATCGCAGCGTGCGATATCCTAGGGATGTAGGATATCTTATAATCACTTGAACAGTCCGTATATTTATTTTTTTTCTTTATTGTGAGACCACCAAACCACCATCCAAACCGTTGAATAGCTGTATGAGCGTAAGAACTGATATTGCGCCAAATTTGAGGCGTTGATCTATAACAGTTATCAAGAAACTTGCATAAAAAAAATGTGGCTTATAATTTATTTTTATAATTTGCAAAACAACGTGACTTTCTTGCAAATTTTTCGATAACCGTGATAGATCAATGGTTCAAATTTGGTGCGATATTGGTTCTTACACTCATACAGCTATCCAACGGTTTGGATGGTGGTTTGGTGGTCCCACAGTCAAGGAAAAAAAGAAAAAAATGAACTGTTCAAGTCTTCTCGCTTCTGATTGTAGGATATCCTACATCCCTAGGATATCGCACGCTGCGATATCCTACGGATAGGACAGCTCTGCGGTAAATATAGATCTTTGGACTGTTCTAGGGCTATTTTCAGGTTTATGACACGCCGTACGGTAATTGTCCCTTTTTTATTATATGAATTATATTGCCCGTGCTAAGAACGGGCATGTTTCGCTAGTATTAGTTATATATGTGTAGAATTAAAAGAGAAGCAAAAACAACACCCTAATGGCCCAATTGGTCCATCCCACGAACCCCATTCAAGCTTTAAAAGGTCCAACAGCCCAGCCCACAACTGTGCAGATAAGCAGCTGGGCCTATAGATGCATACATGGGGCCCACAGCTCCTGTACTCCAAGTCTTTTTTTTTTTTTGGTAAAAAACAATAAGATGTGCTGTTGTGCACAAACCTCTTTCATGTTTCCTTCCTTCAGATTTTAGTTTCTTTCTATTTTTTTTTTTTAATTTTCAAGAGTAAGTATACATATGTTAATGAAGGACAAATCCACTGTACCAATGGAGGGAGCACCTCAACTAAATCACAAGACAGGAAGAAGGCCCAAAATACAGGGAGAAGAAAGAAAGCCAAAAGGAAAACTATGAACCCACAAGACAAGTTAGCTATAACTGGGGCCTAGGGGAACTCTTTATGTTAAAGTGGTTTTTTTTTTTTTTTTGGAAGGTCTAGGAATATTCGTGTAATTAGGATTTTAGAGTATTTTTATGCTTTAAGATTTTGTATGTCTTATGTATGCTTTGTAATGGAGGATTATTTTTTGCTTTGGATATTTTCTCCTATTTTGAATAACTGGGCTCTATCCCAAAGATTCAACATCCTTTATTTTTTTGGTAAAAGATTCAACATCATTGTTAGTAGAATTAGCGATCATTAGTGAGAGCATGGTTGGAAAACTCTCTTGAGTCGACTCTTGACTCTTCCTAGCCATCTCATTTTGATGGAAAACCGAGTCAAATTTAAGAAAGACTCGGCCGAGTCATCTCATCTTAATAAGTTATTTTTATTTTGAACTATTTGATTGATATATCTAATTTTGAATAATTAATGTTTATTTTTAAGTAATTATGCACGCGATTTGCAGTCAGCAACTCAAAATAATGATGTCTGGAATGTAATTTGAAACTTTATTTATTATTTTACAATCAATATTTGGACTAACAAATTATGTGATATGCAATATTTTTTCTGTTTTTTCCCCTTATTATAGTACTTTTCTTTCATATATAAATTTATTGATTTTCATTGATTATCATGAATGAATGTAAATAAAAGTATATTTATATTTTTATAAGTCGTTTTTTTTTTCCATTGAACTGGTCGAGTTCGAGTCATGAGTTTTCCAACCTTAGGTGAGAGATCCACTGCTTCTCTCTTTGTTTTGGTGTTAATTTTCCTGTTCAGTTGAAGATTTTAGAGTTTTGGGCTGTCATATATGAATAAATTGATTTCAAAAATGGGAAAAGAAGAACAAAATTATGACATCATAATTAGTAACAAATAAAGAGATCTAAGAGATTTGATATAGTGGCAGTACCTGATCCATGCTTGGCACCTGAAAAACAGAATATTGAAGAAAATGGAGGTGAGATTAAGTGATCTAGTTATTGTGAAAGGAAGCTGAGATTGCTTATATAGCTCTAGACGTCAATGTAAGTCTTGGATGGTTGAGATTAACTAGGCACCTTGAAGGGCTAAGATGCAAGGATCATTAAAAAAACATGTCTTATCGGCCATAATAAAATGACTTTTCCCCTTCTTTCTAATAAACAAAGACTGAAAAAGAAAAGTAGTGGGTGGAATCCATGTCATACTCCATAATGTGGTAAGTAAATATCAAAAGGTCATTTTACATTATAAAAGAAACCCTTTCCTTTTGTCGAGAAAAATCATTAATTATAAATGAAGATACTTTCGTTTTGTTGAATTGTCTAAATAAAGCCCTCTAAGTGTGAAATCAAGCGTTTTTTTCCTACCAGTTTCTAGTAAATCTTGGCGGTTATTAATTTTAAAGTGCCCTCGTTTTGTTTTACATGTTAGGTTTGTGTAAATCCACCATGTATTGATTAATTCTCCTTGAATATAGTACATAAATAATACACTTATAGATGGGAGATAAGATTTACAAGTCATCATTAAATCTTATCTCATTCTGTATACAGAAAGTATGCAATATAATTGAGCAGTGGTAAGAGCAGGAGATCTTTATTATGACCCAGTGCTGGATTTAGATACTGTTGGTTGTTTATCTATATAAGAAATGGGATTTGGCCTTTACCAAAAAGAAAAAAATAAACGGGATTGGATAAATCAGTGAAAAAGACAGTTTTTTGACTGGTTGTCAAGGGTGCTTTTAGTTATAAAATAAAAAAAAAAAAAAAACAGATTATTTAAGTAAAACAGTAATGTTCACTATAATCAATTTAAATGAGAAAGTGAAACAGTATTCATGAAGTTGACCCAACATTATTGGGAAGGCTTTCACAACTATGATAAATTCAAGGGAAAATCTAAAAAATGTATAAAATTTTTGCCTCATTTTTAAGAGAGACATCAAGATTTGAATATTTCAAAAAAGTATAAAAGTTTTTCACTATTCTTTGAATCAAGTCCTCTTCATAAAAAAAGTTTTAAGAAATGACAAGCGTACCCATCCCTTATTATGTGTTTTAGTCTATTGTTAACCCTTTTCCTCCCAAAATCAACCATTTTTATTTGCTGAAGTGGGCCCCACTAGGTCATTTGGCTTGGGCTTCATCATTTTTCTTAAATGATTTATTATAGAAAAGTTTTGAAAAATGATATAAGGGTATTTTTGTCATTTCTCAAAATTGTGTCTTAGAGAAGACTTGTTTTAAAGAAATATGAAAAACTTTTGTACTCTTTTGAAATATTCAAAATTTTATGTACTTTTTTTGGAATAAGGCAAAATTTAATACCTTACTGAAGTTTTTCTTAAATGCAAATCGCTTAAAATAATTATTTTCTGTAGCACAAACCCATGCTTCGCAGCGCAGTCTTGAAAAGTTAAGAGGAGGTAGGACTCTTTACTAGTTTTCACTTTCTTTGGCAAGTTTTTTTCTCTTGTTAGGAGGAGGACGATTCTTGTAATTAGGGATTTAAATTATGGTTAGATCAAGAGGATTGGGCCTAAATCAGAAACTGGACAGTCAAGATGGACTCAAAACATATTCCAATATTAGTTATAAATGTGCAGTATTAAAAGAGAAGGAAAAAGAGCACCTAATAGTCCAATTGGTTCATCTCATGAAGCCAAGTCAAGCTTTAAGAGGTCCAACAGCCTACAAATGTGCAGCGAAGCAGCGGGTCCTAGAGATGCAGACATGATCGTTTCACAACTTTTGTGCTTAGAGTTGCTAAAATAAAGCTGTGCTGCTGTTCACAGACTTCTTCTGTGTTTCCTTCCTTCAGATTTTAATTCCTTTCTAAATTCCTTTTTCTTGTTTAAGAGTAAGTATAAATATATGAACTAATGGCAAATTCACTGTACCAATAGAGGGAGCACCTCAACTAAAATCACAAGATAGGAAGAGGGCCCAAAATACAGGGAGAGGAAAGAAAGCCAAAAGAAAAACTATGAACCCCACAAGACCATTCAGCTATAACTAGTGGATGTTAAAGTGTTTTTTTTTTTTTGGAAGGTCTAGGAAGATTCTTGTAATTATGGTTTTGTAGTATTTTTATGGTTTAAGATTTTGTAATATGTGCTTTGTAATGGAGGATTGTTTCGGCTTTGGATATTTTCTCCTATTTTGAATAATTAGGTTCTATCCAAAAGATTTAACATCCTTATTGGTATAATTAGCAATCAACACTGCTTTTCTCCTCGTTTTGATGCTCATTTTTTTTGTTTAGTTGAAAATTTTAGAGTTTTGGGTTGTCATCTATGGTAGCTAATTAGAAGGGTAAGTAATGAATAAATTAATTACAAAAATCGGGAAAAAAAGGTTCTTACATAATAATTAGTAACAAATAAAAAAATATAAGAGATTTGAAATAGTGATAGTACCTGATCAATGCTCGGTAGCTGAAAAGCAGAAGATTGAAGAAAATTGAAGTGAGATTAAGTGATCTTGTAATTGTGAAATGATGCTGAGATTGCTCATATAGCTGGAGGTCAATGGACGGTGTCGTTTCTTGGACAGTTGAGATTTGACTAGGTACCTTCAAGAGCTAAGATGCATGGATCACTAAATTAAACTTGTCTTGTCGGCTATAGGATAATGATTTTTCCGTTTCTCTAATAAACAAATATTTAAAGAGAAAAGTAGTGGGGTGAAGTACATCAACATGTCATATAACTCCATTATGCAGTAATAAAAAAAAATCAAAAGGTCATTTTTGCAATATAAAAGTAGCACTTACCGTTTTTTCGAGAATAATCATCATGAGTAGTGTTATTTGGACAAACTTTTTGGACAGAATTTTGGACAAACCCTATGGTATGACGTGAATGGTATGGCTTGAATATCATAGGGAATATTCATGTCATACTATAGGGTTTGTCTAAAATTCTGTCCAAAAAATTTGTCCAAATAGACTTTTTGAATCATCATTAATTATAAAAGAGGACCTTTAGTTTTGTTGAATTGTTTAAAATAAAGCCTCTAAGTGTGGGATCAAGCTTTCCTGGTTTCAAGTAAATCTTGGTGCCCCAATTTATTTTACAAAGAAAGGGTACTCCTTTTTTTCGAAGGAAAGGCCTAATGTGATAAATTATTTAGAAGGCCGTATTCTTTTGGGGTGCGGCCCACTCAGATCATTGAAGGTGTGATGCAGCCATTCTATTTTATTTTTTCAGATGTGAATCTGGAGGAACCACTGCCATGCCATGTGCCGTCAAACTTCAAAGGCAGCAAAGACCATCACGTGACCTCTCCCATCCTCGACTGTCCTCATTTTTCATTTACTGAAAAAGTGAGAGGATTGATGTGACTTTTCTCTCTCTACTCATGAAACAAGGGAAGGGGCAAGACAAATATAATATTAATTTATTTTTCTCTCACCACGCAAATCAAGATCTCTATCATCCCATCCCTATCACTTTCTCATAGATGAATCTATATTTTTCTTTTCAATGGCAGCCCACTAAGACTGAGTGTGCAAGAGTATTGCTATTTGGAAAAAAAATTTGGTTAAAATTTTGGAAAAATTTTATAATATGTCTTAAATATTCCTATGATATTTAAGGCATATTATAGAATTTGTCCAAAATTTTGGCCAAAACATTTGTCCAAGTGGACTTTTTATTTATTCAACAGGAGCAGGCCATTGATCACTTACTCTGCACAGTCATCAAGATAAGGATCACAGGCAAATTAAATATAGTAATATAATTCTTTATTAACGGTCGGTCATTTAAATTTATTTTTTCAGTTTTCTTGATTCATTTATTTTAATGTGTACTAGGGCAGTAAGTGTTGAATTAAGTAAAATTAAAAAGTTAAATGGAATGAGTTTTTCTACTTGGAGTATAGAATTAGAATTTTTTATCGGAGATAAAGTTGCATGCATTCTTGAGAGAGGATCCTGGCCCTAATTCTATTGTTGCAAATAGAAGAATATATTAAAAAAATTATAATTATAAGCTTGCTGGAGATGATATGTCAACTTTTATGGAATTTGATATTGAAATATTATTTAAAGAACATAAAACATCAAAAGAAATATTTGATGCTATTTCTGTAACCTTTTCAAGTTCATCGAAAACCTACGTGCAAATGCGAAAATTATAATTCAAGTAACATGTTGGACTCTCAAAATATGTGGTTGAGCATATAAATAAAATAACGGTAATTGGAAAAAAGCTTACTACTATAGAGAATTCAATTCCTAAGGGCCTGTATGGTGAATTGAAGTATGGTGAGGTGAAGCATCAAATTAAGAAAGAATAAAATATAAGGTGTTATGATGATGTTTTGTTTTTAGTTATTTGGTATGGAATCTTTGACTTTTTGTATAGAAAAGTAAAGTTTTTTTGTCTTTTAGTGGAGAAAAAAGGTTGATTTTCCATCTTTTTTTGAAAAAGATGGAGGGAATTTTGAAGTCATGTACTTTTGATATGATCCATTGTCTTTTCTTGTCCGGATAATGGAGGCTTTACCTCATCTCACCTCACTTCACCACACATCCAAACACACCCGAGGGCCTCTTTTTATTGTTCTTCTTTTTTTCTGGAATTTGTGCCAAGAATTCACCATGCTGGTAATTCCTAACAAAAAGTCTCCATGTCCCGGGACAAAAGCCCGGGACATGTAGCATTGCTCAATTCCTAAACATAATGTAACATCTTGTCCTCTAGAATTTCTAAATGCCATGTTTCTTCTCTAGCATTTCCGAATTTCAGTCATATAAAATATGTTAAATGACTTTTGAAAATCTAGGAATTCCAACTCTTCGCATTTTGGTGGAAGTCTTGGATGCTCAAGCCCAAAGGAGTATCCAAGAAATCTATTGTGTATGGACATTCAGGTATTCCCCAAACATGAATTTCTTGAATTTCAGCAAAGCAACAGGCTCTAAGGGTACGTTTGGTGCAGCTATGAATTTCTTAGTGAAAATTTCTTAGTGAAAACTAATGGGTGGAGTGGGAATGGGAGTGAGGAAATAGGGGTCAATTTTCTATGGAAATGGACATCGCATACCTCCCATAAGAAGTCTATTTTCTAGGCTTAGCTAGGAAAAAACTGACGTGGCAAAAAAAAAAGTTTTGCATAAAACTATCGCCCCAAACACAGGAAAGAGGAGTTTTCCGCAGAAGAATGCAAGTTTCCACAACTTTAAGTAGTTTTTCTGATTTTTGGAAACAAATAGTCATTTCTTTAAACGTGTCTTTAACCGGTGAAAACTCCACAAAGTTGGGCACCCCATAAACCCCTCATCTAGCCGTTGGAAGATCTGTATAAAAGACCATTTCTCAGGTTGAAAATGCAGAGAACACAAAGTGACTAGAAAGATGCAATGGTCTGTAAATATTGGGGATTTTCCTGTTCATCAGTCTCGGAGCCCTGTCCCCATTTTTTCACTTCTTGCAATTCTTCAATTTCTTCGAAAGAAAAGGATATAGAATAACTGGATAATACAATATGGGTAACTGGTGCGGCAGTGTGAGCCCCATGGCAGTAGGAGCTATTGTGTTTCTCAACCTGTGTTTGATATTATAACAAGCAAAATGGTTCGATATGCTGTGCCCATTAGATTGACCCCGCAACATGTGCACTAGGTAAATTTGGGTTACAAAATGGGGCAGCAAATCCAAGCCTTATCCCAATGAACCAACAGCTACCCCCCTGACAAACGCAATGCATACCTGGGAAACAGGGGCTGCAAGGCCAAACAAGAGAATGGCTGGTTAAGGTTAACCTCCTGTAGGTGCAAGTCAAATTTGTGCTTGTAGGGGTTGGGTCGGCTTTCAAAACACGCAAGAAAATTGAAAGGCATGGGTCCACTTCCAAGACCCATATGAAAATCATGGGTCTATCCCCAAAATCCACAAGTAATTTTTGGCTTTGCACCAAAACCCAACTGACTTAGCTGGTAGGGACCTTGAGTATATTAGAGTGAGTGAGTTTGAGTTCTTAAAATTGTGAGAGAAAAAAAAAAAGAAACTAATTAATCCCACAATGAAAGTATTGGGGAAAAAACTCATGTAAGCAACAAGAAAAAAAAAAAAAAACCTCAAATATCTTTGATCGGTTTTCTTAGTTTCTTGGAGGGTTATCGTCATGAAAATATTAGTAAAAATCCTTGACTCAAGACTTCACTTGTGCAATGAGGGAATTTCGTGTGGTTTGTGGATTTTTATTTTCACAAAGAGAAGAATTTTCATTCCTACACCTCCCATAAAAAAATTAAAATCCTTTCTATCGAAAAAATACTTTATTTTTCATGCAAGAATATGTGTCGCACGAATCACGCTCTATGGTGCAATCCTTTCTCTACACAAACGCGCCATGGACAATCTTTGTCCAATCCAATGGTTACTCTTTCTTTAAGTACACTTAAATTTTACATGATTATAGAACACATAATTTCTGATTTCTGATATATGGAATATGGATTCAATTAGTAAAAAGTAGGCCCCACTATTCAACAAAAAGTTTTGTTTAAAAAAGACTTTTATTGGAGATTTAATGATGTTTTTTCCAATTTAGTGATACATATATTTTTGATTTGGAGATGTGGTTAAGAACAGGGTTACTTGATTATCTTATCACAGTTTTCAGTTCATAATCTAAGATTTATGGTCTAAAATTTGCAAATGTGCTGCGGTTTAGGTCTAAGATTTCAACCCGTTTATTACAAGAGGCTCATTTTTTGTTCTGATGCATGTTCAACATGGATCTTAGGTTATGTAAAGTTGGGTCAAAATCCAAAAGGACTAGATTTTAAGCAATCAACAAATTTAAAGTTAAACTAGATCATATAAGACTGTATTGCGACCCAAACAGAAGTGGCCCATGATCAGGTCCACTATGATCAAGATTATAATTTAATCACAAGGCAGTAAAGGGGTCTACATGACCCAGTTGAGTCCACTCTAATCAAACAAGGTAATAGTTGATTTTTATGTTTAAGCTACCTTCTCTCAAAAGTGATAGAGCAGAACATCTTTGAAATTTGGTTGCCAAAACACAAAGGGAATAGGAGCTGTAGGATCCTTGGTAAGTCAGTTTGCTCTTAATTCTAATGACTAGCAACTTTGTTTTCCCGCAATATTGGTTATGTGAATACTCTGTTCACTTGCGAACCAAATTACCCACACACTCACAGATCTTCTTTTTGGATCATTTGACAATGATAAAGACCATCTGAAACTGAAGTTTGTTCCGATAAATTCTTTGCAGCCAATAGATATATCACAGCCCGTGTCTCAGGACCACCGATGGCAATTCAAAATTGCTCCGTCTGGTCAGGGATCGAAAACCCATGAACCAATCCATTTGAAGGCTCGTTGCATACCACAATTAGAAGGCATTATAACATCCCTTATATAATTTTGAAATAAATCACACGTAGTTAACTACCTAAACCCCTAAATGCAGTTGTAATTTGTTTACTATTGCCCCAGGTACATATTTGTAGTTATTTTTTATTTTATGTATATTTTTCTCGAGTGAATTTTATTTTTGGTTACAGCTCAATAATTTTTTTTTTTTTTTTGTTTTTGATGGAAAAATATATTAAATAAAGAATTACAAAATATAAGTTATTGGGCCTAATATCATGCTTTGGTCTCTAATTCATCACAGGCTTGCAGTTAGACATTGTACCCTATTCATTAAGCTTTTTTATTCGGTTCATATATAGAAATTAAAGATCATGAATTTTGAGCAATTTATGATTTTCTAACATTCATAACTAAACTCTATTACTACATTGTAATCATCATAATTTTTCACTAAAACCCATAGTTAATTGAGCGGGCCTAATATCATGCCTGGGTCCCTAATTAATCACAAGCTTGCAGTTAGATCAAGTACCAAATTCCTTAAGTTGTTTTATTTGGAAAGGCTCTAAATCCAAGAATCTCAAAATATAAATTATCTCATCTAATTAATCACAGGCTAGCTAACCCAGTGCCCAATCCCTTAAGTTGGGAAAGGCACTATATGATTCATTTTCAGTTATCTATTAATTTGAATGTGATAAAATTAATTTGAATAAAAAATTATTTTATCGAGAAATTGGTTGGTGTAGTTAAAAAGCTTATGTAGAAATTGAGTATTAGTAGTAAGATATACGTTATTTATATTTTATTTATCAAAAAATAAAAAATAAAAAAAAGTCTTTTAAACCATATAATAAATGGAGATTATTAGTAGTTAGTGTTGATTTTGACCTTTGCAATTGACTATTGTCTGCCCCACCTAATAAAAAATCATGGGTCAGCCACTGCCCTCCCCCCTACCCGATGGTTGTAGCCAGAGGTCCCAGGTAGCTTTTGGTGCCATTTTTTCAAAGGTGGTTCACATGGAGGCACGTCTCTCCCTCTCTCTTTCTCTCTCTCCCCGTTATGATGGGTTGTGGGCTCTGAGATATGGGTTGTTCTTATTTTTATTGTTTTGATTTTGATGTCCTGAAATATTTTGAGGGGTTGCCCTATGTTTGGTATTCTCTTCGTTTGATGGACTGTTTATTCTTACTTTTTCAATTTTAGCTAGTTACAATAAAAACATCAGCTTAGGGTTTTGGTTATGTAAGTGGATCTCAGGACTACTATTTTCTAGTTGAGTTTTGCAATACTTTCTGGAATTTGTATTTTTACTTTCACGAAGGAATCGTGTTATGTTTTGTGGGTTTTGTAATATACACAGCGAAATGGGGTTATTCTTATATTACCTGTTTTAAACCCCCATTGTTTTCCAAGGAATCGTTTTATGGCTTTGGCCTATTGAGTAAATTATGGGATTTGGGCTGTTCCAGTTTTGGCTGCTTGGATCTTCTCTGCATTTTATGAATCATGTTATTTTTGTGGGTTTTATTGTTTTGTTGAGTTCCCTCTTTCTTAATTTTTTGGCTTCTAGGCAAAGAACATCATCGTAACTCTCTCACAATTGTATGTAGGTGATGGTGGGATATATGTTGCGGGCGTGTTGATTCTAGATTACTGAGATTTGCAGCTCATGTTTTAAGGTAACTAATGCAATATAAAAGACGATGAATGTGTGTACCAATCTCTTAATGGAGTCTAACCACCATTGTGTTGGAGCAATCCAACCACCATTGTGTTGGAGCAATCCAAGTACTTCAAAAAGGAGAATTCGCGAGAGCACAATTGAAGGAAAGAGACAAAACACGATAAAGAGAAAAAAGCAAGTCTGGCACGGGATATAAGGCAGTTTTGCATGAGGGTCGTTATTAACCATGTCGCAAAACGACAAGAAAAGGGCAGAAAAGCAACAGGAGTTCCTTTTCTATTTAAAAGTGTTTACTAGGTTCATTCTTGTGTAGCGCCCTTCTTTGGGGTTTTTTCCTGTAAATTCTTCTAAAATTTAACTTCAAAAATCAAAGTTCAAAGGGAAAAATAAGTTAAATTTTCTAATACATGATATTGTAAGAATGACTCAATTACATAGAATAACAAGTCAAAGAAAATGGAAAAGTTAGAGAATAATTATGAATAATCTAACATGTAATGAAGAAGGAAACATATAAAAGAATAATTAATCTGAATGGTTGATGGTACGAAGAGTGAGTTTATTTATAAAAAAAAATGTTTATGCTTGGATGACTATATCTATTACTTGGTCCAACATCTTAAACTTAACTGAATTTCATTGTTTCTTTGATTCTGCATATTTATTATTTAGATAAATTAGCAAATGTAAATGATAATAATTCTTCTTGATAAACATGGAAACTCATGAAAGAAGTTATAGGGATCAGATAGATTTTAGAAAAATATTAAAGCAAAGAGTAGAGATTTTAGGACTTTGATTATTTCTCTTTAATATTTAAAAAAAAATTGGTTTTAACTTCAAAACGACATTTGCGTCATTACCAAATATTTCAAGGGTCATTTGATAGGAAGGAGATATTGGGCTTGAGAGCAACATAGGTTTTGAACGGTTGAGATTGACCAGCTTAAAGGTGACAGATACCATTTGCATGTTGAAGGGCTGAGATGTAAAGGATCGCTAGAAAGGACAATTAGTTCCCACGTGCGAACCACATGTAAAGCTCCTTTCCGCGAGGGGCCACCTTTGATCCCATATGCAGCTAATTTCACACTTTTATCCAATATGCATGATTTAGCGCCATACCCGATTTCATACTCTTTGGCCTATTCACAACCGTTGGATCAAACTTCAAAAAATTCTATGGCTAAAAAACCATTAAAATTTAAGGGTCTTAAATGCAAGGGCTAGAATGATTTGAGGCTGCTGATCTTTTGCTTTACAACCCATGACCTTTCTCTCTCTCCTCCTCTCTTCCATAGGAATCCATTCAAGCGGGCTCTACGGTATGGGCCACGGTATGCCATCTGCTTGTAGATGAAGATCTTTAAAAAAAAATCATCTTTCGATATCTTTCAAAAAAAAAAAAAAAAAAAAATTGGTTTTTCAAAATATAAAAAAAGATTATTTTTCCACCATAGAACATGTGGTGTCGCTACGAGATATGATTTTTTCTCCCATTCGGCCACAATATTTTTTTCTCCACCAGAGAACATGATTTTTAGTTTTGCAATTTTCTTTGCAAGGCTTTTTTTATTTTTTTTATTTTTTTAAATCTTTCTTGTTTAAGGTTTTATTATATATTATGGACTCTTCAAATGATTTCAGCTTTATCCTAAGGATTGAATAAACACAGACATTAATTCATTATGATCATCAAGAACTAGAAGAGATCAACTGCCTATTCCCCTTGTTTTGGAGTGAATTTTTCTTCTATTTTTTTTTTTTTTTTTTCTTTTCTTTCTTGTTTTGGTATGCAACCAAGGAGCACCCGACTGCAACCCATCGCTGTAGATGAGATTTTCTCTTTAGTTGAAGATTTTGAAGTTCTGGTTTTGATAGGGCAGCTATTTAACAATAACAAAAGGAAAACAAATGAAAGAAAAGGCAGAAGTTCTCACATCATAATAATGACATAAATTGTATCCACGATTGAGATGATCATCGTTAAGAAAAGCCAGAAGTTCTTAACAATAATTCATGATGATCATCAATGAGAGATCTGTCTTTGTTGTTATTTTGGAGTAAAATTCTCTCTATTTTTTATTTTACCCAAGTAAGGACTTAGGACCATTAGAAGCTCCAACTATCAGGAAGGGAGATTAAGCTCTGGGTAATTAGGTGAGATGCGGGATGCATAACCAGCCAGACAACCCTTCTGATATGGGTGAATTTTTTCTGTTTAATCAATGATTTTGAAGTTTTGAGTTGTGATAAGGCAACTTAGGTGGGTAAACTAGGATTGAAGGAAAAAAAAAATCTTAATCCTTAAAAAAAAGAAAGTATCCTCACAATTTAACAATAACAAAGGGGAAGAAAAAAAATGAAAGAAAAGCCAGAAGTTCTCACATCATAATAAGTAATGAAATAAATTGTATCCAGGGTTGAGATCATAGCATACCTGATGCTTGGCAGTCGGAAGATTGAACAAGATAAAGACTTGAGATTCTTCAGCTGATGGGTGGTGATTTCCTGATCTTGTTTTGTGCGTTATACAAGGACCCTGTGAGATTGCTCATATAGCTAGAGGTCGACGCAAGTCTTGGGTCAATGAAAGTCTTGGACGGTTGAGATTGTTGACTGGCTTAAAGGTCACAGTGACCATTGAAATCTTAAAGGGCTGAGATGTATGAATCACTACAGAGGACAATTTGCTCCAACGAGCTGACTGCATGTACAGCTCAGCGCACTATGAGGGCCACTTTGCCCATATTTGATCAGTGCATCTCCCTCCACATTCTTATCCCCTATAATCTGCCACCGTACCTGGATTTAATGCTCGAGGTGCCCTTGCTTACCACCGTTGGATTAAAATTTTAAAAAGTGTACGGTTAAAAGGCAATTTGAAACTTAAGGGTATTAAATCGAGGGCCTGGAATGATCTAATGTAGTTCATTTCTTTGCAAAGAAACCTTTCCATGTATCCTTTTTCAAAAACTTAGAAATGCATTCAAGTGGGCTCCACATGGTGGACCCTATATCTACGTTGTGCCATCCCCTTGTAAGCGAAGATTTTTCTACCAGAGGTCATGTGTTGTCGGCCAATTACATGAGAAAGGTAGAAGTGGGGTCCACTCCGTACTCCATAATGCAAGGGAAAGAGCAGGGAAAATCATTGCAGTAGGAGAAAGAACCTTTTATCTTTAGAGAAAAACAAAAAATCATGATTATAAAGTAAGAGAGAAAGGCAGACGTGGGGTCCACTCGTACTCCATAATTGTGCCCACTTGCCAAGCCATCGTTAGCTCAATGGTATCCTAGGCGCCTTTCTTTCTAAAAATGACTTGCCAACCCATTGTTAGCTCTAGGGTTATAGAATTTAATAATGTGTGTGAGAGGGTCTTTGAATTGTATACTTTACAAGTGGAGCCTTGCGCGTGCATTAAACATGCTCTATCAGTATGATAATATGAAAAAATAAAATTATTTAAAAACTCAATATTATTTATTTCAATGGAGAATGACCAGTTTATATATAGCTCATTTTTTTTGGCCAATTAAGTAATTTACAATCACTCATTGTTCTTATGAAATTTAGTAAAATTTTCAATAGAAAAAAGTAAGAAGAAGATGTAATAACAAGATATATGGAAGGAAAATAATTAAAAAAACGTAAAATACCAACCTTTTTTGGCTATACATGATTAGGCAAAACACTCACCAATTTCAATATAGATAGATAGTCCGGCCTATTTCACATTAAAATTTGTCTAAAACCTAGCGCCAAATACATACCAAATTCAATGAAACAAAATACTAATCAACCAAAACAGTACCAAACTCATAGCTTTAAATGAATCAACAACAAATCACAAGGATTAAAAGCAATCTTTGGCATTCTCATCTCTTCTTCTGACAAGCAAATCTTGTCTTTACACGCATTGGAATCGAAGTTAAAATTTTATACACATGAAAATCTCAACTGAAATTTCTCATTAATTTGAGTTCTTGCAGCGAATAAACAAATTCTTCAAACACAATCATTTTCATGATCATTTGAGCTAAACATTTTATCGAAATATAATAATACTAAGTGGGGCCCATAGACGTGTAGTTCTTTTTTACTTTTTATATATATAATATAATATAATAATACTAAGTGGGCCCACAAATGTGTAGAGAAAAGCATGACAAGTTCTGCTACTAAGTGGGGCCCACAAATGTGTAGAGAAAAAGCATGACAAGTTCGGCTACTAAGTGGGGCCCACAAATGTGTAGTTCTCTTTTATTTTATATATATAATATAATAATACTAAGTGGGGCCTACAGATGTGTAGATGTAGAATAAAAGCATGACAAGTTCTTCTACTAAGTGGGGCCTATAGATGTGTAGTTTTCGTTTTATTATATATATTTAATATAATAATAATAAGTGGGGCATATAGATATTATAATAATACTAAGTGGGGCCCACAGACGTGTAGAGAAAAAGCATGATAAGTTCTTCTACTAAGTGGTATAATATAATAATACTAAGTGGGGCCCACAGATGTTTAGATGTAGAGAAAAAGCTTGACAAGTTCTTCTACGAAGTGTGACCCACAGATGTGTAGTTCTATTTTATTTTATACATATATATAATATAATAATACGAAGTGGAGCCTACAGATGTGTAGTTCTATTGTATTATATATATAATATAATAACACTAAGTGGGGCCCACATATGTCTAGATGTAGAAAAAGAGCATGACAAATTCTTCTACTAAGTGAGGCCCACAAACATGTAGTTCTATTTTATTTTATATATAATATAATAATACTAAGTGAGGCCCACAGATGTGTAGAGAAAAAGCATGACAAGTTCTTCTCTTTTATTGGGGCCCACATATGTGTAGTTCTCTTTTATTTTATATATATATATCTATTACTATTATAAAAGAGGAGAAATTGTATATATATAATATCACAATACTAAGTGGGGCCCACAGATGTGTAGAGAAAAAGCATGGCACTTTTTTCTCTTTTATAATAAGGGCATAGATATTATATGATTATGATTATAATATGCTAAGAATATATTATTATATTATATTATGTTATAATATTTAGGGGAGGGGGGCCTACAAAGGTGTAGTGAAAAAGTATGCAACTTCTCTTCTCGTTTATAAAAAGCGTATAGATTTTATATTATTATTATAATATAATAATAATATATTATTATATTATATTATAATATTTGAGGTGGGACCCACAAAGGTGTAGTGAAAATGTATGCAATTTCTCTTCTTTTATAATAGTATAATAGATATATATATATATATATACATATATATAAGATATAAGATAAGATAAGATAAAATTGTATATAGATTATAATATTTGGGGTTGGGCCTCACAAATGTGTAGTGAAAAAGTTTACAAATTCTCATAATAATATATTATTATATTATATTATAATATTTGAGGGTGGGCCCCACAATGGTGTAGTGAACAAGAGTTTGCAACTTTCCCTCTTTTATAATAGTAGTAGATATTAGATAGTAGATATTTGGAGGTGGGCCCCACAATGGTGTAGTGTGAATGTTTGCATTATAAAATTTTGGGTTGGGCCCCACAAAGGTGTAGTGAGAAAGTTTACAATTTCTCATAATAATATATTATTATATTATATTATAATATTTGGGGCTGGGCCCCACAATGGTGTAGTGAAAAAAGTTTGCAACTTTCCCTTTTTTATAATAGTAGTAGATAGTAGATAGTAGATATTAGATATTTGGGGGTGGGCCCCACAAAGGTGTAGTGAAAAGTTTGCAATATCTCAAAATAATATATTATTATATTATATTATAATATTTGGAGGTAGGCCCCACAATGGTGCATTGAAAATTTTTTGCCTCTTTTATAATAATAGATAGATATATTATTATTATAATATAATAATAATATATTATTATATTTTCTTATAATATTTTGGGTGGGCCTCACAATGGTGTAGTGAAAAAAAAAAACATGCAACATTGCCTCTTTTATAATAGTAGATAGATATCACAAATGGTTAAATATGAATACCAAAGAAAAAATTTAATAAATAAGTATTAAATAATTTTTCATTTTATTAAAATAGGGTAAGATTGAAAATGAAGAACTGAGGAGATAGCTAGTTACTCGTTTCCGATTTATTTTCCTTTGATTCTATTTTCAAGAAAGGGAAAGCTATTTAACACTTATTTTTTAAAATAAACTTATGATTTTCTTTTTTTAACTCTTGATGGCATAAATCTTTTGCATTCGATTTATAAATATTTTAAAGTGAACAAATAGGACCTTAAGCATTTTGGATCAAAAGGTATTTAGTGATGGAAGTCCGGTAGTATTCTCAAGCAATCAAAATATATAAGATTTGGACCAAATGGAAAACAAATTATTCAAAAACCCCATAGTTTTTTGAAGAAAGGTCTTCTTTCTTGAAGAGTCTCCATTTAATTGACTGATTCTCTTCATTGGAGTTGGAATGAGAATCTTTAATACCACAATTTGCATGAGTTGCATCTCATTGAGATTTTATCACTAGGAAATATCATTTGTTGGCCCCATTGCAAGGGCGAATCTGGGTGCAAGGGTGTAAGGGCTGAAAACAGTTAAAAACTGATAATTAATTTGCTTTTTTTTTTTTTTTTTACATTTATTCCTTCCTCCAATATATCTATATATTGTAATCCAATGGTGGCATAGGCCTTCACCTGTATGGCATAGGCCTCTCAAAATCTATACATTTAGGACCACACAAGATGTATTGTCACTCTAGTCTTGTACGGACATATTCCACTAAATTACTTGAAAGGCAGCAACCTGTCCAAAGGCATGCAATCTTGTGCACTTCAGTAAATCACACCTTTTACAGAGAGGCTCCACACTCCAAATGGTGGGTGTATTGAAAATCTCATAGATTGGAAAGTCTTAGCAAATTCTCCTTCCTCGAAATCTTGTGAGCCAAAAATTAAGGTATGAAGTCAAATCTAAAAGATATTCTTATCGGAAAAGGGCCAAAGACTGGTTTGAAATTTTTTGGAAGAAACACTGGTTGAAATTGAAAGCGTCTAGAAGATGTTTTAGGGCTCACTCACCCTCACTTGGATCCACTGGAAGGGCAGTTAGATCATCAAATTATTGCCTGCACCTGTTTGGCATTGGCCTCTGCTGAGAATCTATACATGTAGCAATATACAAGATGTACTGTTACTCTAAAAGGAAATGATCCAATGTTGCTGCTACTATGGTGCTGGTGGCCGCTAGGCCCTGATTTAACATGTGGAGGATCCACCATCGTTGATTAACTAGTTCATATCACAAGCCTCTCTATGCATGCATCGATACTTACACAAATTTCATGCCCTGCCCAAACAATTAGCATAAGCAATAACCAACCATTCAGCCAAAACATTTAATTAACATGGGTAAGTCTTTATTAACATGATAAAGCAGAATAGCTTTGAATATTGGTTTTGCATAGGTGTTGTCCTATTTGTGGACTGCTCAATAATATCATGACTTTTGTCCGATTGGTAACGCCCACTTGCAAGTAAAGTGGGTTAACATGATTATGTAAGCTGACGCCGCTTTGACCCGTGCAATGGTTCGTTCAATTATGTGGGTTTTTTTTTTTTTGGTTTTTTGGTACAAATTTATGTGGTTTAAGGGAACTCTACTCTAATCGGAGAGGAGCTAATTAGATTAAGGTTTTAAAGAAAAGTCCTAAGTTTTTATATTAAATTTACAAGTAGTGGGCTATAAAATTACAAAAGAAAGCTCCAATTTGACATTAGAGGGTTTGGTAGACCTATAAATAAGGGCCTATAGAAGGGCATTTCTCTCTATTTTACTAAAAAAAATTGGCTTTTAACTTGAAAACATCGGTGCTAAGACATATAGTCGAGGGCATTTGCATCGTTACAAAATATTTCAAGGGACAATTATTTTATGACGAGGAACCCGCTGACCCCTTCGCGGTTGATCACTGGTAAACCTCGAATACACAACATCAATCACTGGCATCGGATAAGCCTCCAACAGTGGAAGCGAAGTGCTCCAACTCATTATTGAAATATCCACTCCTTGACCCCACTGGTAAGGAGTTGGGTTTTTATTGGGGAGGTCACGGGATCAACCCTCACCTCCCTCCTATATATATTCCCAGATGTGTATATGTGGGGCTTTCTTTCTACTTTGTTGGGCTTCCTTTCTTGGTGTGCTTGGCTTTTTTTTTTCACTTTGTAGACTTTCTTGTCGGATGTATCGGGCTCTATAAAATAAAAATAGTCCCACTGTAGATGAGTAAAAAACAAAAACTAATAATGACTAATTACTGGACTTCCCAGGTCCCACCCAATCCCAGCAATTTAAGCGTGGGTAAATAGTGGGCAACAATTTAAATGTGGGTACAAATTAAGTGTGTGGTTACGATTCACGGGTCATTTTGATCAGAATGAGATTTTCGGATCTCCTACTCAGTGTCGTACACTCACATGAAGAGTCCTAATTGTATTTGGAGAGTCCTAATTGTATTTGGACAGTATTCATTGTATATATATAGACAAATGATTGAGTGATATTGCTTTCCTTCCCTCTATTCTGCATGTGATCATGTGTATGGCCCACCTCTGCATGTGATCATGTGTCTTCCAACACATTATTGGGATCCTTGCTTGTCCCTTTCTGAGCTATTTGGTGTCTTGTCCCCTCTTCACGTCTGAGGCCTCAGGAAATGAATCCACACCCAGATTTAAATGACGGCAGCGAAATTCTATGCGACCGTATTTTTGCTGTACACATCAATCTTTAAAAAATAAAAAAAAAATTATACAAGAAAAAGGAACGTGGTGTGCCCAATAAAATAAGTGGATGCATATAGAATTTCTCTTTATATCAAGCTCTCTTTGATAAAAAGAAAGATACCATTGAACAAGGGGCACTTTGAAAAAGTCTTTTCTTTTTTTCACCTAGGGCTACGAACGGACATCGGATTGAAAAAAGATGGAGAGAGAAAAAGCCTCTCCAAAAGAAAGAGTGAACTATATGAAAACCCTTTTACTCTTTGGGGGAAAAGAAAAATGAAATCTTAAATTCTGGAAGATTAGAGCTCGAAAAACGCTTCTCTTAATAGGGCCCACTGGATTGCATATGATAATTAAAAAAGTCCGTCAGAGGAAAAAATCTGTATGAGAGCTACTTTTGTGTGAAATTTGAACTTCATAAGATCATCTTAACCCTTTAATTTATGGCCCTAAAATTTTTTAATTTTAAAAACATCACTTTAAAAGAAATTCAATCCACCAGTGAATAAAATTTGGATGAGTGTCAAATCTTGACTTGTGACCATTCATTGAAGAAGGGGATAGTGCATGTGAAAATATTAGATTAACTTAGGGCCTCTTTAAATGTATGGTGAATTAAAGTTTCAAATCAAGAAAAAATAAAATATAAGGTGTTATGATGGTGTTTTATTTTTAGTTGTTTGGCATTGAATTTTTTTGACTTTTTTTATTTATAAAAAAGTGGAATTTTTTGTCATTTAATGGAGAAAGGAGGTTGTTTTTTTGACTTTTTTTGAAAAAATTAGAGGAAAATTTGAAATTATGTACTTTTGATATGACCGCTTGTCATTTTTTATCTGGATTCACTTTACTTTCACTTAATTAGTTAATTGCCAAACACGCCCAAGGTGAGGCCACACCAAAAAACAGGGGAGCCAAAGTGGCATTTTGGAAGATTAACCATTATAAAAATATCCATTTGTTTGGGGCTATGCCGCTGTGCGACTCACGGATTGTAAAGCGTAATGGATCGAATTCATATGCATCCAACGATGGACTTTGGTGGGATCCAGCAATCGACAGGTGGCAAGTAAAACGAATGAAGAAAAAACCCATTTTCTGGTTATAACTTGCAATCTTTTTAATCAAGAGAGAAAAAAGTTGGAATGGGTAAAAGTTAAGGATCATGATATTTGGTCCAAGTTAACCATCATGATATGGGTGCCATCTAAGACTGATTGTGCTCGGAAAAAATCACTTGGCATTTGCCATCAGCTTGTTTCATGTAATTGAATTCTAAATGTTTAGACATAATTATAATTAAAGAAATAAATTTGAGTTAATGATCATCAAATTATCTCCACTCTAATTGAAAAATGAATGAATGAACGGTGGAAAATAAATACCCAGCCACCACCCTAGCAGTTCAAATCTTAAAAAAAGATCATCAAATTATCTCCACTCTAAATGAATGGACGGTGTGAAAAAAATAACCAGCCACCACCTTAGTAGTTCAAATCTTAAAAAAAGCGAAGAGTGCATGATCTACAGCTTTGTCTTGAAGATGTTTTCGGGTCCACTCACTTTTGCTTGGCACCTGTTGAGACCTTTGTTTGATGTTGTGACTTCTGTGCCCGTAACCCTCACCCTCTTGATAATACTTTCTCAAAGAAACTTCAAAACTTGAGTGTTCAGTTTTACTTAGGATATCGACTATCTACTACTATTATAAAAGAGAAGAAGATGCACAACTTTTTACTTTTTTTTTTCACTACACACTTACCCAATCAAATACAAGATGTGGGCCCCACTTAAGATAATAATAATATAATCTATAAATTATTATTACCCTTCTAAAAGATAAGAACTTGGACCCACTTATATAATAATAATCTATAAGATTATAAAAGAGAAGAACTTGTGTGGGCCCCACTTAGAGAATAATAATATAATATTATTATTACCCTTCTAAGAGATAAGAACTTAGGCCCCACTTATATAATAATAATAAGATCATAAAAGAGAAGAACTTGTGTGGGCCCCACTTAGATAATAATAATATAATCTATATATTATTATTACCCTTCTAAAAGAGAAGAACTTGGGCCCACTTATATAATAATAATAAGATTATAAAAGAGAGGAACTTGTGTGGGCCCCACCTATATAATAATAATATAATCTATATCTCTATCTCTATCTCTATATCTATATCTATCTATATCTATACCTCTATACCCTTATATAAAAGAGAGTTCAAAGTATAATACTTTTTTACTACACATCTGTCCAATAAAATGCAAGATGTGGGCCCCACTTAAGTATTCTCTGGGCCCCACTTAAGTATTCTCTATCTCTCTTATTTTTATCTCTCTATCTCTATCTATCTATCTATCTATCTATCTTTTCTTATAAAGGAGAACAAAATGACAATGATTTTCACTACACACCATGGCCCACTTATAATTTTCACTAAAGTGTAGTACTTTTTCACTCCACGCCTGTCCAATAAAATGCAAGATGTAGGCCCCACTTAGTATGATGATTTTTCACTACAAACCTGTGCAATAAAATGCAAGATGTTGGGCCACTTAATATTATTATAGATATATATATATATATAGATATGCCCAATAAACTACACGATGTGGGCCCCTCTTAGTATGATTATTTTTAATTACACACCTGCCCAATAAAATGCAATATATGGGCCCCACTTAGTATTATTATTTTTCACTATACACATGCCCAACAAAATGCAAGAAAAGGAATCAAGTGTATTTTACTTACTACCTTTTCGGTGTTCAATACTTATAGTTTTGTGGGCACTTTAAATACTTCACCATAAGCTTAAAAATCAGTTTAAAAGTCGTGATAAAAGGTATTAGCTAGCTTGCTACTTTTGTTACTGTTGCTGGTGGCCAATTGGTGGTTGTATTATAATTCAAATACCAAATTGACTACACACGAGATAATTAACATTCTCTTTTTTTTTTTTTACCTGAAACAATGCTAATTGTGCAAATAGTTTTTATTTATTTATTTATTTATTTATTTTTCTTTTTATTTTTTGGTGGAAGCAAAAGATATTTGAGTGGTATTTGTATTTGAAATTTGAGAGTTAAGAACATCAGAGGGCTCCGGGAGGTTTTCAGAAGATATGAGATTATTTTCTTTATACGAATGTAACCCTTTGTTATTATTTTTTAAATATTAACCCTTTAATCTTTTGTACACTAACCTTAAATATTTGTAATTTGATGTTCCTTCAGTTGTATATTATTTATTATGGCATTTGAAAAAGGTATAGGGTCCTCCAAAATTTATAAGCAAATCCCATATATACAAGTACTGTGTTTGCATTATTGCTTTATGTTTAGTTTTTTCTTTTTCTTTTTTAAGAAAAAAATAGCAACTGACAAAATATCATAAATAAGAAAGTGAAATGTACAAACTTAAACTAATTTTATGTCCGCCCTGTTTTTTTCTCTTTTAATGAAAGTTACCATGAAAAAAAAAATTAAATATTCTTTTCCCTTTTGCTTCATGTGTTTGTATTTTATTTAGCTAGAATAATTGAGTTTTCAATCTGACATAATAGTTGTATTTATCTTGATTTATGCCCCTGTTGGAAGAATAATCACAAGTTGGATAATGTGATAACTACTACTAAATATTAGTTCTCTTCTAATATTAATGATTGCTAAAGATAATTCTATAAATGCAATTTAGTGGTAGGTCTTATAGATTGCTATCGTAAAATTATTGTTGTTCTATACAATTTTTAGTATCTTAGTATACAACTTTTGTGAATTGTTTTATTATAAAAGGGCATTTCAAGGGCATGAATATATTTATTTATTATTGCTCTTACTCATGAGGTTTAAATTGAAAAACTTTGATCATTTTCTAAAACATTTATTTCTTTCATCATTGCAAGCTTCTTGTTCTTGTTCTTGTTCTTCTTTTCATATATTTCAATGAAGCGTCATGCATTTCCTTAAAGGAAAAACGAGAATCTCATAGAAACTGCTTGTTATGCTAACATTACTACTAACTTCAGAGTCAATGAATGAAGTGATCGTTTTAAGTGTAAACAACTAAAATAAGTATTTGATGCTGAGCTGCAACGTTTGTCTTTATTCATTTCGAATTTTTCTTACTTTGATCAGCAATCCCATCCTCTATACAGAACAAAGCAGAAGAGTTGATCTAGAATACCTATGTTACATTCTTATGTATTTCTTAAGACGAATGTTCAATTCTTTTGCCATATTTGTATTTGTAGTTTTATGTTTTTTGGTATTTTTTCCCTATGGATATCTCTATTTGTGAGCTTCCATTTAACTGAACTTCTATGATTACTTTGTATTATCATTTTCTTACTGGGTATTAAATATAGCACTTTGTATCAAGCAAAAGAAGATGCTGACTCTTGGAGAGGTATTGCCTCTTTTTACTGATAGCGGTCCGTTTTATAAAATAAAACAAAGCACATGTTAAATACTAATATTTATCAACATGTGTTCTGCAAATCTTACCCGTTAGAGTTCATATCATAGTTTCACCATTGTTGATCCCTGTCGCTTGAGGACAAGCCGGATTACTTCATTATTCTTGACGATCTGTGTGAGATATTATTCTTTTTTGTAAGTTAAACTAAAACCACCATCTCGGTTTTTTTATTCTGATGTCCTTAGGTAGGATATAATTAATTTTTTTTCCTTAATAGAATCTGATTTTGTAGTGAACATATAATGTTCATGATAATTGATTAGAACAGTAAGCTCATCTAGTTCTTAGTTTTTATTTTTATTTTTTATAAAACTGCAGGTTATCAATTTGACTATGCTTTGTACTGAACTCCAACTTTAGCAGGTCAAGTCTACCAAGAAATTGATAAGTCGACCTAAAAGGTTAAATAAAGTAAATTTAAATTTCTTGATACACATTCATGATAAAATATTTAGAAATATGTGATTTTTATCCTCAAAAAGTTATATAAATTCCATATCGATGGTCTTTTGAGATCTCATTTTTCTTACTATATCATCGTTTTATTGTTTTCAAATGTATAGGAAAAAAGTAGCGTCAGCTGTATTTGGACATTGTACGGGTCTTGCAATTTGCAATCACTCATTTTCTATTGAAAGTTGATTTTTAAATGTATTTTAGCTTCTACTAAATTTCTCAAAAGCTTTATTTTTTAAAAAAAAATTAATAAAATTGTGTGTTCGGTACACGTGCATTGCACGTGTAGGGCTCCACTAGTAATTGAAAAAGATACATGCGTCTTTAACCTTTACCACACAGGCTCCTTTTTGCTATGTTTCTGGTCAGGGGTTTCAACTTTAAGATGTCCCTTTTAACAAAAAAAAAAAAAAAACACCCTCAAGATGTCCCACGCGTCTTTGATCTGTACAACATTGGCTCCTTGCTACTATGTTCGTTCAACTATGTGGTTTCTAACTTCTTTTATTGAAAGGATTAGACTAATTAATCTTTTTTTTATCAATACTATCAACTATGATTTCAAAGCAGTTCTCTATTATTTCTCTCTTTGTCCTTCCCTTTCTTAAGGGGGGCGTTTGAAAACTCTAGTCTAATTTTGAATGAGCTAATTAGATTAAGGTCTTAAAGAAACATCCTAAATTTTTAATTTTAACTTACAACTAATTTGCAGTAAGATTATAAAAGAAAGCTCCACTTCGACATTTCAGGCTTTGGTAGACAATAGACCTATCTATAAATAAGCACTTATAGGAGGGTATTTCTCTTTAATTTCTCTAAAATTTTAATTTTAGAGGATTTTACGGGAAAAGTCCCGAAATATTGCCAAATACTCCGAAAGGTTTTCGCAAATTGTATAGCACTAATGATGTCCGTCAGGTTTTATTTCCTCTTTTTTTTTTTTTTTTTTCAACTTTGATAGGAGCAACACTAGCATCACTCATGTCTGATGAGAGCGACGCTAGCATCGCTTGTCAATGTCTAGCGTCACTTATCAAAGCATCTCCTAATGTCTAGCGTGCTCGTATCTGACAAGGGCGACGCTATTGTCGCTCGTCAGAGCATCTCCTAATGTCTAGCGTCGCATAATGCAGGAGGACGACACTGTAAAAATTTTGAAGCAGTAAATGGTTTCCCTTTTCTGGTCATCCAAACAGACCCTTTGAAAGAGTTTTAAAAAAGTTTTTTTTTTTTTGTGTGTGTGTGTGTGTGTGTGTAAGTGTTTGGGAATTCATACTTGAAACAACCAAATTTATGCATGTAACTATTCGATTCAGAGATCGTAACTAGCATTTCTATGGTTCGCATGCTTAGATCCCATCAAATGATTATGCTAAAAAATACAATCTTTCCAAAGAAAAAAGAGTAGCAGAATTTTAAAATCCAAGAAAAATCAAATAACGAACTCTGATATGAAAAAGTTGGTTATTGAAACACAAAATGATTGATTTATGAAACGAAACTTTCACTACAATCAGCCTTCCTTCTCAAGGAGAAGTTGGATTGGATCTCGACATGAGTACCTATTGAATCGGGTGGAAATTGATTTGACTATTTTGATGGAAGGAACCAGATCTGTTGAAGTTGGTGATGGAGGGCGGCCCTATAAAAAAGTGGAGGCGGAAAAAGAAGGTGGTTCGAGCGCTTTTCTGAGTTGGCAGTGGCCGAGCGTAGGCGTTGTGGTGAAGAGACGGGTAGTATTAGATTTTTAGAGGGATTTTAGAGTCGGTTCTCACTTTTTCAGGCCTCGATTTTTTAGTTTTCGTTTTTTATTTTCTTTGAAAGGTCTCAAGACTCAGGTCTCACGCAGATGGTGTGGAGGAGAGGGAGAAGCAGACATTAGGCGACGCTAGACATTAGAATATGCTCCGATGAGCGACGCTAGTGTCGCCCTCGTCAGATGCGATCACGCTAGACATTAGGAGATGCTCTAATAATCGATGCTAGTGTTGCGCTCGTCAGAAACGAGCGACGCTTATCAAAGTTGAAAAGAAGAAAAGAAATAAGGTTTGATGGACTTTATTAGTGCTACACAATTTATGAGGACCTTTCAAAATAAATGACTATATTTTAGAATTTTTTTCCATAAAATCCACTTGAGTTTAACTTGAAAATGACCAAATATTTCAAGAACGAGATTTTCGGATCTCCTACTGCTGCTTAGTGTCCTACACTCCTACAATCACATGTAGAGTCCTATTTGTATTTGGTTAGTATTCATTGTAAGAGCCACTGTATAAATTATTGAGTGATGTTGCTTTTCTTCCCCCTATTTTGCATGTGAACATGTGTATGGCCCACCTCTGCAGCATTAAGGGTCAAGTCCACGATCTGGAGTCCTTGCATCCACCACATTATTAGGAACCTCGTGTATTGTGAGTTGTGACGCTTGGCCCTTTCTTGGTGTCTTATCTTGTCCCTTTCACGCATGTGAATCTCGAAGCAATGAATCCCCGCCAAGATTTAAATGAAGGATCCTCTTTTCTGTCTAGCTTTCTCTGTATGAAAAAGAGCGAGACCATTGTAAAAGGGGCTTATTGAAAAAGTTTTTTTTTTTTTTTTTTTTAAGTGTTTTCTCACCTGAGACCAGGAGATAAGACTGTAAATGGGTCCGAATTTGAATCCTTTATTTGGCCAGTAGTCATTGTAAATGATTGAGTGATATTGCTTGCCTTCCCTCTATTCTGCATTTGATCATGTGCGGCCCACCGCTGCATGTGATCATGTGTCTGCTTCCACCATATTATTGGGAGCCTTGCGTCCTGTCCCTTTCTTAGCCACATGGTGTCTTGTCCCCTCTTCGTCTGAGGCCTCAAGCGATAAAACCACAACTATATTTAAGTGACGGAAGCTCTTTTCTATCAAGCTCTCTTATTCTACCAAAAAAAAAAAAAAGACACTGAAGCTCACTTTATAAAAAAGAGAGAGACCATTGAATAAGGGGCTTTTTGAAAAAAAAAGTCTTTCCTTTTGTTTTAAAAGTCTTTCCTTCGTTTTTTTAAAGTGTTGCTTACTTGTTTTTTCATCTAGGAGAGGACCTCCGTTTGAAAAGAGATGGAGAGAGAAAGAAGTTTCTCCAAAAGAAAAAGTGAACTGTATGAAAAACTGTTCTTTTTTTTTTGGAGGGAAAGAAAAATGAAAATTTTAATTCTAAAAGGCAGCACTCCAAAAACGTCTCTCTTATAGGGCACACTGAAATACATAATTATAAAAGTCTATCGGATGAAAAGATTTATAGGAGAGCTACTTTTGTGTGAAATTTAGACTCCATGAAATCATTCTAATCCTTTGATTCATAGCACTAAAGTTTAATAGTTTAGAGACAACACTTTTTTATAATTTCAATCCAGCAGCAAGTAAAGTCTGAGTGTCAAATTTTAACTTGTGAACTTGTGGCCATTTGTTTGAAGAGGGGGATAGTGCGTATGAAAAGATTAGAATGGCTTAAGGTGGGCCCATGAAAAAAAAAAACAAAAAAACAAGGGAGCGAAAGTGACATTTTGGAACATTACCCATTATAAAAAAATCCATCTGTTTGGGGCTGTGCCGCTGTGCAACTCACATATTGTAAAGTGTATTGGACCGAATTCATTGCATCCAATGATGGACTTTGGTGGGATCCAACAATCGACAAGTGACGGTAAAACGAATGAATAAAATACCCAATTTTTGGTAGGGTTGCACATGGGCAGTTTGGATCGATTTCGCACTAAAATCAACCACCAAATTGAATCCATTGATTTTTTTTAATTAACCAATCCGATCCAATTGATTGAGAGGGCTTAGATCAAGCCGAACCAAAGTATTTGATTCTGTTTAGGCGGTTAAACCGTTTTTTTTTTTTAATAAGAAATTAAAATTTTCAAAATGATGACACTTCCATCATTTGCACTTATTTCAAACGTTTAGGGCAAAGATAAAAATCCAAATGAAATCCTAAAACTTAAATACTCAAATACTCAAATTATATAACATACCAATCTGTTCGGCAAGTAGGCGGTGAACTAATGGATATAATTGAAAAAGATACTGCTGAAGTAGTGTGAATTATATGCAATTTTCTTAAAATATATTAAATATCGTGAAATATAAACTTTTAATCAAATATGTGAAACAATGGTCAAAATCTAGAAAAATAACCATTAGAATATATATATTTTTATCTTATTTCCTTTGGACTCTCTTGATATTACTTTCTCAAAGAAAAACTCAAGTGTTCAATTTTACTTAGGATATAATTGAAAAGAGTTTTGCTGAAGTAATGTGAAGTATGCGCAATTTTCTTAAAATATATTATAGCTCATAAAATATAGACTTTTAGTAAAATATGTCAAACTATGGTGAAAATCTAGAGGAATAACTATTATAATATATATTTTTTTATCTTATTTCCTGTGGCTATATGATTTTATCCTTCTTGGGTGTAGCATTTTACTACATCTCATAGCTGCATGATTTTTGTATTGCTTCTTCTACAATCTCATTTAAAATTTTTTTGTGTGCGCCAGTAATGTGATCAAAATTGCCTCAAATTTCTTTGCTTCTAGCTATCTAAGATATTTCGTTTACAACTGGTGTGAAAGGTTGACCTAACTGGTGTGAAAGGTTGACCTGTTTGGAAATATCTAAATCTACGATTTATTGAAGACCACAAGATGAAAAGAGAAGAAAAAGATCTATGCTCACTGGCAACTTTACATAATATTTCGCCTCCCAGTTCTCAAAGGTATTTTTTAACTTGCTTCAGATTTTGGGGACCCCCTCGGGAGTTTCAGGTTTTATTAATTTTTTGAGAACATTTTAGGTAATTTAAAAATATAGTTAATCTTTGTGATGTGGGTTATTTAAAAATATGGGTTATCTTTGTGATAATGGATGTACGTGTGGTGCATGAACTGAGCAACAACTGTTTCTGTACCTATCAGGGGAAAAAAAAGATGGCGTTGTTTGTTTCTCACTTTCTTGTCAATTCATTGTGGGGTTAATGAGCATGGACATCTCATCTGTGACAAGAAGACCATATTTAGGTCCAATTTGCTGGACTTGGGTGGAATTGACAAAAAAGAAAAAAAGAAAATCTAGGTAATCTGCCACGTTGTGGGCCTAGTTGCTACATCAGTTTAGTTTACCCTCACTTGGATCCACTTCAAGAGCAGTCGGATCATCAAATCATTGCCTGCACCTATTTGGCATCGACCTCTCAGAACCAGAATCTATACATGTAAAAATACACAAGATGTACTGTTACTCTAATAAGGAATGATACAATGCTGCGGCTACTATGGTGGTGCCGCAGCTTGGCCGTTGTTGATTAACTTATTCATATCACATATCTTACATAAATTTAATTTTAACTGAAGTGATATACACTCTCAAATTAATCAAAGGACTTGTTTAGTTTTAAATGGTTGTCAATTTATACATATATATATATATATATATATATATATTTCCGCACAATTGTACATTGACAGGTACATATGTAAGATCCCTTGTGGACTTCGTCTTAATTTCGATTAATTTGGGGTTTATAGGAGTAAGTATGATTGAACTTGCGACCCGGGGTTTAGCCCCATTACTTTGATCTTGGTCTCGGGTCGTGACAGAAAATCAGTCCTCTTGGTTGTTTGGAGTTGAGAGATCTTGAATTGGCGTTCCAAACTCATCTTCTTCCTTGTGAGATTGCTTTCAGGTGATTGTTATTTCCATTTCTTCCTTACTATTTTCTTTTGAGTTTTCATCACTTGACTGCTATAACAGCAGTGCCTTGATGATCAGTCTCTGTTTGAAGCATCCAGGACTACATCAGCGGAGCAACAAATAAGTAAAGAATTAAAAATGAACAGACTAGAGAAAATCCATGGTGGCCAATCGTGTGTGTATATACATATATATATAAATATATATATATATATATATATATATATATATAGAGAGAGAGAGAGAGAGTCTATGGATAGTAAAACAACAAAACCACATAATGTCATTTAAGATAGTTTAAGTATACGATATTTTTCTAGGAAGTAGGGAATAGGCCTGCATGGAGATTAAAAGTAACAAGTCCCAAACTGGGAGAAGAGGGAGATTGATAAAGGGTAGAAATAGGATTGAACTGGTAAGAAGAGATGTTAAGAAATGCTAAAGGATGGGCAGGAAAATAGAACTCACAAGGCCCACCACAAATATATAGGATAAGCCTAAAAAAATGATTGACAAAGATGCTTGCAAGCAACAATGTAGAACTGATGAGGGAGAGGATTACCTTCCAACTCTCATCACGTAGGACTTGATAATATTGGGCAACTTTCATTTGAAACTCAAGCTGCTCATATCGCTCATGTCCATAATCTCTCCTCTTTCTGCTGCTTTCTGAAATGATACCAATTTTAAAACATGCTTCAGAGTGTAGATGAATAATTGAAATATAAGTTTTACAATAAAATGAAGACAGTCAAATCTCTAATTATAGCACCAAAATCCTGGATTCATTTCATGAGGTTTTTAAATGTGCATTTGGATGTAACCTAGATTGCCAGTGATAGAATATCTTGCTTCGATGGATGGTTATTGATTCCGCCATGGTTTGGTGGCAAAAAAGAGGAAACACAATGTGGGATACTATTTTCTAGACACAGCAATTATCAGAGTTGATTTTCCAATATTAATTTGGGACAGAAAAGACAGAGCATCTAATGCAATTTTCGATATCCGCGCCTCCCAAACACAGAACATAATAGATAATCGTCTACACTATGGAAATATTCAAACCAACCAGAATCCAAGTTACATCAACACACACCATGACATTCGAAATCAGCATCTGAGTAACATTAGCGCTTATTGTACAAAGTGTCCAAAGAGAATAAAGCATTTGACAAAGTTGCTATTTCATTTTTCCAGGAGCTACTGATATTATTCTATAAACACAAATGCACCTCAGAGCACGGTGTACAACATTTGAAAATTATGCATATCCGAAGAACTTTTCTTAATAGCATTTATGTTTAATATTTTGGTAATTTAGGATTAGTGGTGTTTTCAATCCTTTTTTTAAAGAATATGACAATGAAACCTGCCAACTATGGCATACCTCTGGTGGTATGTCAAGGTAGACTACTGGATCTGGAGCGAGCAGCCCAATCTCTGGGGCCTGCAGGAAAGTAAAAGAATTTTTTTATGCCAAGAATATTTTGATACCAAATATCATAGGAGCAGATAGCACAATTGGAAAGTGCTGACTATTGCAAACAGAAGTTAGATGGTTCAAGTCAAGTTCCCTATCTAGGAAAAAAGAAAAAGGACACCAAGGTCTGAGTTAAAATTACTTACCTTACACCATTCAATATCAAGTCCTTTCGCAGCAGAGAAAGCTACTCCAGAATAAGAATAGCAGTCAACAACAAGCGTTGTTCCACTTTTTAGTTTAGATTCCATCAGCAACCTGCCAATATAAGATTAAAAAACATAACGTTACAACTCTTTATTATATGAATGTTTGGGTTTGATCGGTATGCACATCCACTTGTTTATGTAAAGATACAGAAGACAACTCATGTAGAGACTGCACTTTCTTCCTATAGTCGACCCTCGTACAATTGTAACATTATACTTGTACTATCATTGTAGTCCTGTAGATAGATGGGTCATCTTAAATTAGGCATAGCAGCATAGCATGATATTTTTCCATATTTGTAGTTATCAAATATGTACCCAAACTCTATCATAAATATGATGTCATTGTTCATGTTGACGTAACTTCTCAAATTTTCTTGATACTCAGTCTATATGGGCGCTCCTCGTAACAGTATAGTGTGTAATTAGTATTTACTTCTGGAAGGTGTGTGCATGTGTTATTTAAACTTGAAAGGTATGTATATGAGTGTGATGTGATTCACATGCAGAAGTTCAAGCTGACAACTTACTTAACTAATGCACCTTTAGAATTAAATTACTTTCATCATGTTATGCAGAATGTAATGGCATATTTAAATTAATAAGCATATATGCCATACGGTGAAGGACACTTACATAATTGAAAATATTCATGTGCAAAAAAGGAAAGCCATGTATGTTCATATATAAAAGAGGAATGTTCACGTGCAAAGAGGGAAAACCACGTAAATGTCCCTCACCTTATAGTGAGGGATGGATGCACATGAACATTCATCCATATATATTCCTCTCCTAAGCTCATGCACTCATCCGCTCACATGTGGAAATGCCTAGTCGGGCCCACCTAATGATTCATCTAGTTAGACCCTGATAGTCACCAATCTCGGGCTTTGGTACCCGTCCAAATAGACTGGACTATAGGATCAACTGTGAACTGTGCACTCAATTTGGAAGGTGAAGGCTCATCGGCCGTTGATCAAGCAAAGAAAGTTTTATCTTTTTATTGCTTCCTTCTGCATTTCAGCATTATATGATTACACTTTTCAAGGCTATAAAGCATGTTCTGTTTCCCTATATACATGATCCTATTACAAAAACTCTGTTTTTTTTTTTTTTATATAAATTATGGTAACACAATTTTATTAAAAGCCAACCGGCATAAGAGAGTCCTGTTACAAAAACTCTTATAACACAGACCCATTGGAAATATAATGGAGAAAAAAAAAGAAAAGAAAAATCATATTATGCTGACTAAAAGAATAGACATGTACCTAACACAAATCTCCAGAATGATCTAGTAATCTTGATATGATAAATAGAGAAAGAACAAATAGCTTATTGCAGTACAAGCCAATTAAAATATAGAACGCAAGGAGAGATATTTTTAAGACACCCTTCAAGTTAGTGGATAAAGATTCAGTTACTTCTTGCTGATTGCCATTCAATTGATTGAGAACTTATAACCAATAACAACATTTCCACGTACAAACAGATAGTTGACTTAGATATATTTCCTATTTTTCCTACTTACGGCGCTGATGATGGTGCCTAGTACAAAATTCAAGAAGCTTTTTAGAAGATAAATCATCAAGACTGCTCTGTTGTAAACAATGAAACCGTCACTTCTTTTTTTTTTTTTTTTTTTTTCATTCATTGACAATGAAATGAAACCTACGCAACTCTTTGGTTGAAGACGGTAAGAAGGCTCTTTGGACATTTCCTGTCGTAAATGAATAAGGAGCTTTTCCACATCAATTGAGGTGGATTTGTCTCATGTCCCAAGGGGGACAATTCCCCAAAGCAGAGTTTAAATGAGAGGTTACTTTTAATTTTTAACATCAGTACCAGAGATAAGTTGCTTGTCAGAACTTGGAAGATGGAGCGGGCTGAATATAAAGCTATTTAGGCTGTTCTGGGTCTAGCCTACTTAAGCTTGGTTAGAACCGGTTCAAGCCTGACTTAAATCAGATTGTAGCCCCAATTCTAATTTAGTAAACACTAGGAGACTCCTGTGATGGAATGGATTAGCTTAGCATTGAACTCTCGCAGGTAGCAATCAAGATTGCATCAGGCCTGCTTCAACTCTTTTCAATACATCCAAACTGCTGTGTATTATCTTTCAACAAGGTAATAAATGCATACACACACATACAAATATGTATATATGTTTTGATGGTTACTTTCAACAAGATGATATTACAACTGTAACTGGCACAAGCTATATGATCCGGAGTGTGACTGTTTCCACAGAACTGTTGCTTTATTAAATTTCAGGCTATGAGGCAACCCAATCAAGTAATGGTAGCCCATAATTGTACCACAAATGGTTAATGGATAATAGAATTGAAAAGAGGCTCCAATGAGTGATAACTATTGGGAACTTAATTATAATGGTCCCAATTTGGTCTTTTACGTTATTCTATAAGGAACGTCAGGAACAATATGGGGTTTTTGTCTTTTGGCCTTTCTAACCTCTATAAGGGCATTGCTATAATTTCATCTTATTAAGATCTTTATAAAAGCCAGGGGGAATTTGTGTGCAAGATTAACTCAGGAATCCCTCCTCTTTCCTTTCATGCAATATCAGGCTCCCCACCCTCCCCACTACCCCCTACAACACCAACCCATGGGTGAACTGATGGCTATGATATCAATTCTGGAAAAGTATGACATGTCAAAATTATGAAATTGCTATCATCAATATAATTTGCCACATAGGTTGCTCATCAAAATATAAGCGAAAAATTTCAGGGGAAAGGAACTCATTGACTAGATCAAATTCAGGCATATCGAGATCCACTTGATTTTGTACTAGATAACCAAATAACAACTCTATAGAACAAATTATAATGACAAAAAAATGTACAGGAAAGAACAATTTGGATGAACAGTTTGCCATAAACCAAAAATATGGCCCAAACATTAAGATCATAAATAAGTCAGAAAACTGAAAAATCCATAATTCCCAACAAAAATATATAGCACACCTCTTCTCCCAGCGATTGGCACTGAAAAGCAGTTGAATTGTTCGATCGTCCAGCTGTGATTTGTTGGAAAGATAAGCAGATATCATCTCCCCAACACTGGCGGTTTTGTCCGGAAACCTTCATGATTCTACAGAAAATCCTTTTTTCTCTTGAGTGTGAGACTAATCTACTTGATTGGGAGGTCTTCCCACAACGATCTAGCCCTTCTAGAACAATCAGGGCACCTCGTTGCCTATCATAGGAACCACTTTCCATTTGAATTTGCCTATGAGAACTCCTTTGGGGCAAATGTAAATGTAACCTCAGGGATCTTGGAGTCCCTATTGCACCCAATTTCCTACAAATGAAAACGAGAGACAAGGAAATTAAAAAGTGGATGAATCATGATATTTCAAAATATTAAATGGAAGGTGAAGCATTCATAATTTCATATGAAAAAATAATCCACCATTTATCAAGTAAACTAGTGAATCAACTTTTAGGACCAGATATACGATGTGCAGAGGGCCCCAAAGTGACATTTTGAACAAGTGGTGCCCAAGTTTTGATGATTAAGACCGTTGATCTGATTGGCCCTCTGTGGATGAGGGATGCCCCTATAATATTCCAAATTGAAGATTCTAACCATCCAATTCTGGCCTATAGCTAAGTTTTGGGAATGAACGTTAGATGATTATCATGACCTTTCAATCTAGAAGATAATGCAGCATCCACCATCCATGGCGAATCCTATCTGATCACCCCAACAGCCAGTATTGCTGAACTAAGGGCTCACTTTCATGGACTTTAAGCATCAGGATGCATATATGATCATCAATTCAGGATCTATAATGCCTGTTTTGTAAAATCTTCAGGTCATACACAGAGACATCACATGTAATTAGAAATGAGAACACAACAAATTGGCTAGAATTTATTATGATTAGGTGCTAAGTTTACCCAGGCAATAGTCAAGGCATCGAGGAGAAGCGATCGCAACATGTCAGTGGTTGAGAGAAAGATACTTACAAGGCTTTGGTCAGAGAGCAGGAACTTGGCATATCATGTTCTAGCAATGGGCAAAATAATAAATAAATATAAAAGAAAGGGCAAGATAGAAAAAAGATATCAAAACATTCTGAATAAAATACTTCAAAATGATATTCAGAATAAAATTTTCTAGAAGTGTGAATTGTTATCCACAACCAACTCAAGGCACAGTCTGTTTATTAATGAATAAGCTCTTAAAGTTGGTTCAAATCATCTAAGGAATTGGATCATTAGCTGATTTACAGGCCTACCATGCCAATTTCGCTTGCAAGTGATGAAATGGATTATCAAGTACATCAAAGGCAATCAGAAGTCTAGACCAGGGCCTTTTCTACAGTCATTCCAACAACATTCATCTAATCGGCCTTTTAGATCGTGATTGGTAAGGTGATAACTTTGCCAGCTTTTACTGCTGGTCCCATGCCCGGATAAAGGAGGAGGATTGCTTAGGCAGGTTGACAGCTAGAATAAAACTTTTCTCACAACCCACATGAATTTCAAGAAAACAACATTCTATGAGGCTTAAGATGGGACGAAATGGAGAAACAGAATTCATATAGATGACCCCAACATAACTCGGACAAGGCTTTGATGATGATTGGCCAGGTGATGTTGATACTGAAAAAGCACTAGGTATGAGTTTCATTTTGGTTCAGTTCTATTTTCTTGGTTTTCTAAGTAGAAACTAGTGTTTGCTTGGCCTTCAACAAGCGTTTGATTAAGAATGATGTCCCTGAGCTAAATCACGAGCAAGAAGGCCCAATGAAGATAACGTTCACTAACAAGTCAGCAACTGCATTATCAAATAATGCAATATTTCAATGGCAAACTGAGCATATCAAGATCAAGTTCCATTTTCATTCATGATCTAGACAAGGAAGGTGATATTGCTCTAGAGTTTTGCAAATCTGAAGATCAGGTCGCTATAATCTCACAAAGCCACCACTGAAGGCGGAGACTTTCAGCAAGTTGAAGACAATGATGGTATGATTGTCTTTAAGATATTGGTTAAATAGGGGCTGTTAGAAACTGTAAGCCGAGACCAACAGTCTCTAGTTGAGGTTAAAATGATGCTTCTTACCAAAAACTAGTTAATTTACCTGTGACAATTACATAATAATGTGATTATAGTTGAAACTCAATGTGCTTTACAATAGATGAGTAGGAGCCCCAGAATCAAAGCATTTGATAAATCCTATCAATTCATTCTTGTAGAATTTTTAAGAAACACGAATAGTTGGCGAGTAAAAAGGCTGATAGCATTTTCAAAATCCTCTACATGAGAGAGGAACAAGTACTGATTGAAATATCTGCATTAGTTTCCTTAAAACATTTCAACCCAAACATCTGTAAATTCTTCATCTTAGTTTCCATCAACTCCAACAGATTTCTACAGTGCTAACAAGCTCTTAGATTTTTCTCCTTCTTCTGATTATCCTTATTGTAATATATCCAAGGCATGAAAGGCAAATTGGTTTTCCATCTCTGCCATTCATGTGCTCAATGGTTCCTGCCTTTCAAGCATATGTGGCTAGAAAGGTGGATTGGTAGGGTTCATTGCCCTTCATACATTTATTGAACAAATTCCATGGAGAGTGACAGAGAAGAAGAGGAGAAGGAATGCACAGAGAAGAGAAGAGAAGAGAAGAGGGTCCTTCACAAAGAAGGATGAGTAAGTGAAAATAAAAAGGCAATTGTCAGCACTTGTGAATTGGCAAAAGGTGCCCATGCTAATCACGAGCTAGCAACTGATGATACATTATAATTTAAGAATAAAGAGAGAATGCTAGAGAGAGAGAGAGTGAAGATTTTTTTTTTTAGCATTTTTTTTGCTCCAGTATATAGTCAACTCACACCCATAACAGCTGTGGATGAACCACAAATAGATCCTTGGTTATCCCCATGGAAATAGACATGCCTTACCATTTCGAATGGGTTGGTGAGGTAGGGTGGGTTCAAATCCTCTCATATTAACATTAGAATGTTACAAAAAAAACTAAAAAAAAAGAAAAGAGATTACATGAAGCTATGTTGCAATTTCTTAAACCAATACATTTTGTACATACCTTCTTCATATGCCACCTATTCCTGATAATGATTTTATCACTGTAATTTAGAAAAATAAAAATTAATAAATATTTTTTTTTTTTCTGAAAATGATGAATCATCATTGTAATGAAGAATGTCCGAATGCGAAAGGTAAAAACTCAAATCAGCAATTGTATAAGTTGAAAAAATAAAATAAAAAATGAATAAATAATAATCAAATAGTTTCTCATACTAAAATAGTGCATTTAACTAGTTCTGTTGATTTTCAAAAATATATTCTATCAACAGGTTGGGATTAGGCCACATTTGTGTCGATATCCAAGTCCATTTTTAATTAAAGAGTGGAAGTTAGCTAGGTTGACGACCCTAGTGCTCAAATTTGAGCTTCCCTTTCTAGGAAGTGTAGAAGCCCAACCATTTTTCTACTTGGAGCTGGTCCAAGCTTTCGGACTGAGGTTGAATCGATTAAAATATAAGCGAATCATAAAAATCTCTTTCTTCTTACATATATACATTATATGGTAATTAATATTGTTTTATTTAATATATATATAATAATTAAGACAAGGCTTATACGTCAAAAGCAACACTTGCCTGCCCCAGCTCAGTTCACTGAAGGCAATATGATAACACCCGTTTTCCAGGAAATAGAAACAAATTAAAATATGTGCCGGGGTGGGACTTGGGAAATGTGATAATGACAGCCTTCCAACTGTGTTATGGGCTCTCAGCTCTAGTGACTAGGATCTAAAACTTTGGGTCTAAATGAGTAACGAAAATAAAATGAGTCATGAAATGGGCAGAAAGCAGTTGTTGTCAATGAGCACAGAGTGTTGCATTAGGATTCTCTCTTTACATTAGAGTTCTATTCTTATTCCACCCAATGCAAGCAGGAGCCTATTCAAATTTCAGAGATTGGCTTTGAAGCTGCATCTTGATATTCACTTCAGTACATGCCTTGATCTCTAGCCATTGATCAAAGATTTGCCCTGTCTGTCCGTGCTGTGAATGGCAAAATGAGATTGCATGCTCTCAGTTTCAGCCTGCTTACTCAAAAAGAAGGTTGCTTGCTCTCATTTGTGGGTTGTCTTCTATTTTGATTAGAAGGAAAAATCTCAAAATAACTATATATATAATAAATATAGGAAAATTCTCAAAATCTCTCCTATCTCAAAAGGAGAGTTTCTGCTTCTATCTAATAGCCAAAAATTTATTAGTATTTTAAGAGATCTACTTTTGTAGGAGAATATTTATTTGAGAATCGGATATGTGTATCATTGATGATATGTGTCACACTTTTCTTGGCTAAAAGAGGGGCCTTTTTTTTAGAACATCACCAGGGGAGTTTTGTAACATAGCTTATATATATATATATATATATATATATATATATGAGAAATATTCAAGTGCATCTATCCCTCACCATGTGTGGTGAGGGACACCCATTTTGAGGAAGTTTCAAGTACAAAAGGGCTTTTATACTTGATGAAAAGATCTCCTTTTGTATTTGAAACTTCCCCAAAAGGGGTGTCCCTCACTACACATAGTGAGGGATAGATGCACTTTAATATCCTCCTATATATATATATATATATATATATATATGGAGATCCTCTTTTTCGCCATAGAGGAATATCACAAAAGAAACCCCTTTACACCGGAGAACCACAGCAACCTAATAATTTACTTCCAAATGGACAGTTAAAAAGAATATATCGCAAAAGTAACACATTCAGCTGTAAGATCCCACTGATCAGATTATCTGGATTGTTCAGTGCGGAGCTTTTTGTTGCATAAAACCGGTAAAATAGGTGATTGATAAAGAGTATTTATAGAAGGGGAACTTGCGTGTGCAATATACATACTATTAGACCCAAGCGAGCTGTTGTTTCTTAGGTCAAGCACTGTACATTAATTTGTTGCTTAATCAAGCTACCTTCGACCTGTGTCAGTCTCAAGGCCTGATAGGCTGTGTAATTTGGCTAGCAAGCTGAGCATGGACAAGCCAAGTCTCAGGAAAGCCCTTCTAGGCTGCTACAAACTCAGAAAATGATAGACAGGCTAGGTTGTCTAAGTACATGTTAAACTATGTGATTTTACGGGGAGGAAGAGTAAACACCATGAATCATCATCATCAGAGCCTGTCCCAACCTTTTTTTTTTCTGAATGGTAGCCTGTCCTAACTATTTTGAGATCATCTACATGAATCAAAGAAAATTACTGGTGGAAGAATGAGAAGGTCCAAGAAGAGTATAGCACCAGCCACTAGCTAAGCTTTTATGATATGATTTACATCAACGGAGGAATAGTAATGCAGAGATGAAGAGAATCAATTCCACTGGTCTGAGCCTCAGCAAGGACATAGTTAGCTGACCATTCCATTTCTATACATATCCATGGTTATGAATCCAGACATTAATCTGGAGAACCACGTGACTTGAACTGAAACTTTTGGTTGCAACAAAGACCACCTTGCAACTGTGCTACTGGCTCCTGTTAACCAGATTGGATGATCTAAACGTTCAACATTTGACATGAATCATTGCTATATTTTTTCACTCTTTCTTGTGAAATGAATACTTGCAGTCTCGAGATTCTTAGTCATGTAGAATCTTCAGAGGGGTGAAAATTTACTAGGGCCTGAGGTGTGAATTTTTTTATAAAAAAAAAGGCCATTTACACACCAAAATTTACACATGAATCATTGACAGGCGTGAATACGTGAAAACAAACATGCACATGCATAAGTGTTGCACGCATGTGATATTTACTTGCACAAATGAGTGAAAACAAACAAACCCAAGGAACCCATAGCTTTTATTCTACAATCACGACTTTTAAAATAAAAATACTTTCTTTTAATAAAAAGACTCAATTTTTCATGCCACTTATTTCAATAATATCCTTGCATTGGTTAGAATAAGGTTGATAGTCGGCCGTGGTGTTCAATTTTTTTTATTTTTTTTTTGGCTTGGCCATAGCCCAACGCTAGCCCTTAAGGGTAGGATAAGGGCCTAGCTAGTGTAGGCCCGCCAAGGGCTTTGGCATAGCTTAGGCCTAACCTGCATATGTGAGGGTAGGGTAAACATAGATCCTAGAATAGGCCAGGCCCATCCCTTTGACAGCCCTACTTGTAAAAAGAACACTTTTCTTAGAAGTTAAACGGGTAGAAACACAACTTTTTGAAAGGGACAGCTAATAAAATTCCTTAATTATTGCACAAATGAATAAATAGATAAAAGAAGGGTTTTTTTTTTTTTTTCTTGACTAGATATTTGTTGACAGTAGTGCATGTGAGGGGTGGGGTGGCTGGCAGGAGGTGGTGATGCCCCCGTTACACCCCCAGCCCCCGCCTCCTAAATATCCTATATCTTTTTTTTTTTTTTTTTTACATGATGGCTCCCTCAGAATTTTGTTCACCGCCCCTCTGGAACATTTCCTCTCTCTGTCCTTGATTTCTATCCCTCTCTCCACCCCTTTGTTTTTAAGTAAAGAAAAAAAATATTAATTAGAACAACCATGATACTTGTACAAACTGGATAAGGGAACAATTGCTGACCTTAAGAAGTTGAGGCAAAAGAAGTAAGCATTCTTTAAGACATTTTTCAAGGAAGAAATCATGATGTTGAATAACCTGTCAAAAAACCATATACAACTAAAATACTTTCTTTTATAGACAGCAAATAATCCAGCTTGACCCTGAAATGAGTATCAAGGGGAGAGTTAAAGTACAAAAGAATGATGTACAGACCTCATCTATGCTCTTTGCAGTTCGAAGTCTATCATGCGTCACATGCCAGTTCGGTTCAAGAACCTGAAAATTATGCTCAGGGTTCCGTAGCAATATACTGAAAAACTTTGGGATGACAAAATTCCCATGAAAAAAAGTACCATGAAATGAAGGGGAATTATATTTCAACCAGCAATTCACATGTCTTGGTTAAAAACCAAACTAGCTATGAATACCCATGTTAAGAACATGTGTGCTCAACCCTTGAGTCTGTACGTGTAGGGCCATGTTATGGTGACCTGGACAGGTAATAAGATACTGATGCAGTGGTGCAAAGTGGTGTTTAGAAAAGAGCCATGTTAAACTTGCATGTCACATCAGATAGGCCCCAAATCATAATTTTGTTAGGCACCAAGTCCACTTGGTGCCAATCAAAAAAGATGCGAGTATGGGAACTAGGATCCCAAAGGGACCCGAACTCAGTCGAGTCAAACAGACACCAAACAGCATGGGCTGGTACGGACTAGCGTGGGACTGGTACAAACTGGTATGGGATTGATGCGACTGAGTTACACAACTAAGCAAAACATAGATGAACTTTACTGTTTTCGTTTTTCTCGGAGTTCGAGCCTTGAAGCAAAATGGACGAGTACCAACATGGTATCCATAGAAAATTCTTTACACAGCAATGTCAATTATGGGGCTTATAGTAAGTATTAGAATGGTGGTGAATAGTCTAAGATCTGCAAGATTTATTACTATAATGATGAAGCTAGAGTTTATTGATAATTTTAGGAATTTTATCCATTGAGCTTCCGTAGTTGTCCAATAATTATTGGGGATTATGGTAATGATGATACAGAGAGGCTCAAGCCAGCTTAAAACTCAATGTGGACTTCAAGAATTATAGCTGCCTCCACGACCCTAAGCCCCCACCTCCTTGCTTAATATTATGGTTTATTATTTTAATGTTACCATGAGGGTTAAATTATAAGTAGTTATTTTATATTGATAATTTGGTGCTCTGTATGTGTTCATTGATCCCCTTACAGTAGTTGTAAGTGATTCACATTGTAGTTGCCTTTAAAAAAGCTAAATATATCTATAATTGATATAAGATACAATTAAAAAAAATCAATTTTACACATTTCAGCCTTTTCTATTGTTTCTTTAATTTGATCGATTTTTGTAATTTTCTTCGAAATGTTTTAAGACAAGCACATCCATATTGATTTGGCATGAAAGATCCCCGCTGGCACAAAGAACAGCCCCAGAATTTAGAACATTGCCCCAAACCCAGAAGCAAACACAGTAGAAACCTGATACTTTCCTTCTTTATTGTTTTAATGTGGACAGTGTCTGTAGTTCTTTTCTATCCGTCTATCCAGGAGCCACTGATGACTGCACAAAGGTCTACCCTGTGTTTTTGTAGGGATTTTTTTGGTCAGTCTAGTCCTCTAATAATATAAAGTTTTTAAGCAAAAAAAAAAAGGTCTGGGAACTAAGGATGCTAGTACAATTGTATCAAGATGATTTTAATAAACTGTTCTAATTTAGGATGGGGCCATCATATAAGCAGCATGGATGCCCAGAACATGGGAGCCACTTTCACGTACTCAACGGAGGAAAATTCTATGCATGTCCTCCGGTCGAGAGTTATATAATTCAAAAATTCTACTTGGACAAACTTATTTGGCCAGAATCTTGAACAAACTTATATCATAGGATTTGTCCAAGATTCTGGCCAAATAAGTTTATCCAGGTAGCACTATTCTATATGATTCCCATGAAACGAGATGCACAATAACTTGCCTCAAAAGTTAAATAGTGTAAAAGACTATTGATAAACTTAAGCATGCTACGGCAGAGCACTGAAGAGCGGGAAATAACTGTTCCAAATGTGTTAAGAGCACAGACTCCCTGCAAAAATAAATCAACTGGTTTAGACAGAAAACAGAACCACCAAGCATGCCTGGCAAAGAACAAGTGCAAAAAGTACCATACTTGATGTACTTGCCATGCTCCACAAAGTTGGCGATTCACATGCTTACAATGAAAGAGGAAGCGAAATATCAATTGATATTTTGTTAAGGCCTTTCTTGTAATAACGAGCAACAAAGGCCATTGTACCTATTCAGGTTAAAAGATTTAAAAGTTGTAGAGATTATTAGTGCTGTAGAGTGTAGAGCCCTCGTGCTGCCATTTTTCTTTTCCTAATTGTGTGGCATCAAGAATCGATGGTCCAAAGTCCCAGACCTGTTATTTATTTGTACATGGGCCCTAAAAAATGCCCCCACAACCAACCAGATTGGAAGATCCTATTCCTTTCACCTTTTCTCTACTCATTACTCAACAGTCCATTTGTAAATACATATCCTTAGGATCTACAGATCTTTCACATATTTCAGGTATCTTCCATCAACAATGGACCTACCATATAATCAAACAGGCTGGACCATCGAATCATGGTTCCTGCACGTAATGAAATTGGGTGCTGCAGTAATACCCATACTGCAGTGCATGATCATATGCTTCCTCTTAATAAGCAGGAGCAGATAAATAACCAAGTAACACAAGAACAAAACAAACCTTGTAGCTCAAAGAGAATGTTTCGAGGCCAGTAATGCTTAAAAGCTCAGTCTGATCATTACCATCGGAATTAGGCCTTTTAACTTCAGATGAATTAACAAGTACGTTTTTTATGCCATATTCCAAATCTTTTAGTGTCCCCAATCCATTAAGCAAGGACGACCTTTCCTGAGTGGCAAGAGATCAAAAAAGAAAATAAAGAGAAAAATCAGTTCTCACCAGCTCCTCAGTATAAATGCAAGACATTAAAGGAAACTTTTACCACACAACATGTCCACTGCTCATGACAGGGCTCTGCTGAAGCTGCAATAGTGCGCAAAGCAAGGTCCAACAGAGACTGTACTGTTTTTGAGTGTCATGCATAAAAGAAGAAGAATGCAAGGTAATACATGGAACCACTACTATGGAGAACAACGTGAGTTGAACCAGTAGTTTCTCCACAGATATATCATCAGGCCTTTTAACAAGCTCATCTCGAGCTATATCCATAAAATGAACCAAGAAATCACCCTGTGAAGCAATTCACAACACATCGAGTCAAAATGAAAGGAATCCAAATAAGTTCGTATACAGAAGTGTAGAGAAAGGGAAATTTGCAAACTGTTTTTCATCAAGCTCCAAGAACCCTAACCACTGGATCTAAGTCATCTGGCAGACAGAGGGCAACAGACTGACATACTGATGGAGATGGACCAACTCACCTGCTCAGAAATCCTTTGAAGGCATGGTCAGTGCCACAGAGGGAAATCTGGATGTTCAGAGCCCATGTACCCATATCTGACCCAGCGATTAAACTGGTTGACGGGCCTAGAGTAAAGTTGGACAGCAAAAAAACTGGAAATCAAGGGGGCACTATGGGAACTTTCCTTACCAGGAAAGTTTTGAAGAGATGCCATTCATCTCCAAACCTATCCCAGTGACTCCTGATACTATGGCAATATCAAGGTAAGGTTGACATATAAAAGTTATCAGATGGATTTGTCCAGCTTACTTTTCAAATGGAGGATGAACTCTGGAGTACAGATTGGATTGTCAAGGACATTAACTGGGCAATAAATGGAAGCAATAGCTTTTGTGCCCACACTTTGAACCTATGAAGCAGTCGTAGTCTTCTCTATCATATGGGTTCAGATGCTAGACCATCCCAAAGAAATTATGGAAAGAACTGCTCTAAGCCACTATGGTCCCCCACACTCAGTAGTACATCAAAATGATCCCATAGCAGACACCCAAGATAAGGGTGAAGGGGTCAAGAAAGCTCCCTTTGCCTGGTATTGGTAGAAATTAAAATCACACCCTCAAATCATCTGAGAGTTACCATAGATACAAGGATGACACTAGCTGGCAAACCTTCAAATATGAACGAGTTGCACCGATATGCAGAAATTGCCACCAAATTCTACATAGTGGTAATACTGTACCTACCGCACATTTGTGGAATCGATAGATGGAAATGATGATGATAGGGGTAAGGGTGGTGGATGGGGGATTCCCAAAGTTTACCCTGTTGGACAATTCTACATTTCTAATCATCCAATTAGGCTACACTAAATATCTATCTTTAGTCACAGTGGTCCTTTTCCATCAGATGGGTACATCCATATGTTGAAGGGAGAAATTGAGCCTAGTCCATTCCATGTGGGGCCCACCAGATCAATGGCATATATTACTACAAAACAGGCTCCACCTCTGCTATTGCTGGGTTGAAAAAAAAAAAAAAAGCCTTTTTATTCTTGGTATCATGACTCGAACCCACAACCTGAAGATTGCAATAGTGAACACCTATGGGGCATCGATATGGTATGGATATGACACGGACGGACCATGGACATGATAGGGACATGGATTTCGCACATAAAACACAGTGATATGAAACGACACGATGCATTGCCCATTTTGAAGTTTCCATGCGTCATGGTGAGCACCCTCCACTGTGCCATACTGCCATTGCATTTTTTCTACTTATCTTATTTAGCGAGGCTGTTCAATTGGTGACTACAATGTGGTTTGGGTGACCATGGCACCTAGGGGAGCAGAGGTTGAGCCCCATTATCAGTTAAGCTATATAAATCAGTATTGGTCTTCATGTACTTCGATCCTTGGATCTCTCCCATACAAGAAGGATTTCACGGGTTTCACTCTTTTCTCCCCTCTGAATTGGGGATGACATATTTCTAAAAATTGAAAAACATCAAATACCCTTGCTTCGGTGCTATTAAAACATTGATCAGGATAACCAGTTTCTACCAGGTCTATTTCCTTGGATAGAAAAGATAAACTCAGATTTCCCACATATGTAAAGCCTGAATCCCACATTTAGAGGAAGTCAAGCCGTATTTAATAAAAATGAGGTTCTGATCAACGAGTCTTTCTCCTTTTTTGATCATAACATGACTTGAACTGCAATCTCATAGTTGAAACAAAGTAATGCTCTCTCAAGAAATATGAACTCCTTCCAAAAGATGCATTTCATCCTTCCATGATTTCAACTAAAGTTAGAAGCTTTCACTAATTCTCAGGAATTCACCTGATTATTCTCAATAAAAGAAAAATTGAATACAAGAGGTAGGAAATCAAAATTCATTTTCCAAGCATAATAAGCCCTTGCTATCCACTGACATGTCTAAGGAGGCATAATAACAATATAATGGTTGCACACTACTTACTGAGTACTGCTGTAGTATTTGTACGGTGTCAATTAAGTAGTTGATAGGGGTGGAGTTTATCATATCAACTACAATGCATCTGGATAAATGGTCTTGAAAACATAAAAGAAATGCCCAAAACTGCAACATCGTTGTCAAACAAGATTACCAAACTCAGTCGGAAATAGCTAACAACCAAATAAACTAAGTACCTGGTCAAGAAGAAGAAACCGCTTTAAAGACCAAAGTTTTCCCATGAGACCATACTATGCCACAATCAATAGAATCATATAAGAAACATCAATTCTAAAAAGAGTACATAGAATAAGGCTAGTGTTGCAAAAGTCCATCAATATGCCTATATAAAAATATAAAAAAAAAAGCCCATGCCATACCTCATCTTTCATGAGATTCAAGAGTTCACCACTTGCAAAATCATAAGCAGCTTTTATACACTCAAGATAGTGATGATTAGATCCGAAGCTCAACAATTTTGAATTCTCAGTAATAGGAACCTGTCCATTAAAAGATTTTTTTGGTATCTATACTTGAAATGACATGTGGAGAACAATTACACTATATCAGACAGAGAAACCTGTAAACCTGAACATGGTGCCCACATTCTCTCATCACATTTAAATACTTTCCAGTTGTCAAAATCACCCCTGCAGCATTTGTAAGGAAACTGGGAATGCCATCCTAGAGGCTATAACGCTGTTGCCAGTACTTGGCATTGTAATCCTGAGTGAGACTCTCCCATAAAAGGCAAATCATCCGGCCTTTTAAAGTCAGCCGAATTTCTATCATGACACAGAGATAATGGTTGGTTTGCTGGACTTGCTATTGGATCAGGTTTGAATTTCAGGTCCACCCAATAATTACGTCTGCCCAGGCATAGATTCAATAAAATTTCTGTTGAGCCACACCCCAGCCAGGGTACAGGCTCAGAAGCACTCATGGCAACAATGATTCAGGCATGGGCCTAAATTTCAGACCTGACTAATAAAGAGGCATACTCCAACCCAGACCAAACCCAAACAACTGCCATTCCTATAGTTCATATTAAATACCTTTTGCAGTGATTTGTTCTTAGCAATGAAAAATTCACCATATGGATCATCAATTACCCCTTCATACAACCACCTACAAGAGTAATAATGGATTGTTCAGCAATGAAATTGACTAAACCACAGCAGTAGATCACATCATGGAAAACAGCTTAATGAGTATGTATAAGAGATCATGAATGGCCACTACCGAATGTTTGATTCAATTAACCATAACATAAGGATACTCAGACATGCTGGTATAACTTAGTGGCTCTAAGAAGTTAATATATTAAGGCAATATAGTGGTTAGTTTTATAGTGGCATTGATTTGCTGAGTGAAAGGATGAAATGACTCCAAAAATTTGAAGCTAAGGTTTTAAATTCTGCTGCTGGTATGTGATGATTGGGATAGGGACGAGTCGCTCCTTGGCGCGCGCACACACAGACACACTCGTGCACGCACATAGAGACGCTTTGTTTTTTCTTAAAGTTGGAGTGATGTTCATCATCGCTTCCATGCAGCTTGTGGATGGATCACTTAACACATAGAGCACCAAATTACAAATTCATAGCAACTATTTATAACTTAACAATTATAGTATAATGAAATTAAGAAACCAGAAAGAATAATAATGACCAAGGGGTAGGGTCTTGGGACCAAGAGGGCAGCAAATTCTGGAAGATTGCATGGATTTTCAAGATGATTTGAACCCCTTTTTATCATCATTACCCTACTCTACATTGCTTGCTGGATAATTATGAAAACCCAACGGATCTGATTTGTAAATTATCAAACAACTCCAGCTCCATCATCATACTGATAACTCTCATGTATTGATCATCAATCTCGTATTGTTCACCACCGTCCTAATATGTATCCATATTGACGAGTACAAGAATTTTTTATTTTATTTTATTTTTAATCATATTGGTACTTGCCCCCTCTAGTTCTAAGTTCAGATAATGGCAACTCCTATATATGTTTGTATGACTTAGCACATATCATTCTGTACAAGTACATGCCTGTAATGTCAATCTGTGCCCGTCCTGGATGGTCACATGTGGCTATGTCACTTTGTAGTAGATCTTCTTTTACACTATGTTTGGGAATGAGGTAAAATGAGGGGAAGGAAAAGGGGGAGGGGAAAATGGAGGGAAAGTTAAAATAGAGGGTGTTTGGGAAGGGGGGAGGGAAAGTGAGGGAGGGGAATTTGGGGGTAAATTTTTGAAAATTTTACCCCCAAATTTTCCCTTCAAAAATGGGAGGAAAGAGGGGGAAAGAGGGAGGCAAAAAGGGGATTTTCCCTCCCCTCAAACTAAACAAACAAGAGGAGGGAAAATTAAGTATCCCTCCCCTCCCCTCCCCTCCCCCTTCATTTTCCTTTCCCTAAAATTTTTCCTCCCCTCCCCTCTTCCCTTCCCAAACACGGGGTTAGGATTGTGGTCCTAGACTAGTACCAGCACTGCCCGTATCTAGTCAGCTCAACCTAGTCGACTCAGTGGCAGAAGAAACAAAACCATAGCTGAAACAGAGATGGTTGTTCTCAAAATTCAGTAGGTGTAAATGCAGGGAAAGTGGAAATGGGGGTGAGGTTCCAAAGTGGGATGGAAAGAAGGAACAGTTATGTAACATTTCTATGATAAGGACAATAGTTGATGATATAAGTGTAACATATTTTTTGTATAACTATCCTAACAAGCCAGAGGTTTAAACAGAACCTTTCTAGTAAATGCAATATCTAAGACTCGGACAAAAATAATGAATAAAAAAAGAGGTCTCGCATCAGAATCCAAGGAGTGGCATATTGTGGAAGTATTTGACATGGTTATTTCATCCACTTAAAGCAATCCATGTATTTGGGATGGAAGGGTGACAATTACCTCTCTAATTTGCATAGGTATGAAGAAGTAGCATGATGAGTCATCTTCTCCGACAACAACCTCATGGCATTATCACCAGACATTGCCTTGGCCTAAGCTTCACAAAAGATCATAACAATATAAGACAAATTAACCAAAATGAAAAGGTACGCATCAAAATGATCTTCAGATAATTGATTGCCAGGAAGATATATAATATGATGATTGATGAATCAATGACTTCAACTATCAATAACATCAAGTTGAACTTGAAGCTCAACTTTCCTTAATTAAAAATTGAAACTCAAGAACTTGATGCAATGAAAACCCAACAGTTATATAGCAAAAATGCCTTCATGCAGTAAATTAGGTCAATAACAAAAACCATGCTCTGAGAAAAGCATGAAAGTGCACACTGATTGACTTTCCAAATTTCCTGACCAGAAGGTTTGCAATAAAACAAATAATCACTGGGAAAGGACAGCACTTGACACATGCATCTGAAGTAGCCACTAACCTTGCTATCCATAAAGAAGATACAAACCCTGAACCAGCTGGGTACTGCCATGGAAGGGCCACATCTCACCATTCTGGTAATATTTTCATAGGAGCTGCAAATGGATCCGCTGATTCATCAATCATTGACGGTTCTAGAACCGCTAGACCTAAAAAATTAAACTGACCAGATAGCTCAAACCAATTTGATAAAGGTCAAGGGAAGCTAATCCGATTGATTATGGACCCAATGAACCCCGACCTTCAATCAAACAGTTAATCAAACGTAAATCAAGGAGAAACAGTATCTTGCGCTAACCTTGATCCCAAAATAAACTGTTAAATTTCGTCATCAATCCAATGGGAGATAACCCAAAACAAGTGAAGAAGAGAAACACCCACACACACGCGAAAAAAAGAAAAGAAGAAAACTCCTTGCAGCGTTCCATTCATGCCTTTAAATAGACTCCAAAAGGAGAGAACATAATTTAAAAAAAAAAAATCCTAGATTTAATCTTAGCCTTCCATCTCATCTCTAAACAATGAAAACCCTAAATTATAGTCCTCCTGCTATTTCCCAAAATATGAAAGATAACAACAGAACTCTATTGATAACTTGGAGTTCCCGTAAGACCACTTACCTTCTCACTTGCTTTCTTTGTGGAGTATATGATATCTCAATCAATTACATTCCTACTTTTAAGAAATTTCTTAACAAAGATTCCAATAAAGTAAAGGTTGTCAAAACAATCACATTGGGGAATCAAGAGAATTTGCACACATCTGGAATAATGAAGTCCCCAGATTCTTTTGAAGTGGTTTTTATCAATGGCCCCACTTGATGGCTTCCATATATGTGGTCCTGTTTGGGACTGTTGGAGAGGCCTAATTGGGCGCTCATTGACCAGTTTTGAATCCTCTTTAATTGAACAAATTTCAAATAAGATCTAGACCCATATTGACTGATCAATCACATGGTTCATTGGATAAGCCATACACACCTGCATAACAATTGAATTACTTCTACAGCTAGGCTGTTCCACGCAATGGTGGCAATGAGTCATGTCAGGTTGAGCACTATGGATAACATGTATAGGATCAACCAAAACACCATCCAGTAGTTATTCAATCTGAGTGAGATCATCAAATTGGGTTGGGGCTCATAAATCATAATGCAATTGCACCAACCGTCCCTAAAAAACTGCTTTTATAATAATATATACATTATACTAGTATACATCATACATTTGGGTATGCAGAGTCTGGACCCAAGCCTTGGACTGCCCGACTATTAACGGGCCCAAATTGTGGACATGGAATTGTTACCGATTATCAGTCAAGGTCTTAAACTGAGGCCCATACCAAGATTTTTCAGGTCGGGACCTTTACCTAAACCGCGTAGTGGGAGGTCTACTGGACTAGCTCAATTAATTTTGAGTCTGGATCCAGGTCCATGTTTTGTAGATGATTCGCATACGGATCCAGGTTTAGGTCCAGTCAGTCCTACTCCCAAAATCCGTTTTCAGCAATAGAATAAATAGGTCAGCTCCTCACTCACAAATAATACTTTCATCTCAAGTTAACACCATTGATCCATACATCCTAATACCAAGGGTTGTTATCATCTATCCAAAGTGATATTTGGCCAAGCCATGATCAACACCATGCCCTAGTTTTTGCTCATCAAATTAAACCTTTACTAGCTCTTGGATTGAATCTAATAAATTAAATGGTTAATTAAGGCCACTAAATCAATGGCTAAGAAAATTATCTGATGGGGCTGATTTTTACACGACCCTCCTTTATCTGATTTCTTTCTGTATGAATGGTTGGTTCAGCGTGGCTAGGTTGATGACTCGGAATAGAAATCAACTCTGCATTAGTGACTTTCTTTCTGTTTGCAAAGATTTCTGATTAAGTATTATAGTTGATTATGCATTTTAAAAAATCAAATTGTGTACAAGGGGGCTCAACTGAAAGGAATCTAGACGGTGTATTAAAACAACAGGGTCCCTCCATGGCATCAGGTACATGAAGGGTTTTTTTTTTTTTTTCCTCTAGTGGAAATAAATTGGATGCATAGAGAGAGAAAATTAAAGAGTTGGCCCATTATTATGGATCATGTTATAGAAGATTTTATGAAAATCATAAAAGTCAAAAACCCTAAAACTCCTATTTCCTAATAAAAACTCAAATGACCTTTTAAAAAAAATAAAGAACCTCAAATTTTCTTACGTATTAATATGCATTCCCACTAGTTTTTTTTTTCCTTACCCCAACCAAGGGGCGCCAGAGACCCAAGAGAGCCTACACAAGTGGATAGGAGAGCCAACAAAGGAGAGCCCACAAAGTAAAAATAGTGACACATCCATAGATTGATCACTGGTTAGCCAGGTGATAAGCGGGGTTGCCAACCAACTGAGCAACCCTTAGTTGAATGCATCCCCACTTGTTTGCATAAAATTTGAAAATCTAGAAAATTCAAATTATTTATTAACTAATCCCAAGTGGAAGTATTGGAAAACTCATGTAAGCAAAAAGAAATCTCGAACATTTTTTATGAAGAGAAATAACTAGGGGTCAAGTCTCCCCATCTTTCTGAGTCTTGTTAGTTTCTTGAAGAGGTCTCCTCAAAAGAATTTTAGGGAAGTACTTAATTCAGGACTTCGTGCAATGAGAAGACTCTTTGAACCATGGATTTCTACTTTTGCAAGAGAGAGGAATTGTGTATTCCCATCTCTCTCATGGGAAATCTCTCTCTATAAAAAAAATGCGTCAAGAGAAGGCCCAAATGTTTCTTCTCCTTAAGAAGCATAGGGCGAGATCAATTCTTTTTGCAGTAAAAAGCTTGAAGGATAGAGGCTTCTCCAAAGCCCACATAATGTCGGATGCGCTTGAGGTGGTGCAAGCAATCAATGAAGATTTTGATTGGTCCATTGATCCTATTCTGCAGGATATTAATTACATCTTTCAAATAGTTTAGACTCAATAGTCTTCTCTTATATCCCGAGGGATTATAATGTGGTTGCTCATGAGTATGCTAGGTTTGTTTCTCATAGGAATGTTAAGTCTTCGATTGACAGAGTGCTATTTGGACGAGGATAGGGTCCTTGATTGGCTTTTTGTCCTTCTGTTCGTTGTTGCTCCTTTTAATGATGCTCTTATTCTACAAAAAAAAAAAAAAAAAAAGAAAAGCAAAAAAAAGTTATTTTCTTCTTTTTTAGGAAAATGTGTCGCACCAAACAATTGAATTGTCTCTTTATTGTGCAATCCTTTGTACAAACATGCCATTGACAAGAAGAGTCTTGGCACTTTCTCTTTGAAACTCTGGTTTGTCCTTTTCTTTGAGTCAGTTTGGCCCATAGGAGAAGTCCACTTGAATCTTTTATCATAATTGTCACCATAAATAAGAATCATGATCAGGAATCACAGGGCTAGAGGATGACTCACCCGCTCCCATAGTTAAATCGAGGTATTGATCCCTGAGCAGATAGGTTTACTTTCAATCTCCTGTACAGTAGGCCAACTAGCAAAATATAAGAATCACGAATGCGACAGTACGGAGAAATCTTGACCAATACTGATCAGATATACCTCTAATTAGCATGATGACTATGTTTTCTCTAGTTAGACTCACATTTTACATGCTTACAGAATAGAGAATTTTCAGCTCTGATCTGTGATATCAATCAGTAAAAAGTGAGCCCTAGTATAAGAGGAAAACATTTCATTAAAAATATAGTTTTGTAGATTTAAACGTGTTTATCTTCAATCTAGTGATAGATTTTATTTGGTTTGGAGATGTGGTTTGTCCAGGGTTACTTGATTATCATATCGGTGTTTTAGTTCATGGTTTGTTGATAGCAGTTAGTCTCATGATGCCAGTGATCCAAGTTCACTGGGGTAGGATGAGATAATTCATACACTTCAATTTAAAACTGGGGGCGGGTTTTATTTCTAATTAAGATTGCAAGCAGCAGATAAAATGGGCCAATGCTTTGGTCCTGAAGCATTTAATTTGCAATATGAATCTTAGGTCATGAAAACTTGAGTCAAAATCCAAGAGGACTAGATTTTAAGCAATCAACAATTTGAATGTTAAACCATATCATGTAAGATTGTGTTTGACCCAAAAAGAAGAGACCCATGATCTACATTGCATGACTCAAACTATTAATCACAAGTTGGTACCTAGGGTGATCCAGTTGTTGAGTCCAGTCTAGTTAAATAGGAATTATGGTACACAAATTCTCATTGGATCAGATCGATCAAATGTGGGTCCCATCCACATGGTGTTGGGGGATAGTGGGAGCAAGCAAGCAACATTGGAAATCTCCTACCTTCTAGCATGAAGATCCATGGGTGGCATCCCATGCCAGAGCTTTGGGAAGGTCCCACACCTTTTTGGGGAGGGGCCCCTCCTCCCTTGTTCTTTTCTTTCATATTCTATTTCTTTTCTTTCTTGCCATTTTTATTTCCTCTACAATACAACTGTGCTTCCCTTCTTGGAGAATCCCTAATTAATGCCTCTTGAGGCCCCTCGGCTTTTTATTTCCTCTACAATATTCTATTTCTTTCTTTCTCAAAGAGCATATGCAATAAAATAAAGTCCCCTCCCCAGCAAGGCCCCACACCTTTCTGGGGAGGGACCCCTCTCATATTCTTTAATTCCTTTTCATATTATTTTTTCTTTCAAAAGCCCCCACACCTTTCTGCGAAGGGGACCCCTCCCTTCTTTGTTTCTTTCTTTTATATTCCTTTTCTTTTCTTTCTTGGCATATTTAACGCCTCAGACTCATCAGGCTCAGATCCAGGCCCATCCAGCCCAGGCCTCTCTCATTTTTTTTTTTTTTTTTTGTTCTTACTCTTATTTTCTTCTCTTCGATCTTATCTTCCTGCTATAATAGATCATGACAGCTCCTCTCAGTGTAGACCACCTTGTATAATATCCTGAAGGATTGTGTATAAATACCAAGAAGATTGTTTAGGAAACTCGGACAACCCATTTTCCATTCCTCTATGTTCAATTATTAATCAAGTTGATTCATAAAATTTATACAGATGACCTTTAGATGTGAAGCTTGGAAGGGAGTCTGGATTAGTATGATAATCGGATACTCCAAAACAGGGAATGTATTTTGTCATTATTTCAAACAGGCAATGTATTTTGTCATTCTATCTGATACTTCACTTTTTTGTATAAAATTTGGTGTCCTTGCCATATCTATCTTTGCTGTATTCATATGGTATATGGGCATCATAGCTGTGCTATATGCATATTGTCATTCTTTTCTTGACAATTTGAGGATGGACTTCTATTGTCATTCTTCGTCTCGTTACATCATTTCCTTTAACCCCACACACACACACAACACACACAAAGGACACCTAGGCTTTGACAATAAATACACAATTCAAGAGAATCTGTAGAAAATGGAGATATCTTGCTCTTATTGCCACTCCTTTTTGTAACCTGTCATTGAGTTACATTTAGCAATCACAATCCCTTAATCAGAGAATGACAATCTAATCACAACTCATACGATCCTATGTAATCTTCTGGATAATTACACAGTTGTGGTGCTCCTAACTCAGGTATATTGAGATACCATACACAGTATTTTACAATGTTGTTTCATAGGACGCGCGAAACCATCGTCCCTTCGCAGATTCCATGGGTGCAAATCCCTAGATATAAATTCCATCATGAAGACTTAAGTTTCCTGTTCCTTGGGCTTCTTGATAATGGGGTTTTAGAAAGAATTTCAATATTACTAAACTTGGAAAGTACTGATGCATGCACAGTTTCTCAGCAATTGTTAGACTTTCAGGCATTGTTTCATATTTCTGGGTTTATCTAGAGTTGGTCTGAAACTGTCAAAAACCACTCAGGCTATATTAAACGGAATCAAAACTATTCCATCGGTAACCAGGACTGCATTATATTGATATTAGAGCTGGTCGATACTTTCACATTTATCTTAACTAATCAATGCCTCCAGGCTCAAGCTACATTAAAAAAGAGAAAATGATCAACGTGGGAGCGCAGTGACTCAGAAGTTGCAAACCCTCGGGGCCTGTAGCCAAATCTATTAGTAATCCAACAAACTTCCAAACTGGCAAGTGAGAAGGATTTGTAACATAAATAAGTTGCACTGAAGCTTTTTTGTTTTTTAGTCAGACACGTAGGTTGATGAATGCTTTCATAACTACCTATGTAGACATGATTCATACTTCATAGTTAGTGGCAACATGATTCACACTTCGTAGTTATGCATGAATGCTCAAGATCATAATTCACAACTCTGAAACTTGTATGCAGGTAGTGGCAGCCATGTTTTATAAAGTACCCTTTCTTAGCAAAGCAATTATGAAAGCTACTCATTTTGGTAGGAGGATTATGCTTATTCTCAAGTGCTGATTAGAATAACTTATATTGCTCTTCTCGCTTATTTAAATTGGACTGTCCTCTTTGTTGGTAATGATCATTAGTTTATGAATAATGGTGGTGGTGTTACCTTTAAGTCCTTCATTCATTAGGAATGAATTTCTGCAATTTTATATTATCTAGTTAATGACGGAATTCATGATATTCTTGCACCATCTTACTAGAAAACTGTGAATACCATGCAGATTCATTCAATTTGTTGGTTAATAACGGCGCGGCTGCAGGCCAAGTGATATTTCATGTATGTATTCCACTAAATTACTTGTAAGGTATCCATTTGCCGAGGTCCAGGTGTATATCTGTAGTTTGTTGAGGCATGCAATCTTTTGCATGCGAGGCCAATATTTCAATAATTCACACTTTTTTTTAGAGATTCTCCATACCCAAATGGGGGGTACACTGTAGGGGTACTCATGGACTGGGCTGGCCCAAGTCTGACCCAGGTCCAGCCCGCTTTGCTCTGGGCTTGAGCCTTCATTTTTGGTTTATGGACTGAGCTTGGACCTAAAATCTAGGCCCATTTAATATATTGGCCGAGCTTGGATTTAGTGGTAGAGAGCCTGAAGCCTGGATTGGCCCAATCTGAATGAGAGAGAATTTATAGCAAAAACAATTTATTTACTGCAATGGGGACTTGAACACCGACACATTCACACACGCACAGGCAACTCAACTAGCTGAGCTATATATTTAGACAGTTTTTTTTTTTGGTAAAAAACATTTGGAGAGTTAGCAGATGCATTTAAAAAAAAAAATAAGATCCATGTTTCATTCAGCCTTGGGCTTAACATTTTTCAGGTGGGCCGGACTCTGGCCAATCAATAATGCCCGAGATGGGGTTTGGCCAACGATTTAAAAACCGGGCCAGGCCTAGATTTTACTTAGCCTGGCCCAGTCCGTCACACGAAAGCCCCTAGTGCACTGAAAATTTCCCAGATTTTGGAAGGTCTTAGCCATCCTTTTCTTTTGCCTTTCCTTTTTAACTGTTCTCTTCCTAAAATTATATGAGCACAAAAAGAAGGTCTGGATTCGAATCTTAAGGGATATTTTTTTTTATAATGTTTGCTTGCAAGAAATTTCATCCTTAATTGTGAATGGTCGGAAAAAGGAATACAATTGGTTGAAAATGTGTTGATCAATCCAGCGGTCGGCTTATTGAGATTGACTTCTAATATTTAGATAAAAGTAAATATGATGGGTGTTACAGGTATATCAACGACGATTTGGATGATCAAAAGGTGGGCCCCACTTGAAACTCTAAGGGTCCAATTTCAAACTATCAACTAGTCTAAAAAGAGCTAGTTAAATTAGGTCTTAACGTAAATAGCTCCCAATGTTTCCCAGGTTGTGTTTGATATTATTACTCAATTAAAAGCATTAATGGGATAGCCCCTATGAAAGACGCAATGCATATATGTGAAACGGGGGCTGCAAGGCCAAAAAAGAGAATGGTTGGTTAAGGTGAACCAGCCTTAGGTGCAACTCAAATTACTATGTTTAAAGGGCTGCCTTTCGAATATCTAAACTGGTCAAGATATGAGCCCGCTTAGGTAGGTCCATGGCTCCTAAAAGAAATTGCTGCTGGATTAGTGAGTTTTTTTTTTCCCAAAATGTGTGATTAAATATCATAGTTGATAATTCTTATTAAGAAAATCAAGGTTTCTTAATCATTGATTATTTTTATTAAAAATTGAAGATTTTACAATTTTGTAAGCATTCAAAGAAAATTTTCTAAATATTAAAAATACTCTACTGCAGTACTAGTTGTTTATATATCACATACGAATGCAATTCTATATTGTTCTTCTCTTAGTCTTAACAAGCAGACAATTGTGTGTTGAAGAATTGAGCTGAGCAATCCTAGTCTTTTTCTTACAAGCAGGTTTAGAAGGATGTTGAAACAGATTTTGTATTGCCCAAGTGCTACAAGTTTTGACCATGACCAAATTGATACTTTAATTAATATCATGTTTGAGGCAAAGAGAGATTCAATCCAATGGTTTGGTTCTGGAGAGGTGAGGCCGCATTGTATATAATTTGATAGCTGTTTTTAACAATTTAGATGTGTCATGTTCTCTCAAACACGCAGGTGATTAACTTCAGGATAAGAGATATCAGTGACAACACATCTCATGTCGTCTAAAAAGTGCACAGTCAATTCCTTTTCATCAAACTATTCAACAAACAAAGAGAATATTTTCAACCAACAATTATAACTTAAATTTGAAAATTTTGTATCCAACAAATGCAACATAGACCATCTTGTTTGGTGAAATTTTCAACAATAATATGGCAGATTTGTGTACAAAATATTAATACAACTGGATAAGCTGGTGAATACAAGAAAACATTGCCAAGGGGATCGCCTGCCATCCCGATTTGCACATGGAAGGACCATTTGATTAAAAAAATTAAACAAAAAAAAAGACGACGCTATACACCAGGAGAGCTTGTGTGAGATCTTATGTGAGATGACTTTTAGAATGGTCCCAAAGACAAAAGATATGGTCACAGACGTCACAGCTACCCACATCACATGGTCCCAAGACAACTTGTGTGGATATTGCGCAGCTTCAATTTCAATGTCGAACAGTCCAAGATAAATGTACCTGCACCTCAAGCATCACATTCGCAGCCATATAAGAAAGGGAGAAAAGGGTTCATGAGGAAATTCAAGTTACTGTCAAGTTCATTGCACCAGTAGGTGCTTTTACTCATTTAAACCATTGCATCAATGATCATCGGGCCCCCATGAGTTGTATAAGGTACAAACTACAAACATGTTCTTATCATATAAATAGATTGAAATGGTGAAATAGAATTCATCTACTAGACCCCAACGTAGTTGGGACAAAGCTTTAATGATGGTGATGATGATGGTGTAGTAGAAGAATATACCTTCTATGGTGCAGTAATATTTACACAACATGAACTTCTCCACTCCACTGAATTCATCCTTTTTTCCTGTCCATTTGTTTAGAATAGAATGCATAAGACCTTTCTTTTTTCTTCTGTCCGTTTCATTAGAATAGAATGTACCTTAAGAAAGGGTGAAAAAGGGTTCATGGGAAATTCAGGTTACTATCAAGTTCATTGCACCAGTAGGTGCTTACTTATTTACACCATTGCATCAATGCATCATCGGACCCCCATCATTTGTACAAGGTACAAACTACAAACATGTTCTTATCATAAAATTAACAAACAAGTCCTTTCAAAATTTCAATCCTCGATCTATTTTTGCTAGTTAATGGAATACAATTAAATTTAGGAGCTATGTAGAAATAATGGATAGATTGGGATGGGGAACCCGAATTTTCATGTTCCGACCTCAATGTAGTTGAGACAAAGCTTTTATTATGGTGGTGATGGTGATGTTGTCGAAGAATATACCTTCTATGGTGCATAATACTGACAAAGCATGAACTTCTAAACTCCTCTGGATTCATCCATTTTTCCTGTGCATCTGATTAGAATAGAATGCATAAGACCTTTTCATTTTTCTGTCTATTTGATAATAATAGAATTTACCTTGCTTTCGGGAGCATTGTTTTCTCTCTGCAAATTTTGGGCTTCGTTAGTTCGACCCTGAACATGTCATCTTAAGAAAGGATGGATCCAGATATCTTTTCAATCAAATATCGGCACTATCATTGTCAAATCTGCAAAGTAAAATCAAAAGTTTTTCAGTATCCCCACATCTTCTAGGAAGAATAATAAGAAATTCAATAGTTCTTGCTTGTTAAGGAAGAACAAACATGGGGGATGATGGCATTCTTCATAGGATTTCATAATAAACCATGGAGCATCATTGTGGACAAGGTGATTCTATTTGGTATGAATTTTGGGATGCCAATCTGAACCTGTAAAACAAACATTCTGTATCAAGGAATTGAATTGTGCAATAGATAGAATTTTACAAAATTGGATCATGATAGGTTTCTACAAAATGTAATCTAGATTCCACAAGCCATTGGAGAATCGCCAAAAACAAAACCTAAACATCTCCAATTACCATACCTTACTAAGGTAAGGTCATATTTGATTTAGCACTTACCAAAATTAGCATCCCATCCAAATAAACAAATGGCCCTGCTTCTGATTTTCACCCCCACCCATTGAGTACTATTAAATTACTGCCATCGAGAACCAACCTTCATGCATGTTTACCATCTCAAAACCCAATCAGAATGGGTTCATTCACTGTCCTGAGTAAGAAAATAAATATCATCTTGCAACTGGAAAGTCATGATAGACAAACATGAAATGATGAAGATAACACGTAAGATATTTAAACGTTCAACTTATAAGATGAGACTAGTGAGAATAGATATAGCCTCTGCAATAAAAAGAAAAGTAATGATCACTTCTAATAAATGTGCTAAAAAGAAATAAGTTCTCAAATGATCTAAAAGATAAAATGTCCAAATGCTAAAGATGTGCTTGCCATTACAGATAATAAAGCAGTAGAGAAGTGAAACTACTGACCATTATGACCTTTGATTCAATGAAGTTCTAATAGAATTCCACTCTCAAAAACTAGAAAAGGCCCGCACTCATACTGACAATTTTTTTTTATTGGTCATTCATACTATACTAACATTCCTTTCTTAATATATTATTGACAAAACTAAATAAAGCAGTAAACATCCTAACTAAATATGAAAAGACTATTTTTCCCTCAGGGACAAGGGCCTGTTTGGAAGCACAATGCAGGTTAAGTTGCAATGCAAGTGCAAGACAAAACAAGAATCTATAAACCTGTATGGAAGTACGAAATCAACTTCAACACATTCAAAACCAACAGCTTGAAGTAAAGGCATAAACTTCTCAATTGCAGATACATATATTTTGTTACATGACTACTTCTTCTTTGCAATTTTGGCAGACAATGGCCTTAATTAGTTTGAATTACACAAGGAAAAGAGATGCATAAAAAAAGACATTAAATACACCATCTATCACTTACTATAAGTCAGCAACAACCCACGACTCTTCACACCACCAGCAACTGCAATAGCTAATATTTTTGTAGCAAGCCAAATAATAAATTTCGTTACATGATTGCTGCGTCTTTGCTATTTTGGCAGACCGTGGCCTTAATTAGTCTGAACAACACAAGGAAAATAGATGCATTATCTATTAAAAAGCAGATAATAACACACCATCAATCACTTCCTACAAGTTAGCAATAACCTACCGGCTCTTCACACCAACAGTAACCGTAGTAGCCATTATTTTGGCAACATGCCAAACAACTCACCCACTAATAACTGCACAAACACAAATACGGACAAATCACACCATAACTCCATAACAAACAGAAATACAACTTTCCTAACCAAACAGAATAGAAATAGAATGTGGGATCAAGCACTGGTGCTACATAAAAAATTTCCTCTTGCAGATACAAGACCAACAATTTATTCATGTTCCCATGTGCTTTGTATTTGTCCAAACCAGAGAAGATCTATTTGAGATTATTTTTGCCCAAAAATTATATACACAATAAGACCTTTCCATCACATTGTCCTTACATGATTGATCATTGATGTGTATCAAGGGTCCTGCAATGGGCTCAAGACTTTGTCTCTTGCACAAGCTACAAGAGATGTCTCTTAAGAAAGAGTTGCCCATATCTAATATGCATGTGTTGTTTCAGTTGCACTGTGTGCAGTTCTTTTCTTTGCCATATTTTATACTTTTTGGTTTTTGCTAAGAGCCAGATTTTGTGCTTTGGTTGGATATGGAGACAAGGCAGACAACATGAGACAGATCATATTTTTTACATCTAAAATTTGTACTAAACGACGACTTTTCTCATTTTGGAGCGAAAATTGATTTTATTAGACATAAAGAACTATACTTCATATAGAGGTATATGCACGGGATTCAGGGTGCTTTCTCTACATTCAAAAGTGGTGCTTTCTCTGCATCCAAAACCAAAAGAACCACTGGGTTTTTAATTGATGGCTATATATAATAGCCCAGATTGAGATTTGAGATGTACTGATCCTCATGGAGCTTTTTATGTGTCACAATGTTAGACCATGATCTGAGATGTCAAATACTGGTCCACACCATAGATAAAATGCTACAACACCATATTGTTGAAACCATGAAAACAGTTTGCATTTGCTATCCAGCCCCACCTTTGAATCAAGACTCACCCAGTTAGGAGGGATATTTGATCGAGTTTTTGCAAGACTTGGTTGAACTCATTGATTATATGCGATTTGAATTAACACTCAGGGAAACAAAAAGCTTTTAGAATGAACATAAACTAGAAGTTCCAAGATTGCAACCTGTACATATCCCCCTTCGCCTTTCCATCTATCATCTGGTTGTGATAATACAAGCAGAATCCTCACACCCGAAGAGCATTAACACAATTAACAAAAAAAAAACGAAATTCACGAATTCTCAAATAAAAAAAGCAAAGTAACCAGATTTCCGATCACCATGGCATCTTGTCAAACACCATATGCACACAGAGCTAACAAAAAAAGACCAACATACAACAGAAAAATAAAATAAAATAAAAGCACACCATAACATTCACTACATATACGGGCATATATCAATATCCACATTGATCATCCAGTGGGCCTGAACATAGATAGATGATAAACAGAACAGATCATATAAAATAGAAACACCCAAAAGAATAAGATGAAAAAAGAAAACCCTTAAAATAACCAATTTCAAGAAACATAGATTGAAATACAAAGTATCAATTAAAAAAAAACCATAGAGCTTAAACCAAGAATCGGAGATGAAACATAATAGAAAATAATCAACTAATTAGAAGATACTGGCATTGAGAGAAAGAAGTGAAAAGAAAAAATATGGAAGTGGGTAAAAAACCCACAGATCTGAGAAGGAAAAAAAAAAAAAAAAACCGGATCAGAAGAATATGAAATAAAAAAAAATACAAATACCTGATATCTGACCAAAAAGTCTGAGCAACCCACAAAACCTGTGTGGCTGTTGTGGGGAGGGCTTTGAATGGAAAACGGCTATTGAGTGAAGCAAATAGAAAGAAGGGAAATAGCGCAGTGACTTTTGGAGAGATCGATGGAGAGAGTTGCTGAGAGTTTTGCATCTTATCAATGACTTCAAGCTGTTTATGAAATGCAAGGAATGAAGAGGATGAGAAGAGTAACGTTTGTGGCTAGAGGAAACGAAGAGGAAAGGAGTTACGATTCTGGGTTGCATTTGAAACCGTCATCTCCACTCATGGAATAAATGTTAAATGGGCCATTAGTTAGTAGGGCCTGATATTAGCAAGAGATCAAAAATTATAAGACGGTCAAAATCAATCTCAATTTGGGAAGGAATTGGCAATTGGAATCCAGCCGGCTTCATATAATATAATTGGGCTTGATAGAAGATATGAATCAATATGGGTTTGGGACAACATCTACTCATTGTAATGAATTGTGCCATAAATCTTTGGTCAGTTCTAGTCATGTTTACCTTAAATGTTGGACACTTTAAAAATGAAATATTGTTTTACATCTATGGAGCGTGTTTAAAGCTTATGATTGATCATTCAATAGATTTTCTCAGTTCTCCAATATATGGAAACAACTGGAAACAGATAAGGGGATGTTAATTGAAACAAAACTTGCGACTTTGCGATATTGATACCTTCAACCAGGGAAATATCTCTCTATGTAGTAATCAATATTTGGTTTGTAATTAAACTTTTAGAATATATCAGTCATATTCAATGACAGTATGGCAAATTGGTGCACAAAATATTCTTACAAATGGATAAGCCGGTGAATACAAGAATACATTTCCAAGGGGATTGCCTGCCATCCAGATTTGCATGTTGAAGGACCATTTGATTAAAAAAAAATTTTAAAAGATAAGGCACTATAGACCGTGACAACTAGTATGAGATCTTGTGCAAGAAGACTTCTACCATGGTCACAATGACGAAAGATGTGGTCACAAACATAACAGCTACCCACATGGACACAAACGTCACAACTGCCCACATGGTCCCAAGATATCTTGTGTGCGGTGCGATATTGCGTAGCTTCAATTTCAATGTTGAATGGTCCAAGATAAATGTACCTAGACCCAAGCATCTCATTCGCAACCATATAAGAAAGGGTGAAAAAAGTGGAGGAAATTCATATTGCTGTCAAGTTCATTGCACCAGTAGGTGCTTTTACTCATTTACACCATTGCATCAATGCATCATTGGAACTCCCATCAATTGTACAAGGTACATACTACAAACATGTTCTTATCATAAAATCAACAAACAAGTCCTTTCACAATTTCAATCCTTGATCTATTTTTGCTAGTTAATGGAATACAATTAAATTTAGGAGCTATGTAGACATAATGGATAGATTGGAATGGGGAAACGGAATTTTCATGTACCCGACCCCAATGTAGTTGGGACAAAGCTTTTATGATGGTGGTGATGATATTTAGCAGAAGAATATACCTTCTATGGTGTCGTAATATTGACACAGCATGAACTTCCCCATTCCTCTAGATTCATCCCTTTTTCCTGTGCATCTGATTAGAATAGAATGCATAAGAACTTTTTATTTGCCCATTTGATTAGAATAGAATGTACCAAACAAATATTGACACCATCATTGTCAAACCTGTAAAGTAAAATCAAAAGCTTTTTAGTATCCCCACATCTTCTACGAAGAATAATAAGAAACTCAATAGTTCTTGCTTGTCAAGTAAGGACAAACGGGGGGATGACGGCATTCTTGATAGGATTCCATAATAAACCATGGAGCATCATTGTGGACAAGCTGATTCTATTTGGAATGAATGTTAGGATGCCAATCTGAACCTGTAAAGCAACCATTCTATATCAAGGAATTGAATTGTGAAATAGATAAAATTTTACAAAATTGTATCATGATAGGTATCTACAAAACCTAAGTTGAATTCCACAAGCCATTGGAGAATCGCCAAGAACGAAACCTAAACATCTCCAATTACCAAACCTTACCAAGGTGAGGTCATATTTGATTTAGCACCTACCAAAATTAGCATCCCATCCAAGTAAATAAATGGCCATGCTTCTGATTTTCATCCCCACCCATTGAGTACTATTAAATTTATTGCCACCAAGAACCAACTTGCATGCATGTTTACAATCTCAAAACCCAATCAGAATGGGTTCATCCACTGTCCTGAGTAAGAAAATAAATATCATCTTGCAACTGGATGGTCATGCTCATGAAATTATAGACAAACATAAAATGATGAAGATAACGCGTAATATATTTAACCGTTAAACTTATAAGATGAGACTAGTGAGAATAGATATATCTGTTTCCAATAAAAAGAAAAGTAAGGATCACTTCTAAAAACTGAGATATACGAAGTACAAGAGCAAAAAAGAAGCCAGCATATAAGTTCCCAAATGACCTAAAAGATAAAATGTCGATATGTGAAAGCAAGTGCTTGCAGTTAAAGAATATAAAGCAGTAAAGAACTGAAACTACTAATCATTTTGACCGATTCAATGTGGTTCGAATAAAATCCCATTATCTCTCAAAGACTAGAAAAGGACCACACTCATACTAACATTTTTTTTTTTTGCATGGTCACTCATACTAACATTCCTTTCTTAATATAGACTTGACATAACTAAATAAAGCAGTAAAAGGTTTTGACCTGGAGCTTACCTCTAAAATTGGCTTTTCCCTCTCCCTTAAGCTACATGTCAAAACCTCAAGGAGTAAACATCCTAACAAAATAAGAAAATACCTTTTTTTCCTGGGAGAAAAGGGCCTGTTTGGAAGCACAACGCAAGTTAAATTGCAATGCAAGTGCAAGACAAAACAAGAATCTATAAACATGTATAGAAGTATGAAATCAACTTCAACTCATACAAAACCAACAACTTGAAGCAAAGGCATACATAGATTTTTTTACATGAGTGCTTCTTCTTTGCAATTTTGGTAGACAATGGCTACTTCAAGGGTAGCCAACCTCCTTAGTCAGTTTGAGTAACACAAGGAAAACAAATGCACTATCTATAAAAAAAAAAGGACATTAAATATACCATCCATCACTTCCTACAACTTAGCAACAGCCATGACTCTTCACACCACCTGTAATAGTAGTAGCCAATATGTTGGCAACAGGCCAAACAGCTCACCCACTAATAACCTGCACAAACACAAACATGGAAAAATCATACTAAAACTCCATAACAAACAGAATGACAGCTTTCCTAACCAAACAGAACAAAAACAGAACGTGGATCAAGCACTGGTGATACTAAAAAAAAATCCTCTTGCATATACAAAACCAACAACTTATTCATGTTCCCATGTGCTTTGTATGTGTCCAAACCAGAGAAGATATGCAGAAAATGTCACAACGCAATTTTTATAAATAAAATAGTAAAAAAATCTAATCTTATCCATGTGATTTGGGCAACAACACAGTTTAAATAGTCATAGTATTCTATAAATGGTAATCCTTATCTATAACAAATGAGAAAAGACACATTCAACCATATTGCAAGAGAAAACTAGTACTCAAAGCTGATCGTAAATGGACGACATAAGACTCGATTATGATTAGAAATATACTGATGGGGAAGATATTTACACTCAATATCATCTCAACAGATCTTATTTTCTTTTTTCTGTCTTTTTTTTTTTTAAACAGAACTCATTTCCATTATGACATGTTGTAGATAGAATAGAATAGGGCCCTACAAAGGCCACCTATACCATATAGACCTTTTTTTTTATGCACTTATATTTCACCCTAAGATGTGAACATGATGGTTCAAGTCCACCTCAGACATATCGGTCATAACAAAACCACTTCACTCATAAAAGGAAAACAGATGGCATCCAAACAGGACCTTAAACAAGAGACCTTTCCAATTTGGTTGAAAATTGAAATATCATATAGAAGGGAAACAAGGGTCCACCAATTATTTCTCCAGACAGTTTAGTTGAATAGGAAGTTGGTTTTGCACAACTATTTCCTAAATTAAAAATTAAAAAAAAAATAGCAATGACAATAATAATAACAATAGAAAAAGGAAGAACAAAAACGTCTCAATGAAAGAGTGATGGTGCTGTGAACTTACCTTTTGGAAATTGATCCACTGAAGCTCCTTTTATGATCTTGCAAATAGCCTATGCAAATCGAAAGTCCAACCAAATAGGCCCCTTCATTCATTTATGCAAACACTTGCACACACATAAAGAAATTGATCAGGTTTCTTACATTCTTACGGGATATATTTAGAAAACAATATAAACCATGACAAACTTCTTGAGCAAATTTATTATCAGAAAAATTACATGTGAATGTGATTTCAAGCATACAAACAATAGGAAACAAATTTTTTTTTTTTTTTAATGAAAGAAAAGGGTTAGAAGATCAAGCAAGAACTTTAGCCGTAGTGAGAACAATAATTTCTAAACTTGTAACAGAGATGTAACAAAAAGCCCAGTCATGGGGACAAGCATATTTCAATAAAGATTAACTGGTTGAGACATTTCATCAAACACTTTGTGGGCATATGAGATGAATTCAAACTCATCCAAGATGTGGGGGGTTCTGTCATGTTCAATCTCTATTCCTTTTTTGGACTTGCATATCATTAAACAAAGCGAGATCATCATCTTTTTATTTGAGTTTTTAAGCAACCCATTAATGAAAAAAAAAAAAAAAAACACGCAGTGCATATTTCAATAGAAGTATTGCAGACGAAGAAGAAAAGAGAAGTAAAAGAATTGAAGAAATATAAAGAGATATCTACCTGTTCGATCAGTGTGCTTGTTTCCGTCTTGATCAATAAGGGGAAAAAAAAGGTTGGAGTCGTTGCTTGATGTCATTGTCTTCCCACTCCAATGCTTCCCACCGTGAACTTTCTCCTTTAATCATCTTTAGTGCAGGTGCTACAATATTGGTGCCATTGGAGAGGAAGGAGAGACTCTTCAACTTGGGACATTTCCTAATATGAATATTTTCTAGTGATGGCCATTCGAAATTAGAAAACCCTCGGCAAATGCTAACCAATTCCGGAAGAGACCAGAGATAAATTTCCTTGATATTAGGGAGGATGAGTCTATCATTAGATATCTCCTCCTCCTCTTCAATTTCTATTATCTCTTCTATCGAAATCCTCCAAAGCTTGAGGGATTCTAAATTGCAGAGTTCTCGAATAATACCCATTTGGAAAACCTTCTTCAAGTTATTACATTCAAATAAACATAGACTTCTTAGTTTAGAGAGGCTTCCGGGCAATAATGGACCATCGAATAAGCTCCTCAATTCTGGAAGACTTTCAATCTTAAGCTTCTTCAAGTTGGGTAGCAGTGCACAAGTCTCCTGTTGCTCATCTCCATCAAAGAGAGTTTCCATTTCATCACAGCCTATAATCCCACATTCTTTCAACTCATTCATGTTTGCCAGCCCCAACTCTGATAGCTTTCTTGCTGTGCGGTGATCCCGTAGAACAAAATTGGAACAATGAGCAAGAGTCTCCATAATGGCGGCATGTGACTTCCCAAAACCACCGTTATATACCAAATATCTTTCCCATTCTTCATCTCCATTAAACCACGATATATCGGTTTTCTCAGTGCCAACCCGAAACCGGAATCTCCTAAACCAGCTCTCTTTCACCGATTTTCTATGACGTAGGAAACGCTCGAGACACTCCACTTTTGGAAAGTATGCATCGAGATAAGTAAGATGTTCCAACCTGCATAATTCTTCAACCACGACTTTCATGCTTTCATCATCCCACTGTTTCTTTTCTACACAAAAACTTTGACCAGTGACATACAAGCTCAGTTCTTCTAAATATGGAAGCTTTGGAATTATTCCAGTTGGAACTCTCAACTTCATGTTCCATTCTTTAGTGTCCTCCTCATTTTGCCGACCCATGCGTTTTTTAAACCCCACCATCAAACGTTTCAAACGAGTTAGTTCCCCAACCTCTCTAGGCAGATATTGAATTCCTGTGGGGCCTCCCAAATGAAGCACCTCAAGTTGCTTGAGCGCTCCTACTTGGGATGGAAGTTCTTCTAATTTATGACAACCCTTCAAATAGAGACCACGGAGATTAAACAAAGTCCACAATGAAGAAGGCAAGGACTTTATTCTTGTCCCACTCAAGTCTAGAATACATAGAGAATGCATACATTCAAAGAAGGAATCGGGGATCACTATTAGCTGAGAATTATTTTTCAACAATAATGTGGACAAAGTGCTACACTTCGGCCTCTTCAACAAACGTACCAAACTACAACCCATTAATGATATCTTTTGTGCTTGCAACCATTCCTCCTCCTCTGGTGGATGCTTTACATCCTTACCGGTTTTTACTAAGAACCCTGAAGCTGCTTTCAATGCAAAATCCCTTATAATATCATGCATTTTGACACGTTCTTCATTATCACCTCTCTCCAACAATGACGCATCAACAAGATTGATTACCATGTGGCGACCTTTATCCCATGCCTTTTCAATGCTATCAACTCCTTGAATGTAGCCCTCCAACCAACAACGCTCTGCCAATTCAGTTATCGATATTTTCCAGTCTTCTGGGTACAATGAGCAATACAAAAGCAAGTTCCTTTCACAATCATTTGGTAACCGATCATAACTGATTTTCAAGCAGGAGGACACTTCCTCTTTCATGCCTTTAATTTGAGATGTACATGGTGATTGCAATTCCCTTAGCGTATTCCTCCACATAGCAACATCACTAATATTTCTCAATGATGAACCAATAACGATGATGGCAAGTGGTAAACCACCACACTTTTGAACGATATCTCTAGCAATTGGTTCGATATGAGGAGACGTGGCAATAGCTCCAACTTTCTTATTGAAGAGGCTCATTGCCTCCTCTTTGGATAGTTTCTCCATTTGTATTTCCACATCTGTTTCCATTTGCCGACATACGCCAAAGTCTCGAGTGGTCAACAAGATTTTACATCCATTATCTTGATTTAGAATTGGGATCCCAACTTCAAACAAGTCTATTCTTTCCCAAATATCATCTAAAATCAACAAGAACTTCTTCCTACTTAAATTTTTAGATATGGATGCTCTTAGTCGATCGTCGTTGGACATATCTTTTTCAGTACAGTTCAGACGTCTTGCAATATCATTTTGCACCTTTCTTCGACTTCCTTTTTCTGAGACAGTTACCCAGATGACGATGTCAAATATGTGAGATTCTTCCAGTTGATTGTTCAACAATTTCAGAGTTCTTGTCTTTCCAATGCCGCCCATTCCCCAAATTCCAATCTTTCGGATTCTGACGTCTTCTATAAGCCCCAATATCTTCTGCAATCTAGGTTCAGAGTCGGTTGATGAATTAATTTCTACAATTTGTGGCTCAACCATCTGCAACGGTGCATCACGAAACTCCCTTCCTGCGAATGCCAATCGACGACTGTTAAGATTTTTCATTTCTTGTATCATATCTTTTATATGTTTGCCCAACTCCATCCTAGATTCGACATTAGGACACCACCTTGAAATGTCTTCCTCGCGCTTTGCTTTAATGGAGTCAACTTCACCTTTCACCTTTTCCACATCATCAATCCAGCGGCGACATTCTTCTGTTGCAACTTTCAATTGTTCTGTTTTTATCATTTCTTGCACAGAGAGCAATTGTGCGAACAAAGGTGTTGCATTTTTCTCCAAATCATCCATATTCCTTCTGAGATTCTTAATGTCATGCAATGGTGCATCACGAAACTCCCTTCCTGCGAATGCCAATTGATCCCTGATAAGATTTTTCACTTCCTGGCTCTTATCTTCTGTATGTTTTCCCAACTCCATCCTAGATTTGACATTAGGACACCACCCTGCAAGACATTTATTGTCTTCCTCATATTTTGCTATAATGGACTCCACTTCACCTTTCACCTTGTCCACATCATTAATCCAGCAGCGACATTCTTCTGTTTCAACTCTCAGTTGTTCTGTATTTATCATTTCTTGCACATCGAGCAATTGTGCAAACAAATTTGGTGCATGTTTCTCCAGATCATCCATATTCCTTTTGAGATTCTTAATGTAACCAACTTGACGACCAATAGGACTCCATAAGAGTTTTACAATTTCTAAAACTGGTGCAGTAATCTCCATGCCTGTTAACAAACTAGAAGACAATTAGGTATAGATGAACAATGGCATAAATAACATCAGGCAAGAATAAATGCTATCTAGTTAATTTAATACTCACGAACCCATAAAATTTAAAGACCTGCATCTAACTTGGTTGCTTTTTCTTTTTTTTCCCCCTCTCAACAAAGAGATCACTCGTTAGAAATTTTAATGTAAATTAGGACATCGAAACGGAGGATCCCATCACAGGATAGCCATTCTAAATCGTCCTTTCTTCCTTTGAGGAAGAAAGAAATCTAGCAGGATACCCAGCAGTCAAATTGGTCATTTTTAAAACACGTAATCAATATATATATATATATATATACGAGGGACATTCATGTGCATCCATCCCTCACCCTATATATATATATATATATATATATATGGGGGACATTCATGTGCATCCATTCCTCACCATAGGGTGAGGGACAATTACATGTCTTTCCCTCTTTGCATATGAATATTCTTTTTCTACATATGACCATATATGGCTTTTCCTCTTTTGCACATAAATATTTTCAATTATGTAAGTGTCACTCACCCTATGGTGAGGGATGGATGCACATAAATATTCTTATATATATATATATATATATAAGAAAGAGTCTCTAATTGATTTTGATTGTATACAATAGATTTTGACCATCTGCTAATTACTCCATTATAATCTATTAAGTGAAAGGTTTTGGATTTAATTCTGACTTTAGTTTTTAATTTAAACCAGAAGTTATTTTTGGTTTCTACAAATACTGGTAAGTTATTTTCAATTTCTACGACTGCTAAATATGATGAGTCCTTAAAATTGTGCATTTTCATCATTAATTCTTCATAATTTAGGACTTAATCAGCTAATCATGCTTTGGTCTAATTGGAAAATCATGTTTTTGTGTTTTCAAGTCAAAATCCTTTGAAAAATAACATTTTGTTACACCCCGACCCGAACTAATCGTAATTAAGGCTAATTAATTGAGATTAATGCTAGTTAAGCATGAATAATTGGATTAACCAAGGTTAATGACCAAAGAGAGACAAACTAGTCTCAAATGACACATTAAGCCTAATGAAATGGATTTGAATGAAATTGAATTGATTAAAATGAGTTTAGACTCAAACAAGGTAAACTAAGGACTTTTTCGTAAATATGAATTTTCACATATTTCGTCAAATACGAAAATTCTTGATACCAACGTGCGTATCTCGGAGAGTACGTCAACTTTCATAATAAACGCGATTCCATTTGACCTCAAATGGACCGAGTGACGAGTCATTTGACTCTAAATGTAAATAAGCTTATTGAGAGGGTGTTTTGGTGTGAAAGCTCTTATATTAGTGTCAAATGGGTTCTTTTTTCATTCTATCTTTTGGAACTCAAGAGAAAAACCCTAGGCATTCTCCATTCCTCTTCCTCTTCCATTCCTCTTCTTTGAGAGTGAGATTGTGAGTGATTGGAGAGGGATTTTGAGGAGTTCATCTTCAACTTCATCTTCTTCCCCAAGCAAATCCTCCGTTGTTGAAGAGAAAAGCTTGAGAGGGATCTCAAGAATCATTTCCTTTGAGCCATAAGTAAGTATTAGATCTCCCTTGTGATTTTCAAGTTTCATTGATGGTATGGTTGTGATTTCTAGCACAAATGACTCATGGGAGTTCATTTGTTTGTTTTTATGATTAGGGTTTGAAATTGGGGATTTTAGTCTAAAGCCAAGCTAAGTAAAGAGGGCTTGAGTTCATTGGCTTCAAGAGAGGCAAGTGTAAACTTTCCTTGTAATTGTGTTAATCATTATAGAAGTGTATGGTAAATTCATGGATTATATATGCACTCTACATTGATTTTTGGACTCATTTTGAATGATTAGAAGTGTGATTGTGAATGAATGTGAATGGATGATGTATGAGGGGGGAACAGGAGGTTCCAATTATCTTTATGCAGGTTATGGAAGTGTAATGGTGATAGATTAGAAGAAGAGAGAGTATATCAGAATTTTCAGAGTGAAATTCTGAAGGGTTCGCTCGAGCGAACAGTAGGTCCGCTCGAGCAAACGAGGTTCTATTTGGACGAAATGAAGTTTTGAAGAGTTCGCTCGAGCGAACATTTAGTGCGCTCGAGCGAACATAATTCTGTGTGGGTCCGCTCGAGCGAACAACGTTCTGTCTGGGTCCGCTCGAGCGAACAGTGGGTCCGCTCGAGCGAACCTGTTACTTTGAGTCCAGTGAATTTCGGATTTCGGATTTTTACGAGAATTTGAGGTGTATCTCGTGGGTTAAAATGCTTCACCGATTAGTTTTAAGACTAATCATGATTAAACTAGATTATTGAGAATTAGTAATATTTCAAAAAGGGTTCATTAAATGAACCATAATCGATAATGGCCTAAGCTCCATGGGTGATAATTACGGGGACTAGAAATGCACATATTAAATATATAAATGTGATGTCCCTCGTGAATAACACGTGCATTTGGAAACCAATGGTTACACCCGAATGGGTGATTAGGATTGAGAAAGGATTGAATAAAACCATATGTGGTTAATATTACTCTCATTGTGATTCAATATGAAGAGATTGATATTATTGTCATTTCTTTCTTTTGTCATGAAAGGAATCTTTGAGTTGAATTGGATCCATAAAAGGACTTCTTACTGAAGAATATTGACCGTGAGTCTAGCACTACCTAGCGATTGTATTAGAACTTTAAATGAGTTCAATGAATAACGAATGATTAATCCTGCTGCAGCAGATGGATATTGGGGTGTTCCGGAGCTCCGTCGTGATGCTAGTTGTCCCTGGCCCGGACACTAGTAAGTCACACCAAATTCTGATCGTATATTAGGATATTGATTGATGCCTTCCGCTGGAAGATGAATTCTCCCTTTGAAGGGAGATGATAAATAATAATCCTTCCTTTGAGGGAAGATGGAAATGAAATGAATTGAAATACAATGAAATGAATGCTATGGTAGTTATCAATTCGTACATGCATATTGACCGTCATTGTCTCTTATTGTTATTATAGAATTGTCTAGATTTCTCTAGCATTGAATATGTTATTAATGCAATATGAATGTGTTAATATACTATTGCAAGAATTGTTTATACATTGTTAAACTGTCGTGTTTATTAGTGTTATTGATGGCATTACAGGCCCGATTGCCCCTGCCGGCGTTACAGCGCCCCCGGTGCCAGCGGAGGAGACCGTTACGGTTCCTCAAGGAGGATTGATAGAGTGGAACCGGTGGGATACCATCTGACTTGGTATCTGAGTGCGATTGGAACTTTTGATAAACATTTTGAGAAATGTTTTGAGGACTGTTTATAAATTCATTTTGAAAATGTAATTAACATTTTGGAAATGTAATTAATTGTCATCTACATAGTGTTTTTGAAAATGCAGTGTTTGACATATGTATATTGGGAATGATACATGTATAAGGACTGTATTTTGTATACATGTAAATCGTAAATGGATATTCTCAAATATAATTGTTTCCGCAAAAGTTTTGTATTTGACAGGTACTTGGAGAATGATATCCCTTGTGGATCTCATTTTAACTTCGGTTAATTCGGGATTTACGGGAGTAAGTATGCTGATCACGGCTCGGGTTTGCCGAATCTCGGGCCCGGGTCATGACAAACTTATTGTATAGTATCAGTGCGAGGTTAAAAACAAAGGAAAACTTAAAAGACTTAGAAAACTGTAAGCACGTTGTGAGGAACGTTAAGTTGTGTACAAATCCACTCTTGGATTTTTGTTACTGCTTTTACTATATGAAATGTGTACGAGATGGAAGGGTTGAGATATGTATCTTACCTTTCCTTATTGTTTTTAGATGGCATCTGGATCGGGGAGTGATGACTTCATTGAAGTTGTCGCCAATGATGGTGTTACACCACCTCCTCCTCCACATCCAGTATTGAATGCTGATACAGGGATGGCTGCCATATTAGAGCAAATGGCCAAGAGCCATAAGGCCCAAATGGGTTTATAGGCCCAAATAGCTACGTCACTACAAGTGCAAGCTCAAATGCAAGCCCAGTTACAAGCTCAACCGATACCACCTCCTAATGTGGGAACACAAGCGGTGTAGTATAAAAAGATAGACCCTAATGTCCAGTATGAATAATTCCGGAAAAGGGGAGCTACCGAATTCCGTGGCACTGAAAGTGCCATATTGGCAGATGAGTGGTTAGAACACACCGGTGATGTGTTCGGTACGATAGTCTGCACGCAAATGCAGAAGGTCTTACTTGCCACTTCCATGTTGAGAGAGGAGGCAAAAACATGGTGGAAGAATATTAATGATGCAATCTTGGCAGCCCAAGGAGAGGATATATGTGAGACCTTCAAGGAGCAGTTTAGAAGGAAGTTTGCTCCCGAACACATCCAGTAGAGAAAGGAATCTAAATTCCTAAATCTGAAACAGGGACAAATGACTGTATCGGTGTATGTGCACACCTTTTTGCAGTTGTCTAGGTATACTGCTGACTTGGTAGACACCGAGGAGAAGAAGGTGAAAAGATTTCTTCATGGATTGAATCCCATGTATAAGAAAATGGTAATGGCATCCAACAAGCCTACTGCGTTTGGTGAGGCAGTGGATAGAGCCTTTACCGCTGAAGAGGTGCATAGAGAGGAGATGGCTGAGAATTTAAAGAGGAGTAGTGGTGGTACTACTGGCTCATATTTTAAGAAAGGGGGAGGACAATATAAGAATAAGAACAAGAGGCAGAAATTCACTGCAAGATCGGAGGACAGGCCAGTTTATGAGACTTGTGGCAAAGGTCATAAGACCGAGGCATGTTGGAGGACTACTGGAGCATGTCTGGTCTGTGGTTCCTTGGAACATAGAACGGCTCAGTGCCCAAGAAGCAGGAGAGAAAACAGGGCTCCATACCAGTAGCCTGCTCAAGGTCAAGCATTGCTTCCTGCTCCTCCAAAGCAATTGGCTTTACCGGCTCCTCCTAGGCAACAGCAGACTCAGCGTCAAGGTCAGCAACGTCAGTGGCAACAAAGGCAACAACCACAGCAGAATAAACCACAGCTTGTAGGAAGAGCTTATGGAGTGAATAGAGAGCAAGCAGAGGTTGCCACCAATGTGGTTGAAGGTACAATTCTGGTAGATAATAGACCTGCAATTGCCTTGTTTGATCCAGGGTCTACTCACTCATTGTGGCACCCTCATTTTGTAGTGATATCGAAGAACTAATAATACAATTTCCATATGACTTTGTTGTAACTACTCCCTTAGGAAAACGAGTAGTGTGTGACTTGTATGTTCCCCAATGTAGTGTAAAAATTGGGGAAGTGTCTATGCCAGTTGATTTGGTGTTGTTACCGATAAAATGATTTCGATGTGATATTTGGCATGGATTGGCTTGTGAAGTACAGGGCTTGTTTAGACTGTTTCCGCAAAATTATCACTTTTTAAGCGGATGAGGCCAATGCCAGTGTAATGTTTGAAGGAGTTCGGAAGAAGTATAATACCAGGCTTGTTTTAGCACTCACGGCTGAACGATTAATGCATAGTGGTTGTGAAGGATACATTGCATTTATTTCTGAGAAGAAGCTTGTATGGGAGTTGAGAGACATTCCCGTAGTCTGTGAATTTCCAAACGTATTTCCAGATGAAGTGCCAGGTTTACCTCCAGCAAGGGAAGTAAACTTTACTATAGAACTTGTGCTGGGTACTGCACCAATATCAAAGGCACCGTATAGAATGGCATCGTCAGAGTTGTTTGAACTGAAGAAACAAATACATGATTTACTGGACAAAGGTTTTATCCAGCCAAGTGTCTCACCTTGGGGAGCACCTGTATTGTTTGTGAAGAAAAATGATGGCACCCTTCGTATATGTATCGATTATAGGCAAATTAATCAGCTAACGATCAAGAATAAATATCCGTTGCCTAGAATCGATGAGTTGTTTGATCAACTCCAGAGTGCGGCGTTCTTTTCAAAGATTGATCTTCGATCTGGATATCACCAGATACGAGTTAAAGATCGAGATGTTCAAAAGACTGCGTTTAGGACTCGATATGGCCACTATGAATTTTTAGTAATGCCTTTCGGTCTAACCAATGCACCTGCAGTTTTCATGGCTTTAATGCACAGAGTTTTTGCTTCATACCTGGACCAATTTGTAGTGGTCTTTATTGACGACATTCTGGTATACTCGAAGTCAGAGCAAGAGCATTCACATCATCTACGAACAGCTTTGCAGATTCTCAAAGATAATCAATTATACGCAAAGTTAGAGAAATGTGATTTCTGGCTACGACAAGTGACATTTCTAAGTCACATAATTACCAAGAATGGGATAGTCGTTGATACAGCTAACATTGAAGCAATTACCAAATGGCAGAGTCCGAAAAATGTACCGGAAGTTTGGAGCTTCTTAGGGTTGGTAGGCTACTACCGAAGATTTGTGAAGGACTTCTCTAAGATAGTAGCTCCGTTAATGAAGTTGACTCGGAAGAACGTCCCGTTCCAATGGAATGATGAATGCGAGTCTAGCTTCCAAATTTTGAAGCAAAGGTTGGTGTCAGCCCCAATCTTAGCATTGCCTGAAGGAAGAGGAGAATTTGTCGTTTACTCGGACACTTCAGGTGTCGGATTGGGATGTGTGTTGATGCAAAATGGTAGGGTGATTGCCTACGGTTCGCGTCAGTTGAAGGAGCATGAAAAGAATTATGCAACGCATGATTTAGAGCTCGCGGCGGTCGTGTTTGCCTTAAAGCAGTGGAGACATTATTTGTACGGAGAAGCTTTTGAATTCCATTGTGATCACCGTAGTCTCCAGTATTTGTTCACTCAAAAGGACATCAATTTGAGACAACGTCGTTGGTTAGAGCTCATCAAGGATTATGATTTTCCGTTCACATATGTGCCTGAAAAAGGTAATGTAGTAGCAGACGCTTTGAGTCGGAAATCTGCTAACTTGGCATCGCTAGTTGGTGAATGGACTTTAATTGAAGAATTCAGAGATTTGGACTTGTCCGTTGAAGTGGTGGACGATAAGGTATTAGTTGCAGCAACGTCCGTCTTTGAACCAATGCTTATCAAGGAAATCAAGGATAGACAATTTCAAGACCTTGAATTGGCAAAAATCAAGGACAACCTTGCAACTAGGCTGGATTTTGTCTTGGTGGAAGGAGTTCTGTATTTTAAAGACAGATTATGTGTGCCAACACAAGAGGATTTGAAATAGGCAATAATGTTTGAAGCTCATCACACTAGATATTCTGTACATCCGGGAAGTACTAAGATGTATAGAAATCTCAAGGGTAGATTTTGGTGGAATAACATGAAACGGGAGATAGCAAATTATGTATCTTCCTGCTTAACATGTCAGCGTGTGAAGTTTGAGCATAAGAAACCGCCTGGACTACTTCATCCTCTGAATATACCTAGATGGAAGTGGGAACATCTGACTATGGACTTCGTGTCTGGGTTACCAAGGACAAGAAGACAGCATGACACCATATGGGTGATCGTTGACCGTCTTACGAAGTCTGCACATTTCCTTCCATTTAGAAAAGATATGGGATTCAGTGATATGTCCAAGTTGTTCATCAGGGAGATAATTCGATTGCATGGAACACCGGTCTCGATTGTTTCAGATCAAGATAGTCGGTTTGTTTCCTCATATTGGCAATCCTTTCAAAATTCATTGGTTACTAGACTTCGGTTTAGCAGTGCTTATCACCAGCAGACAGATGGACAATCGGAAAGGACTATTCAGACCTTAGAAGATTTGCTTCGTGCTAGTGTTATGGATTTTGGTAGTGACTGGGATGAACACTTAGCGTTGTGCGAGTTTGCGTACAACAACAGCTATCACTCCAACATTGAAATGGCACCTTTTGAAGCACTGTATGGTCGAAGATGTAGGACTCCAGTTAGCTGGGAAGAAGTTGAGACAAGGAGTTTCCATGGTCCTACTATAATTGCTGAAACGTCAGAGAGAGTTCGGAAAGTGCAAGATAGATTGAAAGTGGCTCGATCAAGGCAGAAAAGCTACGCTGATAATCGTCGGCGTGATCTGGAATTCTCCATTGATGACTTGGTATTCTTGAAGACTTCTCCAATGAAAGGTACTATCCGGTTCGGTCAGAAAGGCAAGCTTTCACCGAGATTCATCGGACCTTTCAAGATAAAGAGCAGAATTGGAGATATATTTTATCGCCTAGAGCTTCCACCGGAATTTTCTGGTATTCATAATGTGTTCCACGTGTCGATGCTTCGTAAGTATGTGGCAGATCATTCGTATATCATTCAACATGAAGAGATCCAAGTTTTGCCAAATACCACATATGTTGAGAAGCCGACTCAAATTATTGATACCAAGGAGCAAGTCCTTCGCACAAGGACGATCGAATGGTTAAAGTCCTATGGGATTATCATGAACCCAATGAAACTACATGGGAGCTTGAAGAACAAATAGCCCAAAAGTATCCAGAGTTATTTGTTCAGGTCAATTTGAATTTTAATTTACTATTGAATTGTATTGCATTCGGAGGACCGAATGATTCTAAAAGTTTAGGGGAATGTTACACCCTGACCCGAACTAATCGTAATTAAGGCTAATTAATTGAGATTAATGCTAGTTAAGTATGAATAATTGGATTAACCAAGGTTAATGACCAAAGAGAGACAAACTAGTCTCAAATGACACATTAAGCCTAATGAAATGGATTTGAATGAAATTGAATTGATTAAAATGAGTTTAGACTCAAACAAGGTAAACTAAGGACTTTTTCGTAAATACGAATTTTCACGTATTTCGTCAAATACGGAAATTCTTGATACCAACGTGCGTATCTCGGAGAGTACGTCAACTTTCATAATAAACGCGATTCCATTTGACCTCAAATGGACCGAGTGACGAGTCATTTGACTCTAAATGTAAATAAGCTTATTGAGAGGGTGTTTTGGTGTGAAAGCTCTTATATTAGTGTCAAATGGGTTCTTTTTTCATTCTACCTTTTGGAACTCAAGAGAAAAACCCTAGGCATTCTCCATTCCTCTTCCTCTTCCATTCCTCTTCTTTGAGAGTGAGATTGTGAGTGATTGGAGAGGGATTTTGAGGAGTTCATCTTCAACTTCATCTTCTTCCCCAAGCAAATCCTCCGTTGTTGAAGAGAAAAGCTTGAGAGGGATCTCAAGAATCATTTCCTTTGAGCCACAAGTAAGTATTGGATCTCCCTTGTGATTTTCAAGTTTCATTGATAGTATGGTTGTGATTTCTAGCACAAATGACTCATGGGAGTTCATTTGTTTGTTTTTATGATTAGGGATTGAAATTGGGGATTTTAGTCTAAAGCCAAGCTAAGTAAAGAGGGCTTGAGTTCATTGGCTTCAAGAGAGGCAAGTATAAACTTTCCTTGTAATTGTGTTAATCATTATAGAAGTGTATGGTAAATTCATGGATTATATATGCACTCTACATTGATTTTTGGACTCATTTTGAATGATTAGAAGTGTGATTGTGAATGAATGTGAATCGATGATGTATGAGGGGGGAACAGGAGGTTCCAATTATCTTTATGCAGGTTATGGAAGTGTAAAGTAAAGAGGATTAGAACCACCTCTTTGAACTAGGGCGTGTTGTTTGCATTAGGGGAGGAATAGAAGAGGAGTAGGATGTTACATGAGGATAAAGTTAAAGAGGAGTGGGTTGAAATAAATTAGTAGATGAATTACTTTGTATGCATTTGGATAGTTGGTGTAAAGTAAGATAATTTAAAATTTGTATTTGATTGGATAAATAGAATGGGGAATAAGTTACTCTACCTCATTTTATCATGATATCTCCAAGTAATTGTGAGAGAGAAATTATAGTTGGAGTAACTGCCAACTAGGCAGGCCTATTTAGTTTACTTTCTGCGCGAATGCAAACAAATACATCATGGGGTAAAGAATCCAACCATTTAGGATTTATTTCAACCCTTTTTTACTTTAAACTTCCTTCGCCTCTTGAAAACTTAGCGTCAACCAGGACTCTTATCTTTTTACCCTTTTTAGCCAATAACAAAAGAAACCTTCTTATTTTATACCTACCCAATTTTACTTTTAAACTCTCTCTCTCTCTCTCTCTCTCTCTCTCTCACACACACACACACACACAAAAAGGAGCTATCCTCCTTCAACTTTCTTGTTCGAGATCTCTTCCGAATAACTTTTTACCCTACATTTACTTTATTTTAATTTCTAATTATTTGAATTTATTTCTAGTTATTCCTTATGAAGTACGTGGTGCCTGTAGGTATGCCCTTATTTTATTTTAGGTCCATTGATGATGGTCATCGTTTATTACTCTATCAAGTTTTCTCTTTAAATTTCTTTTTATAGCTTCTGTAGTTCTTGTTTTTTTCATTATTTTAATTTCTACTTTATATTACATTCGTAGCCAACGCCACAAACTTTATTACCTCCATCACTGCCATCCCCATTCACAAGAAAACAAGAAAAACGTCTCCTTGTCCCGGGTTTTGTCCCGGGACAAGGACCGAATGGTACTGGGGACCGTTGGTCCCGGTCCTTGTCCCGGGACCAACGGTCCCCCAGGACCGAATCGCTCAGAAAACAAAGGCCCGCCCCACTCCATCATGCCACACATCACATCCGTCTCTCTTTCACTCCCTCTCCAAAAACCGACTCTGTCATCACCCAGCCCCACCCACGTATGCCCAGCGCCATCATCTTTCGATCCCCAAAACTGAGACTCATTACAAACAGCCATCACCCTCTATCACTCTCTGCCATACAAGACTCACACTGCCTGATCCTTGTTTCTTCTCTCAATTGATCCCACACATCATCTCCATTACATGCAACAGCAACCTAACACATCATCACTATCTCTGATCATCCGAACCCACTTTCATGCAACCGATTTTTGCAGCACCCACCACCCTCATTCCATCTTCCCTGCCATCCATGTCATTAACCCGATCCCCTCTTCTCCTTAACACCCTCCACCAAACTGGTCCAGTAAGTATCTTCCTCCATATTTCCCTTCTCCATTCTTCAAGACGATCTATGTGAGGCCACCTCTCATGGCCAACGTGCAAGCCACAACCTCCTTTCCACATCAGGCATCATGTACCACCTCGTTCCTTTCACTTCATCACCTCGCGGATCCGAATCCACTCAACCAAACAGAACCCAGACTCATTTTCCTCGTCTTCTTCTTGAACCAGAACCTGCATCAATTCGCAAGCGGGGAACCCGATCTACCCTACCCATCGCAATTTTCTTCCAAACTTACCCTCTCTCCATACAATCTGCAAACTCTGCATGAAGACGAACAACCCAGCTTTCCATCATCATACAATCACAACGATCAGCCCATCTTCATCATAGTCTCTAGATCACTATGCCTTCAACCTCCATTCCCCTTCCTTACTCGTTTCCTCAAACTTGTTCTACCAAAATGGAGTTTTCATTCATCCCCTTTGTTGTACCCACTTTGCAGATGCCATCACTACACCTTCATCTTCTCCATATCCCTCTAACCAGCCCATTACCCATCTTCCCAATCCACCCTGCCACTCACATCACCTTAAACTAAGCTCAAAACTACCCACGTGTGCATACGCGGATCCAGACCTGAACGACATCCAGCTCAGACCAAATCAACCCAACTCAGAACCCTTTTCATCTTCTCCTCTACCGTCTTCCTTTTGTTATGAAAATATGGTTTAACTTGTCTTTTTCCATGTTCTGTCCGGTCTACTTTTCTTCAGGACCCACTTGTGCTGTCAACCCATGTACACCCTTTGTACTCTTAATGTACTCACCACCTGACCAACTCTCAGGATCAATTTGATCCATTGCCTCTGACCTTCTTTGTCCACCTACTTGGGCCCCACCTGTTTAGCCCATCCATAATCAGACCTGAATATACTTTATGTGACCCTGTTTCCTATCCCAAACGGGGACCCAAACAACTGGTTAGCCAAGCTGGCACAAATCTAAGATACTCCAGGCCCATGTCGATCATGACGAATTGATCGATAAGTGGGGCATCAGTTGACAAACTGCCACTGGGTTTATGTTGAAATTGGTCCAGATCAGGGTCTCGTTGCATGTTTAGTCTCATATTAGACTCGCATGGACTACCCGGACTCCAGTGCTATGATCACTTAATGTATTATTTGATACAGGTCACAGTGGTGGTTAATTGATTTTAGGGAAAATTTCAAATAGTGCTCAAGTTAATTGATTCCAAAACAGGGATTAAGTTTTCCATGAACATTTCAAAGCAGGACATCCGGTGAGATTCCTCCGAATCTCTCATCTTCCCTCCTTTTGATGATGCCAGTCTGCTAACCAGAGATATTGCACCCATATGCTTGCAATTGGTGCTCTACAGCATTCCAAATCCACTCAAACGCAACACCCAGAAAGCCCATATGCAATCATATGGGTGCATTTCAAAGATGGAATACCTTGCCTCGTTCCATTTTTGGTATGCAATCGTATGCTAGGAATGGGAATCTTAAGGATGGACCATACGATCGAGATGGAACACCCTGCCTTCTAATTTTGGTATGCAATCCTATGGGTGGGTCCTTTGCAGCTTCCTCAGAGATGGAAGGCATTCCAAATCAACTCCCTGCAAACCCTCAAGATTCCCATCCAATGCGACGAAAAATGGAAGGCATGGGAATCTCGAGGAAGCTGAATCTATAAAATCGAATGGACTTCAGAGATGTTGGACCGCGCTTGCTGCATATATGCTGAAAATGGGGAGATAGCCATGATGACAAGTTTTGATCGGGTAGGGATGTTAAGGGAAGCAGAGAGGTTGAACCCTAAAGGGAGAAGATTTTGGCAAAGCCTAGACTGCGCAGGAACCCATGCTGTCTTCCCCTGGGAGGTAGTTTGGATGGGAGAAGAAGGTGGGTTGCAGGTCGTGGGTGTAGGGAGGGTGCTTGTGTTTGGTTAGCAAAGCTCAAACAAGAGGAGAGAAGAGATGAGGTCTAGGAGAATTGGGGATTAAGGTTGGGATGGAAGGATAAGATTGACGGCATGGCAAAATCACCGAAAAACTCTTTTTATTTTTTGGAGGAAAATTCATCTTATTGCGTGATGTCTTGATATGAAATATTAATGGAAAACTTTAGTTCAGTTTTGAAATTTAAGTTTTTTTCTGTCTTGATTTGAAATCTAGGAAAACCTTGAGCCCTATTTTGAAAATTTCTCTTGATTTTATATAAAAAGGCCAAACTATCATCCGTGTTAGCGCAAGTGCGCAACTCATTAACCCGGTTCCAACTTGAAACTGGGCTAACCTATCATTTATAGCCTGACACAAATATCATGCCTACGCGTATCTCATTATAGCCCGAAACCTGGACTCATGCTTGAGCCCACTTACACAACCCACCCCCTGATCACTTGGAAACCATCATTGACAGGGACTCACAATATCTCTACGCCAAGGAGCTTAGGCCAGAGCTCGTGAGATTAGTTAGATCCATCATCCACCATTGATGAAGGCAAGTAATTTTACTATGATTCCCTATTACTTAGAGTTTCTAATTCTTTGCCTTTAATATAATATATCTAAGGATTTGTTATGTTCCATCGTAATTTATGCTTGGATGCGTGGTGAGAGGGCCCGATTCTTGCATCTTATAATTATAGGATATTTGTTTATTATTGACTTGGTTAGAAGATAATAATTTTTTAATCAACCCCAATTAATGGTCTAAGCTACAATTAAACTTGTTGGACTTAACATTCCCCCCTGTGATCATAACTTTGTGAAATGAACTATCGCTGAGAAATACGATCCATGAGCTATTTGAAATTTCATTCTAAGGTTGGAACTCTGTACATTAATATATTAGTAGATCAAAACTGAACATTATAGAACTTTGAAAAATATACACCATTGACCACTAAAGCATCCTCTGAAGTATGGACAACGCACCGTGGGGACGTACCCCTTTGTGCAAAAATTACTAGACTGCAGCTAGCTCCCTTTAGTTTTGATTTGGTTTGGTTACCAATAACGCCGGCTTTGTGCCAATTATTTGTAATTATAAAATGATTATACCTGGCGGGTACTTTTGCGCTTGGTCAATTTTGGCAAGCATACTTTATTAATTTAGTTTGTTGAGGAGGTGCCTTATCTTAGTTTTAATTCTGGGTATTTGCTCTATTATTTTGATAACATTCCACCTAATCTGTTTGTTATTTTGATTATCTCAATTATTACCTTAGTTTCGCATAACCCTGAAATTTGAGCTTAAAATATGTTTACAGGCAGAGACATGAGCAGCGCATCACTTTATTTTATTAGATAGTAGACTTTAAAAAATAATTATTTTGTGGATCATTTGAATTCATAGTTCAGATATAAGACATTATGAGATTGCCATATTGTTTATGGTTGGTTTATTTAGCATGCAATGACATTAGTGGGTTATTATTTCTTTTATGTGACATAATTTAATTAACACATGCAGTGGGATCGTCACATCATGATATTTGAGAGTCCCAAGGGCCTCAGATCTCAGGGCGTGATAGATAGTTAGATGAGTGTCTTGGTGGGTAATTAAATAGCTTTGTTCGGATTTTGAGTTGGCTAATTCATGGGTTGGACAAAACTCTGGGTCTTTTGAGTTGTACTTTTTATTTAGAAAAGGACTTTGAAGTTAGAAGGTTGGAAGGAATAAAAAGAAGAAAGTATGAAAGAATTAAAAGAAGAAAGCTGGAGAAAATATGCTGAATTTCTAGATCAATCCAGAGAGGGGTCCGCTCGAGCGACTACTACATTCGCTCAAGCGAACAAAGTCGGACTAGCCCAGTTCTGAAATAGAGGCTGATCCGCTCGAGTAAACGATGTGATCGCTCGAGAGAACGAGGCGCAGAGACTTGGACGAATTTAGGAAACTGCTATTCTAATTGTGCTCAAACTGCTTGTTTTAGTCCTAATCATCTTAGGCAACATTAAGCATGTCCTAAGGTTATTTAAAGGACTCAAAGGCTATTGCAAATATACATTAGACACCTTACCTCTCAAAGTTCTGAGTTAGAGATTATTATTGAAAATGCTTCTCTAGAGTTTTTATGAAGTTGTGCTGCCAAATTCTCTAGAGTCAGTTCTTCTGCATCCTTTGTAGAAGATTATCTTCTTTCAAGAAGACTTGAGGAATCAAGCACTGGATTGGATCTGTTTCAATCAAAGTTGTTGAAGTATGAAATGACACAAGGTAATTTCGTCCTTAGGTAGGGTATATCTAGGGAAGAGATCTGAGTTTCTTATAATTGCGAGATTCATAGTGTTGATTGATCCAGTTCGGATCGGCGGTTTTTCACCCGGTTAGAGTTTTCCACATTAAAATTGGTGTCTTGTGGTGTGTGCCTGTTGATTTTATTTCCGCTGCATATTGTTAATTTCTGCACACTTTTGGGTTGATTGTTTGAGTGAACCAATCTAGAAATCGCGTAGCAAGACTTCTAGCCAAACAAGGAAGTCAATTCCACTTGCGCCAAGAACTTGATCGACACTTAAATGTGCAACGCTTAATCGTAAGATTACGGTGTCGTTAAGTAGTAAAGGATTCAAGAGTCCGGATTATCGATCCCACGGAGAGAGGTTGGAACAAGCAATGGATCCAATTTGAGTAGAACTGAATAAAGATATAGCTAATAAAGACAATTGAAGTGAACAATTAAAACTATTAAACTATGTGTGAAAAATGGAACTAAACCAATTGAAATGTGAAACAAAATTAAAACTACTCTAATTAACAATTTCAAATATAAAATGAATAAGATCTAAACTAATCTAACAAACTACACTAAACTAGTGGATGAAATGGAAGATTTAATGTGAATATGTGGTGTAAAATGTGTAGGATTTTAAACCAAGTTGTGTAAAATGTGTATGATTCTAAAACAAGTGGTGTAAAATGTGTATCTAATAATCTAGAAGTGAAAATAACAAATAAAATTAACAACAATAAAAAATAGAGATTAGGCAATCTAAAATCCACTAAGTATGTAATTAATTCAAACAATGCATGTTCTAATTCAACTCTCAAATTTATAATCCAATTAGCAATCTCTAGCCTAATTAGATTGGATGATATAGCAATGAAGATCAAAGTAAAGAAAATCAAAGGCGAAGATCCTACATCATCATCTATTCACCCTAACAATAAATCATCAAAATCAAGCTACAAAAGATCAAAGATAAGGACTATAGAGCATGCTATATGAGAGAACTTAATCCAACTACAAAGCATCGATTGAGATTATTCAAGCATCAAGTGTAGAGATAGAGCATAAGAAATGAGAGAGATTAGCACAATTAGATTTAAAATCTACTAATCAATCAAGGCACAAGTAGGGAATTTAAATTAAAACATGCATGTAATTGAACTAATTACATTACTTAGCTTCAAAATAAGAGCTTAATTCAAGAACTTTAGCCACTAAACATTAAGAAGAGAGATCTTTTGGCAAGTTAGTCTTTGCAATTATTATAGCATGGAAATAGCAACCTGACGATGGCAAGTTTTGTGGGATTTAGGAAATCATATTTTATTTACTGGACGTCCCATTCTCCTTACGAGGAGGAAACATCTCACGCCCAGCCATATCTCCTATTCCCTCATTTCTTCTCTTCCCTTCTTATTTTCTCCATTAGGTATTTTTATTTTGGTAGCCTTGGGCCATGTCCAAGGATTAGTTTTGAAGGGAAATTATTATGAAGGAGAAGTTGTAAAGATGCAATTTTTAATGACAAATCAAGAAGGTTCTTTGCAATGGTGGGGCTAATTCTCTTGATTAGAGCAATGAATGGAGATAAGTGATTGCCTTTTATTTGTCCAGTAGTTCTAACTTTGTCTTCGTGCTCTAGGCAAATCTTCATTCTTAATTTTTGAAAATAAAAATTGATATTTGACAATCCATGCTTCGATTTGATATGCCATGCTTAGGATCTAGATCTTTTGATGGTTTATGCTTACTTTTGATGGATAGTGCTTAGATGATTTTATGCTTTTATAAGGTGAAGTCAGTCTTAGATTTTGGATTTTATAATTAAAGAGAGATTTTAAAAGTTAAATTCTCTAAAATAAAAAACACTTATTTATCTTTGGTTTGTAGTAAAAATTGGAACACGTTAAGATTACTTGATAAGTAATTGGTGAATGCTTTCATTAATTGGTAGTTTTCATCTTTCCTTTTATTTTCAAATTCATTCAAAACTTTTCTTAATTATTAGTTAGTCGGTTTCCTTATTTTAGAAGTTTCTTTAAGTAACTCCATGTGGGTTCACCCATTCTTGTCACTGTCTCGTATAGGCAGTCATGCACTTGCGGTAATTAGTATCTTAAATATCACGATTTATTTATTTTAGATTTATTTTTTGTCCACTAACACAGGTAAGAAATACATAAATTTAAATATATTTTTATTTATTTATTTATTGCCCCGGCTTAGCATGATCAATCCAACATCATCCAACCTAGATTGAAAGTAAAAATTGGGCCCTTAATCCAACGCCATCCAACCTAGTTTGCAAGTAAAAATCGAGCCCAAGTTAAGGGCTTGGAATTTAGAGGATTCATGAATCGAGAATTTCTAAATTCTCAAACATGTGGCTTTCTTTAATCCTCATTTGTATTTGGGCATTTAGAGCGTGTTCTTTATTAGAATTTCTGACAATAATTTGTCATGTTGGAATTTTTAGACGTGATGTATAGGGATGTAAATGGGTACCCGATTCTCCGATTGCCCGGAGGTTCCGACCCGCTAAAAACCTAGTCTGGGTCCTTATTTAGGCACCGATAAGTAAATGGGTCCGGGTCCGGTTCTACCTTGGTTAGGACCCGTGGACCCGAGACCCGACATATTACGTCAATTTTCGAAAATCTCTCCTAAAAACCATATTTTTTTAATATCATTCTTTACCTAAACCCGGACCCGCATCCAGACCCATCCCATATATAGTTCTGGTTCCGGTTCCGAAGCTAAGAAACCGGTTTCGAAATGTTTCCGAGTTCGGATCCGGTTCCACCTTCTCCATAACGGTTTCAATTCCAGGTTCACCATGTACTCGAACCGGAACCGACCCGTTTACAACCCTAGTGATGTGACATCTTATCTCCAGGCATTTACAAATGTCATGTTGTTTCTTAAGCATTTCAAAATTCTTCCACCTAAAATGTGTCAAATGATATTTGAAATTTCAGGAATTCTAATCCCTTTTGCTTTTTGGTGGAATGTTTGGATACATAAATGAACATTCAAGAATTCCACCATGTTGAGAATTTCAAAATTCTCAAGACAAGGACTCTATAAATTCGAGTAAAGAAACAAGCCGTTGAAAGTTCCATGAAAGATGTTAGAATTCTAAAAATCTCAAAGTTCATTTGAGGCTTCTTAGGTGGTTGAAATTTTATCATTTTAATAAATAAACATGACATTTGCGTTCGATTGCCTAACACATCATGTCATAGAATTTTCGACATGCCAAGTTCTCCTCAGAAATCCAAATAAAAATCACAGAGTTGAGCAAGCATTTAAGATTTACTTCAAACTTTATATATATTTTCTTCCAATTGAATGACTGCCGAGTAGATGTACTCCTCAAATTATGCTTTTGTCCGATTGGCATGGCACCACTTGCAAGTAAAGTAGGAGGATGCTTCTTTATCGACCAAATAAAAAACGATGTCCCACACGTCTTTGATCCCTTCCCTACGGTGGTCGTTCAAATTCAATTTTGTGGTTTCAAGATGTCTCACACGTCCTGGTTCTTTTAAGCCTTTGGTTTTCAAGCCACGTCGTTTTGACCCGTATAACTAGGAAGGAACATAAGCAATAGGCCTATGCCCACCGTTGCCATAATAAAATATAATTAAAATTGTAAATAGAAATATTTAAATAAGTTATAAATAAATATTAACATATAATTCGTAATAAAAAATATAATTAGAATTTAGAGGAATTTACGGAAAAAAACCTCATAGATGGGCGTTACACAGGTAAGGGCCCAGTAAACTCTTATAAACAAAATGGATCACTTAGGCTTGTTCAGTCCTTTTTATTATTTATTTATTTATTTTTGTGTGTGTGTGGGATGGTCGTATCTACTAAAGGCCAACAGGCCATTTTCCCTTTGCCTATCGACCATCCATGCATTCCCCCTTTCCCTTTCCCCTTGTCGTTGTCCACCACCACTTCCCCAGGGGCGGACCCACGTTATGGATACCTCGGGCGGTCGCCCTAGGTAAATTCTTGGACTTCCTTACAAGTGCCATGGCCCATGCATCGGTTGATGGCTTGATGCCCAATCCCGCCCCACCTCCTTGCACGTTGCCCCATATATAAAAGTCTTCCCACCACACGTCGCCCTCCACTCATTATATTATATAAAGCAATGGTAGACGAAACCTTTTTTTTTTATTCTTTCTTTAATTTGTTTTCACTAGACATTTAAGAAGGCATCTTTCCAATCATAACTTATGAAGTAGTGGCATGGAAAAAATGGAACCATAATATCAATAACATGTATTTTAGATTAGTTTGGATGGGATAAAAACATGAGAAAATGAAGGTACAAATGTTTCTACATTTCATTATGCTTTGTTATTATCTATATGTAGAGATTGGGTTGTGACGCCCATGGAAAAAGGGATTGAACAATAGAAAAACTTATGTTTAAAATCATGTCTTTCTTTCTATTTATCTATTATCCCTATGCGAAGATCAAACTACTAACCCTTTGTGTTTTCTATGGTTAATGGGTTTATCTCATATTAATCTATTTTTATTTAATCTTTTTCTTTATCCCTCTCTATTTTTTTATTTTTATTTTGATGAGATTTATCTAACCATTATCCACAGTTGGATTCTATTACCAAAATCAATGCACTTAAAAATAATTAAACTTATAGATTTTAAAATGAGAGATTTGGTTATCTAACCGGAGGTAGATTGTACTACGATAATATTGCGGATGGAGCTAAAGGAAATAACCAAAGATATATTATTTTTGTGTGATAATTTTTTTAATGGCTTGTATGATAATAATTAATATTTCCCTGGAGTTATCTAAAGTTTGTTTATTATCATTGCAGTGTGATTGCTAATTTCATTTTCATCCCATTAATTTGAATAAAAAATTATTTTCTCGAGGAGAAATTGGTTGGTGTAGTTAAAAAGCTTATGTAGAAATTGAGTATTAGTAGTAAGATGTACGTTATTTATATTTTATTTATCAAAAAATAAAAAATAAAAAAAATGTCTTTAAACCATATAATTAGTGGAGATTATTGGTACTTAGTGTTGATTTTGACCTTTGCAATTGACCATTGTCTGCCCCACCTAATAAAAAATCCTGGGTCAGCCACTGCCCTCCCCCCTCCCTGATGGTCGTAGCCAAAGGTCCCAGGTAGCTTTTGGTGCCATTTTTCCAAAGGTGGTTCACATGGAGGTACGTCTCTCTCTCTCTCTCTCTCTCTCTCTGTGTGTGTGTGTTATGATGGGTTGTGGGCTCTAAGATATGGGTTGTTCTTATTTTTGCTGTTTTGATTTTGATGTCTTGACATTTTTGAGGGGTTGCCCTATGTTTTGTATTCTCTTCGTTTGATGATGGACTGTTTATTCTATGTTTTGTATTCTCTTCGTTTGATGATGGACTGTTTGTTCTTACTTTTTCAATTTTAGCTAGTTACAATAACAACATCAGTTTAGGGTTTAGGTTATGTAAGTGGATCTCAGGACTACTATTTTCTAGTTGGGTTTTGCAATACTTTCTGGAATTTGTATTTTTACTTTCATGAAGGAATCAGGTTATGTTTTGTGGTTTTGTGATATACACAGCAAAATGGGGTTATTCTTATTTTACCTGTTTTAACCCCATTGTTTTCCAAGGAATCATGTTATGGCTTTGGCCTTTTGAATAAATTATGGGATTTGGGTTGTTCCAGTTTTGGCTGCTTGGATCTTCTCTGCATTTTATGCATCATGTTATTTTTGTGGGTTTTATTGTTTTGTTGAGTTCCCTCTTTCTTATTTTTTTGGCTTCTAGGCAAAGAACATCATCGTAACTCTCTCACAATTGTATGTAGGTGATGGTGGGATATATGTTGCGGGCATGTTGATTTTAGGTCACTGAGATTTGCAGCTCATGTTTTAGGGTAACTAATGCAATATAAAAGACGATGAATGTGTGTACCAATCTCTTAATGGAGTCTAACACCTCTATGTTGGAGCAATCCAAGTATTTCAAAAAAGAGAGCTCGCGAGAGCACAACTGCAGGAAAGAGACAAAACACGATAAAGAGAAAAAAGCAGACTTGCGCGGGATATAAGGCAGTTTTGCATGAGGGTCGTTATCAACCATGTCGCAAAACTACAAGGAAAGGACAGAAAAGCAACAGGACTTCCTTTTCTATTTAAAAGAGTTTACTAGGTTCATTCTTGTGTAGCGCCCTTCTTTGGGGTTTTTTCATGTAAATTCTTCTAAAATTTAACTTCAAAAATCAAAGTTTGAAAGGAAAAAATAAGTAAAATGATCTAATACATGATATTGTAAGAATGACTCAATTACATAGAATAACAAGTCAAAGAAAATGGAAACGTTAGAGAATAATTATGAATAATCTAACATGTAATGAAGAAGGAAACATATAAAAGAATAATTAATCTGAATAGTTGATGGTACGAAGAGTGAGTTCATTTATAAAAAATGTTCATGCTTGGATAACTATATCTAGTACTTGGTCCAACATCTTATACTTAACTGTATTTCATTGCTTCTTTGATTCTGCATATTTATTAGTTAGATAAATTAGTAAATGTAAATGATAATAATTTTTCTTGATAAACATGGAAACTCATGAAAGAAGTTATTGGGATCTGATAGATTTTAAAAAAATATTAAAGCAAAGAGTAGAGATTTTAGGACCTTGATTTTGGTTTTAACTCGAAAACAACATTTGCGTCATTACCAAATATTTCAAGGGTCATTTGATAGGAAGGAGATATTGGGCTTGAGAGCAACATAGGTTTTGAACGGTTGAGATCGACCAACTTAAAGGTGACAGATACCATTTGCATGTTGAAGGGCTGAGATGTAAAGGATCACTAGAAAGGACAATTAGTTCCTACATACGAACCACATGTAAAGCTCCCCTCTGCGAGGGGCCACCTTTGATCCCATATGCAGCTAATTTCACACTCTTATCCAATATGCATGATTTAGCACCATACCCGATTTCATACTCTTTGGCCTATTCACAACCGTTGGATCAAACTTCAAAAAATTCTATGGCTAAAAGACCATTAAAATTTAAGGGTCTGAAAAGCAAGGGCTAGAATGATCTGAGGCTGCTGATCTTTTGCTTTACAACCCATGACCTTTCTATTTCTCCCACTCTCTTCCATAGGAATCCATTCAAGCGGGCCCAACGGTATGGGCCACGGTATGCCATCTGCTTGTAGATGAAGATCTTTAAAAAAAAACCATCTTTCGATTTATTTCAAAAAAAAAAAAAAAAATTTGGTTTTTCAAAAAATAAAAAAATTATTTTTCCACCATAGTCATAGAACATGTGGTGTCGCTACAAGATATGATTTTTTTCTCCCATTCGGCGACAATATTTTTTTTTTACACCAGAGAACATGATTTTTAGTTTTCCTTTTTCTTGGCAATGTGTTTTTTTTTTTTTTTTAATCTTTCTTGTTTAAGGGCGAGGAGGACTCCTGTAATTAAGGTTTTATTATATATTATGGACTCTTTAAATGATTTCATCTTTATCCTAAAGATTGAAGACATTCTACAGTGGATTGAATAAACACAGACATTAATTCATTATGATCATCAAGAACTAGAAGAGATGAACTACCCTTTCCCCTTGTTTTGGAGTGAGTTTTTCTTTTATTTCGTTCTTTTTTTTTCTTTCTTGTTTTGGTACGCAAACAAGGAGCACCCGACTGCAACCCATCGCTGTAGGTGAGATTTTCTCTTTAGTAGAAGATTTTGAAGTTTTGGTTTTGATAGGGCAGCAATTTAACAATTACAAAAGGAAAACAAATGAAAGAAAAGGCAGAAGTTCTCACATTATAATAAGTAATTACATAAATTGTATCCACGATTGAGATGATCTTCATTAAGAAAAGCCAGAAGTTCTCAACATTAACTCATGATGATCATCGATGAGAGATCTGTCTTTCTTGTTGTTTAGGAGTAAAATTCTCTCTATTTTTTATTTTACCCAAGTAAGGACTTGGAACCATTAGAAGCTCCAACTATCAGGAAGGGAGATCGAGCCCCGAGCAATCAGGTGAGATGCGAGATGTATAACCAGCTAGGCAACCCTTCTGATATGGGTGAATTTTTTCTGTTTAATCTATGATTTTGAAGGTTTGAATTGTCATAGGGCAACTTAGGTGGGTAAACTAGGATTGAAGGAAAAAAAAAATAAATCTTAATCCTTTAATAAAAAAGTATGAGTTCTCACAATTTAACAATAACAAAGGGGAAGAAAAAAAATGAAAGAAAAGCCAGAAGTTCTCACATCATAATAAGTAATGAAATAAATTGTATCCAGGGTTGAGATCATAGCATACCTGATGCTTGGCAGTCGGAAGATTGAACAAGATAAAGAAATGAGATTCTTCAGCTGATGGGTGGTGATTTCCTGATCTTGTGTTGTGCGTTATACAAGGACACTGTGAGATTGCTCATATAGCTAGAGGTCGACGCAAGTCTTGGGTCAATGAAAGTCTTGGACGGTTGAGATTGACTGGCTTAAAAGGTCACAGTGACCATTGAAATCTTGGAAGGGCTGAGATGTATGAATCACTACAAAGGACAATTTGCTCCAACGAGCTGACTGCATGTACAGCTCAGTGCTCCATGAGGGCCATATATGATCAGTGCATCTCCCTTCACATTCTTATCCCCAATAATCTGCCACCGTACCTGGACTTAATGCTCGAGGTGCCCTTGCTTACCACCGTTGGATTAAAATTTTAAAAAGTGTACGGTTAAAAGGCTATTGAAACTTAAGGGTATTAAATCGAGGGCCTGGAATGATCTAATGTAGCTCATTTCTTTGCAAAGAAACCTTTCCATGTATCCTTTTTCAAAAACTTAGAAATGCATTCAAGTGGCTCCACCATCTACGTTGTGCCATCGCCTTGTAAGTGAAGATTTTTCTACCGAGTCCTGCTACTTGTCCCCGGGGTCGGTCCAACGCCCGGGACAAATAGCATTTTCCTTTTCTACCAGAGGTCATGTGTTGTCGGCGAATTACATGAGAAAGGCAGAAGTGGGGTCCACTCCGTACTCCATAATGCAAGGGAAAGAGCAGGGGAAAAGGACGTTTTTAATTGCACCCACCCTATTTCATATTTGCACCCGCTCTAACAATAGCTAGGACTTGATTGACATCCGCTATGACTTGATTGACATGCTATTGGCTGTGATGGTTGTGAATGGATGGCTTACATCACCCTAGGTTATGACGTGGCACCACTATTTGGTGGATAGCGTCATCATGACGTCATCATATACTGTTGACGGAAGGCGGGCCCGGTCAAATATCAACTATAAACTTTGACCGTCCGTAACTCGTTCATGCGGGCTTCGATCGATATGCAGTTTGGTTCTATGGAATCGTGGTGACGAGCACTATCCAGTAGAGTTGACAAATTTAAGATCTAATGATCAGAACTTTTTTGGACCAGATGCAGTGATCTTTGACGCTTGAAATTTGTCACGTGATATTTGGGTCTTGTGAGCTCCGATGGACAATCCGTCTGCGCTTGCGGACTCCTGACAACTAGATCTATACAGAGGCAATGAGAGATTGACAATCTTAACGGTTAGAAAAGTTTTTGGTCAGCGATCACTGTCAGTAATATCTTGACTTTTTTTTTATTTATATGTTGGATATGTCTTATAAAATATGCAGTGTATTACCTCACCAAGAGCGATATCTTCGACGAGAATAACTCACTTGTGTGGAGATATCGGATGGGTAGGACACTTCTTATTTGATAAGATAAAGTCAAAATTAATGTAAGATTGAGAGTTCCCTGTCCTAAGAGTCGGGGCCTCCAAACGAATAACTATTTCTGCTTGGTTCCCGAGAATGAAGGGTATCAGACTCAACGGACACTAATGCAGACGGATTAACACGAGTATTCCACCCTATTCAAGACCTTAGGCCTTCCACCCTGGATAGGCTTATGAGACGCTCAGAAAATCCAACCCCCATTCAAAGATACTGATTCATATGGCTTCTCTTTGTCTTACGATTGCTATTAAGAAAATAATACACAACCACAATATACTGTAGTCAGTATAGAACTGAACATGCGGCCTCACCAATAGCGTCAGCATTATGCATCGATATTATTTTGAGCTCCCGTGTCGGACCTCCGCCTTTCACTCTCTTCACTCCAATGGCAAAACCGTAAATATCTCCAATTCTCTATTCATTCTCACCGTTCCTTCCTGACAAATTTAAGAAAGGGGAGGCGAGAATCACGGCTAAATTAGATAGAGAGCTAATTAGCAGCAATTGGCTCTCTTTTTTTCCTGACTCATCGGTGAAGATTCTACCCAAAATCTCCTCGGACCACCACCCACTGCTGATAAAATGTGGACAGTGGGGTCCTAAACCCTTCCAATTTGATGCAATGTGGATGACTCCCCCACGGTTCAAGGCCATTTCTCTGGACCTAGGCCGGAGAAGGCCTGGGCTGGACCACTGTGGACTATGGCTACTGGGCAATCCCCCTTCACTGGATGAAGGGGGCACGCTCTAGGAGATGTCATTGATCCATACGCCTTTTTACTCGCTCTTCAATCTGTACGCTGGCTTCCTATGGTCATTCCATGCAAAGTCTGGCCCGGCAGCAACCATCACCTCAAAATTGAGTTGTCACCGTCAAGTCCTTTCCTTTGAAAAAAGTGCATCTACATAAAGCAAATGTCCCTCTGGTGAGATGGGGGGGGGGGGGGAGGGAAAAAAAGGGGGAAAAGTGGGGGTAAAATTATTTTGGAGGGTGTTTGGGAAAAGGGGGAGGGGAAAATGGGGAGGGGGGGGGGGGAATTGTGTAAAAAAATTTTCCCCCAAAAAATGGGGTGAAATGGGAGAGGAGGGGGGGAAAATGGGTAAAATTACCACATTGCCCCTTATATATAAAAAAGAATTTAAAAGTTTTTACAAAAGTAAGGGCAAAACGGTAATTTTCTCTTTATCTCACAAACAAACAAAATCCTACTTTTCCACTTTTCTTCCCCCTACTTTTTGACTTCCCAAACAAGAGGAGGTAAAATTAAATTTTCCCTCCCCTCCCCTCCCCTCCCCTCCATTTTCCTTTTCCCTCAAATTTTTCCTCCCCTCCCCTTCATTTTCCCAAACGGACGCTTAGCATCCTTCTCAGCAAAAATCCATCTCCCTCTCTGGGACTTGTACGTTTACACCCACCCTATTACATAGGGTAGCCAGTAGGGTGGGTGCAAATAGCAACACCCCAGGGAAAATCATTAAAGTAGGAGAAAGAGCCTTTTATCTTTAGAGAAAAACAAAAAATCATGATTATAAAGTAAGAGAGAAAGGCAGACGTGGGGTCCACTCGTACTCCATAACTGTGCCCACTTGCCAACCCATTGTTAGCTCAATGGTATCCTGGGCACCTTTCTTTCTAAAAATGACTTGCCAAACCGTTGTTAGCTCTAGGGTTATAGAATTTAATAGTGTGTGTGAGAGGGTCATTGAATTGTATACTTTACTTAGTGGAGCCTTGCGCGTGCATATATTCTTTCAGTATGATAATATGAAAAAATAAAATTATTTAAAAACTCAATATTAATTATTCCAATGGAGAATGACCAGTTTATATATAGCTCTTTTTTTTTTTTTTTTTTGCCAATTAAGTAATTTACAATCACTCATTGTTCTTATGAAATTTAGTAAAAGCTTCAATAGAAAAAAGTAAGAAGAAGATGGAATAACAAGATATATGGAAGGAAAATAATTAAAAAAACGTTGAATACCAACCTTTTCTGGCCATACATGATTAGGCAAAACACTCACCAATTTCAATATAGATAGATAGTCCGGCCTATTTCACATTAAAATTTGTCTAAAACGTAGCGCCAAATACATATCAAATTCAATGAAACAAAATACTAATCAACCAAAACAGTACCAAACTCATAACTTTAAATGAATCAACAACAAATTACAAGGATTAAAAGCAATCTTTGGCATTCTCATCTCTTCTTCTGACAAGCAAATCGTGTCTTTACACGCATTGGAATCGAAGTTGAAATTTTCTACACATGAAAATCTCAACTGAAATTTCTTATTAATTTGAGTTCTTGCAGCGAATGAACAAATTCTTCAAATACAATCCTTTTCATGATCATTTGAGCTAAACATTTCATCGAAATATAATAATACTAAGTGGGGCCCACAGACGTGTAGTTCTTTTTTACTTTTTATATATATAATATAATATAATAATACTAAGTGGGTCCACAAATGTGTAGAGAAAAAGCATGACAAGTTCTGCTACTAAGTGGGGCCCACAAATGTGTAGTTCTCTTTTATTATATATATAATATAATAATACTAAATGGGGCCTACAGATGTGTAGATGTAGAGTAAAAGCATGACAAGTTCTTCTACTAAGTGGGGCCTATAGATGTGTAGTTCTCGTTTTATTATATATATTTAATATAATAATAATAAGTGGGGCATACAGATATTATAATAATACTAAGTGGGGCCCACAGACGTGTAGAGAAAAAGCATGATAAGTTCTTCTACTAAGTAGTATAATATAATAATACTAAGTGGGGCCCACAGATGTGTAGATGTAGAGAAAAAGCTTGACAAGTTCTTCTACGAAGTGTGGCCCACAGATGTGTAATTCTATTTTATTTTATATATATATAATATAATAATACGAAGTGGAGCCTACAGATGTGTAGTTCTCTTGTATTATATATATAATATAATAACACTAAGTGGGGCCCACATATGTCTAGATGTAGAAAAAAAGCATGACAAATTCTTCTACTAAGTGGGGCCTACAAACGTGTAGTTCTATTTTATTATATATATATATAATATAATATAATAATACTAAGTGAGGCCCACAGATGTGTAGAGAAAAAGCATGACAAGTTCTTCTATTTTATTGGGGCCCACATATGTGTAGTTTTCTTTTATTATATATATATATCTATTACTATTATAAAAGAGGAGAAATTGTATATATATAATATCACAATACTAAGTGGGGCCCACAAATGTGTAGAGAAAAAGCATGACACTTTTTTCTCTTTTATAGTAAGGGCATAGATATTATATGATTATGATTATAATATACTAAGAATATATTATTATATTATATTATGTTATAATATTTAGGGGAGGGGGGCCCACAAAGGTGTAGTGAAAAAGTATGCAACTTCTCTTCTCTTTTATAAAAAGGGTATAGATTTTATATTATTATTATTATATAATAATATATTATTATATTATATTATATTATAATATTTGGAGTGGGACCCACAAAGGTGTAGTGAAAATGTATGCAATTTCTCTTCTTTTATAATAGTATAATATATATATATATATATATGTATGTATATAAGATATAAGATAAGATAAGATAAAATTGTATATAGATTATAATATTTGGGGTTGGGCCTCACAAAGGTGTATTGAAAAAGTTTACAAATTCTCATAATAATATATTATTATATTATATTATAATATTTGAGGGTGGGCCCCACAATGATATAGTGAAAAAGAGTTTGCAACTTTCCCTCTTTTATAATAGCAGTAGATAGTAGATAGTAGATATTTTGAGGTAGGCCCCACAATGGTGTAGTGTGAATGTTTGCATTATAAAATTTTGGGTTGGGCCCCAGAAAGGTGTAATGAAAAAGTTTGCAATTTCTCAAAATAATAAATTATTATATTATATTATAATATTTGGGGGTGGGCCCCCACAATGGTGTAGTGAAAAAGTTTGTAATTTTTCATAATAATATATTATTATATTATATTATACTATTTGAGGGTGGGCCCCACAATTGTGTAGTGAAAAAGTTTGCATTATAATATTTGGGGTTGGACCCCACAAAGGTGTAGTGAAAAAGTTTGTAATTTCTCATAATAATATATTATTATATTATATTATAATATTTGGGGCCGTGCCCCACAATGATGTAGTGAAAAAAGTTTGCAACTTTCCCTCTTTTATAATAGTAGTAGATAGTAGATATTAGATATTTAGGGGTGGGCCCCACAAAGGTGTAGCGCAAAAGTTTGCATTATAATATTTTGGGGTGGGCCCCACAAAGGTGTAGTGAAAAGTTTGCAATATCTCAAAATAATATATTATTATATTATATTATAATATTTGGAGGTGGGCCCCACAATGGTGCAATGAAAAAAGTTTTGCCTCTTTTATAATAATAGATAGATACATTATTATTATAATATAATAATAATATATTATTATATTTTCTTATAATATTTTGGGTGGGCCCCACAATGGTGTAGTGAAAAAAAAAAAAAACATGCAACATTGCCTTTTTTATAATAGTAGATAGATATCACAAATGGTTAAATATGAATACCAAAGAAAAAAATTAATAAATAAGTATTAAATAATTTTTCATTTTATTAAAATAGGGTAAGATTGAAAATGAAGAACTAAGGAGATAGCTAGTTACTCGTTTCCGATTTATTTTCCTTCGATTCTATTTTCAAGAAAGGGAAAGCTATTTAACATTTATTTTTTAAAATAAACTTATGGTTTTCTTTTTTTAACTCTTGATGGCATAAATCTTTTGCATTCGATTTCTAAATATTTTAAAGTAAACAAATAGGACCTTAAGCATTTTGGATCGAAAGGTATTTAGTAATGGAAGTCCGGTAGTATTCTCAAGCAATCAAAATATATAAGATTTGGACCAAATGGAAAACAAATTATTCAAAAACCCCATAGTTTTTTGAAGAAAGGTCTTCTTTCTTGAAGAGTCTCCATTTAATTGACTGATTCTCTTCATCGGAGTTGGAATGAGAATCTTTAATACCACAATTTGCATGAGTTGCATCTCATTGAGATTTTATCACTAGGAAATATCATTTGTTGGCCCCATTGCAAGGGCGAATTCGGGTGCGAGGCTGTGAGGGCTGAAAACAGTTAAAAACTGATAATTAATATGCTCTTTTTTTTTTACATTTATTCCTTCCTCCAATATATCTATATATTGTAATCCAATGGTGGCATAGGCCTTCACTTGTATGGCATAGGCCTCTCAAAATATATACATTTAGGACCACACAAGATGTATTGTCACTCTAGTCTTTTATGTACATATTCCACTAAATTACTTCAGCAACTTGTCCAAAGGCATGCAATCTTGTGTACTTCAGTAAATAACACCTTTTACAGAGAGGCTCCACACTCCAAATGGTGGGTGTATTGAAAATCTCATAGATTGGAATGTCTTAGCAAATTCTCCTTCCTCGAAATCTTGTGAGCCAAAAATTAAGGTATGAAGTCAAATCTAAAAGATATTCTTATCGGAAAAGGGACAAAGACTGGTTGAAATTTTTTGGAAGAAACACTGGTTGAAATTGAAAGCGTCTAGAAGATGTTTTAGGGCTCACTCACCCTCACTTGGATCCACTGAAAGGGCAGTTAGATCATCAAATTATTGCCTGCACCTGTTTGGCATTGGCCTCTGCTGAGAATCTATACATGTAGCAATATACAAGATGTACCGTTACTTAAAAGGAAATGACCCAATGTTGCTGCTACTATGGTGCTGATGGCAGCTAGGACCTGATTTAACATGTGGAGGATCCACCATCGTTGATTAACTTGTTCATATCACAAGCCTCTCTATGCATGCATCGATACTTACACAAATTTCATGCCCTGCCCAAACAATTAGCATAAGCAATAACCAACCATTCAGCCAAAACATTTAATTAACATGGGTAAGTCTTTATTAACATGATAAAGCAGAATAGCTTTGAATTTTGGTTTTGCATAGGTGTTGTCCTATTTGTGGACTGCTCAATAATATCATGACTTTTGTCCGATTGGTAACGCCCACTTGCAAGTAAAGTGGGTTAACATGATTATGTAAGCTGACGCCGCTTTGACCCATGCAATGGTTCGTTCAATTATGTGGGTTTTTGTTTTTGTTTTTGTTTTTGTTTTTGGTTTTTTTTTTTTTTGGTACAAATTTATGTGGTTTAAGGGAACTCTACTCTAATCGGAGAGGAGCTAATTAGATTAAGGTCTTAAAGAAAAGTCCTAAGTTTTTATATTAAATTTACAAGTAGTGTGCTATAAAATTACAAAAGAAAGCTCCAATTTGACATTAGAGGGTTTGGTAGACCTATAAATAAGGGCCTATAGAAGGGTATTTCTCTCTATTTTACTAAAAAAAATTGGCTTTTAACTTGAAAACATCGGTGCTAAGACATATAGTCGAGGGCATTTGCATCATTACAAAATATTTCAAGGGACAATTATTTTATGACGAGGAACCCGCTGATCCCTTTGCGGTTGATCATTGGTAAACCTCGAATACACAACATCAATCACTGGCATTGGATAAGCCTCCAACGGTGGAAGCAAAGTGCTCCAACTCATTACTGGAATAATCACTCATTGACCCCACTGGTAAGGAGTTGGATTTTTATTGGGGAGGTCAGGGGATCAACCCTCACCTGATCACCTCCCTCCTATATATTCCCGCATGTGTATATGCGGGCTTTCTTCCCACTTTATTGGGCTTCTTTTTCTGATGTGCTGGGCTTTTTTTTCACTCTGTAGACTTCCTTGTCGGATGTATAGGGCTCTATAATAAAAAAAAAAAAAAATAGTCCCACCGTAGATGAGTAAAAAAACAAAAACTAATAATGACTAAATTACTGGACTTCCCAGGTCCCACCCAATCCCAGCAATTTAAGCGTGGGTAAATAGTGGGCAACAATTTTTAAATGTGGGTACAATTTAAGTGTGTGGTTACGATTCAAGGGTCATTTTGATCAGAATGAGATTTTCGGATCTCCTACTCAGTGTCGTACACTCACATGAAGAGTCCTAATTGTATTTGGACAGTATTCATTGTATATATATATAGACAAATGATTGAGTGATATTGCTTTCCTTCCCTCTATTCTGCATGTGATCATGTGTATGGCCCACCTCTGCATGTTATCATGCGTCTTCCAACACATTATTGGGATCCTTGTGTCCTGTCCCTTTCTGAGCTATTTGGTGTCTTGTCCCCTCTTCACGTCTGAGGCCTCAAGAAATGAATCCACACCTAGATTTAAATATGCGACTGTATTTTTGCTGTACACACCAATCTTTTAAAAAAAAAAAAAAAAATTATACAAGAAAAAGGAACGTAGGTGTGCCCAATAAAATAAGTGGATGCATATAGAATTTCTCTTTATATCAAGCTCTCTATGTGAAAAAGAAAGATACCATTGAACAAGGGGCACTTTGAAAAAGTCTTTCCTTTTTTTCAAAGTGTTTTTTTCACCTACGGCTACGAATGGACCTCCGTTTGAAAAAAGATGGAGATAGAAAAAGCCTCTCCAAAAGAAAGAGTGAACTATATGAAAACCCTTTTACTCTTTGGGGGAAAAGAAAAATGACATCTTAAATTCTGGAAGGTTAGCGCTCGAAAAACGCTTCTCTTAATAGGGCCCACTGGATTGCATATGATAATTATAAAAGTCCGTCAGAGGAAAAAATCTATATGAGAGCTACTTTGTGTGAAATTTGGACTTCATAAGCTCATCTTAACCCTTTAATTTATGGCCCTAAGATTTTTTAATTTTAAAAACATCACTTTAAAAGAAATTTAATCCACCAGTGAATAAAATTTGGATGAGTGTCAAGTCTTGACTTGTGACCATTCATTGAAGAGGGGGATAGTGCATGTGAAAAGATTAGATTAACTTAGGGCCTCTTTAGATGTATGGTGAATTGAAGTTTCAAATCAATAAAAAATAAAATATAAGGTGTTATGATGGTGTTTTATTTTTAGTTGTTTGGCATTGAATTTTTTTGACTTTTTTTTTATAAAAAAGTGAAATTTTTTTGTCATTTAATGGAGAAAGGAGGTTGTTTTTTTTGACTTTTTTTAAAAAATTTAGAGGACTTTTTGAAATTATGTACGTTTGATATGACCACTTGTCATTTTTTATCTGGATTCACTTTACTTTCACTTAATTAGTTAATTGCCAAACACGCCCAAGGTGAGGCCACACCAAAAAACAGGGGAGCCAAAGTGGCATTTTGGAAGATTACCCATTATAAAAATATCCATTTGTTTGGGGCCATGCCGCTGTGCGACTCATGTATTGTAAAGCGTAATGGATCGAATTCATATGCATCCAACGATGGACTTTGGTGGGATCCAGCAATCAACAGGTGGCAAGTAAAACGAATGAAGAAAAAACCCATTTTCTGGTTATAACTTGCAATCTTTTTAATCAAGAGAGCAAAAAGTTGGAATGGGTAAAAGTTAAGGATCATGATATTTGGTCCAAGTTAACCATCATGATATGGGTGCCATCTAAGACTGATTGTGCTCGGAAAAAATCACTTGGCATTTGCCATAAGCTTGTTTCATGTAATTGAATTCTAAATTTTTAGACATAATTATAATTAAAGAAATAAATTTGAGTTAATGATCATCAAATTATCTCCACTCTAATTGAAAAATGATTGAATGAATGATGGAAAATAAATACCCAGCCACCACCCTAGTAGTTCAAATCCTAAAAAAGGATTATCAAATTATCTCCACTCTAAATGAATGGACGGTGTGAAAAAAATAACCAGCCACTACCTTAGTAGTTCAAATCTTAAAAAAAGTGAAAAGTGCATGATCTACAGCTTTGCCTTGTAGATGTTTTTGGGTCCACTCACTTTTGCTTGGCACCTGTTGAGACCTTTGTTTGATGTTGTGATTTCTGTGCCCGTAACCCTCACCCTCTTGATGTCCCTTTTAACAAAAAAAAAAAAAAAAAAACCCTCAAGATGTCCCACGCGTCTTTGATCTGTACAACATTGGCTCCTTGCTACTATGTTTGTTCAACTATGTGGTTTCTAACTTTTTTTATTGAAAGGATTAGACTAATTAATCTTTGTTTGATCAATACCATCAACTATGATTTCAAAGAAGTTCTCTATTATTTCTCTCTTTGTCCTTCTTCCCTTTCTTAAGGGGGGCGTTTGAAAACTCTAGTCTAATTTTGAATGAGCTAATTAGATTAAGGTCTTAAAGAAACATTCTAAATTTTTAATTTTAACTTACAACTAATTTGCAGTAAGATTATAAAAGAAAGCTTTGCAGTAAGATTATAAAAGAAAGCTCCACTTCGACATTTCAGGCCTTGGTAGACAATAGACCTATCTATAAATAACATGGATTAAAATCGCGGTATCGGTCGCGGTATCGGCCGAACCCAAAAACCGATATCATCTCGGTATCTGTCACGGTTCGCGGTCTGTCGCGGTCGTCGCGGCGTGAATTTTTTTTATGTCGCAAAAAAATTTGAAAAAATATCCAAAAAATCCAAAATATTGTAAAATGGTAGAAAACAATATTTCTTTCCATTAGTAATAACTATAAATCAAAATATCGGTCCCCCTAAGTCAAAGATCCAGTATCGTTGTCTAATCATTAATTATTAAGTATATCAAGTTTTTATGTTGAATCTATATGCCCATTCTTATAATTTATAAATCCATTAATGTAATCATATTTAAACTCCAACCATTAAAAATATATATTACCTCTTGTGTAGCTTTGTAAAAATTTTACACGAAGAATAGTTAGGCCATAGTTGACATGGTAATGCTACATGATTTGAACCATTACCCATTTACCCTTGATACATTAGGTCCAACTCCTATTTGAGTAAAACTTGTTAAAAACCCACATAGGAAGGGACATTTATTTTTGAGTTATTTGGATTTAAGATTAATAGGTCATTTTAGTAAGGTATAATTTGTAAAAATGGGGAGGATAGTTTGAAAATCTTGCACGCTTCATAGCAGGCTCACCTACAAAAACCTAAGCCACTCAAAATAGTTGTCCTCCTCTGGGCCCTTATCCAAATTTCATCCTAAGGTTTTAATAGATTGATTTATTAGATCCTGAGATGGGGTTTTATTAGATTGATTTATTTTTTTAAAATTGATTAATTGATTAATCTAATGGTAGGCCAATTACCAATTAGAGTGAAACTTTGCCAGGGCATAATAGAGAGTGAGGGAATCATTTTGAATGGTTTAGATTTTACTTAGGTGGAGCCAATCGTGGGGCCCACACAAGTGTCAATTTGTTTAAGTAAGTAACACATGTGTATTAACTATTAACTCAACTATGCATTAAAAAATGAAAAGAAGCCCTAAAAGGGGATTTTTGTACCTCGTCAGTCCTCTCCCTTCATTCTGTCATGTGACTTTTGACTTTTGAGTTCTGTCATTCCAACGAAATAGAAGGGGGAAAGTAGGAGGGAAACGAAAAAGGGGAAGGGAAGGGGAACGGGAAGGGGAAGGAGAAGAGGAGAGGAGGAGAAAGAAGAAAAGGAAGAGGAGGGGAACCTAGCAGTGGAGGCGGCGACTACAGGACGGAGTGGCGAGACTGCTCCGGCGACTGCAATGGTGATGAGGGTTGCATCAAATCCAGGTATGTTGATTTCCTCTTTCCTCCCTCTCTGTGCTTCTTTTTATTTTTTTATTTTTTCTCTGTATGTGGCATGCAAGACAAAAACAAGGAGGAGGGCTGCTGGAGCTAAGGGGAAACTAGGAAAGAAGGAAGATGAGTGTACTGTGCTGATTTTTTGAATATATCGGCCGATATATCGGTTCGACCGATATATTCAAAATATCAGCCGATAAACACCGATATTTGGGCGATATTTTGATGGGCTATACCGATACCGGTTTCCCATCAAAATATCGTACCGGTACTGGCCGATACCGGTTCGTATTGGCCGATCATGAACCGGTATCGGCCGAGATTTTCAACCATGATAAATAAGCACTTATAGGAGGGTATTTCTCTTTAATTTCTCTAAAATTTTGATTTTAGAGGATTTTATGGGAAAAATCTCAAAATATAGTCAAATATCCAGAAAGGTTCTTGCAAATTGTGTAGCACTACTGATAGCACTACTGATGTCCGTCAGGCCTTATTTCCTCTTTTTTATTTATTTTTTCAACTTTGATAGGAGCAACACTAGCATCACTCGTGTCTGATGAGAGTGACGCTAGCTAGCATCGCTTGTCAATGTCTAGCGTCACTCATCAGAGCATTTCCTAATGTCTAGCGTGCTCGTATCTGACAAGGGCGACGCTATTGTCGCTCGTCAGAGCATCTCCTAATGTCTAGCGTCGCATAATGCAGGAGGACGACACTGTAAAAATTTTGAAACAATAAATGGTTTCTCTTTTCTGGTCATCCAAACAGACCCTTTGAAAGAGTTTTAAAAAGTTTTTTTTTTTTTTTTTTGGTAAGTGTTTGGGAATTCACACTTGAAACAACCAGATTTATGCATGTAACTATTCGATTCGGAGATCGTAACTAGCATTTCTATGGTTCGCATGCTTTGATCCCATCAAATGATTATGCTAAAAAATACAATCTTTCCAAAGAAAACAGAGTTGCAGAATTTTAAAATCCAAGAAAAATCAAATAACAAACTCTGATATGAAAAAGTTGGTTATTGAAACACAAAATGATTGATTTATGAAACGAAACTTTCACTGCAATCAGCCTTCCTTCTCAAGGAGAAGTTGGATTGGATCTCGACATGAGTACCTATTGAATCGGGTGGAAATTGATTTGACTATTTTGATGGAAGGAACCAGATCTGTTGAAGTTGGTGATGGAGGGCGGCCCTATAAAAAAGTGGAGGCGGAAAAAGAAGGTGGTTCGAGCGCTTTTCTGAGTTGGCAGTGGCGGAGCGTAGGCGTTGTGGTGAAGAGACGGGTAGTATTAGATTTTCAGAGGGATTTTAGAGTCGGTTCTCACTTTTTCAGGCCTCGATTTTTTAGTTTTCGTTTTTTATTTTCATTGAAAGGTCTCAAGACTCATGTCTCAGGTCTCACGCAGATGGTGTGGAGGAGAGGGAGAAGCATGCATTAGGCGACGCTAGACATGAGAAGATGCTCCGATGAGCGACGCTAGTGTCGCCCTCGTCAGATGCGATCACGCTAGACATTAGGAGAAGCTCTAACAAGTGATGCTAGTGTTGCGCTCGTCAGAAACGAGCGACGCTTATCAAAGTTGAAAAAAAGAAAAAGAAATAAGGTTTGATGGACCTTATTAGTGCTACACAATTTACGAGAACTTTTCAGAATAAATGACTATATTTTAGAATTTTTTTTCATAAAATCCTCTTGAGTTTAACTTGAAAATGACCAAATATTTCAAGAACGAGATTTTCGGATCTCCTACTGCTGCTTAGTGTCCTACACTCCTACACTCACATGTAGAGTCCTATTTGTATTTGGTTAGCATTCGTTGTAAGAGCCACTGTATCCATTATTGAGTGATATTGCTCTTCTTCCCACTATTTTGCATGTGAACATGTAAGGGTCAAGTCCACGATCTGGAGTCCCATCCCTCTGCAGCATTAACAGGGGGTCAAGTCCACGATCTGGAGTCCTTGCATCCATCACATTATTAGGAACCTCGTGTATTGTGAGTTGTGACGCTTGGCCCTTTCTTGGTGTCTTATCTTGTCCCTTTCACGCATGTGAATCTCGAAGCAATGAATCCACGCCAAGATTTAAATGAAGGAACCTCTTTTCTGTCTAGCTTCCTCTGTATGAAAAAGAGAGCGACCATTGTCCAAGGGGCTTATTGAAATTTTTTTTTTTTTTCAAGTGTTTTCTCACCTAAGTCCATGAGATGAGACTGTAAATGGGTCCGAATTTGAATCCTTTATTTGGACAGTAGTCAATATATATATATATATAAATAAATGATTGAGTGATATTGCTTGCCTTCCCTCTATTCTGAATTTGATCATGTGCGGCCCACCGCTGCATGTGATCATGTGTCTGCTTCCACCATATTATTGGGAGCCTTGCGTCCTGTCCCTTTCTTAGCCACATGGTGTCTTGTCCCCTCTTCGTCTGAGGCCTCAAGCGATAAAACCACAACTATATTTAAGTGACGGAAGCTCTTTTCTATCAAGCTCTCTTATTCTAAAAAAAAAAAAAAAAAAAGACACTGAAGCTCACTTTATAAAAAAGAGAGAGACCATTGAATAAGGGGCTTTTTGAAAAAAAAAAGTCTTTCCTTTTGTTTTAAAGTCTTTCCTTCGTTTTTTTTTAAGTGTTGCTTACTTGTTTTTTCATCTAGGAGAGGACCTCCGTTTGAAAAGAGATGGAGAGAGAAAGAAGTTTCTCCAAAAGAAAAAGTGAACTGTATGAAAAACTGTTTTTTTTTTTTTTTTTGGAGGGAAAGAAAAATGAAAATTTTAATTCTAAAAGGCAGTACTCCAGAAACGTCTTTCTTATAAGGTACACTGAAATACATAATTATAAAAGTCTATCGGATGAAAAGATTTACAGGAGAGCTACTTTTGTGTGAAATTTAGACTCCATGAAATCATTCTAATCCTTTGATTCATAGCACTAAAGTTTAATAGTTTAGAGACAACACTTTTTTATAATTTCAATCCAGCAGCAAGTAAAGTCTGACTGTCAAATTTTAACTTGTGAACTTGTGGCCATTTGTTTGAAGAGGGGGATAGTGCGTATGAAAAGATTAGAATGGCTTAAGGTGGCCCATGAAAAAAAAAAACAAGAAAACAAGGGAGCGAAAGTGACATTTTGGAACATTACCCATTATAAAAAATCCATCTGTTTGGGGCTGTGCCGCTGTGCAACTCACATATTGCAAAGCGTATTGGACCGAATTCATTGCATCCAATGATGGACTTTGGTGGGATCCAACAATCGACAAGTGACGGTAAAACGAATGAATAAAATACCCAATTTTTGGTAGGGCTGCACATGGGCAGTTTGGATCGATTTCGCACTAAAATCAACCACCAAATTGAATCCATTGATTTTTTCTTAATTAACCAATCCGATCCAATTGATTGAGAGGGCTTAGATCGAGCCGAACCAAAGTATTTGGTTCTGTTTAGGCGGTTAAACCGTTTTTTTTTTTTAATCAGAAATTAAAATTTTCAAAATGATGACACTTCCATCATTTGCACTTATTTCAAACGTTTAGGGCAAAGATAAAAATCCAAATGAAATCCTAAAACTTAAATAGTCAAATACTCAAATTATATAACATACCAATCTGTTCGGCAAGTAGGCGGTGAACTAATGGATATAATTGAAAAAGATACTGCTGAAGTAGTGTGAATTATATGCAATTTTCTTAAAATATATTAAATATCGTGAAATATAAACTTTTAATCAAATATGTGAAACAATGGTGAAAATCTAGAAAAATAACCATTAGAATATATATATTTTTATCTTATTTCCTTTGGACTCTCTTGATATTACTTTCTCAAAGAAAAACTCAAGTGTTCAATTTTACTTAGGATATAATTGAAAAGAGTTTTGCTGAAGTAATGTGAAGTATGCGCAATTTTCTTAAAATATATTATAGCTCATAAAATATAGACTTTTAATTAAATATGTCAAACTATGGTGAAAATCTAGAGGAATAACTATTATAATATATTTTTTTTATCTTATTTCCTGTGGCTATATGATTTTATCCTTCTTGGGGTGTAGCATTTTACCACATCTCATAGCTGCATGATTTTTGTATTGCTTCTCCTACAATCTCATTTAAAATTTTTTTGTGTGTGCCAGTAATGTGATCAAAATTGCCTCAAATTTCTTTGCTTCTAGCTATATCTAAGATATTTCGTTTACAACTGGTGTGAAAGGTTGACCTGTTTGGAAATATCTCAATCTACGATTTATTGAAGACCACAAGATGAAAAGAGAAGAAAAAGATCTATGCTCACTGGCAACTTTACATAATATTTTGCCTCCCAGTTCTCAAAGGTATTTTTTCACTTGCTTGAGATTTTGGGGACCCCCTCGGGAGTTTCAGATTTTATTAATTTTTTGAGAACATTTTAGATAATTTAAAAATGTAGTTAATCTTTGTGATGTGGGTTATTTAAAAATATGGGTTATCTTTGTGATAATGGATGTACGTGTGGTGCACGAACTGAGCAACAACTGTTTCTGTACCTATCAGGGGAAAAAAAAGATGGCGTTGTTTGTTTCTCACTTTCTTGTCAATTCATTGTGGGGTTAATGAGCATGGACATCTCATCTGTGACAAGAAGACCATATTTAGGTCCAATTTGCTGGACTTGGGTGGAATTGACAAAAAGAAAATCTAGGTAATCTGCCACGTTGTGGGGCCTAGTTGCTACATCAGTTTAGTTTACCCTCACTTGGATCCACTTCAAGAGCAGTCGGATCATCAAATCATTGCCTGCACCTATTTGGCATCGACCTCTCAGAACCAGAATCTATACATGTAGAAATACACAAGATGTACTGTTACTCTAATAAGGAATGATACAATGCTGCGGCTACTATGGTGGTGCCGCAGCTTGGCCGTTGTTGATTAACTTATTCATATCACATATCTTACATAAATTTAACTTTAACTGAAGTGATATACACTCTCAAATTAATCAAAGGACTTGTTTAGTTTTAAATGGTTGTTAATTTATACATATATATATTTCCGCACAATTGTACATTGACAGGTACATATGTAAGATCCCTTGTGGACTTCGTCTTAATTTCGATTAATTTGGGGTTTATAGGAGTAAGTATGATTGAACTTGCGACCCGGGGTTTAGCCCCATTACTTTGATCTTGGTCTCGGGTCATGACAGAAAATCGGTCCTCTTGGTTGTTTGGAGTTGAGAGATCTTGAATTGGCGTTCCAAACTCATCTTCTTCCTTGTGAGATTGCTTTCAGGTGATTGTTATTTCCATTTCTTCCTTACTATTTTCTTTTGAGTTTTCATCACTTGACTGCTATAACAGCAGTGCCTTGATGATCAGTCTCTGTTTGAAGCATCCAGGACTACATCAGCGGAGCAACAAATAAGTAAAGAATTAAAAATGAACAGACTAGAGAAAATCCATGGTGGCCAATCGTGTGTGTATATACATAAATATATATATAAATATATATATAAATATAGAGAGAGAGAGAGTCTATGGACAAATAAAGTAAAACAACAAAACCACATAATGTCATTTAAGATAGTTTAAGTATACGATATTTTTCTAGGAAGTAGGGAATAGGCCTGCATGGAGATTAAAAGTAACAAGTCCCAAACTGGGAGAAGAGGGAGATTGATAAAGAATAGAAATAGGATTGAACTGGTAAGAAGAGATGTTAAGAAATGCTAAAGGATGGGCAGGAAAATAGAACTCACAAGGCCCACCACAAATATATAGGATAAGCCTAAAAAAATGATTGACAAAGATGCTTGCAAGCAACAATGTAGAACTGATGAGGGAGAGGATTACCTTCCAACTCTCATCACGTAGGACTTGATAATATTGGGCAACTTTCATTTGAAACTCAAGCTGCTCATATCGCTCATGTCCATAATCTCTCCTCTTTCTGCTGCTTTCTGAAATGATACCAATTCTAAAACATTCTTCAGAGTGTAGATGAATAATTGAAATATAAGTTTTACAATAAAATGAAGACAGTCAAATCTCTAATTATAGCACCAAAATCCTGGATTCATTTCATGAGGTTTTTAAATGTGCATTTGGATGTAACCTAGATTGCCAGTGATAGAATATCTTGCTAGGATGGATGGTTATTGATTCCGCCATGATTTGGTGGCAAAAAAGAGGAAACACAATGTGGGATACTATTTTCTAGACACAGCAATTATCAGAGTTGATTTTCCAATATTAATTTGGGACAGAAAAGACAGAGCATCTAATGCAATTTCCGATATCCGCGCCTCCCAAACACACAACATAATAGATAATCGTCTACACTATGGAAATATTCAAACCAACCGGAACCCAAGTTACATCAACACACACCATGACATTCGAAATCAGCATCTGAGTAACATTAGTGCTTATTGTACAAAGTGTCCAAAGAGAATAAAGCATTTGACAAAGTTGCTATTTCATTTTTCCAAGAGCTACTGATATTATTCTATAAACACAAATGCACCACAGAGCACGGTGTACAACATTTGAAAATTATGCATATCCGAAGAACTTTTCTTAATAGCATTTATGTTTAATATTTTGGTAATTTAGGATTAGTGGTGTTTTCAATCCTTTTTTTAAAGAATATGACAATGAAACCTGCCAACTATGGCATACCTCTGGTGGTATGTCAAGGTAGACTACTGGATCTGGAGTGAGCAGCCCGATCTCTGGGGCCTGCAAGAAAATAAAAGAATTTTTTTATGCCAAGAATATTTTGATACCAAATATCATAAGAGCAGATAGCACAATTGGAAAGTGCTCACTATTGCAAACAGAAGTTAGATGGTTCAAGTCAAGTTCCCTATCTAGGAAAAAAGAAAAACGACACCAAGGTCTGAGTTAAATTACTTAACTTACACCATTCAATATCAAGTCCTTTCGCAGTAGAGAAAGCCACTTCAGAATAAGAATAGCGGTCAACAACAAGCGTTATTCCACATTCTAGTTTAGATTCCATTAGCAATCTGCCAATATATAAGATTTAAAAACATGTTACAACTCTTTATTATATAAATGTTTGGGTTTGGTTGGTGTGCACATCCACTTGTTTATGTAAAGATACAGAAGACAACTCATGTAGAGACACCACTTTCTTCCTATAGTCCCTCGTACAATTGCAACATTATACTTGTACCATCATTGTGATTCTGTAGATAGATGGGTCATCTTAAATTAGGCATAGCAGCATAGCATGATATTTTTTCATATTTGTAGTTATCAAATATGTACCCAAACTCTATCATAAATATGATGTAATTGTTCATGTTGACATAACTTCTCAAATTTTCTTGATACTCAGTCTATATGGGCACTCCTCATAACAGTATAGTGTGTAATTAGTATTTACTTCTGGAAGGTGTGTGCTTGTGTTATTTAAACTTGAAAGGTATGTATATGAGTGTGATGTGATTCACATGCAGAAGTTCAAGCTAACAACTTACTTAACTGATGCTCCTTAATAAGCATATATGTCATAGGGTGAAGGACACTTACATAATTGAAAATATTCATGTGCAGAAAAAGAAAAGCCATGTATGTTCATATCCAAAAGAGGAATGTTCATGTGCAAAGAGAGAAAGCCATGTAAGTGTCCCTCACCCTATGGTGAGGGATGGATGCACATGAACATTCATCCATATATATTCCTCTCCTAAGCTCATGCACTCATTGGCTCACATAGGGAAATGCCTAGTGGGGCCCACCTAATGATCCATCTAGTTAGACCCTGATAGTCACCAATCCCGGGCTTTGGTACCCGTCCAAATAGACTGGACTATAGGATTAACTGTGAACTGTGCACTCAATTTGGAAGGTGGAGGCTCGTCGGCCGTTGATCAAGCAAAGAAAGTTTTATCTTTTTATTGCTTCCTTATGCATTTCAGCATTATATGATTACACTTTTCAAGACCAACTTTTCAGGGCTATAAAGCATGTTCTGTTTCCCTATATACATGATCCTATTACAAAAACTCCTTTTTTTTTTATAAATTATGGTAACACAATTTTATAATTAAAAGCCAACCGGCGTAAGAGAATCATGTTACAAAAACTCTCATAACACAGACCCATTGGAAATATAATGGGGAAAAAAAAGAAAAGAAAAATCATATTATGCTGACTAAAAGAATAGACATGTACCTAATACAAATCTCCAGAATGATCTAGTAATCTTGATATGATAAATAGAGAAAGAACAAATAGCTTATTGCAGTACAAGCCAATTAAAATATAGAACGCAAGGAGAGATATTTTTAAGACACCCTTCAAGTTAGTGGATAAAGATTCAGTTACTTCTTGCTGATTGCCATTCAATTGATTGAGAACTTATAACTAGTAACAACATTTCCACGCACAAACAGATGGTTGACTTAGATATATTTCCTATTTTTCCTACTTATGGCGCTGATGATCGTGCCTAGTACAAAATTCAAGAAGCTTTTTAGAAGATAAATCATCAAGACTGCTCTGTTGTAAACAATGAAACCGTCACTTTTTTTTTTTTTCGTTCATTGACAATGAAATGAAACCTTTGCAACTCTTTGGTTGAAGACGGTAAGAAGGCTCTTTGGACATTTCCTGTTGTAAATGAATAAGGAGCTTTTCCACATCAATTGAGGTGGATTTGTCTCATGTCCCAAGGGGGACAATTCCCCAAAGTAGAGTTCAAATGAGAGGTTACTTTTAATTTTTAACATCAGTACCAGAGATAAGTTGCTTGTCAGAACTTGGAAGATGGAGAGGGCTGAATATAAAGCTATTTAGGCTGTTCTGGGTCTAGCCTACTTTAGCTTGGTTAGAACCGGTTCAAGCCTGACTTAAATCAGATTGTAGCCCCAATTCTAATTTAGTAAACACTAGGAGACTCCTGTGATGGAATGGATTAGCTTAGCATTGAACTTTCGCAGGTAGCAATCATGATTGCATCAGGCCTGCTTCAACTCTTTTCAATACATCCAAACTGCTGTGTATTATCTTTCAACAAGATAATAAATGCATACACACACATACAAATATGTATATATGTTTTGATGGTTACCTTCAACAAGATGATATTACAACTGTAACTGGCACAAGCTATATGATCCGGAGTGTGACTGTTTCCACAGAACTGTTGCTTTATTAAATTTCAGGCTATGAGGCTACCCAATCAAGTAATGGTAGCCCATAATTGTATCACAAATGGTTAACGGATAATAGAATTGAAAAGAGGCTCCAATGAGTGATAACTATTGGGAACTTAATTATAATGGTCCCAATTTGGTCTTTTACGTTATTCTATAAGGAACGTAAGGAACAATATGGGATTTTTGTCTTTTGGCCTTTCTAACCTTTATAAGGGCATTGCTATAATTTCATCTTATTAAGATCTTTATAAAAGCCAGGGGGAATTTGTGTGCAAGATTAACTCAGGAATCCCTCCTCTTTCCTTTCATGCAATATCAGGCTCCCCACCCTCCCCACTACCCCCTACAACACCAACGCATGGGTGAACTGATGGCTATGATATCAATTCTGGAAAAGTATGACATGTCAAAACTATGAAATTGCTATCATCAATATAATTTGCCACATAGGTTGCTCATCAAAATATCAACGAAAAATTTCAGGGGAAAGGAACTCATCGACTAGATCAAATTCAGGCATATTGAGATCCACTTGATTTTGTATTAGATAACCAAATAACAATTCTACAGAACAAATTATAATGACAAAAAAAAATGTACAGGAAAGAACAATTTCGATGAACAGTTTACCATAAACCAAAAATATGGCCCAAACATTAAGATCATAAATAAGTCAGAAAACTGAAAAATCCATAATTCCCAACAAAACTATATAGCACACCTCTTCTCCCAGCGATTGGCACTGAAAAGCAGTTGAATTGTTCGATCGTCCAGTTGTGATTTGTTGGAAAGATAAGCAGATATCATCTCCCCAACACTGGCGGTTTTGTCCGGAAACCTCCATGATTCTACAGAAAATCCTTTTTTCTCTTGAGTGTGAGACTAATCTACTTGATTGGGAGGTCTTCCCACAACGATCTAGCCCTTCTAGAACAATCAGGGCACCTCGTTGCCTATCATAGGAACCACTTTCCATTTGAATTTGCCTATGAGAACTCCTTTGGGGCAAATGTAAATGTAACCTCAGGGATCTTGGAGTCCCTACTGCACCCAATTTCCTACAAATGAAAACGAGAGACAAGTAAATTAAAAAGTGGATGAATCATGATATTTCAAAATATTAAATGGAAGGTGAAGCATTCATAATTTCATATGAAAAAATAATCCACCATTTATCAAGTAAACTGGTGAATCAACTTTTAGGACCAGATACACGATGTGCAGAGGGCCCCAAAGTGACATTTTGAACAAGTGGTGCCCAAGTTTTGATGATTAAGACCGTTGATCTGATTGGCCCTCTGTGGATGAGGGATGCCCCTATAATATTCCAAATTGAAGATTCTAACCATCCAATTCTGGCCTATAGCTAAGTTTTGGGAATGAACGTTGGATGATTATCATGACCTTTCAATCTAGAAGATAATGCAGCATCCACCATCCATGGCGAATCCTATCTGATCACCCCAACAGCCAGTATTGCTGAACTAAGGGCTCACTTTCATGGACTTTAAGCATCAGGATGCATATATGATCATCAATTCAGGATCTATAATGCCTGTTTTGTAAAATCTTCAGGTCATACACAGAGACATCACATGTAATTAGAAATGAGAACACAACAAATTGGCTAGAATTTATTATGATTAGGTGCTAAGTTTACCCAGGCAATAGTCAAGGCATCGAGGAGAAGCGATCGCAACATGTCAGTGGTTGAGAGAAAGATACTTACAAGGCTTTGGTCAGAGAGCAGGAACTTGGCATATCATGTTCTAGCAATGGGCAAAATAATAAATAAATATAAAAGAAAGGGCAAGATAGAAAAAAGATATCAAAACATTCTGAATAAAATACTTCAAAATGATATTCAGAATAAAATTTTCTAGAAGTGTGAATTGTTATCCACAACCAACTCAAGGCACAGTCTGTTTATTAATGAATAAGCTCTTAAAGTTGGTTCAAATCATCTAAGGAATTGGATCATTAGCTGATTTACAAGCTTACCATGCCAATTTCGCTTGCAAGTGATGAAATGGATTATCAAGTACATCAAAGGCAATCAGAAGTCTAGACCAGGGCCTTTTCTACAGTCATTCCAACAACATTCATCTAATTGGCCTTTTAGATCGTGATTGGTAAGGTGATAACTTTGCCAGCTTTTACTGCTGGTCCCATGCCCGGATAAAGGAGGAGGATTGCTTAGGCAGGTTGACAGCTAGAATAAAACTTTTCTCACAACCCACATGAATTTCAAGAAAACAACATTCTATGAGGCTTAAGATAGGACGAAATGGAGAAACAGAATTCATATAGATGACCCCAACATAGCTCGGACAAGGCTTTGATGATGATTGGACAGGTGATGTTGATACTGAAAAAGCACCAGGTATGAGTTTCATTTTGGTTCAGTTCTATTTTCTTGGTTTTCTAAGTAGAAACTAGTGCTTGCTTGGCCTTCAACAAGCGTTTGATTAAGAATGATGTCCCTGAGCTAAATCACGAGCAAGAAGGCCCAATGAAGATAACGTTCACTAACAAGTCAGCAACTGCATTATCAAATAATGCAATATTTCAATGGCAAACTGAGCATATCAAGATCAAGTTCCATTTTCATTCATGATCTAGACAAGGAAGGTGATATTGCTCTAGAGTTTTGCAAATCTGAAGATCAGGTTGCTATAATCTCACAAAGCCACCACTGAAGGCGGAGACTTTCAGCAAGTTGAAGACAATGATAGTATGATTGTCTTTAAGATATTGGTTAAATAGAGGCTGTTAGAAACTGTAAGCCGAGACCAACAGTCTCTAGTTGAGGTTAAAATGATGCTTCTTACCAAAAACTAGTTAATTTACCTGTGACAATTACATAATAATGTGATTATAGTTGAAACTCAATGTGCTTTACAATAGATGAGTAGGAGCCCCAGAATCAAAGCATTTGATAAATCCTATCAATTCATTCTTGTAGAATTTTTAAGAAACACGAATAGTTGGCCAGTAAAAAGGCTGATAGCATTTTCAAAATCCTCTACATGAGAGAGGAACAAGTACTGATTGAAATATCTGCATTAGTTTCCTTAAAACATTTCAACCCAAACATCTGTAAATTCTTCATCTTAGTTTCCATCAACTCCAACAGATTTCTACAGTGCTAACAAGCTCTTAGATTTTTCTCCTTCTTCTGATTATCCTTATTGTAATATATCCAAGGCATGAAAGGCAAATTGGTTTTCCATCTCTGCCATTCATGTGCTCAATGGTTCCTGCCTTTCAAGCATATGTGGCTAGAAAGGTGGATTGGTAGGGTTTATTGCCCTTCATACATTTATTGAACAAATTCCATGGAGAGTGACAGAGAAGAAGAGGAGAAGGAATGCACAGAGAAGAGGAGAAGAGAAGAGAAGAGGGTCCTTCACAAAGAAGGATGAGTAAGTGAAAATAAAAAGGCAATTGTCAGCACTTGTGAATTGGCAAAAGGTGCCCATGCTAATCACGAGCTAGCAACTGATGATACATTATAATTTAAGAATAAAGAGAGAATGCTAGAGAGAGAGAGTGAAGATTTTTTTTTTTAGCATTTTTTTTGCTCCAGTATATAGTCAACTCACACCCATAACAGCTGTGGATGAACCACAAATAGATCCTTGGTTATCCCCATGGAAATAGACATGCCTTACCATTTCGAATGGGTTGGTGAGGTAGGGTGGGTTCAAATCCTCTCATATTAACATTAGAATGTTACAAAAAAAACTAAAAAAAAAAAAAAAGAGATTACATGAAGCTATGTTGCAATTTCTTAAACCAATACATTTTGTACATACCTTCTTCATATGCCACCTGTTACGAAAAAAACTAAAAAAAAAAAAGAAAAAGAGATTACATGAAGCTATGTTGCAATTTCTTAAACCAATACATTTTGTACATACCTTCTTCATATGCCACCTATTCCTGATAATGATTTTATCACTGTAATTTAGAAAAATAAAAATTAATAAATATTTTTTTTTCTGAAAATGATGAATCATCATTGTAATGAAGAATGTCCGAACACGAAAGGTAAAAACTCAAATCAGCAATTGTATAAGTTGAAAAAATAAAATAAAAAATGAATAAAAATATAATCAAATAGTTTCTCATACTAAAATAGTCCATTTAACTAGTTCTGTTGATTTTCAAAAATATATTCTATCAACAGGTTGGGATTAGGCCACATTTGTGTCGATATCCAAGTCCATTTTTAATTAAAGAGTGGAAGTTAGCTAGGTTGACGACCCTAGTGCTCAAATTTGAGCTTCCCTTTCTTGGAAGTGTAGAAGCCCAACCATTTTTCTACTTGGAGCTGGTCCAAGCTTTCGGACTGAGGTTGAATCGATTAAAATATAAGCGAATCGTAAAAATCTCTTTCTTCTTACATATATACATTACATGGTAATTAATATTGTTTTATTTAATATATATATATATATATAATAATTAAGACAAGGCTTATACGTCAAAAGCAACACTTGCCTGCCCCAGCTCAGTTCACTGAAGGCAATATGATAACACCCGTTTTCCAGGAAATAGAAACAAAATATGTGCCGGGGTGGGAGTTGGGAGTGTTTTGATTGAAATGGAAGAATATGCCCTATTTATAAGCCAGGGGAGTCATAGATGATTGACAAGTGTTATACATCCAATTACTAAAAAAAAGTTATTGTACCATGCCACTCGTCTAAATTAAAAATGATGCATGAATGGGAGTGGAGGTGGTTCGGATATGGTGGGAAATGGGGGAATGAAGACTTCACATGTATGGAGGGGGCATATATTTATTAACTAGTTTTGTTTAAACAATTTAAACTTCATCTCTCTCTCTCGTTAAGTAAAACTATAGGTCTCTTAAAATGTAGCTTAAGAGTGGAGGCATTATTCCAATTGAATATACTACAATCGTCCTATGCTTGTCAAAATCTATTATTCCATTTAGATGTTTCTTTCTTTACATGTATTTTTATTATTCAATTGTAAATTTGTAATGCTATTTATTGATTCCATCTCTAACTGTTAGACCTACAGCCTACATCTTTGCAAACGATGGAAGTGGTTTAGAATATAACTCTGAGGCTTTTATTCAAGTCCAGGCCTCGGAAAGGTCGACTTCCAATGACAAATTATTGAGAGAATTTTAGGTATAGATTTCTTACATATTAATCTCAATTGTACAGGAATCCTAATATTATTATAAATTTTTGATATTTAATTTGATTGTCCTAATGATCTTTTACAACTGCTCTTTTTTGTAGGGCTTGAATGAACTACTGGTGGACATGGTCTTGCTGGCTATGTGGCTATTAATAGATACAATAGTCAGCTGGTGACAAATATGTGAGAAAAGAGATGGAATGTGGTTTTTGAATGTTGTTAACAAATTGTGCAGACGTTCAAATAGAATGTAATATGTGGGCTAGTTGGATTTTGGCTTTGTTAAATCAAACAAATGAAGTATGCCATAGTTATTAGAAATTGTCAATGTAATAAGATCTTCTGGTGAACTTTTCTGATCTAGCTTCATGTATGTTTCAATTCATGAAATTTTCAGCCATCTTCTTCCATTTTTTTCAGCATGAATGGTCATGTTGCGTGATTGTATAATCAGGAGAGTCAATAGCCTTTGGGCCTTAATAGTCTAGACTGTCAATTTATGGAGGCCCCTCTAAATGATTAGTAGTGGATGTTACACAGGGTCATTTCTCTTGTATGAAATGCTAATTGTGGGTGACTGAATTTCTGCTATGGGATTGAGATTGTTCTCAATTCCCTGTTTTGTAAGCTATTTTATTGTATTGATCTTTTTTTTTTTTTTGGGTGGTTAAAGTCTGCACAATGGTTAAATTATGGAGATGGTATGTGATTGCATGCCTGTAGCCTAACGGAATGCATCAAACGATGCCTATAAGACGGCCTGAAAATGTGTTGAGTGGGTGTTGTACAATTCATCTTTTGGGTACCTAAACCACTGGAAGTTATCAAAACAGAGAACATCCATCTGTTCAACCCCATACTGGATTCTGCAATGAACGCCCAAAAATATTACATGGCAGAGTAGCATGGATGTGAGCCTGTGCATTATTGTACATAGTATATAGCTTATAACAAGAACATTGAAGTAAAGCTTGCATGTTAAGCCAACATCAATGGTTACTGTACAAGCCTAGAAAATAAAATTTTGGAATTCAACGGCAAAGACAAAGAATGAATAAAACTTCTATAGGATCCAAATGCATAAAAACCTTATGTAAAGCGATTAAAATCCTTGTACGATGGAAATCCCTACAGAGAGAATGTATCAACAATATGAATTATTTCCAGCATAGAAAATCAATATACTTCCATAACTATAAAAAAAAATGGGCCTAAAAAGAAACTTCCTGTCTCCATATAACTATATATATAAAAAAAAAAAAAAACTCAAAAGCAATATAATGTCTTTTCTCAAAAAAAAAAAAAAAAAAAAAAAGCATTATAATATCTTCTTATCCATGCATATATTTATTCAAAAGAAAATAATCAATATCCAGACAGAAAACATTTTAACCCAGAAATGGAGAACACTCCAAAAAACCAACCAGAAGACAGAAGAAAAAAAAAGGCTTTTTAATGAAGGAAAGGCTTGTATTTAGGGAGGAGACCATTTCATCCAATGCTGACCACATTAATTTCAATTGAAATCAGCTTCAAAACTGCCTTAGCCTTTGAGTTACATGGTTTGAGAAGGTAAGTTTCTCCTCTCACTTATCACAACTCTCCTTAATAAATCCTACAATATCTCTCTTTAATCAATGGGCAAGGGCCTACATAGGACAATTCTTATCATTTTGTAGGGACTTAGATTGGGACATACTTATCATCTAAGATTTCTAATAATTCTTTTTATTAATGAAATAAAATCTCTTTGATAAAGAAAGTTAAAAATAAGAATAAACACTCTAGAAATCTAATTTTTAGTAAAACATGAAAGTTTTTTATTTTTAAAGTCTATTTAACAAAAAACTGAATTTAAGAAGAATAATGCATGTCTTAACTGGCAAGGACCTACATGGAATAATTCTTATCATTTGAAATTTTGAACAAATTTTATTTCTTTAGAAAGTTAAAAATAAGAAAAGAAATTATAAATTTTAGTGAAACGTAAAAGTTTTCTATTTTTTAAAGTCTATTTAACCAAAAACTGAATTCAAGAAGAATGATGCATGTCTTAATCGGCAAGGTCTTATAATTACATGGGACAATTCATATCATTTGATATTTCTAACAAATTCTTCTTTGATTATCATGCATATTAAATCAAATGTGTTTGATAAAGATAGTTAAAAAAGAAAATAATCAACAATTATTATTTTTAGTGAAGATTTTTTATTCATGAATAAGGCTTTTTTAATTTTAAAATATAATTCTTTCTATAATGTGATCTTTTAGCTTAATATAGTACCCTTTATCTTTTATAATTACAGCCACATTTTTCTTTTTAGCTTGATCCTTTTTAGATTTTATTATATTTAGCGTTTAAAATTTTCTCATTATTGGATTCTTTTAATCTGTAATGCAAAGTGGTTGACACATTAGTAAGTTTGTTGAATTATAAGTAATGGAAGTTCTTACCAACATCTCAAAACTTGTATTAAAAGTTAGGTTATTTCTCACGGTTCAATTGTAACTTTAGATTAGAATTGATCATAATATATCTTTTGAGTATGGATAATACCAAAAAAGAATTAATATATATATTTTATTTTAAATTATTTTTCTTTGTAATATATTATAAACAAAACCTCAAGTTTAGATTTTCTTTAATTTTTTTCCCGGGCTCAGCCCGGGCCTTTCTTGCTAGTATTATTGATAGTATTTCAGATTAATGAAATGACCTTATTTAAAAATTTTCTTGCTTTTTTTCCAAAACTAAGTTAATGGTAATGTTTTCTTGGCAGGGGGCGGTATTCCCAGGTAGACTTACCAGTTGTAATGGAGGCAGCTACTGTGGAGCTAATGAATTTTATTGGAAAGGCAACACAGTGACAGCATGTATGTTCTGTATGATGCATGTAAGGATATCCTGTTGATATTGAATTTTATCGACTTGAATTATGTAACACTTGTCCAAAATGCAACTTTATTAAATTTGTGTTGTTCCTTGCAGAAACAAGTGGTCTATAATTTAGTGAAGATAAATATTAAATTCGGATTATGTGTGCCCCACTCATTTGCGGGCCATGGGCCGGGCAGGAGCTTGTTCAAGCCAAGGATGTGTTAAGTTCCCCCCTCATTAACAGTAGTTCTGTAACTACTTGTAGGTGTAGGCTATTGGGTTAGATATTAAGCCCAAACATAGCCCCATGTAGATTACAATCGGATAAGAAACCTGCTACATGGACCGAATTTGGGACCGGTCCAAGGATCGGTCCCAAACATTCGGTCCATGTAGACTTTTTCATCGGATAATGCCTAGCCAATGTGTCAAAACGGTCAAAAGTGGCAAATTCCATTACATGTCCAATGATAACCAAGGAAACTGCTTGTCATCTTTTGAGAGAGAGACTTTCCAGAGATTTAGTTTATGCAGTAAAGCTCGTGGGGCTCATTTATATTATATACATGTCCTCAATGGAAACGGTGGAGCGAGAAAAAAAAAAAATCAGCTCCACCAAATTATCTTAATCCTTAATTTAACAGTCTTATAATTTAATGGCATTTTGATTGTAGATTTTTCTGAAATTCAAACCAATGGGAGGTGAAGGTAAAATGAGTGTAAAATTAACCCTGATGCCAAGTCATGAGATGGCGAGAGTATCACAGGGGATGCATTGATCAAAGGTAAGCCCAAGTGGGTCTCAGAAAGATGGACAACACATGCAGTTGAGCTCCTAGAATATTCTCCATGTTCTTTTAGGAAATGTGATAATGACTGCCTTCCAACTGTGTTATGGGCTCTCATCTCTAGTGACTAGGATCTAAAACTTTGGGACTAAATGAGTAACGAAAATAAAATGAGTCATGAAATGATTTGAGGGGGCAGAAAGCACTTGTTGTCAATGAGCACAGAGTGTTGCATTGGGATTCTCTCTTTACATTAGAGTTCTATTCTTATTCCACCCAATGCCAGCAGGAGCCTATTCAAATTTCAGAGCTTGGCTTTGAAGCTGCATCTTGATATTTCACTTCAGTGCATGCCTTGATCTCTAGCCATTGATCAAAGATTTGCCTTGTCTGTCCGTGCTGTGAAGGGCAAAATGAGATTGCATGCTCTCAGTTTCAGCCTGCTTACTCGAAAAGAAGGTTGCTTGCTCTCATTTGTGTGTTGTCTTCTATTTTGATTAAAAGGAAAAATCTCAAAATAACTATATATATATATATATATTAAATATAGAAAAATTCTCAAAATCTCTCCTATCTCAAAAGGGGAGTTTCTGCTTTTATCTAATAGCCAATAATTTATTAGTATTTTTAAGAGATCTACTTTTGTATGAGAATATTTATTTGAGAATCGGATATGTGTATCATTGATGATGTGTGTCACACTTTTCTTGGCTAAAAGAGGGGCCTTTTTTTTTGAAAAACGCTCGGGGAGTTTTGTAACATAATACGTGTGTGTGTGTATGAGAAATATTCAAGTGCATCTATCCCTCACCATGTGTGGTGAGGGACATCCCTTTTGAGGAAGTTTTAAGTACAAAAGGGCTTTTGTACTTAATGGAAAGATCTTCTTTTGTACTTGAAACTTTTTTAAAAGGGGTGTCCCTCACCACATATGGTGACGGATAGATGCACTTGAATATCCCCCTATATATATAGATATATATATATATATATATATGGAGATGCTCGTTTCCGCCATATAGGAATATCACAAAAGAAACCCTCCTCACCAGAGAACCACAGCAACCTAATAATTTACTTCCAAATGGACAGTTAAAAGAATATATTGCAAAAGTAACACATTCAGCCGTAAGATCCCACTGATCAGATTATCTGGATTGTTCAGTGCGGAGCTTTTTGTTGCATAAAACCGGTAAAATAGATGATTGATAAAGAGTATTTATAGAAGGGGAACTTGCGTATGCAATATACATACTATTAGACCCAAGTGAGCTGTTGTTTCTTAGGTCAAGCACTGTACATTAATTTGTTGCTTAATCAAGCTACCTTCGACCTGTGTCAGTCTTAAGGCCTGATAGGCTGTATAATTTGGCTAGCAAGCTGAGCATGGACAAGCCAAGTCTCAGGAAAGCCCTTCTAGGCTGCTACAAACTTAGAAAATGATAGACCGGGCTAGGTTGTCTAAGTACATGTTAAACTATGTGATTTTACGGGGAGGAAGAGTAAACACCATGAATCATCATCATCAGAGCCTGTCCCAACCTTTTTTTTTTTTCTGAATGGTAGCCTGTCCTAACTATTTTGAGATCATCTACATGAATCAAAGAAAATTACTGGTGGAAGAATGAGAAGGTCCAAGAAGAGTATAGCACCAGCCACTAGCCAAGCTTTTATGATATGATTTACATCAAGGGAGGAATAGTAATGCAGAGATGAAGAGAATCAATTCCACTGATCTGAGCCTCAGCAAGGACATAATTAGCTGACCATTCCATTTCTATACATATCCATGGTTATGAATCCAGACATTAATCTGGAGAACCACGTGACTTGAATTGAAACTTTTGGTTGCAACAAAGAGCACCTTGCAACTGTGCTACTGGCTCCTGTTAACCAGATTGGATGATCTAAACGTTCAACATTTGACATGAATCATTGCTATATTTTTTCACTCTTTCTTGTGAAATGAATACTTGCAGTCTTGAGATTCTTAGTCATGTAGAATCTTTAGAGGGGTGAAATTTTACTAGGGCCTGAGGTGTGAATTTTTTTTTAAAAAAAAAAAAGGCCATTTACGCACCAAAATTTACACATGAATCATTGACAGGCGTAAATAAGTGAAAACAAACATGCACATGCATAAGTGTTGCACGTATGTAATATTTACTTGCGTAAATGAGTGAAAACAAACAAACCCAAGGAACCCATTGCTTTTAATCTACAATTACGAATTTTAAAATAAAAATACTTTCTTTTAATAAAAAGACTCAATTTTTCATGCCACTTATTTCAATAATATCCTTGCATTGGTTAGCATAAGGTTGATAGTCGATCGTGGTGTTAAAAAAAATTATGTTTTTTTGGCTTGGCCCTAGCCCAATGCTAGCCCTTAAGGGTGGGGTAAGGGCCTAGCTAGTGTAGGCCCGCCAAGAGCTTTGGCATAGCTTAGGCCTAACCTGCATATGTGAGGGTAGGGTAAACATAGATCCTAGAACGGGCCAGGCCCATTCCTTTGACAGCCCTACTTACAAAAAGAACACTTTCCATAGAAGTTAGACGGGTAGAAACACAACTTTTTCAAAGAGGTAGCTTATAAAATTCCTCAATTATTGCACAAATGAGTAAATAGATAAAAGAAGGTTTTTTTTTTTTTCCTTTACTAGATATTTGTTGTGATCAGAAAGTCTCCCTTGAGGTTAAAGGAAAGTATTATAAGGTGGCGGTACGCCCAGCATTGTTATATGGATCAGAGTGTTGGACAGTAAAGCATAATCATATTAAGAAGATGTCAGTTGCGGAGGTGAGAATGCTCAGATGGATGTGCGGGATCACAAGGAGAGATAAGATTAGGAACGAGGAGATTAGGAGTAAAGTAGGAATATCACCGATTGAAGATAAAATGAGAGAAAATCGACTGAGATGGTTCGGTCATGTTAGAAGGCGTCCAGTGGAGGCACCTGTTAAAAGGTGTGAAAGCATGGAGATTGTCAGGAGTAGGAGAGGGAGAGGGAGACCCAAGAGAAGTTGGAAAGAAACTATTAAACATGACCTTGCCTACATGGATCTGACGGAGGACATGGTCCTTAACAGATTTGATTGGTGTCGTCAAATTCATATAGCTGACCCCACCTAGTGGGAAAATGCTTGGTTTGGTTGGTTGGTTGGTACTAGATATTTGTTGACAGCAGTGTATGTGAGGGGTGGGGTGGCTGGCAGGACGTGGTGATGCCCCCGCCACAACCCCAGCCCCTGCCTCCTAAGTATCCTATATCTGGTTTTTTTTTTTTTTTTTCACACGACGGCTCCCTCGGAATTTTGTTCACTGCCCCTCTGGAACATTTCCTCCCTTTGTCTTGGATTTCTATCCCTCTCTCTGCCCCTTGGCTTTTAAGTAAAGAAAAAAAATATTAATTAGAACAACCATGATATTTGTACAAACTGGATAAGGGAACAATTGCTGACCTTAAGAAGTTGAGGCAAAAGAAGCAAGCATTCTTTAAGACATTTTTCAAGGAAGAAATAGTGATGTTCAATAACCTGTCAAAAAACCATATACAACTAAAATACTTTCTTTTATAGACAGCAAATAATCTAGCTTGACTTTGAAATGAGTATCAAGGGGAGAGTTAAAGTACAAAAGAATGATGTACAGACCTCATCTATGCTCTTTGCAGTTCGAAGTCTATCATGCGTCACATGCCAGTTCGGTTCAAGAATCTGAAAGGGTTCCGTAGCAATATACTGAAAAACTTTGGGATGACAAAATTCCCATGAAAAAAAGTACCATGAAATGAAGGGGAATTATATTTCAACCAGCAATTCACATGTCTCAGTTAAAAACCTAACTAGCAATGCCATTGCCCCAAGTGCGAATATACAATTCCCATGTTAAGAACATGTGTGCTCAACCCTTGAGTCTGAACGTGTAGGGCCATGTTATGGTGACCTGGACAGGTATTAAGATACTGATGCAGTGGTGCAAAGTGGTGTATAGAAAAGAGCCGTGTTAAACTTGCATGTCACATCAGATAGGCCCCAAATCGTAATTTTGTTTGGTATAAGATATCTATAATTGATATAAGATACAATTTAAAAAAAATCAATTTTACACATTTCAGCCTTTTCTATTGTTTCTTTAATTTGATCGATTTTTGTAATTTTCTTCGAAATGTTTTAAGACAAGCACATCCATATTGATTTGGCATGAGCGATCCCCGCTGGCACAAAGAACAGCCCCAGAATTTAAAACATTGCCCCAAACCCAAAGTGGATATTGTCACTAAAACAACCCAGAAGCAAACACACTAGAAACCTGATACTTTCCTTCTTTATTGTTTTAATGTGGACAGTGTCTGTAGTTCTTTTCTATCCGTCTATCCAGGAGCCACTGATGACTGCACAAAGGTCTACCCTGTGTTTTTGTAGGGATTTTTTTGGTCAATATAGTCCTCTAATAATATACAGTTTTTTAAGCAAAAAAAAAAAAGGTCTGGGAACTAAGATGATTTTAATAAACTGTTCTAATTTAGGATGGGACCATCATATAAGCAGCATGGATGCCCAGACCATGGGAGCCACTTTCACGTACTCAGGGCAGGAAAATTCTATGCACGAGTTATATGATTCCCATGAAACGAGATGCACAATAACTTGCCTCAAAAGTTAAATAGTGTAAAAGACTATTGATAAACTTAAGCATGCTACGGCAGAGCACTGAAGAGCGGGAAATGACTGTTCCAAATATGTTAAGAGCACAGACTCCCTGCAAAAATAAATCAACTGGTTTAGACAGAAAACAGAACCACCAAGCATGCCCGGCAAAGAACAAGTGCAAAAAGTACCATACTTGATGTACTTGCCATGCATGCTCCACAAAGTTGGCGATTCACATGCTTACAATGAAAGAGGAAGCGAAATATCAATTGATATTTTGTTAAGGCCTTTCTTGTAATAACGAGCAACAAAGGCCATTGCACCTATTCAGGTTAAAAGATTTAAAAGTTAGACATTATTAGTGCTGTAGAGTGTAGAGCCCTCGTGCTGCCATTTTTCTTTTCCTAATTGTGTGGCATCAAGAATCGATGGTCCAAAGTCCCAGACCTGTTATTTATTTGTACATGGGCCCTAAAAAATGCCCCAACAACCAACCAGATTGGAAGATCCTATTCCTTTCACCTTTTCTCTACTCATTACTCAACAGTCCATTTGTAAATACATATCCTTAGGATCTACAAATCTTTCACATATTTCAGGTATCTTCCATCAACAATGGACCTACCACATAATCAAAGAGGCTGGACCATTGAATCATGGTTCCTGCATGTAATGGAATTGGGTGCAGCAGTAATACCTATACTGCAGTGCATGATCATATGCTTCCTCTTAATAAGCAGGAGCAGATAAATAACCAAGTAACACAAGAACAAAACAAACCTTGTAGCTCAAAGAGAATGTTTCGAGGCCAGTATTGCTTAAAAGCTCAGTCTGATCATTACCATCGGAATAAGGCCTTTTAACTTCAGATGAATTAACAAGTACGTTTTTTATGCCATATTCCAAATCCTTTAGTGTCCCCAATCCATTAAGCAAGGAGGACCTTTCCTTAGTCTCCTCAGTATAAATGCAAGATGTTAAAGGAAACTTCTTACCACACAACATGTCCACTCCTCATGACAGGGCTCTGCTGAAGCTGCAGTAGTGCGCAAAGCAAGGTCCAACAGATTCTGTATTGTTTTTGAGTGTCGTGCATAAAAGAAGAAGAATGCAAGGTAATACATGGAACCACTACTATGGAGAACAACGTGAGTTGAACCAGTAGTTTCTCCACAGATATATCATCAGGCCTGTTAACAAGCTCATCTCGAGCTATATCCATAAAGTGAACCAAGAAATCGCCCTGTGAAGCAATTCACAACACATCAAGTCAAAATGAAAAGGAATCCAAATAAGGTCGTATACAGAAGTGTAGAGAAAGGGAAATTTGCAAACTGTTTTTCATCAAGCTCCAAGAACCCTAACCACTGGATCTAAGTCATCCGGCAGACAGAGGGCAACAGACTGACATACTGACATACTGATGGAGATGGACCAACTCACCTGCTCAGAAATCCTTTGAAGGCATGGTCAGTGCCACAGGGAAATCTGGATGTTTAGAGCCCATGTACCCATATCTGACCCAGCGATTAAACTGGTTGACGGGCCTAGAGTAATGTTGGACAGCAAAAAAACTGGAAATCACGCAGGCACTATGGGAACTTTCCTTACCAGGAAAGTTTTGAAGAGATGCCATTCATCTCCAAACCTATCCCAGTGACTCCTGATACTATGGCAATATCAAGGTAAGGTTGACATAAAAAAGTTATCAGATGGATTTGTCCAGGTTACTTTTCAAATGGAGGATGACCTCTGGAGTACAGATTGGATTGTCAAGGACATTAACTGGGCAATAAATGGTAGCAATAGCTTTTGTGCCCAACTTTGAACCTATGAAGCAGTCGTAGTCTTCTCTATCATATGGGTTCAGATGCTAGACCATCCCAAAGAAATTATGGAAAGAACTGCTGTAATCCACTGTGGTCCCCCACACTCAGTAGTACATTAAAATGATCCCATAGCAGACACCCAAGATAAGGGTGAAAGGGTCAAGAAAGCTCCCTTTGCCTGGTATTGGTAGAAATTAAAATCACACCCTCAAATCATCTGAGAGTTACCATAGATACAAGGATGACACTAGCTGGCAAACCTTCAAATATGAACGAGTTGCTCCGATATGCAGAAATTGCCACCAAATTCTACGTAGTGGTAATACTGTACCTACCGCACATTTGTGAGATCGATAGACGGAAATGATGATGATAGGGGTAAGCGTGGTGGATGGGGGAATCCCAAAGTCTACCCTGTTGGACAATTCTACATTTCTAATCATCCAATTAGGCTACACTAAATATCTAGCTTTAGTCACAGTGGTCCTTTTCCATCAGATGGGTACAGCCATATGTTGAAGGGAGAAATTGAGCCTAGTCCATTCCATGCGGGGCCCACCAGATCAATGGCATATATGACTACAAAACAGGCTCCACCTCTGCTATTGCTGGGTTGGAAAAAAAAAAAAAACACCTTTTTATTATTGGTATCATGACTCGAACCCACAATCTGAAGATTGCAATAGTGAACACCTATGGGGCATCAATATGATATGGATATGACACGAGCAGACCATGGACATGATAGGGACATGGATTTTGCACATAAAACACAGTGATATGAAACGACACGATGCATTGCCTATTTTGAAATTTCCGTAAGTCATGGTGAGCACCCTCCACTGTGCCATACTGCCATTGCATTTTTTCTACTTCTCTTATTTAGGAAGGCTGTTCAATTGGTGACTACAATGTCGTTTGGGTGACCATGGCACCTAGGGGAGCAGAGGTTGAACCCCATTATCAGTTAAGCTATATAAATCAGTATTGGTCTTCATATACTTCGATCCTTGGATCTCTCCCATACAAGAAGGATTTCACGGGTTTCGCTCTTTTCTCCCCTCTGAATTGGGGATGACATATTTCTACAAATTGAAAAACATCAAATACCCTTGCTTCGGTGCTATTAAAACATTGACCAGGATAACCAGTTTCTACCAGGTCTATTTCCTTGGATAGAAAAGATAATCTCAGATTTTCCACATATGTAAAGCCTGAATCCCACATTTAGAGGAAGGCAAGCCGTATTTAATAAAAATGAGGTTCTGATCAACGAGTCTTTCTCCTTTTTTGATCGTAACATGACTTGAACTGCAATCTCATAGTTGAAACAAAGTAATGCTCTCTCAAGAAATCTGAACTCCTTCCAAAAGATGCATTTCATCCTTCCACGATTTCAACTAAAGTTTGAAGCTTTCACTAATTCTCAGGAATTCACCTGATTATTCTCAATAAAAAAAATTTGAATACAAGAGGTAGGAAATCAAAATTCATTTTCCAAGCATAATAAGCCCTTGCTATCCACTGACATGTCTAAGGAAGCATAATAACAATATAATGGTTGCACACTACTTACAGAGTACTGCTGTAGTATTTGTACGGTGTCAATTAAGTAGTTGATAGGGGTGGAGGTTATCATATCAACTACAATGCAACTGGATAAATGGTCTTGAAAATATGAAAGAAATGCCGAAAACTGCAACATCGTTGTCAAACAAAATTACCATACTCAGTCGGAAATAGCTAACAACCAAATAAACTAAGTAGCTGGTCAAGAAGAAGAAACCGCTTTAAAGACCGAAGTTTTCCCATGAGACCATACTATGCCACAATCAATAGAATCATATAAGAAACATCAATTCTAAAAAGAGTACATAGAATAAGGCTAGTGTTACAAAAGTCCATCAATATGCCTATATAAAAATATCAAAAAAAAAAAAAAAAAAAAAGCCCATGCCATACCTCATCTTTCATGAGATTCAAGAGTTCACCACTTGCAATATCATAAGCAGCTTGCAATATCATAAGCAGCTTTTATACACTCAAGATAGTGATGATTCGATCTGAAGCTCAACAATTTTGAATTCTCAGTAATAGGAACCTGTCCATTGAAAGATTTTTTTGGTACCTATACTTGAAATGACATGTGGAGAACAATTATATTATATCAGACAGAGAAACCTGTAAACCTGAACATGGTGCCCACATTCTCTCATCACATTTAAATCCTTTACAGTTGTCAAAATCACCCCTGAAGCATTTGTAAGGAAATTGGGAATGCCATCCTTGAGGCTATAACGCTGTTGCCAGTACTTGGCATTGTAATCCTGAGTGAGACTCTCCTATAGAAGGCAAATCATCCAGCCTTTTTAAGTCAGCCGAATTTCTATCATGACACAAAGATAATGGTTGGTATGCTGGACTTGCTATTGGATCAGGTTTGAATTTCAGGTCCACCCAATAACTACGTCTGCCCAGGCATAGATTCAATAAAATTTCTGTTGAGCCACACCCCAGCCAGGGTACAGGCTCAGGAGCACTCATGGCAACAATGATTCAGGCATGGGCCTAAATTTCAGACCTGACTAATAAAGAGGCATACTCCAACCCAGGCCAAACCCTAACAACTGCCATTCCTATAGTTCATATTAAATACCTTTTGCAGTGATTTGTTCTCAGCAATGAAAAATTCACCATATGGATCATCAACTACCCCTTCATACAACCACCTACAAGAGTAATAATGGATTGTTCAGCAATGAAATTGACTAAACCACAGCAGTAGATCACATAATGGAAAACAGCTTAATGAGTATGTATAAGAGATCATGAATGGCCGCTACCGAATGTTTGATTCAATGAACCATAACATAAGGATACTCAGACATGCTGGTATAACTTAGTGGCTCTAAGAAGTTAATATATTAAGGCAATATAGTGGTTAGTTTTATAGTGGCATTGATTTGCTGAGTGAAAGGATGAAATGACTCCAAAAATTTGAAGCTAAGGTTTTAAATTCTGCTGCTGGTATGTGATGATTGGGATAGGGACCAGTCGCTCCTTGGCGCGCGCACACACAGACACACTCGTGCACGCACATAGAGACGCTTTGTTTTTTCTTAAAGTTGGAGTGATGTTCATCATCGCTTCCATGCAGCTTGTGGATGGATCACTTAACACATAGAGCACCAAATTACAAATTCATAGCAACTATTTATAACTTAACAATAATAGTACAATGAAATTAAGAAACCAGAAAGAATAATAATGACCAAGGGGTAGGGTCTTGGGACCAAGAGGGCAGCAAATTCTGGAAGATTGCATGGATTTTCAAGATGATTTGAACCCCTTTTTATCATCATTACCCTACTCTACATTGCTTGCTGGATAATTATGAAAACCCAACGGATCTGATTTGTAAATTATCAAACAACTCCAGCTCCATCATCATACTGATAACTCTCATGTATTGATCATCAATCTCGTATTGTTCACCATCGGCCTAATATGTATGAAAAAGTCTACATGGACTGAATTTTTGGGACCGATCCTTGGACCGGTCCCAAAGTTCGGTTCCAATATCATGATATTGGAACCGGTCCAAGGATCGGTCCCAAATTCGGTCCATGCAGCAGGTTTGAATATGTATCCATATTGACGAGTACAAGAATTTTTTATTTTATTTTTTTTTAATCATATTGGTACTTGCCCCCTCTAGTTCTAAGTTCAGATAATGTCAATCTGTGGCCGTCCTGGATGGTCACATGTGGCCATGTCACTTTGCAGTAGATCTTCTTTTAGGATTGTGGTCCTAGACTTGTACCAGCACTGCCCGTAGCTAGTCAGCTCACCCTAGTCGACTCAGTGGCAGAAGAAACAAAACCACAGCTGAAACAGAGATGGTTGTTCTCAAAATTCAGTAGGTGTAAATGCAGGGAAAGTGGGAATGGGGGTGAGGTTCCAAAGTGGGATGGGAAGAAGGAACAGTTATGTAACATTTCTATGATAAGGACAATAGTTGATGATATAAGTGTAACATATTTTTTTGTATAACTATCCTAACAAGCCAGAGGTTTAAACAGAACCCTTCTAGTAAATGCAATATGTAAAACTCAGACAAAAATAATGAATAAAAAAAGAGGTCTCGCATCAGAATCCAAGGAGTGGCATATTGTGGAAGTATTTGACATGGTTATTTCATCCACTTAAAGCAATCCGTGTACTTGGGATGGAAGGGTGACAATCACCTCTCTAATTTGCATAGGTATGGAGAAGTAGCATGATGAGTCATCTTCTCCAACAACAACCTCATGGCATTATCACCAGACATTGCCTTGGCCTAAGCTTCACAAAAGATCATAACAATATAAGACAAATTAACCAAAATGAAAAGGTACGCATCAAAATGATCTTCAGATAATTGATTGCCAGGAAGATATATAATATGATGATTGATGAATCAATGACTTCAACTATCAATAACATCATGTTGAACTTGAAGCTCAACAATGATATAAAGCCCAACTTTCCTTAATTAAAAATTGAAACTAAAGAACTTGATGCAATGAAAACCCAATCACAAAATGCCTTCATGCAGTAAATTAGGTCAATAACAAAAACCATGCTCTGAGAAAAGCATGAAAGTGCACACTGATTGACTTTCCAAATTTCCCGACCAGAAGGTTTGCAATAAAACAAATAGTCACTGGGAAAGGACAGCACTTGACACATGCATCTGAAGTAGCCACTAACCTTGCTATCCATAAAGAAGATACAAACCCTGAACCAGCTGGGTACTGCCATGGAAGGGCCACATCTCACCATTCGGGTAATATTTTCATAGGAGCTGCAAATGGATCCGCTGATTCATCAATCATTGACGGTTCTAGAACCGCTAGACCTAAAAAATTAAACTGACCGGATAGGTCAAACCAATTTGATAAAGGTCAAGGAGAAACAGTATCTTGTGCTTACCTTGATCCCAAAATAAACTGTTAAATTTCGTCATCAATCCAATGGGAGATAACTCAAAACAAGTGAAGAAGAGAAACACCCACACACGCACGAAAAAAAAAAAAGTGCAACAATGCAACTTCAATTCAATTACTATTAAAAAAAAAAAGAAAAGAAAAGAAAAGAAGAAAACTCCTTGCAACGTTCCATTACATGCCTTTAAATAGACTCCAAAAGGAGAGAACATAATTTAAAAAAAAAAAATCCTAGATTTAATCTTAGCCTTCCATCTCATCTCTAAACAATGAAATCCCTAAATTATAGTCCTCCTGCTATTTCCCAAAATATGAAAGATAACAACAGAACTCTATTGATAACTTGGAGTTCCTGTAAGACCACTTACCTTCTCACTTGCTTTCTTTGTGGAGTATATGATATCTCAATCAATCACAATCCTATTTTAAAGAAATTTCTTAACAAAGATTCCAATAAAGTAAAGGTTGTCAAAACACTCACATTGGGGAATCAAGAGAATTTGCACACATCTGGAATAATGAAGTCCCCGGATTCTTTTGCAGTAGTTTTTATCAATGATCCCACTTGATGGCTTCCATATATGTGGGCTTGCTGAGCATATGTGGGCCTGTTTGGGACTGTTGGAGAGGCATAATTGGGTGCTCATTGACCAGTTTTGAATCCTCTTTAATTGAACAAATTTCAAATAAGATCTAGACCCATATTGACTGATCAATCACATGGTTCATTGGATAAGCCATACGCACCTGCATAACAATTGAATGACTTCTACAGCTAGGCAGTTCCATGCAATGGTGGCAATGAGTCATGTCAGGTTGAGCACTATGGATTACATGTATAGGCTCAACCAAAACACCATCCAGTAGTTATTCAATCTGAGTGAGATCATCAAGTTGGGTTGGGGTTCATAAATCATAATGCAATTGCACCAACCGTCCCTAAAAAACTGCTTTTATAATAATATATACATCATTCATTTGGGTATGCAGAGTCTGTACCCAACTGGACCCGAGCCTTGGACTGCCCGACTATTAACGGGCCCAAATTGTGGACATGGAATTGTTCCCGATATATCAGTCAAGGTCTTAAAGTGAGGCCCATACCAAGGTTTTTCAGGTCCGGACCTTTACCTAAACCGCGTAGTGGGAGGTCTACTGGACTAGCTCAATTAATTTTGAGTCTGGATCCAGGTCCATGTTTTGTAGATGATTCGCATTCGGATCCAGGTTTAGGTCCAGTCAGACCTACACCCAAAATCCGTTTTCAGCAATAGAATAAATAGGTCAGCTCCTCACTCACAAATAATACTTTCATCTCAAGTTGACACCATTGACCCATACATCCTAATACCAAGGGTTGTTATCATCTATATATCCAAAGTGATATTTGGCCAAGCCATGATCAACACCATGCCCTAGTTTTTGCTCATCAAACCTTCACTAGCTCTTGGATTGAATCTCATAAATTATATGGTTAATTAAGGCCACTAAATCAATAGCTTAGAAAATTATCTGATGGGGCTGATTTTTGCGCGACCCTCCCTTATCTGATTTCTTTTTGTATGAATGGTTGGTTCAGCGTGGCAAGGTTGATGACTCGTAATAGAAATCAACTCTGCATGAGTGACTTTCTTTCTATTTGCAAAGATTTCTGATTAAGTATTATAGTTGATGATGCATTTTAAAAAATCAAATTGTGTACAAGGGGCTCAACAGAAATGAATCTAGACGGTGTATTAAAACAACACGGTCCCTCCATGGCATCAGGTACATGAAGGGTTGGTTGGTTTTTTTTTTTTTTTTTTTTTTTTCTTTCTAGTGGAAATAAATTGGATGCATGGAGAGAGAAAATTAAAGAGTTGGCCCATTATTATGGATCATGTTATAGAAGATTTTATGAAAATCATAGAAGTCAAAAACCCTAAAACTCCTATTTCCTAATAAAACCTCAAATGACATTTAAAAAAAATAAAGAACCTCAAATTTTCTTACGTATTAATACACATTCCCACTAGTTTTTTTTTTTTTTTTCCTTACCTCAACCAAGGGGATGGGACCCAAGAGAGCCTACACAAGTGGATAGAAGAGCCATCAAAGGAGAGCCCACAAAGTAAAAATAGTGGCATATCCAGAGATCGATCACTGGGTAGACAGCTGATAAGCGGGGTTGCCAACCAACTGAGCAACCCTTAGTTGAATGCATCCCCACTTGTTCGCATAAAACATGAAATTTTAGAAACTTTAAACTATTTATTAACTAATCCCAAGTGGAAGTATTGGAAAACTCATGTAAGCAAAAATAAATCTTGAACATTTTTTATGAAGAGAAATAACTAGTGGTCGAGTCTCCCCATCTTTTTGAGTCTTCTTAGTTTCTTGGAGAGGTCTCCTTAAAAAAATTTTAGGGAAGTACTTAATTCAGGACTTTGTGCAATGCGAAGATTCTTTGCACCATGGATTTTTACTTTTGCAGGAGAGAGGAATTGTGTATTCCCATCTCTCTCATGGGAAATCTAAATTCTCTGTATAAAAAAAAATGCGTCAAGAGAAGGCCCAAATGTTTCTTTCTTCTTAAGAAGCATAGGCGAGATCAATTCTTTTTGCAGTAAAAAGCTTGAAGGATAGAGGCTTCTCCAAATCCCACATAATGTCGGATGCGCTTGAGATGGTGCAAGCAATCAATGCAGATTTTGATTGGTCCATTGATCCTATTCTGCAGGATATTAATTACATCTTTCAAATAGTTTAGACTCAATAGTCTTCTCTTTTATCCCGAGGGATTATAATGTAGTAGCTCATGAGTATGCTAGGTTTGCTTCTCGTAGGAATGTTAAGTCTTCGATTGACATAGTGCTAGTTGGACGAGGATAGGGTCCTTGATTGGCTTTTTGTCCTTCTATTTGTTGTTGTTCCTTTTAATGATGCTCTTATTCTACAAAAAAAAAAGTTATTTTCTTCTATTTTAGGAATATGTGTCGCACCAAACAATTGAATTGTATCTTTATTGTGCAATCCTTTGTACAAACATGCCATTGACAAGAAGAGTCTTGGAACTTTCTCTTTGAAACTCTGGGTTGTCTTTTTCTTTGAGTCAGTGAAGTGTTGGTCCTTTATCATAATTGTCACCATAAATAAGAACATGATCAGGAATCACAAGGCTAGAGGATGACTCACCCGCTCCCATAGTTAAACCGAGGGATTGATCCTGAGCGGATAGGTTTACTTTCAATCTCCCGCACAGTAGGCTAACCAGCAAATATAAGAATCACGAATGCAACAGTATGGAGAAATCTTGACCAGTACGGATCAGATACCTCTAGTTAGAATTTTCAGCTCTGATATGTGATATCAATCAGTAAAAAGTGAGCCCTAGTATAAGGGGAAAAAAATTCATTAAAAATATAATTTTGTAGATTTAATCGTGTTTATCTTCAATCTGGTGATAGATTTTGTTTGGTTTGGAGATGTGGTTTGTCCAGGGTTACTTGATTATCATATCGGTGTTTTAGTTCATGGTTTGTTGATAGCAGTTAGTCACATGATGCCAGTGATCCAAGTTCACTGGGGTAGGATGAGATAATTCATACACTTTAATTTAAAACTGGGGGCGGGTTTTATATCTAATTAAGATTGCAAGCAGCAGATAAAATGGGCCAATGTTTTGGTCCTGATGCATTTGCAATATGAATCTTAGGTCATGAAAACTTGAGTCAAAATCCAAGAGGACTAGATTGTGTTTGACCCAAAAAGAAGCGACCCATGATCTACATTGCTATGACGCAAACTATAAATCACAAGTTGGTACCTAGAGTGATACAGGTGACCCAGTTGAGTCCAGTCTAGTTAAATAGGAAATGGTACCCAAATTTTCATTGGATCAGATCGATCGAATGTGGGTCCCATCCCATGTGCGCCAAACCAATTTCATCTTGGTTTGCGGTGGTGGGTACTTGCACAGGGTGTTGGGGGATAGTGGGAGCAAGCAAGCAACATTGGAAATCTCCTACCTTCTAGCATGAAGATCCATGGGTGGCATCCCATGCCAGAGCTTTGGGAAGGTCCACTCCTTTTTGGGGAGGGGCCCCTGTAGCCAAATCTATTAGTTATCCAACAAACTTCCAAACTGGTTAAGTGAGAAGGATTTGTAACATAAATAAGTTGGACTGAAGCTTTTATGTTTTTTGGTCAGACACGTAGGTTGGTGAATGCTTTCATAACTACCTATGTAGACATGATTCATACTTCATAGTTAGTGGAAACATGATTCACACTTCATAGTTAGTGGAAACATGATTCACACTTCATAGTTAGTGGCAACATGATTCACACTTCGTAGTTATGCATGAATGCTCAAGATCATAATTCACGACTCTGAAACTTGTATGCAGGTAGTGGCAGCCATGTTTTATAAAGTACCCTTTCTTAGCAAAGCAATTATGAAAGCTACTCATTTTGGTAGGAGGATTATGCTTATTCTCAAGTGCTGATTAGAATAACTTATTTAAATTGGACTGTCCTCTTTGTTGGTAATCAATTAGTTTATGAATAATGGTGGTGGTGTTACCTTTAAGTCCTTCATTCATTAGGAATGAATTTCTGCAATTTTATGTTATCTAGTTAATGATGGAATTCATGATATTCTTGCACCATCTTACTAGAAAACTGTGAATTACTTGTAAGGTATGTATTCCACTAAATTACTTGTAAGGTATCCATTTGCCGAGGTCCAGGTGTATATATATATATATATATTTTGTTGAGGCATGCAATCTTTTGCATGCGAGGCCAATATTTCAATAATTCACACTTTTTTTTAGAGATTCTCCAAAGACAAAGAAATAATTCACCCAAATGGTGGGTGCACTGTAGGGGTACTCATGGACGGGGCTGGCCCAAGTCTGACCCAGGTCCAGCCCGCTTTGCGCTGGGCTTGAGCCTTCATTTTTGGTTTATGGACTGATCTTGGACCTAAAATCTAGGCCCATTTAATAAACGCCTGAAGCCTAGATTGGCCCAACCTGAATGAGAGAGAATTTATAGCAAAAACAATTTATGTACTACAATGGGGACTTGAACACCTACATGTTTGGACAGTTAGCAGATGCATTTTTTTATTATAATAAAATCCATGTTTCATTCAGCCTTGGGCTTAACATTTTTCAGGTGGGCCACACTCTTGCCAATCAATAATTCCTGAGACGGGCTTTGGCCAATGATTTAAAAACCGGGCCGGGCCTGGATTTTACTTAGCCCGGCCCAGTCTGTCACACGAAAGCCCCTAGTGCACTGAAAATTTCCCAGATTTTGGAAGGTCTTAGCCATCCTTTTCTTTTGCCTTTCCTTTTTAACTGTTCTCTTCCTAAAATTATATGAGCACAAAAAGGTCTGGATCCGAATCTTAAGGGATATTTTTTTTTTTTTATAATGTTTGCTTGCAAGAAATTTCATCCTTAATTGTGAATGGTCAGAAAAAGGAATACAATTGGTTGAAAATGTGTTGATCAATCCAACGGTCGGCTTATTGAGATTGACTTCTAATATTTAGATAAAAGTAAATACCACAGGTGTTACAAGTATATCAACGACGATTTGGATGATCAAAAGGTGGGCGCCACTTGAAACTCTAAGGGTCCAATTTCAAACTATCAACTAGTCTAAAAAGAGCTAGTTAAATTAGGTCTTAACGTAAATAGCTCACAATGTTTCCCAGGTTGTGTTTGATATTATTTCTAGCTTGTGTTTGATATTATTTCTTGATTAAAAGCATTCATGGGATAGCCCCCATAAAAGACGCAATGCATATATGTGAAACAGGGCTGCAAGGCCAAAAAGGAGAATGGTTGGTTAAGGTGAACTTGCCTTAGGTGCAACTCAAATTCCTGCGTATAAGGGCTGCCTTTCGAATATTTAAACTGTTCAAGAAATGAGCCCGCTTAGGTAGATTCATGGCTCCTAAAAGAAATTGCCGCTGGATTAGTGAGTTTTTTTTTTTTTTTCCAAAATGTGTGATTAAATATCATAGTTGATAATTCTTATTAAGAAAATCAAGGTTTCTTAATCATTGATTATTTTTATTAAAAATTAAAAATTTTACAATTTTGTAAGCATTCAAAGAAAATTTTCTAAATATTAAAAATACTCTACTGCAGTACTAGTTGTTTATATATCACATACGAATGCAATTCTATATTGTTCTTCTCTTAGTCTTAACAAGCGGACAATTGTGTGTTGAAGGATTGAGCTGAGCAATCCTAGTCTTTTTCTTACAAGTAGGTTTAGAAGGATGTTGAAACAGATTTTGTATTGCCCAAGTACTACAAGTTTTGACCATGACCAAATTGATACTTTAATTAATATCATGTTTGAGGCAAAGAGAGATTCAATCCAATGGTTTGGTTCTGGGGAGGTGAGGCCGCATTGTATATAATTTGCTAGCTGTTTTTAACAATTTAGATGCATCATGTTCTCTCAAACAGGCAAGTGATTAACTTCAGGATAAGAGATATCAGTGACAACACATCTCATATCGTCTAAAAAGTGCACAGTCAATTCCTTTTCATATAACTATTCCACAAACAAAGAGAATATTTTCAACCAAAAATATCATATCAATTATAACTTAAATTTGAAAATTTTGTATCCAACAAATGCAACATAGACCATCTTGTTTGGTGAAATTTTCAACAATAATATGGCAGATTTGTGTACAAAATATTCATACAACTGGATAAGCCGGTGAATACAAGAAAACATTGCCAAGGGGATTGCCTGCCATCCCGATTTGCACATCGAAGGAACATTTGATTAAAAAAAATTAAACAAAAAAAGGAAGACGCAATGTGAGATCTTATGTGAGATGACTTTTAGAATGGTCCCAAAGATGAAAGATATGGTCACAGACGTCACAGCTACCCACATCACATGGTCCCAAGACAACTTGTGTGGATATTGCACAGCTTCAATTTCAATGTCGAACAGTCCAGGATAAATGTACCTGCACCTCAAGCATCACATTCGCAGCCATATAAGAAAGGGAGAAAAAGGGTTCATGAGGAAATTCAGCTTACTGTCAAGTTCATTGCACCAGTAGGTGCTTTTACTTATTTACACCATTGCATCAATGCATCATCGGGCCCCCATCATTTGTACAAGGTACAAACTACAAACATGTTCTTATCATAAAATTAACAAACAAGTCCTTTCACAATTTCAATCCTTGATCTATTTTTGTTAGTTAATGGAATACAATTAAATTTAGGAGCTATGTAGAAATAATGGATAGATTGGGATGGGGAACCCGAATTTTCATGTTCCCGACCTCAATGTAGTTGAGACAAAGCTTTTATTATGGTGGTGATGGTGATGTTGTCGAAGAATATACCTTCTATGGTGCCATAATATGACAAAGCATGAACTTCTAAACTCCTCTGGATTCATCCCTTTTTCCTGTGCATCTGATTAGAATAGAATGCATAAGACCTTTTCTTTTTTCTGTCTATTTGATAATAATAGAATTTACCTTGCTTTCGGGAGCATTGTTTTCTCTCTGCTAATTTTGGGCTTTATTAGTTCGACCCTGAACATGCCATCTTAAGAAAGGATGGATCCAGATATCTTTTCAGGCAAATATCGGCACTATCATTGTCAAATCTACAAAGTAAAATCAAAAGTTTTTCAGTATCCCCACATCTTCTGGGAAGAATAACAAGAAATGCAATAGTTCTTGCTTGTCAAGGAAGAACAAACGTGGGGGATGATTGCATTCTTCATAGGATTCCATAATAAACCATGGAGCATCATTGTGGACAAGGTGATTCTATTTGGTATGAATATTAGGATGCCAATCTGAACCTGTAAAACAACCATTCTATATCAAGGAATTGAATTGTGAAATAGATAGAATTTTACAAAATTGTATCATGATAGGTTTCTACAAAATGCAATCTAGATTCCACAAGCCATTGGAGAATCGCCAAAAACAAAACCTAAACATCTCCAATTACCATACCTTACCAAGGTAAGGTCATATTTGATTTAGCACTTACCAAAATTAGCATCCCATCCAAATAAACAAATGGCCCTGCTTCTGATTTTCACCCCCACCCATTGAGTACTATTAAATTACTACCATCGAGAACCAACCTGCATGCATGTTTACCATCTCAAAACCCAATAAGAATGGGTCCATCCACTGTCCTGAGTAAGAAAATAAATATTATCTTGCAACTGGATGGTCATGCTCATGAAATTATAGACAAACATGAAATGATGAAGGTAACATGTAATATATTTAACCGTTCAACTTATAAGATGAGACTAGTGAGAATAGATATAGCCTCTGCAATAAAAAGAAAAGTAATGATCACTTCTAATAAATGTGCTAAAAAGAAATAAGTTCTCAAATGATCTAAACGATAAAATGTCCAAATGCTAAAGATGTGCTTGCCGTTACAGATAATAAAGCAGTAGAGAAGTGAAACTACTGACCATTATGACCTTTGATTCAATGAAGTTCTAATAGAATTCCACTCTCTCAAAAACTAGAAAAGGCCCGCACTCATACTGACAATTTTTTTTGAATGGTCATTCATACTATACTAACATTCCTTTCTTAATATAGTCTTGACAAAACTTAATAAAGCAGTAAACATCCTAACTAAATATGAAAAGACTATTTTTCCCTCGGAGACAAGGGCCTGTTTGGAAGCACAATGCAAGTTAAGTTGCAATGCAAATGTAAGACAAAACAAGAATCTATAAACCTGTATGGAAGTACGAAATCAACTTCAACACATTCAAAACCAATAGCTTGAAGTAAAGGCATAAACTTCTCAATTGTAGATACATAAATTTTGTTACATGACTGCTTCTTCTTTGCAATTTTGGCTGACAATGGCCTTAATTAGTTTGAATTACACAAGAAAAAGAGATGCATAAAAAAAGACATTAAATACACCATCCATCACTTACTATAAGTCAGCAACAACCCACGACTCTTCACACCAACAACAACTGCAATAACTAATATTTTTGCAGCAAGCTAAACAATAAATTTCGTTACATGATTGCTGCTTCTTTGCAATTTTGGCAGACCGTGGCCTTAATTAGTCTGAACAACACAAGGAAAATAGATGCATTATCTATTAAAAAGCAGATATTAACACGCCATCAATCACTTCCTACAAGTTAGCAATAACCTACCGGCTCTTCACACCACCAGTAACCGTAGTAGCCATTATTTTGGCAACATGCCAAACAACTCACCCACTAATAACTGCACAAACACGAACAAATCACACCATAATTCCATAACAAGCAGAAACACAACTTTCCTAACCAAACAGAATAGAAATAGAATGTGGGATCAAGCACTGGTGCTACATAAAAAATTTCCTCTTGCATATACAAGACCAACAATTTATTCATGTTCCCATGTGCTTTGTATGTGTCCAAACCAGAGAAGATCTAATTGAGATTATTTTTGCCCAAAAATTATATACACAATAAGACCTTTCCATCACATTGTCCTTACATGATTGATCATTGATGTGTATCAAGGGTCCTGCAAGGGGCTCAAGATTTTGTCTCTTGCACAAGCTACAAGAGATGTCTCTTAAGAAAGAGTTGCCCATATCTAATATGCATGTGTTGTTTCAGTTACGCTGTGTGCAGTTCTTTTCTTTGCCATATTTTATACTTCTTGGTTTTTGCTAAGAGCCAGATTTTGTGCTTTGGTTGGATATGGAGACAAGGCAGATAACATGAGACAGATAATATTTTTTACATCTAAAATTTGTACTAAACTATGGCTTTTCTCATTTTGGAGCGACAATTGATTTTATTAGACAGAAAGAACTATACTTCATATAGAGGTATATGCAGGGGATTCAGGGTGCTTTCTCTACATTCAAAAGTGGTGCTTTCTCTGCATCCAAAACCAAAAGAACCACTGGTTTTTTAATTGATGGCTATATATAATAGCCCAGAGTGAGATTTGAGATGTACTGATCCTCATGGAGCTTTTTATGTGTCACAATATCAGACCATGATCTGAGATGTCAAATTATTGGTCCACACCATAGATAAAATGCTACAACACCATATTGTTGAAACCATGAAAACAGTTTGCATTTGCTATCCAGCCCCACCTTTGAATCAAGACTCACCCAGTTAGGAGGGATATTTGATCGAGTTTTTGCAAGACTTGGTTGAACTCATTGATTATATGCCACTTGAATTAACACTCAGGGAAACAAAAAGCTTTTAGAATGAACATAAACTAGAAGTTCCAAGATTGCAACCTGTACATATCTCCGTTCGCCTTTCCATCTATCATCTGGTTGTGATAATACAAGCAGAATCCTCACACCCGAAGAGTATTAACTCAATTAACAAAAAAAAAATGAAATTCACGAATTCTCAAATAAAAAAGCAAAGTAACCAGATTTCCGATCACCGTGGCATCTTGTCAAACACCATATGCACACAGAGCTAACAAAAAAAGACCAACATACAACAGAAAAATAAAATAAAATAAAAGAACACCATAACATTCACTTCATATATGGGCATATATCAATATCCACATTGATCATCCAGTGGGCCTGAACATAGATAGATGATAAACAGAATAGATCATATAAAATAGAAACACCCAAAAGAATAAGATAAAAAAGGAAAACCCTTAAAATAACCAATTTCAAGAAACATAGATTGAAATACAAAGTATCAATTAAAAAAAAAACCATAGAGCTTAAACCAAGAATCGGAGATGAAACATAATAGAAAATAATCAACTAATTAGAAGATACTGGCATTGAGAGAAAGAAGTGAAGAAAAAACATGGAAGTGGGGAAAAATCCACAAACCTGAGAAGGAAAAAAAAAAAAAAAAAAAGGGATCAGAAGAACATGAAATAAAAAAATACAAATACCTGATTTCTGACCAAAAAGTCTGAGCAACCCCAAAAAACCTATGTCGCTGTTGTGGGGAGGGCTTTGAATGGAAAACGGCTATTGAGTGAAGCTGATAGAAAGAAGGGAAATAGCGCAGTGACTTTTGGAGAGATCGATGGAGAGAGTTGCTGAAAGTTTTGCATCTTATCAATGACTTCAAGACGTTTATGAAATGCAAGAAATGAAGAGGATGAGAGTTATGAGGAGAAGAGTAACGTTCGTGGCTAGAGGAAACGAAGAGGAAAGGAGTTACGATTTTGGGTTGCATTTGAAACCGTCATCTCCACTCATGGAATAAATGTTAAATGGGCCATTAGTTAGTATGATTAATGGGCCATTAGTTAGTAGGGGCTGATATTAGCAAGAGATCAAAAATTATAAGATGGTCAAAATCAATCTCAATTTGGGAAGGAATTGGCAATTGGAATCCAGCCGGCTTCATATAATATAATGGGCTTGATAGAAGATATGAATCAATATGGGTTTGGGGCAACATCTACTCATTGTAATGAATTTTGCCATAAATCTTTGTTCAGTTCTAGTCATGTTTACCTTAAATGTTGGACACTTCAACAATGAATTATTGTTTTACATCCATGGAGCGTGTTTAAAGCTTATGATTGACCATTCAATAGATTTTTTTCAGTTCTCCAATATATGGAAACAACTGGAAACAAATAATGGGATGTTAATTGAAATAAAACTTGCAAGTTTACAATACGGATACCTTCAACTAGGGATATATCTCTCTATGTAGTAATCAATACTTGGTTTGTAATCAAACTTTTAGAATATATCAGTCATATTCAAAGACAGTATGGCAAATTGGGGCACAAAATATTCTTACAAATGGATAAGCCGGTGAATACAAGAATTCATTTCCAATGGGATTGCCTGCCATCCAGATTTGCATGTTGAAGGACCATTTGATTAATAATAAAAAAATTAAAAAGATCAGGCACTATAGTCCGTGACAACTAGTGTGAGATCTTGTGCAAGAAGACTTTTACCATGATCACAAAGACGAAAGCTGTGGCCACAAACATAACAGCTACCCACATGGTCACAAACGTCACAACTGCCCACATGGTCCTAAGATATTTTGTGTGCGATATTGCGCAGCTTCAATTTCAATGTCGAATAGTCCAAGATAAATGTCCCTAGACCCAAGTATCACATTCGCAGCCATATAAGAAAGGGTGAAAAAAGGGGAGGAAATTTAGATTGCTGTCAAGTTCATTGCACCAGTAGGTGCTTTTACTCATTTACACCATTGCATCAATGCATCATTGGAACCCCCATCAGTTGTACAAGGTACAAACTACAAACATGTTCTTATCATAAAATCAACAAACAAGTCCTTTCACAATTTCAATCCTTCATCTATTTTTGCTAGTTAATGGAATACAATTAAATTTAGGAGCTATGTAGACATAATGGATAGATTAAAATGGGGAAACGGAATTTTCATGTACCCGACCCAACGTAGTTGGGACAAAGCTTTAATGATGGTGGTGATGATGATGTAGTATAAGAATATACCTTCTATGGTGTCGTAATATTGACACAGCATGAACTTCCCCATTCCTCTAGATTCATCCCTTTTTCCTGTGCATCTGATTAGAATAGAATGCATCAAAACTTTTTTTTTTTTTTTTTTTTTGCCCATTTGGTTAGAATAGAATGTACCTTGGTTTCATAAGCATTGTTTTCTCTTTGCAAATTTTGGGCTTCATTAGTTCTGACCTTGAACATGCCATCTTAAGAAAGGATGAATCTGGATTATCTTTCAATCAAATATTGACACCATCATTGTCAAACCCGTAAAGTAAAATCAAAAGTTTTTTAGTATCCCCATATCTTCCACTAAGAATAATAAGAAATTCAATAGTTCTTGCTTGTCAAGTAAGAACAAACAGGGGATAACGACATTCTTGATAGGATTCCATAATAAACCATGGAGCAGCATTGTGGACAAGCTGATTCTATTTGGTATGAATGTTAGGATGCCAATCTGAATCTGTAAAGCAACCATTCTGTATCAAGGAATTGAATTGTGAAATAGATAAAATTTTACAAAATTGTATCATGATAGGTTTCTACAAAACCTAAGATGAATTCCACAAGACATTGGAGAATTGCCAAGAACAAAACCTAAACATCTCCAATTACCAAACCTTACCAAGGTGAGGTCATATTTGATTTAGCACCTGCCAACATTAGCATCCCATCCAAGTAAATAAATGGCCCTGCTTCTGATTTTCGCCCCACCCATTGAGTACTATCAAATTTATTGCCACTGAGAACTAACTTGCATGCATGTTTACCATCTCAAAACCTAATCAGAATGGGAGCATCCACTTTCCTGAGTAAGAAAATAAATGAAAAGTAAGGATAGAGAATAATAGGCTAGAAGTATTCAAATATCATCTTGCAACTGAATGGTCATGCTCATGAAATTATAGAGAAACATAAAATGATGAAGACAACACGGAATATATTTAACCATTCAAGTTATAAGATGAGATTAGTGAGAGTAGATAGATCCTTTGCAATAAAAAGAAAAGTAATGATCACTTCTAATAACTGTGATATACGAAGTACAGGAGCAAAAAAGAAGCCAACATATAACTTCTCAAATGACCTAAAAGATAAAATGTCGATATGTGAAAGCAAGTGCTTGAGGTTAAAGAATATAAAGCAGTAAAGAACTGAAACTACTAATCATTTTGACCGATTCAATGAAGTTCTAATAAAATCCCATTATCTCTCAAAGACTAGAAAAAGGCCACATTCATACTAACATTTTTTTTTTTTTTTGGAAAATGGTCACTCATACTAACATTCCTTTCTCAATATAGACTTGACAAAACTAATAAAGTAGTAAACATCCTAACTAAATATGAAAAGACATTTTCCCCTGGGAGATTTAGGGCCTGGTTGGAAGCACAATGCAGACATAATGGATAGATTGAAATGTCAAACATGAACTTTAGCTGTAGCGAGTACAATAGTTTCTAAACTTGCAATAGAGAGGTGACAGAACGCCCATTCAAGGGGACAAGCATCTTTTTTTAAAAAAGGATGAACTGGTTGAGACATTTCATCAAACACTTTGTGAGCAGATGAGATTGAATTCCATCTTATGCAACAAAGACAAAAAGATGCGGGGTTTTTGTTTTCAATCTCTATCCCTCTTTTTGGCCTTGCATATCATTAAACAAAGCGAGACATCATCTCTTTTTTGAGTTCGTAAGTCAACTTCTAGACTCAGTCTACGCCTGTGATTCTGTGTTCTAAGCACCTCATTAATTAAAAGAACAAAAAAACGCAGTGCATATTTCAAAGGAGATTTTTACCTGTTTTTGATCCAACTGATGATTGTCTTGTCCGTGTACAGAGATCATTAACAAGAGGCAGAGAGAGATTCAAGGAAAATGTCATGAAATTACTCAGGAAACTCCATTTCACGGTAAAAAGGTTGGAGTCGTTGCTTGATGTCATTGTCTTCCCACTCCAATTCTTCTTCCCACCATTCACTAGAGCCACAAATCTTCTTAAGTGCAGGTGCTACAATATTGGTGCCATTGGAGAGGAAGGAGAGACTCTCCAACTTGGGACATTGATAAATATAAATAGTTTCTAGTGATGGCCATTCGAAATTAGAAAACCCTCGGCAAATGCTAACCAATTCCCACAGATACTCGAGAGTTATTTCCTTGATATTAGGGAAGATGAGTGTATCATTATGGGAATGGCTTGCCACAGACATTGACATCTCCTCCTCCTCGTCAATTTCTATTATCTCTTTCATGGCCGAACAATTCCTGACCGAGAGGAATTCTAAACTGCAGAGTTGTCGAATAATACCCAATTGGAAAACCTTCTTCAAGTTTTTACAATCATGTAATTCCAAATAACTTAGTTTGGAGAGGCTTCCGGGCAACAATGGACCATCGCATAAGCTCCTCAATTCTGGAAGCAATTTAATCTCAAGCTTCTTCAAGTTGGGTAGCAGTGCACAAGTCTCCTGTTGCTCATCTCCATCAAAGAGAGTTTCCATTTTATCACAGTACCTAATCCTACATTGTTTCAACTCATTCATGTTTGCAAGCCCCAACTCTGATAGCTTTCTTATGGTGCGATGATCGCCGAGAAGAAAATAGGAACAATGAGCAAGAGTCTCCATAATGGCGGCATGTGACGTCCCAAAACCACCGTTATATACCAAACATCTATCCTGTTTAGGAAATAGTAGACGAATCCACGATATCTCAGTGCCAACCCGAAACTGGAATCTCCTAAACCACACCGATTTGCTATGACGTAGAAAATGGTCGAGACACTCCACATTTGGAAAGCATGCATCGAGATAAGTAAGATGTTCCAACCTGCATAATTCTTCAACCACGACTTCCATGCTTTCATCATCCCACTGTTCCTTTTCAACACAAACAAGTCCATCCTCGACATACAAGCTCAGCTCTTCTAAATATGGAAGCTTTGGAATTATTCCAGTTGGAACTCTCAACTTCATGTTCCATTCTTTAGTGTCCTCGCCATCATTTTGATAACACTCGCGGTATTGAAATCCCACTATCAAACGTTTCAAACGAGTTAGTTCCCCAACCTCTCTAGGCAGATATTTAATTCCTCCCAAATGAAGCACCTCCAGTTGCGTCAGCGCTCCTACTTGGGATGGAAGTTCTTCTAAATTACGACAACCCTTCAAATAGAGACCGCGGAGATTAACCAAGTTACACAAGGAAGACGGCAAGGACTTTATTTTTGTCCGACTCAAATCTAGAATACATAGAGAATGCATATATTCAAAGAAGGAATTGGGGACCACTGTTAGCTGATCATTATTTTGCAACAATAATGTGGACAAAGTGCTGCAGTTCGGCCTCTCCAACAGACGTACCAAACTACAACCCATTAATGATATCTTTTGTGCTTTCAACCATTCCTTCTCCTCCGGTGGATGCTTTACATGCTTACCAGTTTTCACTAAGAACCCTGAAGCTTCTTTCAATGCAAAATCCCTTATAATGTCATGCATTTTGACACGTTTTTTCAAATAACCTCTCTCCAACAATGATGCATCGATAAGATTCATTACTATGTGGTGACCATTATCTCGTGCCTCCTCAAAGCTATCAACTCCTTGAATGTAGCCCTCCAACCAACAAAACTCTACCAATTCAGTTATCAATATTTCAGAGTCTTCTGGGTACAATGAGCAGTACAAAAATAAGTTCCTTTCAGAATCTTCAGACAACCGATCATAACTGATTTTCAAGGAGGAGAACACTTCCTTTCCCATGCCTTTAATTTGAGACGTAGATGGCAATTGCAGTTCCCTTAGCGTGTTCCTCCACACACTAACATTACTAATCTTTCTCAATGATGAACCAATAACGATGATGGCAAGTGGTAAACCACCACACTTTTTAACGATATGTCTAGCAATTGGTTCGATATGAGAAGACATGGCAACATCCCCAGCTTTTTCATTGAAGAGCCTTTGTGCCTCCTCTTTGGATAGTGTATCCATTTGTATTTCCACATCTGTTTCCATTTGCCGACATACGCCAAGGTCTCGAGTGGTCAACAAGACCTTACATCCATTATCTTGATTTAGAATTGGGATCCCAACATCAGACAAATCTATTCTTTCCCAAATATCATCTAAAATCAACAAGAACTTCTTCCCACTTAATTTATTAGATATGAATGCTTTTAATCCATTGTCAGACATATCTTTTTCAGGACATTTCAGACGTTCTGCAATATCATTTTGCACCTTTCTTTGACTTCCTTCTCCTGAGACAGTTATCCAGATGACGATGTCAAACATGTAGGATTCTTGATCCAGTCGATTGTTCAACAATTTCAGAGTTCTTGTCTTGCCAATGCCACCCATTCCCCAAATTCCAATCTTTCGGATTCCGACATCTTCTATAAGCGCTAATATCTTCTGCAATCTAGGCTCAGAGTCGGTTAATGAATTAATTTCTACAATTTGTGGCACAACTTTCTGCAATGGTGCATTAGAAAACTCATTTCCCTTCAACTTTGGTCGTTTATTATTAAGATCGATGTTTTCCTCAATAACATCACCTACACGTTTGCCCAACATTTGAATTTTATCCATGCCTGTTAAGAAACTAAAAGACAATTAGGAAAATATGAACGGTAGCATAAATAACATCACAGATGAACAAATGCCATCCAGATAAGGTTTGGATTTTCAAAATGATAAGTACCAAGTAACTCTGAAAGAAGTAGTTCTTGATATGAAAATTTTGCTATATATTAAATGGTCAAAATTCCCAAACTGAGTGATGTTGCTCTCTCGATAGATGCATGACAAAAGCAATACTAATCCAAATGGCTATTCTACCTCATGTTTGTATAAAATCCACACATCTAACCACAATTATTTTAAAAGCAACTATAAAAAAAAAAAAGTAAGTCCTATGACTTCTTGTTGCTCAGCCAATTAGGGATATGTATAGCGCGCGTTGGTGCGTGAGACTCTAGAGCAAAAGGAAAAATAGAATAAAAAGAAAAAATCTCATCTAACTGCATACCCTTTTAATATTATTAATACAATCGTTTAGACGCACTTGAGTATATCGGTCAACCACCTTAATCGACAACCAAACCTATCTTTTTATGTCAAATTCAACTAGGATGTTTATAAATGACAAAAATGTTGTTACCTTATACCTGTTTGCAGCAAACAATGTTTGAAATTAAAAACTTTTAACCAAAATGTCTTACAATATTCACCTTGATCTAAATAGAGTTAGCATGGTATTCTTACCATAGTTTATTTTCCAAGGTTAAGCTTCGGAAAGTACAATATTGAATGGGGGTATTTTTTGACCTCTATGTACACTTCAATATGAGTAGGATCAGGTCGAGTAGGGTTGAGGCCAATGTGAGCCCAAACCATACACAATCCCAACACAACTTGAACCCAAACCTGACTTTTAAACTGACCTCTCAGCCCGAGCAACAATCCAAGTTCAATTGTTGTAACCCAACTCAATCTGCCCTCATATCTTTTAACCCCCGCCAAAAACCCTCGAGCCCAATACCCTTGGCTTCAAAGTTACTTTAAAATTTTAATCTTATGGTCAAGCTGTAGTCAATATAAGGGATTTCTAAATTCTAAGTCTATGAGTTGTTTGGATTGTGAGGTGTGGCTTTTACTCACAGATTCGGGTGGTTAATTCATGACTTTCTATATTTTGTAATCACTAAACGACCCTTTCGTCTATTTAAATTAGGGCTTGATCAAGAGGAATGGGCTAAATCAGAAACTAGGGGGTCAAGAAAGGCTCAAAACAGATTCCAATTCTTATATATGATAGTGGCTATTTGCAATTGAGAAATCAGCCCCCATTTGCATAATTGATTTTGACCTTTCCAATTTCTTTTTACGGCTCTTAATGCCCTTTATTCCACGTCCCCATCCATTTAACTCATGAAAACATATTTCATTTTTTTTTTATTAAAAAAAACCGCAACAAAATAATTTTCTTCCGCTTATCTCCTCCCCTGTAACTGCTCTTCAACCATTCCCCTACTCCCTTAATCTCACGTTTTTTCTCTCTTATTATTCTTCATCCTCCTCTCTCCTTCCTCCACAATAACTCCCCTCTTTGGAGGAAGCAGCCACCTACGTCTGCAAATAAGATCCCGGACGCTCTACCACTTACCTGGCACTCTATCCGAATGGGAACCAGTTTTCTCACCATACATAGAATCGACTCTTCCTTGAAGGCAAGCCTCATCCATGACGTCCATCAGTTCGCGAGAATGTGGAGATCATGATCTAGGATAATGCGAAGAGAAATTCTCCCATTTGACCATTTGCTGCCGTCATCGAAACCGTTATCTCCTTCATCGAGTTGTAATGTATACCAACTATATGTTATATCTTGATTGATTGGTTCTCTTGTTTTTATTCCCTTTAGATCTAGATTTTGTTTCTCTTCAAACATCTTAATCCCAATTGGTTATGAAGAACATTATGTCTACCCACCATTTGTTGTAATGTTATAATAAATAAAGGGCATTAAGAGCTGTCAAAAGAAATTGGGAAGGTCAAAATCAATGGTGCAAATTGGGGCTGATTTCTCAAATGGAAACAGCCACTATCATATATAAGAATGGTTTTATGCTCGCCAACTATATGTTAAAATGCTGGAGTCAATTGTGATTTGTCTTCATAAAATCATCATAGTATTTTTTTTCTAGTTCGCGCATCCATTATGTATGACAAGTACCTCACTTATTTTGGATTTTATCATTATGTATGACAAGGACCTCACTTATTCTATTGTATGGTGACAGTAACTATGGTGTGTTGAGGAGATATGGAAGTACAAATGCTACTATAATTTTATATATCAAGTGAAAGACCCCAAATGTTTCAACAGATTTATGTGATTTCTACAAAAAAAGAAAAAGCTTCTTTTTTATGTCCCACTCAGTTGTTTAGTGCTTTTCCTTTGTATATTAGAGTGGGAGTTCTACAACTACTCAAACCAAGTGGGTCATCTTAATTTCTTTTTTCAATATTTTGCATTTGGTTTTTGAGTTACTTCAACAATGTTATTGAAGTATCCAAAGGTTTTCTCTTATTGGGCCTTTTGTTGATCTGGACATCCTTTTTTCCATTGAACGTGAATTGGTGAATCATTATGTTGTTTCCTTCGCAACTATCAATTTGGATTGTGTTCATTACAATTAAAGGGTAGTTCAGATGCTTGAGCTTTTCTAAGCATGGCTTTTCCACTATGTAGCCTCCCCATGCCTTTTTTTTTTCTTTTTCTTTCCCAATGTTGTAGGATCACTTGTACATGTCTCTCGTATAGAAACAAAGCATGCGATACTCTGCAAAAACCTCTTGTATCTTAGAATTCATTGTCATGTATATAGATAACGTATGCAGTGTTTCCATTTTTAGTAAATTTTTTACCACAGCACAAACACACACGCACAACCACCCACACATGCACACAAAAGATTTAAAAAGAGAAAAAGAGGGGAAAAAGAGAGGAAAAGAAAAGGACAAGTTGGTTGATTATTACAGATATTTACTTAAAGATACTCAAAACAAAGCATACAAACATTAAGTAAAAGATTTTTGCGATATTAGAAAAAAATTAAAATAAGAGATCTACATCTTTCCATATATTGAAACCAAAGGTTACTGAAAAGAAAAGAAATGATGAGAATGGTTAGGAAAAGAAGCCTTTTAAACACCAATAACTTGATTAAAATTTGTCCATCAAAAAAAGGAAAAAAAATGAAAAATAAAATCTTTGAAAGATAATAATATACCTAAAAAGTAGATGGATTGGACTGATTGGTGTTCAAAACCTTTTACAAGACTCCCTGGTTGAAACCCTATCCCGCATTTCCGAAATCATGACTAAAATAAATGATCCTCTGTAATGATCTAATAAAAGAATTGCAGCAAGAATTATTTACGAATAATACATAAGGATCATAGAAGTTGTGATGTAATTCTGGTTTTAGAGAGCTTTTAAAGCTGGAAAAAACGCATTTAAATCATTTAATTTGTTTTCATTTTGCATTCTAGTTGTGGAGATGCATATAGAAATTATTTATAAGTGGACGAATTCTTATTTTCAATGAAAAATACAAATTCCTATTTTCACATCAAGGTACACAAAGTATTATTAAAAACAATCTAGAATGTCGTTTCACATCATTGAAAATAATTTACCATTTGACTTATTTTTACCATCTCAATATAATTTAGACTAAATATTATTTAAAAATTAAATTATTTTTAATATTATAAAGCACGGGCGTATTTTGCTAATTATCTGATTTTGAAATATTTCAATTCATTGTCATTTAATTCGCTTTGATACATCATGTAATTACTTATTAATACCTGTACCTACCAATTTGTTGTATTTGAGATACTATTCTTGATCAGACGCAGGTGCAGCTCCCCACCCTGAAGAGGGACAAGAGGAAATCGAAGAGGTTCCTCCAGGATTAGAAGAATGGCCAGGCAATGGCCCTATGTTGTCCAGTCTACGGAAAGCGACGGACTCATTCTTTTATGAGCCTAAATGGAGTGTGTGACTGACTCCTTTTTGTGTGGGTCACACCAATGAAATTAAAAGTTAGATGTGGATAACATTTTTGTAATAGAATGTAGGGTGATTTTGTAATCCATACTTTAGTTTGAATCTATAATTATGTTGTGTATAAACTTGACACTTAACTTTAAATAGGACTATTCGATGAAATGATACGTAGTGGCTTATTATTGAAATGCTTCTGCTATTAAATGTGATTTGACAGGTTAGTGAGCTAGACTCACAAGTGGAAATGTGGAATTTTCTCCTTCGTAATGTTGTATTTGACTTTAGACAAGTATAATATTACGGGAGTATGGGTGCTACATCTTGGAGATTACCCTATGCCAGAGTGATTCGGGACCGGGATGTGACAAGTAGCTTCAACATTCTTTTTCAAATGGGGATATGTGTAACATTTCCGAGTCCATCTACCACCACAATTTTCTTGAATTCTCGAATTGACGTACCTACTTGACATTCTTCAGCTCCCAAATTGATGTTACCTTGAATATTTACTTGATATCCTAAGTTGACGGTACCTCCAGTACTAGCTTTGATAGGCCCTTGGACCATGGGGTTGTTCCCTCCCGCACCTTGCATGGTATTGCCCTACAGCATCAGCCATAAAATGGTTCGGTAATTGCAATATGAATCCATGGCTAGTTTGGCTCTTTACTAATATAGTAAAAGTCAAGTAAAGCCTCCATTTTTCAGACAAGATGTCACATCAAAAGCACTTTAATTCAAAACTCCCTTCATCTTTTTCAAAAAAAAGTCAAAAAGCAACAACCTTTATCTACTAAAATACAAAAAAAACTCGACTTTCCAGTATAAAAAGTCAAAAATATTCCATAACAAACAACTAAAAACAAAATATCATCATACCCCACTTATATTTTATTCTTTTTTCAAAATCAACTTTACTTTACTTGACTCTATTAGTAGAGTTGCCAAACTGGTGACACCCAATTGATAGTGGATTTCTTTTCTTTGCCTAAATAAAAAGGGGAACTTCATGGCATGTAAATGGGGTCCATCTATCATTAGCCAGCTAAATCTACTAATTAGGTTCGCCATGGAGGCAAAACTTGATCCATGCATCATTCTATGGCTTTTGGAGTAAAGGATAGTGAATGAAATCCATTTTTCATGCTTTTTTTTTTTTCATGTACATTGAGGGAGCTGAAAATTGTGGACATCGCTTTTGGAACCCAAAACCATTAAAACCATTAGTGCGTAGGGGATGTTTTGGATTTCTTTTACGTCCAAACACCCCAACCTAATTGCACTATCATTGAATACTAGCACAATAGGCCTGCACTTTTCAAAAATAAAAATATACTCAATTTCAATGCTATCTTTTGATATTTTAATTAGTGGGAAAAGAAAATAAATCTAAAACAAAGAAATTCATCATTTATCAGTTTTGAGATTTTATATATCAAAGCTTATTTAAAACGAGAATGCGCAGTAAAATCAAATAATTTGCTAATGAACTTTGAGTTTATAAATTTTACGTATTTTGCTTTTTTTAATGTACACAATCGGGAGACTTCTTGAATTGCATAACAAACTCTAAGATAAATATATTTGGAGAGAATGTAAAAGCTATTATCTAATGAGTAAATGGGAAGCTAGAAAATGAGAATTGAATACTAAATAAAAAAAATAAAAAAAGAAATTATTAGTATATTGAAAATTGAGAAAAATAAAAAATAAAGTTAGGAAGCCAATGTCTAACCATCCAAGTTAGAGAATAGAAAATACAACCAAAAGTTATATTACATTGTTTTGTTACACATAATTTAAATAAAAATTAAATTTAGTTTAACAAACTAAAAAATATAAAAAGCCCTTAAAAACTTGGTTAGAGAATTCATAACCAGGTGAAGTAAAGATATAAGAGAAATAGGATGTGATTCTAAAAGATACCCACATAGATACTAGTTAATACATATGATAGTGGCTATTTCCAATTGAGAAATCATCCCTGATTTACTCAATCGATTTTGACCCTTCCTAATTTGTTTTGACCCGTTTTATCTCCTCTCTCTCCAGCTGCATTAACTTGTGAATGCAAGACGTTTCTTTCTTCTTCTCATCTTTAAGCTCCCTTTCAATGTAACGTATGTAATGATCTCCAGACTTCCTTGTTCCCTACATATTCCCAGTCCCTACCAAAGAAATGCCCCTCCAAAAGAATCGTTTGAAAGAAACCTAACGGTTTTCTCATCAATTCATCTCTCCCTCAACCAACTTCAAAATCCAAAATCAGAAATCCTCTGCCACACCTCTCTCTCTCTCTCTACCTCAATCTCTCATCTCCACTGCCCTATCTCTATGCACAAATGCCTCTATCAAAGCGCTGCTCACTCTCTTCATGTTTGATTTTCTCAAGGTATGTATAACTTTTTTCTCTCTCTTTTTTTTGTTCAGATTTTTTTACAACTGTAATGGTGCATGGAGCAAACGTGTTTGCTAAATTGCCAAAGTTAAAGAATTTATACTTGTGAGTGTATATAATATGACAGTTGAATTGTCAAGTGGATTTGAAGAGCAGTAGTTTTTTTTTTTATATCTTTTCTTTCATGAAACTTTTCATCTATATCTCTCTCACTATTACCAGCACCTCCAAGGCATTCACCCTGTCTGCCACTCTTTTAAGGTAGAGGTAATGCATCCTTTCTCTCTCTTTACGAAAATTCTTTTCATTTTTCTTCTTGTGTTGTTGTTGTTGTTTTATTTTTTATTTTTTCTTTCTTTTTTTATGTACTATGCTATGGATATGCAAAGGCGTTTGGCAAAATGCCAGTGAGATTTGATGGCGTCTATTTCCATTGGACTTTTTTTCTTGTTGCATGTACTTTGGGTCGGACCTGGTACAAACATAGGAGGGTCGGATTGATAGCCCAACTTTCACCTAACATCTAGACCCAAGCCTTGCACTCGCAGCATTCACACCATGACCACCAATGAAAACAGGGAGAGCAAAAGAATAATAATAAAAAAACGGAAAATAAATAATGGAGGTTTCCGTTTAGAATTTGTTAAAATTTGTGTAGAAATTGTCAAACGTCACATATAAGTATGTCATATATAAGTATGATTACATACTAATAGAATAATAAATTAACTTAATGCAAAATCCAATAAGTTAATATGATGATATTTTGTTCTATAATAATAAAATCTATCAATATTCAAATATATTAATCTTATGTTTAATTTGCATACATCCAAACACTCCCTTAGGGAAAAAAAAGAAGAAAAGAACCCGGAGCCCATTTTATTTAAGTACGATTAAAATATATAAGTTTTCCAAATTGCAACTCTTAAAAATGCTAATTTAGAAACCATTATACATCTCTTGACTTGATGTTATTCTGGTTTTGTTTTGAAAGTGTTCTTTTTTAACTTCACATAGTTGAATTTAGATTTATACTAGCGTTTCAGGGCCCGCGCCCAACGCGAGCCTTTAATTCATGAAAGGAAAACCCAATTTAAATTGAAAGTAGACACCTAGTAAATATACAAACTACATTTAATACAAATATATAGGAAATTTAAGATTGGTTATCATCTTTTGGAGAAACCCATATACGTTTATGCCTTACAATTCATGTGGCGTGGATATTTGATAGAGAGAGGTTAGTTGAAAGTAAATTTAAATATAAATAGGATGTAATTGTTGGTCAAATGCAAATGGGAGGCATGATTTTTTTATAAAGGCAAATATTTTAAAAGAATCTTATATATAAATCTAAATCAATCGTCAAAAGGAAAACATCGAATCATGTTCGAGTTAAACGTACAGTGTTCTTTTTGGTATCAATGGTGACGATGCTAGAGCTGTTTATGCTATATAACATATCTTGGGATGCAGTCGGAGATGAGGCTAATGTTGATGCTCCAATCTGCAATGGAATAACTAAAATTTCTATTTCCATATACCATGCATGAATGTTATATGAACCTTACAAGAATGAAAAAGAGAAAGCAAAATAATGAGTAGAAATAAGAAATAAAATTAATTTTAAATGACACATTTTAAAGTTTTAGTAAACAGAAAATTGTAAGAAAATCTTTAGTGTAAGAGAAAATAAATTTTAAAAAAAGTTGCAATCAATTTTTATCATATGTATCTTCAACCAACAACATTTTTATCATATGTATCTTCAACTGAGGTTTGTTTAAAAAATTTAAGGTAAGCGGCCATGCACCATCGACACTACAGGCAGTGATCGATCCCAATTTTTTTTTTTTTTTTTTTTGTAAACGTGTGCCATTGACTGATCTTTCACACAATGATAGGAATGCACTAACTGATCTTTTAGACATATTAAAAGAAAAATAATTTTTATTGAGTTCTTTTTGACATTACTTGACCAACATATGATACTCATTTCTATTGATTTTCTACTGTCACTGACAAAGTTTTTTTTAAGTCCGCCATGTTACTTGTTGCATTGCATTATCGATCCCAAGCCCGGAAAAAAGGAGGAGGGCTTAAAGTCCGGTGACAGTATATGAATAATTAGAGAATGTTGATCTTATATTCAAGATCGTGTTAAAGCTCAGGCCCAGCACAAGCCTAGTTCGAGCCCGCACGGGATCAGATTTGACTTGGGCCCACTCAATTTAGGGCCGGGATTGGACAACCCCCGGCAGGCCCTTCCAATATTTGGGACATGATTGGACAACCCATGCGCAGGTCTAGCCCGTCCCATTGACAGGCCTAATTGGAACTGCTAGAAACGATTGTTGAATTTATTTTCTTATATTATAAAAGGATCTAACTTTTAAACTTTTTTTCAGTGCAAACCATATATGATGTGGCTGGGATTTTACTACTAATCCTGATATCCCAATTCCAATGCCATTAAAGAGGTCATTGTGTTTGCAAATGGGGTAGAACTACAATGCAGCACCCTACTTGAAGGCACAAGCAGGGCCCAACTTCTAAAATTCCAAACCATTGAGAGGCTCCTACTTGAAGGCACAAGTGGGGCCCAACTTCTAAAATTCCAATCCATTGAGAGGCTCGAGAGGCTCCTTGTAACACTATTATAATACATACTTTCAATTGGTGAGATGAACACCGTTGGATTGAGTACATCTTGAATCCATGATCCATTTCCTTCACTTCACTTCTTTCATTTTAAAAATGGATGAAGCCATCATGTGAAAATTCCACTGGCGAGCATCTAACAGTCATCCCACTGACATTGATTCTAATATTTAAAGACGGGGTAGTTGCGCCTTCTATTTTCCTTGGATGTGTGCGTGAGGGTTTGGAAAATTTTTAACTGCACTTTGGGGTTTTGAAATTTTGCTAATCCTCAGTTCTCTTTCTTTCACAATAGTTAGGGGAATTTGAAAATTTGGGCAATTCTATTTGCTCGGTTGCTAAAAAGTAAGTAACCATTATCTTGATTTTAAGGAGGATGAATAGTAAGTGAGTTGTTCTAACCTTGGGTAGGGATCGTCTCTCCCATGTGTTATTAGTGTTTGGTGGAAGTGTGTGTAGAGGGAGAGTATATATAATTTTTCCATTTATATCTTTATTATTCTTGCTCTCTTTTATGTATTGTAATCATATATTTTACAAGAAATCAATTAATGGTAGGACCACAGCAACTGAGAATGAATTTTGAGTAGATCCAACACTTTAAGAAATTACTTTGAGTGGTTTGAATTTATTTTTTCTTTTTTCCTTCTTTTTGGAGGCACATTTGTGTAATACTATTTCCTCGAAAGGGTCAATTTATTTTTTTTTTTTTTGGAAAATGACAAAAGCAATTGATTTGTAGGAACATAGATATGTTATAAATGATGCAGATGCTATAATAATTTCCCATTAAAATGTCATTGGTTTCTTTCCCGTGCTTAGCATGGGTATGTTTTGATATATGAAAGGGACTATTTTTAATTGCCAATTGATTTTGACCAATCAACTTTCAATTTTCGAAACTGATTTCAATTGAAATCAGGCATTTGATTACCATTTAATGGCAGTTAATAAATGGTTTTAAATCTCTATGCATTTAATTAATTGTGTAGGTTCTAAATGGTTTTAAATCTCTATTGATTGGTTTACCAAAAAGCGAAATTCTCTTTTGATTAGCCAATTACTAAATGGTTTTAAATCTCTACAGTTTATATCCATGTCTTCCACTACCCCTACTACTTTCTTCTTCCCTATATTTTAACCCATATGACCATTCATCTTCTTTTTCCCTACCGTATATAACTGATTTTCTTCTCTTTTTCACCCATATTAGGAAACTAGCCATGTATACAAACTACAGAGGTGGTGTGACTAGAAGGAAAAAAAAAAACACCACTTGTGAGATCTGCATTCAAGTTGGTAAGATTTGAAAATGCAGTTAGCATAAATGCTCTTATTTGAATATTGTTGGTGTATTTCTAATTTTTATTAGATGCAAGTTGGGTTTAGGGTGTTTATATTTATCTTTTGTTGGTTTAAAGATTGCTTCACTGTATCAATGTTTATTTTTATTATATATATTTTTAAAAAAAGGTCTCTAAATGTATAAAGAAATATCATATTTTAAACTCATTATAAATCTTCTAATATTAATGTATATTTTTTATATAATGAATTATATTGCCTGTGCTAAGCACGGGGCATATTTTGCTAGTTAATATATATATTAAAGACATAGGATTTGATTTCGAAATTGGAGTTCGATTTCGCAATCGATTGTGGAATTGGACTCTAATCTCAAATTAATTTAAGAAATTCGATCTCAAATCAATTTCAAAAGATAAGCTCTATCAATTTCTATATCAAATCTAATCCGATTTTGGCTATTAGATGAGGCATTTCAAAGATGCCAACGACGGATGGAACTCCGATCCTAATGAGGGTCCATTCGAGTACGGTGTCAATTCAACAGCGTGTGAGGTAGGGGGTATCACAGATGGGCCCACCCATGCAATCATTTCTGTATGTATATATTTCCCATATATATATATATATATAAGGGAGGTGCTCGTATGAGAGACACTCTCACCAAGTTGGTGAGAGATGGGTGGGGGCCCTCACATTTAAGTTGGGGGTCCTTGCGTTTAAGTTGGTGAGAGTGGATATGGAAGTGAGGGCCCCCACTTATCTCTCACCAACTTGGTGAGAGTGTCTCTCATAGGAGCACCTCCCTATATATAATATGGTATGATTCCCTGAACAAGTACAAGTAAGAATGGGATTATGGGAATGCCAATTGTTAATGAATTACACATGAGCTGCAGAAACAAAATGTTGATGTTTATTGCAAATAAAGACACTGAGCTATGGCGCATCACCATTGGAGTCATACTCTCTTTGTAGGATTTTCTATTTTTCTGGTAATGCATTGAAGTCATCCTCATTTAAACGTGGCACGCATACATCCTAATAAAGGTCTATGCTATTAAAAAATTGAGTTCTTCAACAAGGGTTTGATGACAGGTATTTGGTGAGGAAATAAGGGCTTCTTAGCATTAGGAGTTACAAGACGTTCTACTTTGTGTGGGCCATAGGTCCCACTTTTTGAGCATGTAGAGCCAAGTAGAGAGGTGCACACATGGTAGACCCTACATGTCCATCATGGGCTCAGTCAGAACTCGATGGGGTTTGCTTTGGGTCCACATTAAATCCAGCAATTTTGTATTCTTATTTGAAACTCAAATTATGCCCATTCCTGATTAGATTTGAGACCTTATGCCCGATTGGGTCCTTGATTAAGATGGTTCCAGAGACCATTTGATCGATCAAAGTGACCCAAATAATTGAGGGCCTGATCAACCTTGAGATCAATAAATTCCGGACCAATTGGAATCCGATATCAAAATTGATTGAGAAATCGAGCTCCGATTTTGCAATTGATTGAGAAATTGGCTTTCAAATTTAAATCAATTTTAACTAATCCAAAGAGTCCACTTTAGAGAGAAGTTCCTAATGTAATTCTATCTCTTTCAAATTCCTCTAAAAAGTCTCCTTCCCCAAGAAAACTCTCCTTAATCTAATCAAGTTTTAGAAATTTTGAATTTAAACTTAGAGTCCAATTAAGAGAAACCTTGTCTCTTTAGATAAATCTATTCAGAGTTTCCATATACCTCTTGAATTGATTTTAAATAATCCAAAGAGTCCAATTTAGAGAGAAGTTCCTATTATGATTCTCTCTTTCAAACTCCCATAAAAAGTCTCCTTCCCAAAAAAAATTCTCCTTAATCTAATTAAGTTTTAGAAATTTTGAATTTAAACTTAAAGTCAAATTCTCAAGATATTGATCAATAGGCCACCAAAATGAATAGTTTGTATCAATTCCAATTCAACTAAAATCATTTATTTAGACCACATCGATGTGGGCCCTACTTTTAGATTCACATTCATTTGTGTGACCCAAAGTTTCCAAATTCAGTTTCTTAATTTGTGTGCCCCATCTAACCAATCCACTAATTCAAATTTAAACAAATGAAGGCCCGTAGATCTATAGATATATTTTTCTTATGGCTACTAGGTACTGAGCGAGAATTCTTCCGCGGAATTTGTATGTGATCCTCTTCTCTTTTCTTTTCTATTTATTTTATTTGTGTCATATTTTTTATTGTTAAATTCTTATATTTTTATTAGCTTCATTATTTCGTCTCTCAAGCATATATTTTGCTTCTAGGTAATGTCATTTCTTATCATATAAGAATATATCAGATGGTATGGATTCGGAAAAAGGCCTTTTCACATTTGGATTTTACCAAGGTTGGTATAATTGATAGTCTTGAATTATATAGATTTTCTATGTTGTCAATGGCCTTAGATAGTTGGTTCCTATTTGTATTCCTTATTTTGTTCAATTTGCAACTACGGATAGATTTATTTTTTACTTTGCTTTTACCTTTCATTTTTCCAAGATATTATAGCCTTTCCATTCATTAAGATGATATTCTGCCTCTTTTAAATTTTTTTCAAAAATTAATAATATTGTGTTCTTATCAAATTTTTGTTTTTGATTTAATCTTATTTAGAAAATCCTAATATATTTTAAAGTGAAAGTATTATTTAATTTTAGTTTGTATGGATTTTGTGGGTGCCACTCGATGGATTAATCTTATTGGGCTAAAGACATAATAATAATAATAATAATAATAATAATAATAATAATAATAATAATAATTTCTTATATGTCTCCCAAACCAATTGAATGGGCTCGCAAAATTAAATTATTTATTTATATATCAACCGTCATTGTTGGCTCGAGCTTAGCATGGGTGTCGTATTTTGCTTTCTCTTTGTCTATAAACTTCTCTCTAAATTTTACTCTTTCAGAAAAGATATGGTGTCATTTTAGATAATGTATCCTCTTTTGAGCTTACGATGCCATTGAATTTCACATAATCTCATTTCTTCAATAATCATAAAACAACCAGGGTATCATGTAATTGGAAAGTAATAAGATTTATATAACACGTGCTTACTAAAAAAGAGTTTTAAGTAAAAATGTTGTTTATTTATTTATTTCTTATTTTTAGGTGAAAATGTTCTTCTGATTTTCATAGACTTCCTTTTACTACCTTACAATCCTCACCCACCCACTCAAAAATTTTCATTTAGGATCTTTACATTCCATTTCTCAATTTCTTTACTTACTTTGGCTAGAGATTCTAATTCTTTTATTCATGTAGAGCATGGTATCTTAATCTTTTATGTAGTTTTTTTTTTTTTTTTTTTGTATGGTTTTGAGTACTAGCATTTTAAACTTTTAAATCTGAAGTTTCGTTCTTTAATAGTGTGGTGTGAGGATCATGTTATCAAAATTTTGAAAATGACCACTTATATTTTTTAATATTTTTTATTTCAAATTTGACATCTCAAAGTAATTCATACAACAAATATAAGTTTTTAATTATGAATTATATTGAACTCCAATTTTGTAGTTATTTTCTTGATTTCAATTTTAAAAGACCGAGACTCTCAATTTGGTTGATTTTGCTTTTAGCGTTGCAATTGATTGCTTGATTTTACACGGAATTATGTAATGTTGGATTCAGGTTTCTATCGACTTAAAATCAACCAAAAAACTTAAATCTATAGCATGTCACACATTTTAATAGCGGAGCTATTTTATTTCATATAATGAAATATTATATATATATATATATATATATTATTTATAAGACATATGGTGCGGCCTTATCAAATTCATTGGCTCAATCTTCTTCAATTTTTTTTTTAAGGTGGGCTTGTAGTTGTTTCAGACGAAACCACATATCTAATTTCTTTAAAGTTTTACACTTTTAAATTGTCTTCATAACTTAAATAATAAAATTATAATATTATTATAAAAAACAATATGATACATATCTTAATTTTATAATAATAATAATGATAATCCACAATAATACTATTTTTTAATTTCAATACAATTTTATAGAATGCTTCACATATTTTATCTTTTTATCATTTTTTGAAAGTTTATAGATTTTTTTATTATATGAATTATATTGCCCGTGCTAAGAACGGGCATGTTTCGCTAGTATTAGTTATATATGTGTAGAATTAAAAGAGAAGCAAAAACAACACCCTAATGGCCCAATTGGTCCATCCCACGAACCCCATTCAAGCTTTAAAAGGTCCTACAGCCCACAATTGTGCAGATAAGCAGCTGGGCCTATAGATGCATACATGGGGCCCACAGCTCCTGTACTCCAAGTCTTTTTTTTTTTTTGGTCAAAAACAATAAGACGTGCTGCTGTGCACAGACCTCTTTCATGTTTCCTTCCTTCAGATTTTGGTTTCTTTCTATTTTATTTTTTTTTTAATTTTCAAGAGTAAGTATACATATGTTAATGAAGGACAAATCCACTGTACCAATGGAGGGAGCACCTCAACTAAATCACAAGATAGGAAGAAGGCCCAAAATACAGGGAGAAGAAAGAAAGCCAAAAGGAAAACTATGAACCCACAAGACAAGTCAACTATAACTAGGGCCTAGGGGAACTCTTTATGTTAAAGTGTTTTTTTTTTTTTTTTTTGGAAGGTCTAGGAATATTCGTGTAATTAGGATTTTAGAGTATTTTTATGCTTTAAGATTTTGTATGTCTTATGTATGCTTTGTAATGGAGGATCATTTTCTGCTTTGGATATTTTCTCCTATTTTGAATAACTGGGCTCTATCCCAAAGATTCAACATCCTTTATTTTTTTGGTAAAAGATTCAACATCATTGTTAGTAGAATTAGAGATCATTGGTGAGAGCATGGTTGGAAAACTCTCTGAGTCGACTCTTGACTCTCCCTAGCCATCTCATTTTTATGGAGAACCGAGTCAAATATAAGGAAGACTCGGCCGAGTCATCTCATCTTAATAAGTTATTTTTATTTTGAACTATTTGATTGATATATCTAATTTTGAACAATTAATGTTTATTTTTAAGTAATTATGCACACGATTTGTAGTCAGTAACTCAAAATAATGATGTCTGGAATGTAATTTGAAACTTTATTTATTCTTTTCCAATCAATATTTGGACTAACAAATTATGTGATATGCAATATTTTTTCTTTTTTTTTTCCCCTTATTATAGTACTTTTCTTGCATATATAAATTTATTGATTTACATTGATTATCATGAATGAATGTAAATAAAAGTATATTTATATTTTTATAAGTCATTTTTTTTTCCATTGGACTGGTCGAGTCCGAGTCATGAGTTTTCCAACCTTAGGTGAGAGATCCACTGCTTCTCTCATTGTTTTGGTGTTAATTTTCCTGTTCAGTTGAAGATTTTAGAGTTTTGGGCTGTCATATATGAATAAATTGATTTCAAAAATGGGAAAAGAAGAACAAAATTATGACATCATAATTAGTAACAAATAAAGAGATCTAAGAGATTTGTTATAGTGGCAGTACCTGATCCATGCTTGGCACCTGAAAAACAGAATATTGAAGAAAATGGAGGTGAGATTAAGTGATCTAGTTATTGTGAAAGGAAGCTGAGATTGCTTATATAGCTCTAGACGTCAATGTTAAGTCTTGGATGGTTGAGATTAACTAGGCAGCTTGAAGGGCTAAGATGCAAGGATCATTAAAAAACATGTCTTATCGGCCATAATAAAATGACTTTTCCCCTTCTTTCTAATAAACAAAGACTGAAAAAGAAAAGTAGTGGGTGGAATCCATGTCATACTCCATAATGTGGTAAGTAAATATCAAAAGGTCATTTTACATTATAAAAGAAACCCTTTCCTTTTGTCGAGAAAAATCATAAATTATAAATGAAGATACTTTCGTTTTGTTGAATTGTCTAAATAAAGCCCTTTAAGTGTGAAATCAAGCGTTTTTTTCCTACCAGTTTCTAGTAAATCTTGGCGGTTATTAATTTTAAAGTGCCCTCGTTTTGTTTTACATGTTAGGTTTGTGTAAATCCACCATGTATTGATTAATTCTCCTTGAATATAGTACATAAATAATACACTTATAGATGGGAGATAAGATTTACAGGTCATCATTAAATCTTATCTCATTCTGTATACAGAAAGTATGCAATATAATTCAGCAGTGGTAAGAGCAGGGGATCTTTATTATGACCCAGTGCTGGATTTAGATACTGTTGGTTGTTTATCTATATAAGAAATGGGATTTGGCCTTTACCAAAAAGAAAAAAATAAACGGGATTGGATAAATCAGTGAAAAAGACAGTTTTTTGACTGGTTGTCAAGGGTGCTTTTAGTTAAAAAAAAACAAAAAAAAAAAAAAAAAAAAAAACAGATTATTTAAGTAAAACAGAAACGTTCACTATAATTAATTTAAATGAGAAAGTGAAACAGTATTCATGAAGTTGACCCAACATTATTGGGAAGGCTTTCACAACTATGATAAATTCAAGGGAAAATCTAAAAAATGTAGAAAATTTTTGTCTCATTTTTAAGAGAGACATCAAGATTTGAATATTTCAAAAAAGTATAAAAGTTTTTCACTATTCTTCGAATCAAGTCCTCTTCATAAAAAAAGTTTTAAGAAATGACAAGCGCACCCATCCCTTATTGTGTGTTTTAGTCTATTGTTAACTCTTTTCCTCCCAAAATCAACCATTTTTATTTGTTGAAGTGGGCCCCACTAGGTCATTTGGTTTGGACTTCATCATTTTTCTTAAATGATATATTATAGAAAAGTTTTGAAAAATGATATAAGGGTATTTTTGTCATTTCTCAAAATTGTGTCTTAGAGAAGATTTGATTAAAAGAAATATGAAAAACTTTTATACTCTTTTGAATTATTCAAAATTTTATGTACTTTTTTTGGAATAAGGAAAAATTTAATACCTTACTGAAGCTTTTCTTAAATGCAAATCGCTCAAAATAATTATTTTCTATGGCACAAACCCATGCTTCGCAGCGCAGTCTTGAAAAGTTAAGAGGAGGTAGGACTCCTTACTATTTTTCACTTTCTTTGGCAAGTTTTTTTCTCTTGTTAGGAGGAGGACGATTCTTGTAATCAGGGATTTAAATAATGGTTAGATCAAGAGGAGTGGGCCTAAGTCAGAAACTGGACGGTCAAGATGGACTCAAAACATATTCCAATATTAGTTATAAATGTGCAGTATTAAAAGAGAAGGAAAAAGAGCACCTAATGGCCCAATTGGTTCATCTCATGAAGCCAAGTCAAGCTTTAAGAGGTCCAACAACCTACAAATGTGCAGAGAAGCAGCGGGTCCTAGAGATGCAAACATGATCGTTTCACAACTTTTGTGCTTAGAGTTGCTAAAATGAAGCTGTGCTGCTGTTCACAGACTTCTTCCATGTTTCCTTCCTTCATATTTTAATTCCTTTCTAAATTCTTTTTTCTTGTTTAAGAGTAAGTATAAATATATGAACTAATGGCAAATTCACTGTACCAAATAGAGGGAGCACCTCAACTAAAATCACAAGATAGGAAGAGGGCCCAAAATACAGGGAGAGGAAAGAAAGCCAAAAGAAAAACTATGAACCCCCCAAGACCATTCAGCTATAACTAGTGGATGTTAAAGTGTTTTTTTTTGGAAGGTCTAGGAAGATTCTTGTAATTATGGTTTTGTAGTATTTTTATGGTTTAAGATTTTGTAATCTGTGCTTTGTAATGGAGGATTGTTTCGGCTTTGGATATTCTCTCCTATTTTGAATAATTAGGTTCTATTCAAAAGATTTAACATCCTCATCGGTATAATTAGCAATCAACACTGTTTTTCTCCTCGTTTTGGTGCTAATTTTTTCTGTTTAGTTGAAAATTTTAGAGTTTTGGGTTGTCATATATGGTAGCTAATTAGAAGGGTAAGTAATGAATAAATTAATTACAAAAATCGGGAAAAAAAGGTTCTTACATAATAATTAGTAACAAAGAAAAAGATATAAGAGATTTGAGATAGTGACAGTACCTGATCAATGCTCGGCAGCTGAAAGGCAGAAGATTGAAGAAAATGGAAATGAGATTAAGTGATCTTGTAACTGTGAAATGATGCTGAGATTGCTCATATAGCTAGAGGTCAATGGACAGTTTTTGGTTCTTGGACGGTTGAGATTTGACTAGGTACCTTGAAGGGCTAAGATGCACGGATCACTAAATTAAACTTGTCTTGCCGGCCATATGATAATGATTTTTCCATTACTCTAATAAACAAATATTTAAAGAGAAAAGTAGTGTGGGGTCGTACATCAACATGTCATATAACTCCATTAATGCAGTAATAGAAAAATCAAAATCGAAAGGTTATTTTTGCAGTATAAAAGTAGCACTTTCCTTTTTTCGAGGAATTATTATCATTAATTATAAAAGAGAACCTTTGGTTTTGTTGAATTGTTTAAAATAAAGCCTCTAAGTGTGGGATCAGGCCTTGCTGGTTTCAAGTAAATCTTGGCACCCCTATTTATTTTAACAAAGAAAGGGTCACTCTCTCTCTTTTTTTTTTTTTTTTCAAAGGAAAGGCCTAATGTGATAAATTATTTAGAAGGCCATATTCTTTTGGGTGGGGCCCACTCAGATAATTGAAGGCGTGATGGAGCCGTTTCATTTTATTATTTTCAGATGCGACTCATTGCCATGCCGTGTGACTTCAAACTTCAAAGGCAGCAAGGGAAGGGAAAGACAAATATAATATGAATTAAATTTTCTCTCACCTTGCAAGTAGTAGCACCACGCAAATCAAAGATCTCATTCATCATCTCATCCCGATCCAGGGGCGGAACCAGGAATTTTATTTAGGGGGAGCCAAAGAAAAAAAAGATTTTAAGCAAAATAACTTTTTTTTTAATCTACATAGAAGAATTTGCTTCAATCAAACCTATTCTCCAATGATTAATCATAAGGAAAATACTTTTTTTTTTTATATTTATCCATGGGAGATAAATTCTGATTGGATTAAAATTTTATGTAATAAGGGAAAAGTTTAAGGCATCTAAAAATAGGCCAAATCCTTGAAAATTTTCATTTAAATAAGATTTTGGCCCACTTGCATATTGATCACTTGCAAACAATCGTGAACAATAAATCATGACAAATTTATTTATTTTATTGATCAATTTGATGGCAGGCCATCTTTTATTAGAATGAATTCTTGTGAGGGCTTAAGAGGGGGGGCATTTACTTTAAACAGTTTATCTTCATAAATATACCCCAATAAGGAACCTCACAAATTCTTCTTGAGTCAACTTTATACATTTTTCATACTTATAGTTTATATTTATACTAAACATAATGTAATAAATTAAATAATAACCCGTAGCCCTTTTTTAAAAGACCCCGGTTGCTTCAAAACTGGATAGCTGAGAAGTGAGACAAAAGTCATTCCCTATTCATGCAAAATCTCAAAAGTGACATTGGGATTTTTTTGGTACAATTAACTTAGTATCGTCATCATATATAAATTTGTGATCCAGACCCATATTTGAAATCTAAACCATTCAAAAAACACTTTCCCACCAATTTTTATCAATTTAAAAGATTTTCCTCCATTTGGATTTATTATGACAAAAAATCATAATAAAATGGCACATGAAACTAATTATTTTTTAATCTGCATTGTATACCACTACGATTGGATTAGAAATTCATTTTATAAAAGAATACAAAAGCCAAGTAATTTTGGGTGGTTTGGATTTCATATATGAGCATCAATGAGTGAGAATCACAATGATACATCATTTCCTACTATATATACCAATTGTAAACTACTAAAGCAAATAAATTCCAGATATGGGTTTTGTTCTTCTCAAACATACTTTGAACTTTCAGTAAAACCTCAAAAATTTGTAACGATAAGGGAGGACTCTCGATCTAGATCCCAATACACCAAGCAAATGCAAATGTAAGATGGGAAGAAATCTATTCTTTAATCCTTTCATACTTATTTCTTTCTTCCTTCCTTCCTTAATTCCTTCTTTCCTTCATTCCCTTGCATTTCCTTAATGCCTTTCCTTTATTCCATTTTTATTTCTTTTTTTTTTTTGCAAAATCAGCTAAGATTGTGTCAACATAATTCTAGGACCGGTGATTAGAATTGCTAATTGCTAATAAAAGGGTGCAATCCATTAATTAATGGGCATATGATAGGGGGGGCCACATGATCTCTCCAAATGGGGATTTTCATATCTTTGGGGGGGCCATGGCCCCTACCAGCCCCCCCTAATTCCGCCCCTGTCCCGATCACTTTCACTAGAGCATAACCTGACATAGATGAATATTATATTTTTCTTTTCGATGGCAGCAAACTGAGACTGAGTGTGGATTTATTCAACGGGAGCAGGCCATTGATCGATCACTTTGTTCTGCACATTCATCAAGATAAGGATCACAGACAAATTATATATAGTAATATAATTCTTAATTAACGGTCGGTCATTTAAATTTATTTTTTTTAGTTTTTTTTATTCATTTATTTTAATGGGTACTAGGGCAGTAAGTGTTGAATTAAGTAAAATTAAAAAGTTAAATGGAATAAGTTTTTCTACATTCTCGAGGGAGGATCCTGATTCCTGCCCCTAATTCTATTGTTGCAAATAGAAGAATATATTAAAAATAAAATTATAATGGTAAACTTGCTAGAGATGGTACGTTAACTTTTATGAAATTTGATATTGAAATATTATTTGAAGAACATAAAACATCAAAAGAAATGTTTGATGCTATTTATGTAACTTTTTCAAGTTCATCAAAAACCTACAGTGCAAATGCAAAAAATATAATTCAAATAACATGTTGGACTATGAAAATTTGTGGTTGAGCATATAAATAAAATAACTGTAATTGCAAAAGAGCTTACTACTGTAGAGAATTCAATTCCTAAGGGCTGTTTTTTTTTTTCCTTGGAATTTGTGGCAGCAATTCACCATGCTGGGAATTCTTCAACATGATGCAACATCTTGTTCGCTAAAATATCTAAATGACATGTTTCTTCTCTAGTATTTTTGAATTTCAGCCATATAAAATGTTTTAAATGACTTTTGAAAATCTAGGAATTCCACATCCTTTGCATTTTGATAGAAGTCTTTAGAGAAAACTACTTGATGGAGTAGGGATGGGAGTGAGAAAATGGGGGTCAATTTTCTGTGAAAATTGACATCGCATACCCCTCCTAGGAAGTCCATTTCTAGGCCTTTGTACGTAGGAAAAAACTGACGTGGCAAAAAAACAGTTTTGTAGAAAACTGTCGCACCAAATACAGAAAAAAAGAGTTTTCCGCATAAGAATGCAAGTTTCTACAACTTTAAGTAGTTTTTTCTGATTTTTGGGAACAAATAGTCAATTCTTTCAACATGTCTTTAACTGGTGAAAAGTCCACATAGTTGGGCACCCCATAAACCCCTCATCCAGCTGTTGGAAGATCTGTATAGAATACCATTTCTCGAGTTGAAAATGCATAGAATACAAAGTGACCATAAAGATGCAATGGTCTGTGAATACTTGGGATTTTCTTGTGTTCATCAGTCTCGGAGCCTTTTCCCCGTTTTCACTTCTTGCAATTCTTCAATTTCTCCGGAAGAAGGATACAGAATAACTGGATAATACAATCTGGGTAACTGGTGTGGCAGTGTGAGCCCCATGGCGGTAGGAGCTAGTGTGTTTCTCAAGCTGTGTTTGATATTATAACAACAAGATGGTCCGGTTCCAAGCATCTATTCGATATGTTGTGCCCATTAGATTGACCCTACAACATGTGCACTAGGTAAATTTGGGTTACAGAATGGGGCAGCAAATCCAAGCCTTATCCCAATGGACCAACAGCTACCCCCACATGACAAACGCAATGCATACCTGGAAACAGGGGCTGCAAGGCCAAACAAGAGAACGGTTGGTGAAGGTTACCCTCCCGTAGGTGCAAATCAAATTTGTGCTTGTAGGGGCTGGGTCGGCTTTAAAAACGTGCATGAATTGAAAGGCATGACTCCACTTCCAAGACCCGTATGAAAATCATGGGCCTGTCTCCAAAATCCACGTAAAATTGTTTGCTTTGCACCAAAACCCAACTACATGTTTGGACACGGTCCCCTCAAACGAAATTCTTGGGTCTGCCAATGACTTAGCTAGTTGGGACTTTGAGTATATTAGAGTAAGAGAGTTTGAGTTCTTAAGAAAGTGAGACAAAAAAAGAAACTAATTGATCCCACAACGAAAATATTGGGGAAAAAAAACCTCAAATATTTTGATTGGTTTTCTTAGTTTCTTTGAGGGTTATTGTACACGAAAATATTAGTAAAATTCCTTGACTCAAGACTTCTTGAGGGAATCTCGTGTGGTTTGTGGATTTTTATTTTCACAAAGAGAAGAATTATGCATTCCTACACCTCCCATAAAAAATTTAAATCCTTTCTATTGAAAAAATACTATATTTTTTTATGCAAGAATATGTGTCGCACCAATCACGCTCTATGGTGCAATCCTTTCTCTATGCAAATGCGCCATGGACAATCTTTGTCCAATCCAATGGTTACTCTTTCTTTAAGTACACTTAAATTTTACATGATTATAGAACACAAAATTTCTGATTTCTGATATATGGAATATGGATTCAATCAGTAAAAAGTAGGCCCCACTATTCATCAAAAAGTTTTGTTTAAAAAAGGCTTTTATTGGAGATTTAATAATGTTTTTTCCAATCTAGTGATACATACTTTTTTGGTTTGGAGATGTGGTTTTAAGTCCAGGGTTACTTGATTATCAGATCGCAGTTTTCAGTTCATAATCTAAGATTTAGGTCTAGGATTTGCAAATGGGTCTGCGGTTTAGGTCTAAGATTTCAACCCGTTTGATACAAGAGGCTCATTTTTTGTTCTGATGCATGTTCAACATTGATCTTAGGTTATGTAAAGTTGGGTCAAAATCCAAGAGTACTAGATTTTAAGCAATCAACAAATTGAAAGTTAAACTAGATCATATAAGACTGTATTGCGACCCAAACAGAAGTGGCCCATGATCAGGTCCACTATGATCAAGATTATAATTTAATCACAAGGCAGTAAAGGGGTCTACATGACCCAGTTGAGTCCACTCGAATCAAACAAGGTAATAGTTGATTTTTATGTTTAAGCTACCTTCTCTCAAAAGTGATAAAGCAGGAAATCTTTGAAATTTGGTTGCCAAAACACACAGGGAATAGGAGCTATTGGATCCATGGTAAGTCAGTTTGCTCTTAATTCTAATCACTAGCAACTTTGTTTTCCTGCAATATTGGTTATGTGAATACTCTGTTCACATGTGAACTGAATTACCCATGCACACACTCACAGATCTTCTTTTTGGATCATTTGACAATGATAAAGACCATCTGAAACTGAAGTTTGTTCCGATAACTTCTGTGCAGCCATATATCACAGTCTGTGTCTCAGAACCGCAGATGGCAAATCAAAATTGCTCTGTCTGGTCAAGGATCGAAAGCCCATGAACCAATCCATTTGAAGGCTCTAGTCCCCATCAATTTCGTCGTATAGAAAACAAAAGCACAACAAAACCAACAAACAGAACTCTTCAAAAAAAAAAAAAAAAAAATAGAAATTAAAAAGTATCCAACTTTCCAATGACCGAAATGAAAGCAGAAAATGTTTTAAGGTAAATCTAGATCCAAAACAAAACACAATCAATTCAGATAATCATTCCATAATTTTAACCCAAAGCCCAAATCTGCAGATAACCTATATGTATTGTTGGGTTTTTTAGTTGTTTCAAAAAATTCGAAGGTTTTTTTAACTTGAAAAAGATGTTTTTTCCTCTTGCTTTATGTGGGTAGTGTAGGCTACTTGAAAACATGGCATCCCACATTGTTCAAGTTCACTTCTTGAGAAGACTTTAAATTCTTTTTTCCCTTTCCTATACACTTTAGAACACTTAAAGCCTTTTACCATGAGCCGTATGCCCGCATGCAAGCCTGGCTCAACCCAAGATTCCGGGTCCAGAAAACCTTTAAACGGGCGTAGGTCCACGATGCGCATCCTGGGGGCAGTTCTTACAGAGATCCTCTTTCGCCCCAATCTCACTCAATTTCCGCCCCTAAAACTGAAATATGTTATTTTATTTTTAGTTGTTTGTAATGGAATTATTTTGACTTTTTTTTTATTGAAAAGTGGAGGGTTTTTTTTTTTTGTCTTTTGGTGGATAAATAAGGTTACTTCTTTTTTTTTGAAAAAATATGATAAGAAATTTGAATTAAAGTATTTTGGTGGGAATTATTTTTATAGAAATTGGGACTTTACCTTACTAGACTCCGCTAGTAAAGCCCCCAAAGAAGCCCAGGAGCTATGTATCAATCTCCCTCAGGCAAAGCAGGAATCCCATGGTGGGTCATTGTTTTCAAATATGTTATCCCTGGGAATGTCTGTCCAAGTGACATTTCCACACCCACATACACACAAAAAACCTTTTCTGCGAATTTTTAATTCTGACGTTTGGTGCAAGGAATATGGGGCACTTAAAAAAAACGATTCTTTAAATGGATCTCTGCATCACCACACCAAACAAAAATAGTGAATTCCACACTCTGTATAACCCACACCCCATATCTAATTACCTAACTTGATGGGGTCTGGACCTTGGACTGCAAACGATTTCAATCAGTTCCTTATACATCAAATTTTGTGTTGCCCAACCCACCTTCATGTAAGGAAAGTTCAGTCATCATCCAAGCTCGAGATGGGTGCTAAATAATAGGTGTCTGTTACGTTGTTGTTATGTAATTGTTTCTTTTGATTTAGTAGATGTGAGGTGTCCCATGTAGTTTGTTTGTTACATTTGTTAGCAGCCATTGTGGAACTGAAGTAGCCGTTGGAATTATATTGTTAGAGTCTCACTACATGTATTTAATGAGAAACTCAGCAATGAGATGAAATCAATGAATTTTCCAACAAACTCTTGTATTGGTGCAATCTCCCACTTGAGATTAAAAATCATCTTTTTTCCTCTTTCTCTTGAGCAGTGAACCCAAAGAATTTCACCATAGCTCGAGGACGGAAAAAATACCATAATAGTTCCATTCAGAAACTAAAAGACGAAATAGTTCAAACAATCAAGAAAAATGAAAAAAACGAAATCTTGGTTAGTGGAACACTCAAATACGAATTTGGTGGAATTGCGAATAAGGTAGGTAACTATTATATCCAGTTGTGTCCTAAACTCATAACTACAAAAGAATAATGAAATTAAAAAAAATAGGGATTCTGCGAAAGAAAATGGGAGACTGATCAATTGAACATCCAAACACACCCAAGTTCAAAACCAAATTCCTTGAGAAAAGAAGTGGAAACTATGAAAGGAAGGGATTCCTTGTTCCCACTATAGTTTTTCATGATTTTGTTCATTTTACCTCAAAAAGGGATAAAGATGAGAGCTTTTGGTGACTTTTTTGTTTCTTCTTGCACGATCGATCGATGGATGACAAGAAGATGAAGAAGATCGAGTTCTTAGAGTTTCCAGAGAAAGTCTGAAGTTGGAAAACCCTTGAAATATGATACAGCGAGTGACCTTCCACAATTTCCACTGACTGGGATATGTGAAACCCCACTGCAGCCCACTTAATGAGTATGGCCCAAATTAAAGGTGACAAAGCTTGACCCGGCTCATATTTGACTGTGTAACCCGACCCGCATAAAATATGGATGAGTGGTGAGTCAAGTTTGTTGACCCACACAAAAAAAGGGCCAAATTAATTTTTCCATAATTTTTTTCTGACTTTGGCATACTAGAGAGGAGTGAAACAATCAAACTCAATTGAAGTGAGTTGGCTCAATTTAAGAGACATGAAAATGATGGTCAAATTAAAAGAGAATAAAATGCAATCATCAAATGGCTGGGGAGTGATGATTGATTAATCACTCTTAATGTATAATTATTCATGTTGGTTTTGGTATAACTCCTTTAATTTTTCTCCCATTTGTTTACGTGTACTTCTCTTATATATATTTTCCAACCATTATTTATCATCATCTCCCTTACGCATTAGTCACTGTGTTTTATGGGTTTTATGCTGACAATTTAAGTCACTGTGTTCTATTAGTCCGTAGTTTGGTTAGATTTGTTGTTATTGAATAGAGCTTGCTCACTGATTTTCATGTAATGGGTTCATCTTTGTTTTCAAAAGAGGAGAAGGTTGTAGATTGAGGTTGATGGTGTTTTTCTTATTTGAAATGTTGTGGTTGATGTCGTTAGCTTAACTCAATACTCTTTTCTTAAATAAGAAGTAATTCATGTGGATGAGTAGAATGGATTTGATGTTGCAAATTGTTTGATGTAGTACCTTTTTCTGTTTTCGCAGGGATTGAAACTACAACCGGTTGCAGCAAGCTGAACTTTGTTTATATAGGGATTTATGGAATTCTTTGTAATTTTGACTTTCATATGTAAAGGTGCATGTGACCTTTGTTTGAGCTTTGAATGTATGATTACTGTACATTACCTTTATATGAGCTTGATAGGCTCGCATTATTTTATAAATGTTTTAAGATTTTAAATATTTGGAGTGGGGCCCATATTTTTATGAAAATTTTAGTGATTTTAATGCATTTGCAAGCTAAAATATTTTGAAAAACCCGACCGCCACAAACAGAGAAACGACTACGTTTTTAACGGCAGTCGTTCCGACGGTCATGTCCGTCGTTTTTGTTAGAAAAAGTCGTTTTTCTTATATAGCGATATTAATCGTAGTTTTTCGGCACTTTTGACGTTTTGGAGTAAAATTTTCATTTTTTTTTCTCTAGTTTTTATTATTTTGGTATTGGTAACAAGGACTTGGGGACCCATTAGAAGTCCGACTTTGTGGAAGAAAGTCAAAGAAAGGCTACTTAAAGTGAGATCCGAGATGCCTAACCAACTGGGCAACCACCGGTAGGGGTGAATTTTTCTGTTTAATCAAAAGATTTTGAAGTTTTGAGTCGTCATATGGCAACTTAGGAGGGTAAACTAGGATCGCAGGAAAAAAAAAAAAAAAAAAAAAAAAAAACCGTACTCTTAATCCTTTCAAAAGAATAGTATGAGTTCTCACAATTTAACAATAACAAAAGCGGAAAAAATATGAAAGAAAAGCCAGAAGTTCTCACATCATAATAAGTAATGAAATAAATTGTATCCATGATTGAGATGATAACATGCCCGATGCTTGGCGCTTGGCAGTAAGAAGATTGAAGAAGATGAGACTTGAAATTCTTCAGCTGATGGGTGGTGATTTCCAGATCTTGTGTTGTGCGTTAAACAAGGACACTGTGAGATTGCTCATATAGCTAGAGGTCGACGCAAGTCTTGGGTCAATGAAAGTCTTGGACGGTTGAGATTGTTGACTGGCTTAAAGGTCACAGTGACCATTGAAATCTTGGAAGGGCTGAGATGTATGAATTACTTCAAAGGACAATTTGCTCCAACGAGCTGACTGCATGAACAGCTCAGTGCTCCATGAGGGCCATATTTGATCAGTGCATCTTCCTTCACATTCTTATCCCCAATAATCTGCCACCGTACTTGGATTTCATGCTCGAGGTGCACTCTCTTACCACCGTTTGATTAAAATTTTAAAAAATGTACAGTCAAAAGGCCATTGAAACTTAGGGTATTAAATCAAGGGCCTGGAATGATCTAATGGAGCTGATTTTTTGCACCACTTTTATCCGCAAAGAAACCTTCTCATCTATCCTCTTTCAAAAATTAGAAATGCATTCAAGTGGGCCCCACATGGTGGACCATATGTCTACGGTGTGCCATCTCCTTGTAGGTGATGATTTTTCTACCAGTGGTTATGTGTTGTCGGCCAATAATGTATGATACATTACCCTTTTTTCTGATAAAAGGTGGAAGTGGGGTCCACTCCGTACTCCATAATGCAAGGGAAAAAACCGGGAAAATCATTAAAGTAGGAGAAAGAACCTTCGTCTTTGGTAAAAATATATTAAAACCATGATTATAAATGGATCATTTCATTTTAGGTGGTGCCCACTTGCCAACCCATGGTTAGCTCCATGGTAACCTAGGCACCTTCCTTTCTGAAAAATGAATCTATCCCTGGACATAGCTAATGTTATAGAACTTGATAGTGTGTGAGAGAGGGGGTTTGAGTTGTATATGAGAGCGAAAAGAAAAGGTACATGTACTTTATACCACAAAGGATTAAAAATAAAGATCAAAGATAAAATTTAAAAATAAAGCATTAAATAATTTTTCATTTTATTAAAATAGAGAAAGATGGAAAATGAAGAACTAAGGAGATAGCTAGTTAATCGTTTCCCTTTTAGTTTCCTTCGATTCTATTTTCATCAATAGGAAAGTTATATAATACTCGTTTTTTAAAATAAACTTATGAATTTCTTTTTTTAACTCATGATGGCATAAATCTTTTGCATTCGATTTCTATATATTTTAATGTAAACAAATAGGATCTTAAGCATTTTAGATCGAAAGGTATTTAGTGATGGAAGTCCGGTGGTATTCTCAAGCAATCAAAATATATAAGATTTGGACCAAATGGAAAATGAATTATTCAAAAACCCCATAGTTTTTCAAAGAAAGGTCTTCTTTCTTGAAGACTCTCCATTTAATTGACTGATTCTTTAATACCACAATTTGCATGAGTTGCATCTCATGGAGATTTTATCACTAGGAAATATCATTTGTTGGCCCCATTGCAAGGGTGAATCCGAGTGCACAGGTTTGGGGCTGAAAACAGTTAAAAACTAATAATTAATATGGTTTTCCTTTTTAGATGATTTAATAGACCTATAAATAACGGCCTATAGAAAGGTATTTCTCTTTAATTTATTAAAATAATTGATTTTTAACTTGAACACATCGGTACTAAGACAAATAGCCAAGGGCATTTGAATCATTACAAAATATTTCAAGGGTCATTTTTTTTTTTTTATGATGAGGAACCCACTTACCCATTGCAGTTGATCTCACTGGTAAAACCTTGAATACACAACATCAATTATTAGCATTGTATATGGGATAAGGCTCCAACGGTTCGAAGCGAGGACCTCCAACTCATTAGTGGGCTTTCCATCCACTCTAGCAATTTATGTGTGGGTAAAGTGGGCGCAACAATTTAAATGTAGATACAATTTAGATGTGTGGTTACAATTCAAGGGTCATTTTGATCAGAATGAGATTTTCGGATCTCCTACTCAGTGTCATACACTCACATGAAGAGTCCTAATTGTACTTGGACGGTATTCATTGTATATATATAGAAAAATAATTGAATGATATTGCTTTCCTTCCCTTTATTCTGCATGTGATCATGTGTCTTCTAACACATTATTGGGAGCCTTGTGTCCTGTCCCTTTCTGAGCTATCCCTTTCTGAGCTATTTGGTGTCTTGTCCCCTCTTCACGTCTGAGGCCTCAAGAAATGAATCCACACCTAGATTTAAATGATGGCAGCTCTTTTCTATCAAAAAATAGAGAGAGACCATTGAACAAGGGGCTTTTTGAAAAAAGTCTTTCCATGTTTTTTCGAAGTGTTTATTTCACCTTGGGCTCCGAGAGGACCTTCGTTTGAAAAAACGATGGAGAGAGACAAAGGTTCTCCAAAAGAAAAAGTGAACTATATGACAAACCTCTGTGTGTGTGGGGGAATGGAATCTTAAATTCTGGAAGGCTAGCAAAACATGCTTCTCTTAATAGGGCCCGCCCACCGGATTGCATGATAATTATAAAAGTCCGTCGGATAAAAAAAACTATATAAGAACTACTTTTGTGCGAAATTTGGACTTCGTAAGATCATCATAATTCTTTGATCCATAGTTGGAAAGTTAAATAGTTTGAAAGGCATTACTTTCTTACAATTTCAATCCATCAATGAGTAAAATTTAGATGAGTGTCAAATTTTGACTTGTGGCCATTCATCAAAGAAGGGGATAGTGCATGCAAAAAGATTAGATTAACTTAAAGTGAGCCAATGCCAAAAAGACAGGGGTGCAAAAGTGGCATTTTGGAATATTGTCCATTATAAAAAGGAAATTATTCAAATGAGTAACTAGTTTTTACATATTATATGAGAACTTTTTTGCGGGGCCCAATTAGCAACCCATCCAAATCTAGCAACCAATAGGGAACTCCCTCTGATAGTCACTAATCCCAAGAATTGGCACACATCCGAATGGACTAAACCGTTGGATTGATGGTTGAATATTTTTTTGAATATGAAGCCATTAAACTTGTGGCCCACGGATGAAGGGATTAGAGGACGAACTTGATACTTAGGGTTGTCTCACATAGATATTTTCACCCCCTTTGGTCCCATCCCTAAATGAGGCCCACAATTGGGCCCCATAAAAATTGTTCCCTTTTAGTTCTCACCTGAATATTACCTTTATAAAAAATTTCTTTCGTTTGGGGCTGTGCCGCTGTGTGACTCACTTATTGTACAGCCTGTTGAATCGAATTCATTTGTATCTAATGAAGGACTTTGGTGGGATCCAGCAATCGACAGGTGGCAAGTAAAACGAATGAAGAAAAAAACCCAGTTTTTGGTTATAACTTGCAATTTTCTTGATCAAGAGAGGAAAAAGTTGGAATGGGTAAAAGTTAAGCATCATGTTATTTGATCCAAGTTAACCATCACGATATGGGTGCCATCTAAGACTGGTTGTGCTCAAAGAAAATCACGTGGCATTTGCCATTAGCTTGTTTCATGTAATTGAATTCTAAATTTCTAGACATAATTAAAAATTAAAGAAATAAATTTGAGTTAATGATCATCAAATTATCTCCACTCTAATTGAAAAAATGAATGAATGGTCGGTGGTAAATAAATACCCAGCCAACGCCCTAATAATTTAAATCCTAGGAAAAGTGAGGAGTGCATCTATAGCTTTGTTTTGAAGATGGTTTGCGACCCACTCGCTTTGCTTGGCCCATGTTGAGACCTTTGTTTGATGTTGTGATTTCCATGCCCACATCCCCCACCCCCACCCTCACCCTCACCCTCACCCTCACCCTCCCGATAATACTTTCTCAAAGAACCTTCAAATCTCAAGTGTTCAATTTTACTTAATTATGATATAATTGAAAAAGATATTGCTGAAGTAGTGTGATATATATGCAATTTTCTTAAAATATATTAAATCTCGTGAAATATAGACTTTTAATCAAATATGTGAAACAATGGTGAAAATCTAGAAAAATAACCATTAGAATATTTTTTTTTATCTTATTTCCTTTGGACCCTCTTGATAGTACTTTCTCAAAGAAAAACTCAAGCGCTCAGTTTTACTTAGGATATAATTGAAAAAAATATTGCTGAAGTAATGTGAAATATATGCAATTTTCTTAAAATATATTATAGCTCAAAAAATATAGACTTTTGAATAAAATATGTGAAACTATGGTGAAAATCTAGAGGAATAACCATTATAATATATATTTTTATCTTATTTCCTTTGGCTGCAAGATTTTATCCTTCTTGGGTGTAGCATTCTACCACATCTCATAGCTGCATGATTTTTGTATTGCTTCTTCTACAATCACATTCAAATTTTTTTTTTTTTTTGTGTGTGCCAGTAATGTGAAAATTGCCTCAGATTTCTTTGCTTCTAGCTATCTCAAATGTTTCATTTACAAGTGGTTTAAAAGGTTGACATGTTTGGGAATATCTAAACCTACAATTTATTGAAAAACACAGGATGAAAAGAAAAGAAAAAAGATCTATGCTCACTGGCAACTTTACATAGTATTTCGCCTCCCACTTCTCAAAGGTACTTTTTTAACTTGCTTGAGATTTTGGGGACCCCCTCGGGAGTTTTAGGTTTTATTAATTTTTTGAGAACATTTTAGGTAATTTAAAAATATAGTTAATCTTTGTGATAGGGGTTATTTAAAAATGTGGGTTATCTTTGTGATAAGGGATGTACATGTGGTGCATGAACAGAGTAACAACTGTTTATGTGCCTATCAGGGGAAAAAAGATTGTGTTGTTTGTTTCTCACTTTCTTGTCAATTCATTGTGGGGTTAATGAGCATGGACATCTCATTTGTGACAAGAAGACCATATTTAGGTCCAATTTGCTGGACTTGGGTGGAATTGACAAAAAGAAAATCTAGGAAATCTGCCACGTTATGAGGCCCAGTTGCTACATCAGTTTAGTTTACCCTCACTTGGATCCACTTCAAGGGCAGTCAGATCATCAAATCATTGCCTGCACCTATTTGTCATCGGCCTCTCAGAACCAGAATCTATACATGTAGAAATACACAAGAGGTACTGTCACTCTAATAAGGAATGATACAATGATGTGGCTACTACGGTGGTGGCCGCAGCTAGGCCGTTGTTGATTAACTGATTCATATCACATATCTTACATAAATTTAACTCCAACTGAAGTGATATACACTCTCCAATTAATCATTTGCGGAATACATAATCAACATCAGGAATCTAAGCATGCTAAAAACTCATAGGACTCAACACCCGTTTGTAATTTTTGTGCTCATCTCTGTCTTGTTGTGAGGATGAAGTGTTGTTGTTCCATTTACTTTCATCATGTTCAGTGGTGAAAAAAAGTATATATTGAAAGGCCAATAGTTGGATAAACATGTATAAATTATAGAATTTAAGGCGCTTGCCTTATTTTCTTCGCATTTGTGAAAATTGGAGATGGGATTAGGTGTGAGGTACTGCTTAATAACAGCCTCTATTTGACTTCATGCCCTGCGTAAAGCATTAAAAAAAAAAAAAAAAGCCTATAACCAACTATTCAGCCGAAACATTTAATTAACTTGGGTAAGTAGTCTTTATTAACATGATAAAGCAGGACATGACAGCTTTTAAATTTGGTTGCCATAATATTATGACTTTACTTGTCCGATTGGCACGACCCACTTGCAAGTGAAGTTAAGTGTAACGTAGGCTCCTTCCTACTATGGTTGGTTTAATTATGTGGTTTCATGAGAGTTCTCTGTAATTTCTCTTTTTTCTTCGTGACAAGGGGACGTTTGGGAACTCTAGTCTAATCTAGGAGGAGCCAATTAGATAGAGGTCTTAAAGAAAAACCCTGAGTTTTGAGGCGAAATTTACAATTAATGTGCTATAAAATTATAAAAAAAAGCTCTAATTTGACATTAAATAAGGACTTATCACGATCAAGGCTTGAAGCAATGAATCCACAGTTCCAAGGCTTATCATGTGATCATGTGTCTACTTCCACCACATTATTGGGGAGCCTTTTGTCCTGTCCTTCATCACGATCCAAGGCTTGAAGCAATGAATCCACAGTTCCACACCCAGATTTAAATGATGGAAGTTCTTTCTTGTCAAGCTTTTTCTGTATAAAACAAGAGAGAGCCTAGGAAAAAAAAAAAACACGAGAGAGACCATTGAATAAGGGAAAAAAAAAAAAAACACGAGAGAGACCATCGAATAAGGGATTCTTTTAAATTCTCCAAAAAAAACTGTATTCATGCAGGTGGAATTCCAAATTCATCTTTATCTTTTGGGTGAAGCATTTAAAATTCTAACAAAAAGCATAGAGGATGAAATTTCAGGAATTCCAAAACCTCATTTGATACATTTTAGATGGTTGGTATTTAAAATTCTGGTGAATGAAATGTTACATTTAAAAAACCAAAAACAAAATACCACATCATGTCTATAAATCCCAACATTTCAAACATCCCAAATTCTCATCACAAATGAAACAAGCATTTCTTTTTCACCAAGGTGAGGACCTCCCTCCGTAGAAGAGATGGAGAGAGAGAGACAGAGAAAAGGCCTCTCCAAATGAAAAGGTGCTTTTTTAAAGGAGGCACAAACCTCTCGAAGCAGAAGCTTTTCTTTTTCAAGAAATAAGAAAGTTACGGTGCACTACAACACTAGTAGATTTTAGTGTGCCTTGGAGAGTTTAAAGACTTTAGTCGTCGCTCGGGTTAATTTGCTAGGCCAAGTTGATCTGCTGTGGCCGCATCGCACCTCGTCATCAAAATCCACGGGCTAAATCAAAATAGTTTCTTGTATTTACAATTGGGATATTGTGACTTTAATCTTGAGTCACTTGCCCTTAGCTGTTTCTTTTCATTTTAATACTTTCTATATCTCCAAGAAGCAACTAAAGTTGGTATTGGGCTGAATTTTTATGAAAATGACAATTTGCTCAGATAGCCTGAGATCAACACAGGTCTTGGACTGTTGAGATTGACCAACTTAAAGGTGGTAGGTACCATTTCCATGTTAAAGGGCTAAGATGAAAGTATCACTAGTCACCACTAGAAAAGCCAATTTGCTCATGCTGAGTGGACTGCTCATGCCGCTCCTCTCTGTTAGGGGCGACTCCACTGGGGGCCACTTTTAATCAGTGGGGAAGACTTCAGAAGTGGCATTCGGGCCTAAAAATGTAGACAACACTCTCTGCATGCATTGTGTTCAGACTTCAAAAACAATCAGAGGCCTGCACCAATTTAATGCAATGAAATGAAGTAAGCAAATCTATGCCTCTGTCCACACACTATCTTTCAAAAGGCTGCACCGTAAGTACAAGGAATGATACCATTAAATTAGTGTCATGGTGGCCATTTGTCAGGTGGGCTCTGGATTGAGTTTGCAATGGCCCAAAAGTAGCATAGAGTATAAATGGACAATAATCATAGTTCAAGAACTTGGCTTGGCCTTCATGGTTGTAAATGTGCCAGGTCAAAGTACTTTGGAGCTGTATGCCCATATACATTTACATCTTATATCCTTCACCATTCACCTCTTTCTTATTAATGTTTGAGAGAAATTTTCACCCCCCAGTTCACACACAGCTTTGATCACAGATTTTGGCTAGTGACTTTAATTCACAGAATTCACTTCAGATGATGGTGACACCTGAGAACTCAGCTCCTATTCAAAACCCATTTTAACATGTGGACAAAAAGGTCAAATAGGGTGCAGCACCTAACATCATTTGGAGAAAGTAGATCATCATAAAGAATAAAGTTTTTCTCATTTTCCTTCATCTTACTCTGGAAGTTGATCGATGTAATTTTTGCCTTGCAAAGAAGAAATAAGATCATGAACTGATTTTCCAGATCCTAGATAAAAAAATAATACAATGCATTGTGTGGTGGGGGGGGGGGGGGGGGGGGTGGTGGGTGGGATTGTGCGTGGGGCGGGTTGGGCGGAGGGATGTGGGGTGTGGGTGGGGGTGCACTGATCTGACCTAAGTTCTATCTTAATTGTAAGTTCCCAATCTGAGTGCATTTCAGGCTGAATCTAGATGTTGGGACCCATATCTTCATGATGTAATCTGTACATAATCTGTAAACAGAATAGTGCACCATGTATACAATGGTTGTTACAGAGTCATTCATAATCTTCAAACCTTATCCGCTTTCCAATTTTCTTAGACATTATCGTACACAGAAATGGCTTTCTCCAAGCACTCTTTTGGTACCTGATATTTAAGAAAAACAAGAATAAGGAATCTTATCGTACACAGAAATGGCTTTCTCCAAGCACTCTTTTGGTACCTGATATTTAAGAAAAACAAGAATAAGGAATCTACATAGAAATGAAATCAATGTCACAAGAAACCTGATCTTCTTGTTGCCACCAAATTTTAGTTCAACTGATGTGCAAAGATAGCAATAAAATCCCTCACTTGTCTAGTATATCATGTCTATATACTATACAAAATGATGAATAACCAAAGTTACCACTCCATTTTCATCCAAAATCCTGCATTAACCAAACTACATGATGCTCCACAATAACCCAAACTATCTCGAAGCAATTTGCAGCTATCACTCCATAGTCATCCAAATCTTGCAGTAACCAAAGTTACATTCAGCATCTCCAGCAAAATTGAAAACCATGTTTCAAGAGTGTGGAAACTATCCTCATTGCAGAAATTGATAGGGAGGAAGAGGAAAAAAAATGCATCATTGGAGGTAGTATGGTCACCAATGAGATCTACTATGAAAGAAAGCTAAATTTAAAGACTGACTTGGCTTGTAGAGATTGAGCTTCCAATATAAAGAGGGAAATTTTGTACTGACAGTAGGAAGATCTGATATACTTAGTAAAGGATATCTCTAAATTAGAGGGCTCCAATTTATTTCCCTCTTTGCCACAAACAAACACAATTAACCATTGCAAACAACATGTGAAGGATGATGTTAGACAGACTCATGAACAGAGCATTCTTCATCCTTTAGCAAAGAAAAGTTCCTCCTGTTGCACATTATAATAGAAAAGAGTAAGTCCATGTTGGGAAAACTCAATGCTTGGCATACATGAGAATTCATGTCTATTTCCAGTTAAAAGGGGTACTCACTTCTTCAATGATTACTTAAAAGCTAACTACTATCATTCACTACAGCTGCTGATCCTACTGCTACTGCTACTGCTTCTATAACTAGCTGGACATGAAGAAAAAAAGGTGCACACAGGTCTCAACATATGTCCCATCAAGGAAGAACTGAATTACATGGCAAAAAGGCAGTAAACAAGTATCTCCAAATTATAGAAGTAGACACATACATGTAGTTCTCCTATCAATCACCTGCTATCAAACAGGCATTGGCAGATTGAGAATCTTATATCTCTTGGGTTAAGCTCTCAATTATATCATAATGCAGGTGGGTCATTGCTAACTTGCACCTGGGAGGCCATGGGCAATGCTTGTGGAGGGTGCTTCCTCTTCTTCTCATAGCTGATCCCTCAAAATTGAAAACCATGTTTCAAGAGTGTGGAAAACATCCTTATTATCAGAAATTTAACCAAGGTTCAACAACACAAAAAGGAGCATCAAAGAGACTGCTAAATCTCTTGAGATCTAAGAGGCTATATAGATTGAGAAACCATGTTTCAAGAGTGGAAAATCTGTGGTTCAACTAATAAGCAATGCAGAACAATATACGCAGAACATGAAACATGAAAGCATCTTTATTAAAAAAAACTTTTATTAATTCCAGAGGCCAAATCTAGCTAGATTATACACCGATAGCAAAGAATAACATCAACAGATGGCATGCGTGCCAACAATTTCAATGCCGATCATACAACCTGCACCAGTAGTTGCTGTGTGGGCATCACAACAACTAACCATGCTTACAAGAAACAGTTGGGTGGTAAGGTACAAGCAGCAGCACTACAGTTCATTTGTAAGCGCAATGAATTCTAGATCGAACACTACAGTTCCTAGGATTCAGATTTCAATAAGCAAACAAAAAGCCCACTTTAAAATAACTATATTTAACCCTTGAACTAGTGAATCCATTGCTTGGTAAGCTGAGAATGCATTCACATCGTTTATCCAAAACCGGTATATATCCTGTACACATGAAATGAAAACCAATATGCATGACATGAAACCATTCAAGATTTTGCATCAATAGAAAGTCCACCTGCAATGGCATTAGGGCTAAAAGCTGCTGCTGACCCCTGAAGTGTACCAGATTAGCCTTACAGCAATTAAGGGTTGGAATTCATTGTTCATATAAAACCATGGTCCCTTATTGAAGGGGTTCTTCTTGGTTATGTCTATTAACTAGTTGAGGATGGGTCTTGGTTACTAAATTGCAGTTATTATGGCTGAGGTTTCCAATGAATATGTAAGGAAACAGAAATATATACATCCTATAAAAGTGGGGCAAAGACTTTTTTTCTGGACCACCCAAGTTGGATATCGCGTTGGATATTGGGAGGAGCACCGACCTATTAGGATGAAATAAGTAATATTAGAATAAACTTTAAAGGGAATTACATCCAAATAAAATTAATTTTTAAATCTCTTGTATGCTACCCACTGGCTCAAATGAAGAAGACGGCTGGCCATGCTGGGTGAACATCTGAAAACATGTCAATATCTGGTTCATACGGGCTTCCATCTGTCCCTTTCTTTCTTCCACGGCAACCACCCGTTGTTCAGCTGCTATCTTCTGAGCGAAGCTCTTCGTTCCCGCAGTGTGATTTACAATTTGCACTGCGCGATTTTCCGCATTTCTTTTGCTTCGCTACTATTTATGATGAAAATGAAAATGTTAATTTTCAAATAATGAAAACAATAAAGTAAAAATTAAAACATTCTAGTTAGAATTTTTAAACTCCTTATATATTTCATACCATCCCATCCTTAGTCCCCAAAAATTCAATGAGCAACACCCACTGTACTGGATCTACTCTATCAAGACGGTACTGCAACCGCTCCAGAGTAGTGTGAAATGGATAATAATTTGTCTTCTTCAACTTGCTTTTCCAATTTTCCAAAATTGGCATATCTTGCTAAAGACCCATTTCTTCACCGGTGGTTGCTCATCGGTGGCAATCTTAAATTTTGACTGCAACACGTGTAATAAACTTGACAGTAGTATAGATACAATACACACTCTCATCATAATTGAATCATTCACATTAATACCAGTACAGCCCGCCACATGTCCGTTTTCCTCTCTCTAGGCATTTTCCTCCAATCAAAATAATTGATTGGTGCCTTCTATCCATCTCGTGCAATGACGCCGAGCAATGAAGATAATAGATGTGCACTAGCTCCAATGGGCTGGCCAAATTCATTAAGCCTCAAGACAACACGCTCCTGTTGATGATTGAGAGCAATGCATCTATTGGGGCCTCGTGTCCTCTTTCTTGCTTGAGGCCCTATTTAAAACACAATTCAAGAATTATGAATTATTCCTATATTCAGAGTACAACACTTAACAATAAACAAAACTAAATCAGAGAAATTCAAAAAATAAAGTATAGCAGTAGATGATATGTAGGGTTGTTTGGGCTTGGTGAAGCACTGAAGCCTCTGTTACTTATGGGCTTCTGCTTTTCTTTATTTTCCCTTTTTTTTTTTTGGCTCAGATTTTTTGAACCCTGCAGTTCAAACATGTTTCAGAAATAAGTAAGCCATTGCTCAGTGAGATCTTTGCGGAGTTGATCACCCATAACAGGGTATCTGTTCAGGTGAATTTCATCATAGATGTTCAAATCAAATAGTAATTGAAAATAGCCCAACATAATTACTTGCAACAAATGAGTGAAAGAAAGTGAAGCCCACTTCTGATGAACCTTTCTAATATTGATGAGAATGGGATAAAAGCTATCCACTCTGAACTTCTATTATCAGCTTGACGTTTGATTATTCCCACTTTTGCTCATTTTCAAGTCCAATAGCAAATGCTTAGTATGTCTCCAGATGGTGTTCCCATTGATTGGGTGAACTGCTGTTTCTACCAATGAACCAGAAGGTCTGATCAGTGTAAAACCAATCATGAATCAGGCAGATGAAATGGGTGTAAAAACAAAACTGAACCCAAGTTCAACTTTGTCCAGTCACTCAATATGTCACTAGCTAAAGAAAACTCAGTTGTTTCGGACCAGGTTGGAGAATTATGCATGTATCAACTCTAGTATACTGCAAATATGCATGTGAAACAGAGGAAGAGTCCTATACTAAATTTTCACATAAAGAAAGATCCTATATCAGATATGTATACAAAACTGTAAAAGAGAGAGAAAATTGAAATATAATGAATATATATTGGCTGAAAAACAGTGATGCAAAGATTTTGTCTTGTATTTCTTTTGTTCATGGCATTTCGGGAAAAAACACACCAATAAGAGGGGTGCTATGTAATTACCAGACGTAGATGTTTGAGTGTACATCTGCAATAGCTGGACACCTGCTTGTGGAGAAGATGACATATCTAGCATGTGCACCAATGAACTTATATTCAATAATTGTCACTTAGTAAATTCAATGAACTTATATTCAATAATAGTCACTTAGCATGTGCACCAATGAACTTATATTTAATGCTGAAGAATGACAATAATAACTTAGATAAAACAACACAGTTTTAAAGAATGACAACCCATTCTAGAGAAATAATACATCAACCAAAGCTAACACACAATCCAACATTTTGACAACCAATGTGTCATCATAAAGGGGGTTAATCCAATAATAAGAAACACATAACAGGGCATGACACATATAATTCCATAGACCATTACTAAAGAAACAAGACCCCAAAACAGATATCATATAACAACTCATATCCAATGAATTTTTTCAAAACGAAAGAAAAACATCACAGTTAACAGATTCAACAGATCATGAAGAAGCAAAATCAAATAATGATGTCAGAATCCACAAACTTGGTGTCATCAAATTCAGAATCAAAGTGTTGATTAGAATGAAATTCAGAACCCATCAGATTAACAGTCTGTATCACTGAACCAAAGGCCAATTTCTCTTATTAACAGTCGGTATTTGGTGTACCTGCTGTTAAGCAATTGATAGAGCCATCACTATAACAGAAGCCAAAATAGTAAAATCAGCAATAGTCAAGTTGCAGTCTACCCCAACATTCAAAGAGACTGCAATACTACAAAGTTCATGAATTCCCTTCATAATAATTCATAATAAGAACTTAAAAAAAATCATAATAAGAGAACTTAGAAGCTCAAAATAGGGATGATTAGAACCAAAAGAGCTGACAACAGATGGATGGGATAAGGTCTCCGATTGATGTTGATATAAATGATGATGCTGATGATGATGATGATGATTTGGATCAACAAAGAAAAATATAAATGCAATAGTTATTATTAATTTTTTAACAATAATGGAAAATTTTGATAATAAACAGAGATATATCTGAGACAAACACCAAAACAAAGCAACAAAAGAAATGAGTAAAAATCACGAAGGCCCTCTCCACGTATCGATGCAAAAATGTAAAGATAGAGTGATGGACCAGACCAAATTGGGTTATCAATTAGGTCCTGGCTTAAACTTATTCCAGATTGACTCAGATCGATCAGGCCTAAATCTTTTGAATCACAGAGTTGCTGGAGCTCCAATTTCAGCATTCTTCAATAAAATACCAAAAGTCTTAAATATGAAGATCTTTCGGGAAAATGTAGCCACCAAGCAGTTAGTATGGTTTCTATAATCAGCCCTCTAAAATATTGAGTCAATCTAATGGGTTCTAAATTTCAAGTCATTTCAGATATGTCAAAATATTGTTGCATTTCAAGTCAGCCAGAATGGAAAGGAGCTGATTAGAGGCTAAGCATCCTATCAAATCTGATTCTTATAGTACCAAAATCTCATCTATGACTCTAATAATGATACAATAAAATCTCATCTCATACAGTTGAAACGAAAAGATGAGGGACGATCTTTAACCCCTAACAACTTACTTACATTTTACCAGAAAAATGAAAATAGGAAAAAAGAAACAACTTTACTATCAAGTCCATTATATTCACATATTATTGACACTTCATAGTAACTTGCTGCTGGTCCAATCAGTACCAATGTTATTCTTTTTACCATCTAAGAGAACACTTGTTTCCTTTTTTTTTTTTTTTTTTTTTTTTTTTTTTTTTTGGAAAAGCCTGAGGCTGAGATAACCAAAGTGTTGTTTTGTTCTTTAAAACCTGGCTGTAGAGCATCCAAGTTCAAAAGGGCCCAACTGTGTATTTATAAGTATAATCCAAGTTCCTCAATTAATTTACAGCCTACCAGAAGTATCTTTGGTCGTGACCAGAAAAGCGCAAACAAAATCTAGAAGATATCTTGGGCCAACTGATAATCTGATTAGCATGCATATTGGCTTCTAGTTCCCTTCAATAAGAACTATTGAATAACTAATCAAACTTTGACAAATTCTGCATTAAAACCACTCTGATTTCTTGCATATGCTGTTCAAGAAACAAAAGCTCCCTTTTTCTGACCTTTTGGTTCTTGCTATGAGTCTTGCTCTAGGAATTTTGAATAAGTGGCTATGTAGTAACATGCAATTTTACACTAGTGACATACAAGAAATAACCCCAAGCAAAACGCCAAAAAAAAAAAACAAAGAAAAACAAGAGTGTTAGCGTCAAACAGATAATCAGCCACTTGAAACTTGCCAAACCAAATTTCAAATATATTAGAGGAAAATAAAAAGCACTTGACCAAACTTAGTCAAATAGGATGCAATTCTAGGAATTCTGCTACTTTGCTTTGGGTTGGGAAAAAAAAAAAAAAGTGGATTTATAGCTGTTGAGAAGGGTGATGGGGCCTGCTCGTGATTTGGGTTCCTTCTTGAATGCCCCTCAGTTATAAGAGAATGTTTTGCAACTAGATCCCAAAACTTTTCTATGACATTTTTTTCATCTTTGAAAAAGGGATTAGGCCATAGGGAGGGGAGACTTGAGAGTGTAAATTCTATTTTTTTTTAATGTTTTTAAGAGTAATGTGGGGACATCCTCTAGAGCTTATCTATGTTGCTTTTAGAAATAGGTATCATATTGTACACTTGTAGTTGATACATCACTTGCCTATTAGATCCAAGATGATTTTAGATTTGACCATTCAGAATAAATAAATAAATATGGTGGATTTTTTTTAAATATCTAATCTAAGATCATGACATTAAGAATTTATATTGAAAAGATAATAGTATCTATTGGATATTTTTTTTTTGGTTAGCTAGATTTTAAAACTAGAGAAAACTACGGGAAAAACTCTCATAGTGAGCCATGAGTAAGTGGACGACCCAGTATTATTTTAGAGATGGGAGGGGATCTCTGAGCCCCTTTTGTTTTTTTAGATATTTATAGGTATGGTCGATATCGACAATAAATGTGGTTATACAAAAAGCGCGAGAAACCCCCTTCTTCCCTCATTGCGTCGTCCTCCTCTTTCTTTTATCCTCTTCCACAGTCTTTGTCGATAGCTCTCCTTTCCGTTGGTCCCAGGCAGTGGTCTCAAGCATCATTTGGCGCCTTCTTTCAAAGCTTATTCACAGTTCGCAAGCACATGGAGGTATGTATTTTAATCGTTTTCTCTTGTTTGCATTAGATTTAAACAGAGCTTTCGGTGTTTTTCATGGAAAGCTAATCGGACAAAATCACTCTAAGTTCGTTTAATCTAGGGATTGGGTTTCATGTTTAAGAATAATGGAAAAAAAAAAAACGAACTTGCAATCTCGATCCCATGCACAAAACCTAGAATTCCTACATGCAACAAACTCGATCGAAAGAACATGGACAAAGAGAAATAGCTGAGATGATTCGAATATGACTGTTTGGATCATTGATGAGGTTCTTCTCGTGGAAAGACATGATCGAATTGGGAGCTCCTGGTGCGATTTTGCAGCCTCTCAGGTCAAATGGAGAGATCGAGCATTCGAGAAGCTTGGAGGATTTTTGCAGAGAGAGATTTGGGTTTGGAATGTGAAAGGTGCTACGAGAGATCAACGGATTTTTGAAAAAGAAGAAGAGAAATGCAGCAGCTTTAAATCGCAACTCCTGGTGCGATTCTTCAACGGATTTTTGAAGCAGCAGCAGATCGAAAAAGCAACGAAGCTCTTGCGTCTCAGTTGAAGAAGCAACGGATCTTCAAATCGCTCGAGAGATTTTTAGGGTTTTCAGGATTCAAATGCGTGGGGAGTTTAAAGACATAAAAAGTGGGGTCCGCCCTTCAAATAAGTGGCGACATAAAAAAGGGGCGAAAATTTGAACCTTTTAACGGCGGAAAATATCTTCCGCCGCTGATACCCTAATATTTTGGTCCGTCTCAGTCGTTGATAAGCATATTTAGCGGCTGAAAATTAAAACAGCCGGTATTTAAGTGTCACTAAAAGTGACTTTCTTGTTGTGAGAAAAGCAAGAATTATATGTGTGGAACCTTCACTTCACTTTTTCTGGTGTTCCACAACGATTTCCTTATAATAATTGATGTCTATGTGTTGCTAGAAAGCACGGACACCTCTCCGAGGCCAGAGTGTCGGTGTTCGACACGTGTCGGACACCGACACTCTCCGGACACGCTCCGACACGTGTCGGACACGCTAAAAAGAGTGTCTTGTTTATTTTTTAATGTTTTATATTTCGGACACGCTGGGGACACGTTCCGGACACGTGTCGGACACGTTTGCCTCTTTTAATTGGAAAATAAAATAAAATTAGAGTAAAAAAAGAAAATAAGGAGGGCTTTTTGTAAAAGGTCATAACTTAAAAGCAAAGGGACCATCCTTCTGCTGCCCTGAGGAGGCCGGGCGATGGGTTTTTGTTGTTTACATGAATCTAACAAATCTATTTTTGCTGTTTATATATCAAATCTGTTCTTTATATCAATTTTTTTTATTTATTTATCAGCTCTGCTTCTTCACCTTTGCATGACAATTTGGAATTTAGGAATATGAGTTCACACCCCTCCAATGAAGAAGATATAAATAAGCCTATGTGGAAATATGTAACCAAGTTTGAGAAAATTAATGAAGGAGGGGGAAATATTACTTGGCTGTGGAAATAGTATCTTTTAGTATATGATTAGATATATTATTATTATTATTAATTATTAACGTGTCCCCGACGTGTCCGTGTCCTATTTTTTTAAGAAATGTCGTGTCGGCGTGTCCGTGTCGTGTCGTGTCGTGTCCATGTCCCGTGTCCGTGTCCGTGCTTCTTAGATGTGTTGCATTTCATTACTGTGGAGGAACGGTGAAAACCTATTTCTTAAGAAATATGACTGTTTTTCATGTAATCTAAAAACTTTAACAAAAGTTAAAAAGAATGAACGACATAGCCTTACTTTGTCACATCCCAAGACCTTTCAATGGGATTGCACATGATTTTGCAACTTTCAAAGATAGTCCAGATGTTGTTTGGTCATAGTCTGTTTGTTTTGTTTTCAAGTTGTTCTTGTTTGTCCTTTCTGTATTGAATGAAATAATACTTCTAAAAAAAAAAAAAATAGCATTACTTTATTTGCCAAATCTATTACCTGCTGCTTTGTAACAATGTAAAAGAAACTTATGAAACTTTCAAGTCATGTGATTTTTTTTTTTTTGGTACCTCAGCCAAGGGCTCGGACCCAAGAGAGAGCCCGTGTACACATGGGAAGGCAAGCCCACTCAAGTGGGAGAAAAGCCCGTACAAGCAGGGAAAAAGCCCACACAAGTGAGAACCCGGGATTTCGAGCCCCGGGTAGCCAGGTAAGTCATGTGAAAGTTAACGTTTAGGATGGACAAAATGAAGTGAAGATGGCGGTCAAAACTAAAAATACCCTATTCATAGGCAGAAAATAGAGAAATCATTACACAGCAGAAAAAAAATCTTGGAATTTATGATTATTTGAATGGATTTATCATAGATCATTCTTTGCTACTATTTTATTTTATTGAAATATCACAGTAAAATGACAAATGGATGTTATAAAATAAAATGTGCAATCCTATAAATGGTTGATGATCCTATGTGATAGCCATGGTCCACCATCCAGTTTGGCAGCCATTTGGTTGAGTACATTCAAATTTCACCCAACGGATGTTTTGAATGGGTAATTATCAGGTATAAAAGAGTTAAAATACCCCAACGCTAAGTAATTTTTAAGAGAATAATCAATCCAGATTCATGAAAGCCCAATCTCTACTTCTATATTTTTGACTCTATGTCAACAATCATGTTATGGGCCTAACTCTGTTTACCTCTACTTCTATTTAAGATTTACTGAACACCCTTAAAATGTAAATAAACTCTAAAAGAAATAAGCAATTATGTTTAAGAGTTTGCAACTCCCTTACTGTAACTAAAGGTTTCTTTTATATTATATTTTTAAGAAAGGTCTTATCAACAAATGCTTCAACCAAAGAGGAAGAAAGATCAACATGTACACACCAACAGCACTAGTAAGCATCCACTCATATCACAACACAATCATAAAGAAAAAAGAAATCAATCAACAAGAGATTACAAATAAGCTAATGAAGAGAGCATTAAATGGAAATGTTGAGATACTATTTCCTTTGGTTTTAAGGCTTGTATAATAGTAGGTCCAAACCAAGGCAGACAGCCAACTTCTCTTTCATCATCCATCTGCCATTACCATTTTTATGGAAAAGAGGTTGGAGTCTTTCCTTGATGTCATTGTCCTTCCCACTCCAATGCTTCCTACCATGAACTTCTTGTCTCCTTATAGTGCAAGAGACACTATGTACTCCTCTAGAATCTTACACCCTATTGAGCTACCACTTATCCTAAAATCAATTGGTGATAGGAAACGGCACAGCAATAATTTTATGGTGAGGGTGAGAGCTTGACCACAATTCTGACCGCTCAGGAGCGAAGGTGGACGTTGCCCTCAACAACTCCAACTCCCTCAATTAAGGTTTTTGCACCATCTAAGGCTCAAGGCTGATATGGTTCCAATCATCTATGTATCAACAAGCATTGTGTATAATATTTACATATGCCCTGAAGGTATGGCTAACCTTGGCCAAGTATTAGGGCTCACGATAAGATGACCCCTAGCATGCTAAAAAACCTAGGGGCCCACCTCATGATCCATCCGAGTTAACATAAAACAGGGAACCAATCATGTGTTTGAAATCAATCCAAATGGATCAAACCAATGTATTGACTGTGTACTCGTTTTGAAAAGTGAAGACTTGTTCTGTGATTGATGAAGTGGTTAATTAGATGTTATATTCGAGCCTCTGTCACCATACACAATTAGGAAATTAAAAGGCCCTTGAAACCATACCAGGATGCTGCTTGCACTTGGGAATGGTTGTTGTCGCTTCCAGCAAAGCGCTCTAAAAGTTTCTGAAGTGTGAAATCTAAGCTTGCTGAAAATTTATAGGATATGAACACCCCATATTTCTACTTTATGTGCTCATGTATGTCTTGATAAAAGAATATCAAGCAACAATCTAATTGTTTACCAACAATGTAATGGCCATTAGAACACAAGTGACAAACTAGCAGAGAGATCTATAAACAACAAAATATGTTTGTGTAAAAAAATTTCTTCTTTAAAAATAAAAGAAAAACTAGATAGTCACAAAAGAAATATGAGAACCATTTTTTCATCAGCTCCTAACCTAGTATTTAGGCGATAAAAAAAAGAAAAAAGAAAAAAGAGAGAACATAATAAAATGATAACGTATTCATTCAAGCAGTGTCATGGCCTAGCCTAAGAAAATTGGACTAGAAAGGAAGATCTTGAAATCGTATGGATAAAAGTCTTGGCCCTGCCACTGCTTCCATTCTTGTATGATTAGTCTGTCAGTCAAAACACATCACATGAGTATTTACCAAAGTGAAAAGTAAAAATCTTGTTAAGAGAGTTCTCAGCAAATTGAGAAACAAGAAGAAGAAGAAGAAGAAGAAGAAAGAAATCCTTTTCCATCATGAATTTAGAAAGAACAGCAGAACCCCACTTTTTTCCTAATAATAAATTCCAAAAATAAAAAGAAAGCAATAAACCCTAACATCAAATTCTTGTGAATTAAGCCAACTTCACAAGTTCTGAAACAAACCATTCAAAAAAAACAAAAAAAAACATAAGATTTGAAACAAGGAAATGGAGAAGAAAACGAGAGAGAGAGAGAGAGAGAGAGAGAGAGAGAGAGAGAGAGAGAGAGAGAGAAGTATATAGTATAGTATGTACATACTTGCATCTTCTTCTTCTTCTTCCTATACAAGATTTGAAACAAACCATTCAGAAAAACACAAGATTTGAAACAAGGAAACGGAGAAGAAAATGAGAGAGAGAAGTATATAGTATAGTATGTACATACTTGCATCTTCTTCTTCTTCTTCTTCCTATCCGCCCAATCCTCCATAGTTTCCGCCATCATCCCCAATGAGCGGTAGATAAAGGCCCCCGTTATGCCTATCAGAAGGAGTGGTAGAGAATCACCGTGGCCCTCACCAGGCAACGGAAAATTCTTGTCAAAAAGACGAGACGCGCCGGTTAAAGGGTCAGGGTTGCTGTTAATTCGTATTTGACGAATTTTCTCACGCATTTCGCAGTGAATTCGCCATCGACGGATTGATCCACGCATTTTTATGAATGATCGGGTCCAAGATTTTGTTGCTTTTATAGGTTATATATATTGTGTACATCGATCGGAAGACTGAAATCGAAGAGGGAAGCCACAAAAAAAAATAGAAAACTGTTTTTTTTTAAGAGGAAAGTGTTTAATTATAATATTATTATAGAAAGAGGAAACCCAGAAAACTGTTTTAAGAGGAAACTGTGTATTTTAATTAATATAATTAACATAGGAGATGGGACTTTCCAAAACTTAAAAAAAAAAAAAAAGAAAAATCCCTTGGGAGGGAAAGGGAGAGGGAAGAACTGCGTATTAAGAGGTGATCATCAATTCCATCAGGAAGCTCACTTGGCCTACGACCACAATTTGGACCCAAAGGTTATAGGTCAAAACTGCAATACTACAGTGGGGCTACAGGAAACTCTCCTGACTTCCCTTTGGGCCTGGAGGGATTAGTCCAGCCCAAAGGGTTAAAAACCCTCCGATACCCAAAAAGAAAAAAAAAAACAAAAAAAAAAAAAAAAAAAAAGAAACAAAGGTGATCATTATTTTTTCTATCTACTCTTATAAAAGAGAGAAAGATGTACTTTGCTTTTGCTACACACCTGGCCCACTTAAGAGCAAATGACATAACTTGTGTGGGCCCCACTCATATAATAATTATCTATTCTATCTATCTACTTCTACTATTATTATTATTATTATTATATTATATTATCTCTACTATTATAAAAGAGGCAATGTTGTATGATTTTTTCACCACACCACTGTGGGGCCCACCCTCAAATATCTACTATCTGCTATCTACTATCTACTTCTACTATCTACTATCTACTACTATTATAAAAGATGGAAAGTTGTAAACTTTTTTCACTGCACCATTGTGGGGCCTACCCCACATAGTATAATATAATATCATAATATATTATTATGAGAAATTGCAAACCTTTTTACTAGACCTTTGTGGGGCCCAACCCCAAATATCATAATGCAAACTTTTTCGCTATACCATTGTGAGGGCCCACTCTCAAAATAGTATAATATAATATAATAATATATTATTATGAGAAATTACAAACTTTTTCACTGCACCATTGTGGCGCCCACCCCCAAATATTATAATATAATATAATAATATATTATTTTTAGAAATTGTAAACTTTTTCACTACACTTTTGTGGGGCCCACCCAAAAATATTATAATGCAAACTTTTTCACTACACCATTGTGGGGCCCAACCCCAAATACTCTTATAAAAGAGAGAAAGATGAGTCTTCTTTTCACTACACACATAGCCAATCAAATAAAAGTTGTGGGGCTCACCCTTATTATAAAAGAAAGAAAGATGAGTCCATTTCTCACTACACTCATAGCCAATCAAATGAAAGTTGTGGGGCCCACCCTTATATATATTTAAGATTAGTCTTTTTTCACTACACACATAGCCAATCAAATGAAAGTTGTGGGGCCCACCCTTATATATATATATATATATATATATATTTAAGATGAGTCATTTTTTTCACTACAAACATAGCCAATCAAATGAAAATTGTGAGGCCCACCCTTATATACATATTTATTATGGATAAAGATATGGATAAAGATGGGGACATAATGGGAATTTTCCAACTTCTACTCTTATAAAATGTCTAAAAAAGAGAGAAAGATGACGTACTTTTTTCACTATACACATGTCCAATAAAAAGCAAGTTGTGGGCCCATCCTTATATATATTTATTATGTACATATATTTTATGTAGGGATAAAGATGGGGACATAATGAGAATTTTCCAATTTGTCTAAAATAGATTTTGGACTAGGCTTGGATTTAGAGGTGTTTTAAGTATTTGGATCAAGATGATCTAGCAGACTAAAGTTTAGGAATTAAAAATATCTACGTAACGGTACCATAATCTCAAAAATCTAAAATTACAAAAAAGACCCCTAAATTCTCTGGAAAATTGTTAACAACCTCCCTACTGTACCCAAATGAACTTGGGTACAGACCAAACTTGGCACACACAATCCTAATAATTTTTGAATATCTTATATTGAGTAGATGCTGATATTTTATTAGATGCTGATATTTTAAAGGTAATAAAATTTCGTTTTAATACATTCCAATAAATCGAGTAATTTTTTTCGATTTCTTTAATTTTATAAGGGGGTGAAGAAAATAAAAGGAAAATGTGGATAAGATTGAAATCTATCTCAAATCAATATCTCAAATGTTGTTTTCTTTCCTCTTATATTTTCAATTTTCTTTTAACATTCTTCTTATTCAGATACTACAAGATTTTCAATGTAGAGAATTTTGTGGGTATGAGGTTTTTCCTCTGTGAATAATTGTGTAAGGAAGAACATGATATTTTAATAAATTCTTCATTGACTCTTAGCTTCTTTTGGAATGGAGGGAGTTTTCATACATGTAAGTGAGCACTGTCTACTGAAATTATTATTGTTTGATTCTGTCTTCTTCTTTAATTTTTTTTAAATGTTGTAATAAAATCTTCATTCTAAGAAAAATGGGTGCAACCAGAGTCAATGAATGAAGTGGTTGTTTTAAGTGTAAACAACTAAAATAAGTATTTGATGCTGAGCTGCAACAAATTCAGTTTGTCTTTATTCGTTTCGAATTTTTCTTACTTTGATTAGCACTCCCATCCTTTTTATAGAACAGAGCAGAAGAGTTGATCTAGAATACCTGTGTTACATTCTTATGTATTTCTTAAGAGGAATGTCCAAATCTTTTAGCATATTTGTATTTGTAGGTTTTTTTTTTTTTTTTTTTTTTTTTGTGTTTTTTCCCTATGGATATCTCATTTTGTGAGCTTCCATTTAACTGAACTTCTATGATTGCTATGTATTATCTTTTTCTTACAGGGTATAAAATATAGCACTTTGTATCAAGTAAAAGAAGATGCTGACTCTTGGAGAGGTATTGCCTTTATTTACCTTATAGTGGTCCGTCTTATAAAATAAAACAAAGCACATGTTAAATACTAATACTGATCAATAGGTGCTCTGCAAATCTTACCCGTCAAAGTTCATATCATAGTTCCACCATTGTTGATCCCTGTTGTTTGAGGACAAGCCATATTACTTCATTATTCTTGATAGTTAGTGTGAGATGTTTTTCTTCTTTGTAAGTTAAGACTAAAACCACCATCTTAGTTTTGTTATTCTGATGTCCTTAGGTAAGATATAATTAATTTTTTCTTTAATAGAATCTGATTTTGTAGTGAACATATAATATTCATGGTAATTGGTTAGAACAGTAAGCTCATCTGGTTCTTAGTTTTTATTTTTATTTTTTATAAAACTGCAGCTATCAATTTGACTATGTTTTCAACTGGACTCCAACTTTAGCAGGTCAAGTCTACTAGGAAACTGATAAGTCGACCTGACATGTCAAATAAAGTAAATTGAAATTTCTTTGTACACATTCATGATAAAATATCTAGAAATATGTGATTTATATCCTCATAAAGTTATATAAATTCCATATCGATTGTCTTTTGAGATCTCATTTTTCTCACTATATCATTATTTTATTGTTTTCAAATGTATAGAAAAAAAGTAGTGTCAGCTGTATTTGGACATTCATGGGCCTTGCAATTTACAATCACTCATTTTTTGTTGAAAATTTATTTTTAAATGTTTGAAGCTTCTACTGATTTTTTAAGAATTTTATTTTTTTAAGATTTTATTAATAAAACTATGTGTTTGGTGCACGTGCATTGCACGTGCAGGGCTCCACTAGTTTAGTCTTAAATAGGTAGGTTCTATGGTGGATAAATTTCATACAGGGAGGCCCCACAATGCATGAAACATATGTTAATCTTTTTTTATTATTAAAGTGTTCTATGTCATATAGGTAGACCCCACAATGAGCAAAATTATATAAGAAAATGAGCATTTAAATAGAGCTGCACCTACTCTAACCGGTCGGTCATCTATAAGATTTTAGGAGTTTTAATTAGGTGATTTAAATTTAAAGAGTTTTGATAATTTGGAGAAGAATAAGAAGAATTCAGTATTGAATTTATATGTATTGGTAGGAGTCCGGATCCAGACTTGTATTGGTAGTCATATCAATGTAACACATTCCATTACCATCTCATCCCTTCCTAAAAAGTCTCAATCCTTCCATCCTTTCCAACATTCTCCATCCCCATCCCTAGCTAGAATTTCTCTATTTTGGATTAAGTTACTCTTTAATTCCCTATCTAATTAAGTAGATATTTAAGTCAGATTGGAACCTATTATTTAGGGATTTAGATTTTCAACTAATCTTATCTCCTAATTTAACTCTACCTGCCGACTTTCATCTCATACCTCTAATGCACGTTGTTGTGCCTAAATATTTATTATCAACATCATTAGCAAGATACTATATTTTTAACCATATAGGAGTGTTTACAATTATTATTGTTATAACTTGGGTTAGAACGCTATAACATTGTGGACCCTACTAATCAGTTCAAAAAATTTTCTTATCCTTATTTCTTTCCTCATCTTGCTTCCTCTACAAGTTTTTCTTATTCATTTTCGAGTATTTTTTTATGTTTTTTTATATGGTCTGATTTTACTTTTATTTTTTAATATATATTTTTTTCCTTTTTTTGGGCTGTGGGCACGGGCCTCTCACACTAGTATGAATTAGGTGGCAACCCCTCTCATCAGACCTTGTGCACGCACTGTTAGTTGCTGCTTAGTAATTATCCGGGATGGGCCTTAGATTCTCCGCTATTGAATCCAATCATAACCCATATATTAAACAGGACTAAATATTATATTCACCTAAGGCCCAAGCCCGAACCTAAGCAGGCTAAGCTGGTTCGGGAATAGGCTGAGCAGGGGTAGATTTGAGACAGACACAAAACTCCAGTGGATCGAGATTAGGCCAAGCTAGTTCAAGTTGAGGGTGAGCACCCCGAGATTAGGCCCGTTGGCATAAAAATAAATAAATAATATATATATATATATATAGTGTCCAAAATGTAAGCCCCGGACAACTTAAACACTCCAAAATATGGATCTTGTAGATTTTTCTCACACAATCCAACATGTCTAGGCCCATGAATTGTTGTTTCATCATCCATAAATTTCATGGGGACAGAATGACCAATGTCGCCTTTTTCGAAATTTTTTTTAAAAATAGTACCCTTGGTTGAGATAATTACCAAAATATTTTTTGAGCCTCTTTGCCCAACACGCATGCATGATATTGTCCGCTTTAACCCACGGGCCTCACAGTTTTATTTTTGATGGGCCTCAGCCCATCAAAAGGCTTACATATAATCCCATTCATTTTTCTCTTTATAGTCGATGTGGGACTCCGGAGCGTCACAGACACTGAGATTGCTCATATAGATAACGGTCAATGTAGGTCTTGGACAGTTGATATTGAGTGGCTTAAAGGTAAGAGTGACCCTTTCTTCAAAGGCTAAGATGTGAGGATCACTAGAAAGGACAACTTGCTCCTATGAGTGGACTGCACATACAATTCAGCTTCATGAGGGCCACCCTTGATCAGTGTAGGTCCTTTTACACTCCTGCATGATCTTGCACCAAACTCAATTTCAGGCTTATGGAACCCCTACTTGCCACATTTGGATTAAATCTAAATGAAGTCCATGGCTAAAAGGCTGTTAAACTTTTTAGGGTGTTAAACCAAGGGTTAGGGTTATTTGACAGGGCTGATTTTTCTAACTACCCTTATCCCTTATCCACGAGAGGACCTTTCCATCTATCCCACTCCAACAACAGAAATCCATTCTAGCGGGCCCTACGATATGGGCCATGTATCTACGGTATGCCACAAGATTTGATTTTTTTTTCTCCCCTTTTATGAGAAAAGTCCATGCTCATTTTTTATAGTTACAAAGAGTCTTATTTATCAACTGATACTCTTTTTTTTTTCTCTTTTTCTATTTTGGCTAAGTTTGGACTACCAGTCAGGAGTATTAAATGCCTTGGGATTTTGATAGGATTGGTTAGCAGAGGAAATTTGATAATGAGTGATACTCTTGATGACCCAAAGGATCAATCCCTGTCCTTTAGTGTCATCAATGGGCCCCAAGAAATTCTAGAAACCCCCTTTAGATAAATTAAGATTTTAAGATATTCTTAGCAATGGCCCCCAAAAGATGTTATTTTAATCCCCCCAACTCCTGAAAATTCATGATATCTCAGTTCCTCCCATGGGCGTCTGTTAAATCCACACAAACGAACACGAACAAATTTGGACCAGATTTCAAATGTTGAATAAGGGGAGCAAACCCACGCCATATGCCACTCCACCAATTCCCAGATGGATAACTTCTAACAATTCCATTGTCTCGCTTCAAATACCCCATCCTTTTATGACTTTATATGACATACTTTATAACTCTATCAATCTATTTGGATCCATTCATCAATTGAATTATATGTGCCCCACCACTTTAGAGGTCCATGGCGTACTTGTTACTCCAGCGAGCCGCCATCCATTCTATTTTGCTTCATATAGGAGATTTGGTTACATTTTCAAAATGTTGTGTGCTCTTTCAGTGGGATATGTTGAACCCGCGCTGGAGCCCTCTTAATGACTATCGAGGTGACAAAACTTGACCCCACCTGCTAGGTCGATCGGAATTTGCCCTTCCAACCCGATCCTCATAAAATGAGGGTTGGTCATGGATCAAGTTTTCTATGACCCACCACAAAATGGACCGGATCAACCTTCACATATAAGTTTATTTTATTAATTTATTTTGCTAAGTTGGTCTTCAAGCGGCTAAGAGTGATAATGTCAACCTAAAGAGCTAATGATTGATTTTGGGATATGAGTTGTAGTTTGTACGAGGTGCCACGACACAGATGACTGTGTTGTCCCCAGCAACCTAATCTTATGGTTTAAAATGGATGCCCAATTTTAAATTTTCATGATTTTTTGAATTTAAGTGAAGGCACCGTTAAAGAGACATGAAAATAATGGTCAAATAAAAAAGAGAATAAAGCAAGAGAGAATAAAATACATTCATCAAATGGATGGCAAAATGGATGGTGGACCGTGCTCTTATTGATGATATAAGAGTAATTTTCAGGAATGGGTAGGTCATCCTTCCTCATTGAATTACTTGGTCTATGATGCCCACCCAAAAGCATAACAACCAAGGTGGGCTGGTGTTTGAAAGATCTCCTTTTGACAATGCTAACCATTTGATCTGGGAGGTACACTTTTCATAGGTTGGGTAAAAATGGGTCCGGTTGACCATAGGTTTCTATTGGTGGAGACTTGAGACCCAACTAGTGGACCCCTATTTTAGAAATAGGTTAGGTAATCCCAAACTGCACTTAATGAGGGCCCGCCCAATCGGACCTTTACAAACTCCATCCATGTGGCTTAACCCATTTAACCCACTTGACAGAGATCGAACCTCTAGATGTTTGGTCCAAGTCTAACCCATTTCAATGAGGTTAAAAATTAAGTTGCATTAAAAGCCAGAAAAGAGGGTAAAAAAATTCTAGGAATATAAACTATTCTAGGAATCAAAAATATAAACTCTTGAAATGGCTTTAGAAACTATTCTTGGAATCAAAAATAATAAATCACCAAACCATTGAAGTGGCTTTAGAAATGAGGGTCAACCCTAATCTAACCCGTTTAAATGGATTATTTAGTTTATGCAGGTTGTCCAAAACACAACTTGGTTTCTAAGTCAAGTGATCAGGTTTTGCTGGAGGGGCCTCAAGGTTTTTAAATCATAGCCTGATAAGTTTCAATGGCGAAATTTGCATGCTAAATCCATTGGCTTCTCAGGTGGATTGGCTTTTTGAGTGGCTGAGATTTATCACAGGGTGAGGCCAAGCAGTTCCATGTATGGGTGGTGACGAGTCGGGCCAGGTTGAGGAATAGGGGTGGTAATCACTGGGGTTGACATCTCACAATGCAATTAGTTGGGCTGAGTCAGGTTCAGATTGCCGTCACCCGTCCCTGAAAGTATTATATATTGTACAATTGGGTATACAGATTCTAGACCCAACTGGACCCAATTCCAATCGTGGACCGCCTTTCCATTAGTTAACAGTTGAGATACACCTCTGACACTCATTGAGAAGATGAGGACATCATATAAACTATTGTTCCATTGGCTACTTACATCTTGAATGAACAAGTGGGTAAAACACAGTGATCAATCTAGCAATCGGCTTATTGAGATTGACTTCTAATATTTAGATAAAAGTAAATTCCATGGGTGTTAGAGGTATATCAACAACGATTTGGATGATCAAAAGGTGGGCCCCACTTGAAACTCTAAGGGTCCAATTTCAAACTATCAACTAGTCTACAAAGAGCTAGTTAAATTAGGTCTTAACGTAAATAGCTCCCAATGTTTCCCAGGTTGTGTTTGATATTATTACTCGATTTTACTGGTCTGAAGCATTCCTGGGATAGCCCCTATGAAAGACGTAATACGTATCTGTGAAATAGGGGCTGCAAGGCCAAAAATGAGAATGGTTAGTTAAGGTGAAGCTGCCTTATGTGCAAATCAAATTCCTGCATTTAAGGGCTGCTTTTCGAAGATCTAAACTGTTCAAGAAATGAACCCGCTTAGGTAGGTCAATGGCTCGCAAATGAAATTACCGTTGGATTAGTGAGTTTTTTTTTTCCCAAAATGTGTGATTAAATATCATAGTTGATAATTCTTATTAAGAAAATGAAGGTTTCTTAATCATTGATTATTTTTATTTAAAATTGAAAATTTTACAATTTTTTAAACATTCAAAGAAAATTTTCTAAATATTAAAAATACTCTACTGCAGTACTGGTTGTTTATATATCACATACGAATGCAATTGTATGTTGAAGGATGGAGCTGAGCAATCCTAGCAGTTTTTTTCTTACAAGGAGGTTTAGAAGGATGTTGGAACAGATTTTGTATTGCCCAAGTACTACAAGTTTTGACCATGACCAAATTGATACTTTAATTAATATCATGTTTGAGGCAAAGAGAGATTCAATCCAATGGTTTGGTTCTGGAAAGGTGAGGCCGCATTGTATATAATTTGCTAGCTGTTTTTAACAATTTAGATGCATCATGTTCTCTCAAACACGCACGTGATTAACTTCATAGAAGAGATATCAGTGACAACACATCTCATGTCGTCTAAAAAGTGCACAGTCAATTCCTTTTCATCAAACTATTCAACAAACAAAGAGAATATCTTCAACCAAAAATATCATATCAATTATAACTTAAATTTGAAAATTTTGTATCCAACAAATGCAACTTAGACCATCTTATTTGGTGAAATTCTCAACAATAATATGGCAAATTTGTGTACAAAATATTCATACAACTGGATAAGCCGGTGAATACAAGAAAACATTGCCAAGGGAATTGCCTGCCATCCAGATTTGCACATTGAAGGACCATTTGATTAAAAAATATTAAACCAAAAAAAAAAAAAAAACACATGCTTTACACCATGAGAGCTTGTGTGAGATCTAATGCGACATGACTTTTAGAATGGTCCCAAAGATGAAAGATATGGTCACAGACGTCACAGCTACCCACATAACATGGTCCCAAGACTGGCAAGACAACCTGTGTGGATATTGCACAGCTTCAATTTCAATGTCGAACAGTCCAAGATAAATGTACCTGCACCTCAAGCATCACATTCGCAGCCATATAAGAAAGGGAGAAAAAGGTGTTCATGAGGAAATTCAGGTTACTGTCAAGTTCATTGCACTAGTAGGAGCTTTTACTCATTTACACCATTTAGTGGTGCTTTTACTCATTTACACCATTGCATCAATGCATCATCGGGCCCCCATCAGTTGTATAAGGTACAAACTACAAACAAGTTCTTATCATAAAAATAGATTGAAATTGTGAAATAGAATTCATCTACCAGACCCCAACATCGTTGGCACAAAGTTTTAATGATGGTGATGATGATGATGCAGTAGAAGAATATACCTTCTATGGTGCAGTAATATTTACACAACATGAACTTCTCCACTCCTCCGAATTCATCCATTTTTCCTGTCCATTTGTTTAGAATAGAATGCATAAGATTTTTTTTTCTTCTATCCATTTCATAAAAATAGATGTACCTTAAGAAAGGGTGAAAAAGGGTTCACGAGGAAATTCAGGTTACTATCAAGTTCATTGCACCAGTAGGTGCTGTTACTTATTTACACCATTGCATCAATGCATTATCGGACCCACATCATTTGTACAAGGTACGAACTACAAACATGTTTTTATCATAAAATCAACAAACAAGTCCTTTCACAATTTCAATCCTCGATCTATTTTTGTTAGTTAATGGAATACAATTAAATTTAGGAGCTATGTAGAAATAATGGATAGATTGGAATGGGGAACCCGAATTTTCATGTACCCGACCGCAATGTAGTTGAGACAAAGCTTTTATTATGGTGGTGATGGTGATGTTGTCAAAGAATATACCTTCTATGGTGCCATAATAGTGACACAGCATGAACTTCTCCACTCCTCTAGATTCATCCCTTTTTCCTGTGCATCTGATTAGAATGGAATGCATAAGACCTTTTCTTTTTTCTGTCTATTTGATAATAATAGAATTTACCTTGCTTTCGGGAGCATTGTTTTTCTCTCCGCAAATTTTGGGCTTCATTAGTTCTGACCTTGAACATGCCATCTTAAGAAAAGATGGATCCAGATATCTTTTCAGACAAATATCGGCCCTATCATTGTCAAATCTGCAAAGTAAAATCAATAGTTTTTCAGTATCCCCACATCTTCTAGGAAGAATAATAAGAAATTCAATAGTTCTTGCTTGTCAAGGAAGAACAAACGTGGGGGATGATGGCATTCTTCATAGGATTCCATAATAAACCATGGAGCATCGTTGTGGACAAGGTGATTCTGTTTGGTATGAATTTTAGGATGCCAATCCGAACCTGCAAAACAACCATTATGTATCAAGGAATTGAATTGTGCATTAGATAGATAGGTTTCTACAAAACGTAATCTAGATTCCACAAGCCATTGGAGAATAGCCAAAAACAAAACCTACACATCTCCAATTACCATACCTTACCAAGGTAAGGTCATATTTGATTTAGCCCTTACCAAAATTAGCATCCCATCCAAAAAAACAAATGGCCCTGCTTCTGATTTTCACCTCCACCCATTGAGTACTATTAAATTACTGCCATCGAGAACCAACCATCTCAAAACCCAATCAGAATGGGTTCATCCACTGTCCTGAGTAAGAAAATAAATATCATCTTGCAACTGGATGGTCATGCTCATGAAATTATAGACAAACATAAAATGATGAAGATAACACGTAATATATTTAACCGTTCACCTTATAAGATGAGACTAGTGAGAATAGGTATAGCCTCTGCAATAAAAAGAAAAGTAATGATCATGTCTAATAAATGTGCTGAAAAGAAATAAGTTCTCAAATGATCTAAAAGATAAAATGTCCAAATGCTAAAGAAGTGATTGCCTTTACAGAATATAAAGCAGTAAAGAAGTGAAACTACCGACCATTATGACCTTTGATTCAATGAAGTTCAAATAGAATTCCACTCTCTCAAAAACTAGAAAAGGCCTGCACTCATACTAACAATTTTTTTGGAATGGTCATTCATACTATACTAACATTCCTTTCTTAATATAGTCTTGACAAAACTAAATAAAGCAGTAAACATCCTAACTAAATATGAAAAGACTATTTTTCCCTGGGAGACATGGGAGACAAGGGCCTGTTTGGAAGCACAATGCAGGTTAAATTGCAATGCAAAGCAAGAAAAACAAGAATCTATAAACATGTATGGAAGTACGAAATCAACTTCCAACACATACAAAACCAACAGCTTGAAGTAAAGGCATAAACTTCTCAATTGCAGATACATAAATTTCGTTACATGACTGCTTCTTCTTTGCAATTTTGGCAGACAGTGGCCTTAATTAGTTTGAATTACACAAGGAAAAGAGATTCATAAAAAAAAAAAAAAAGACATTAAATACACTATCCATCACTTACTATAAGTCAGCAACAACCCACTACTCTTCACACCACCAGCAACCGCAATAGCTAATATTTTTGCAGCGAGCCAAACAATAAATTTTGTTACATGATTGCCGCTTCTTTGCAATTTTGGCAGACTATTGCCTTAATCAGTCTGAACAACACAAGGAAAATAGATGCATTATCTATTAAAAAGCAGACATTAATATACCATCAATCACTTCTTACAAGTTAGCAATAACCTACCGGCTCTTCACACCACCAGTACCCGTAGTAGCCAATATTTTGGCAACATGCCGAACAACAACTCACCCACTAATAACTGCACAAACACAAACACAGACGAATCACACCATAACTCCATAACAAACAGAAACACAACTTTCCTAACCAAACAGAATAGAAATAGAATGTGGGATCAAGCACTCGTGATACATACAAAATTTCCTCTTGCATATACAAGACCAACAATTTATTCATGTTCCCATGTGCTTTGTATGTGTCCAAACCAGTGAAGAAGATAGAAAGAAGGGAAATAGCGCTGTGACTTTTGGAGAGATCGATGGAGAGAGTTACTGAGAGTTTTGCATCCTATCAATGACTTCAAGCCATTTATGAAATGCAAGGAATGAAGAGGATGAGAATTATGAGAAGAGTAGCGTTTGTGGCTAAGAGGAAACAAAGAGTAAAGGAGTTACGGTTCTGGGTTGCATTTGAAACCGTCATCTCCACTCATGGAATAAATGTTAAATGGGCCATTACTTAGTATGATTAATGGGCCATTAGTTAGTAGGGCCTGATATTAGCAAGAGATCAAAAATTATAAGACGGTCAAAATCAATCTCAATTTGGGAAGGAATTGGCAATTGGAATCCAGCCGGCTTCATATAATAAAATTGGGCTTGATAGAATTAGATATGAATCAATATGGGTTTAGGGCAACATCTACTCGTTGTAATGAATTTTGCCGTAAATCTTTGTTCAGTTCTAGTCATGTTTACCTTAAATGTTGGACACTTCACCAATGAAATATTGCTTTACATCTATGGAGCGTGTTTAAAGCTTATGATTGACCATTCAATAGATTTTTTCAGTTCTCCAATATATGGAAACAACTGGAAACAAATAATCGGATGCTAATTGAAACAAAACTTGCGAGTTTGCGATACTGATACCTTCAACTAGGGAAATATCTCTCTATGTAGTAATCAATACTTGGTTCTTAATTAAACTTTTAGAATATATCAGTCATATTCAATGACAGTATGGCAAATTGGTGCACAAAATATTCTTACAAATGGATAAGCCGGTGAATACAAGAATACATTTCCAATGGGATTGCCTGCCATCCAGATTTGCACGTTGAAGGACCATTTGATTATAAAATAAAAAATTAAAAAGATAAGGCACCATACACCGTGACAACTAGTGTGAGATCTTGTGCAAGAAGACTTTTACCATGGTCACAAAGACGAAAGCTGTGGCCACAAACATAACAGCTACCTACATGGACACAAACGTCACAACTGCCCACATGGTCCCAAGATATCTTGTGTGCGATATTGCGCAGCTTCAATTTCAATGTCGAATAGTCCAAGATAAATGTTCCTAGACCCAAGTATCACATTCGCAGCCATATAAGAAAGGGTGAAAAAAGGGGAGGAAATTCAGATTGTTGTCAAGTTCATTGCATCGGTAGGTGCTTTTACTCATTTACACCATTGCATCAATGCATCATTGGAACCCCCATCAGTTGTACAAGGTACAAACTACAAACATGTTCTTATCATAAAATCAACAAACAAGACCCTTCACAATTTCAATCCTTGATCTATTTTTGCTAGTTAATGGAATATAATTAAATTTTGGAGCTATGTAGACATAATGGATAGATTGAAATGGGGAAACGGAATTTTCATGTGCCCGACCCAACGTAGTTGGGACAAAGCTTTAATGATGGTGGTGATGATGATGTAGTATAAGAATATACCTTCTATGGTGTCGTAATATTGACACAGCATGAACTTCCCCATTCTTCTAGATTCATCCCTTTTTCCTGTGCATCTGATTAGAATAGAATGCATCGGAACTTTTGCCCATTTGATTAGAGAATAGAATGTACCTTGGTTTCATAAGCATTGTTTTCTCTTTGCAAATTTTGGGCTTCATTAGTTCTGACCTCGAACATGCCATCTTAAGAAAGGATGAATCTGGATTATCTTTCAAACAAATATTGACACCATCATTGTCAAACCTGTAAAGTAAAATCAAAAGTTTTTTAGTATCCCCACATCTTCCACGAAGAACAATAAGAAATTCAATAGTTCTTGCTTGTCAAGTACGAACAAAGGGGGGGATGACGGCATTCTTGATAGGATTCAATAATAAACCATGGAGTATCATTGTAGACAAGCTGATTCTACTTGGTATGAATGTTAGGATAACAATCTGAACCTGTAAAGCAACCATTCTGTATCAAGGAATTGAATTGTGAAATAGATAAAATTTTAAAAAATTGTATCATGATAGGTTTCTACAAAACCTAAGATGAATTCCACAAGCCATTGGAGAATCGCCAAGAACAAAATCTAAACATAATTACCAAACCTTACCAAGGTGAGGTCATATTTGATTTAGTACCTACCAACATTAGCATCCCATCCAAGTAAATAAATGGCTCTGCTTCTGATTTTCACCCCACCCATTGAGTACTATCAAATTTATTGCCACTGAGAACCAACTTGCATGCATGTTTACCATCTCAAAACGTAATCAGAATGGGAGATCCACTTTCCTGAGTAAGAAAATAAATGAAAAATAAGGACAGAGAATAATAGGCTAGAAGTATTCAAATATCATCTTGCAACTGAATGGTCATGCTCATGAAATTATAGACAAACATAAAATGATGAAGACAACACAGAATATATTTAACCATTCAAGTTATAAGGTGAGATTAGTGAGAGTAGATAGACCCTTTGCAATAAAAACAAAAGTAATGATCACTTCTAATAACTGTGATATACGAAGTACAAGAGCAAAAAAGAAGCCAGCATATAAGTTCTCCTAAAAGATAAAATGTCGATATGTGAAAGCAAGTGCTTGCAGTTAAAGAATATAAAGCAGTAAAGAACTGAAACTACTAATCATTTTGACCGATTCATGAAGTTCTAATAAAATCCCATTATCTCTCAAAGACTATAAAAAGACCACACTCATACTAACATTTTTTTTTTTTTTTTTGAATGGTCACTCATCCTAACATTCCTTTCTCAATATAGACTTGACAAAACTAAATAAAGTAGTAAACATCCTAACCAAATATGAAAAGACATTTTCCCCTGGAAGATTTAGGGCCTGTTTGGAAGCACAATGCCAGTTAAATTACAATGCACGTGCAGGACAAAACAAGAATTTATAAATAGGGAAGTATGATATCAACTTCAACATATACAAAACCAACAACTTAAGAGTAAAGGCATAGATAAATTTTGTTACGTGACTGCTGCTTCTTTGCCATTTGGGAGACAGTGGCTACTTTGGGGGTAGCTACCTCCTTAGTTTGAGTAACACAAGGAAAGCAGATGCATTATCTATTAAAAATAGACATTAAATACACTATCCATCACTTCCTACAAGTTAGCAACAACCCACGACTCTTCACACCAACAGTAACTACAGTAGCTAATATTTTGGCAACAGGCCAAACAACTCACTCACTAATACCTGCACAAACACAAATATTGACAACTCACACCATAACAAACAGAAATGCAACTTTCCTAACCAAACAAAACAGAAACAGAACCTGGGATCAAGCACTGCTGGTAAGTAACAAAGTTCCTCTTGCATATACAAGACCAGCAACTTATTCATATTCCTATGTGCTTTGTATGTGTCCAAACCAGAGAAGATATGCAGAATGTCACAATGCAATTTTTATAAATAAAACAATTAAAACAAATACAAATTCTATCCATGTGATTGAGCAATAACACAATTTAGATAATCATAGTAACCTATAAATGGCACCCTTTATCTATAACAAATGAGAGAGACACATTCAACCGTATTGCAAAAGAAATCTAGTACTCAAAGCTGATCGTAAATGGATGAGATAAGATTCGATTATGATTAGAAATATAGGGAAGATATTTCCACTCAATATCATCTCAACAGATATTCTTTTCTTTTTTCTCTGTCTTTTTTTTGTTAACAGAACTCATTTCCTTTACGACATCTTGCAGACAAAATAGAACAAAGCCATACAAAGGCCACCTATACTAAACTACAAAGGCCACCTATACTAAACAGACTTCTTTTTTTATGCACGTATATTTCACCCTAAGATGTGAATACCATGGCTCAAGTTCACCTTAGACATATTGGTCATAAGAAAACCACTCTCACTCATAAAAGGAAAAACAGATGACACCCAAACAGGACCTTAAACAAGAGACCTTTCCAATTTGGTTGAAATATCATATAGAAGGGTAACAAGGCTCCACCAATTATTTCTCCAGACATTTTAGTAGATTAGGAACTTGGTTTTGCACAACTATTTTTCAAATTAAAAAATAAAAAAATAATAATAACAGCAGAAAGGGAGAACAAAAACCAATCAATGAAAGAGTGGTGGTGCTGTGAATTTACCTTTTGTAAATTGGTCCACTCAAGCTCTTTTTACGATCTTGCAAGTAGCCAATGCAAATCGAAAGTCCCACCAAATACATCCCTCCATTCATTATACAAACACTTGACACACAGAAAGAAATAGATAAGGTTTCTTACATTCTTACGGGATATATTATATACAAAATATAAACCATGATAAACTTCTTGAGCAAAATTTATTGTCAAAGAAAAATTCCATGTGAATGTGATTTCTTATAGACAAATTAAATGATTGCATAACCTTATAGACGAAGCTAAATTGAGCAAGAAAAATTATGGCAGAATTTCAAATGCAAGCATACAAACAATAGGAAACACTTTCAAAAAAAAAAAAAAGTCCTAGAAGATCAAGAATGAACTTTAGCTGTAGCGAGTACAATAGTTTCTAAACTTGCAATAGAGAGGTGACAGAACGCCCATTCAAGGGGACAAGCATCTTTTTTTAAAAAAGGATGAACTGGTTGAGACATTTCATCAAACACTTTGTGAGCAGATGAGATTGAATTCCATCTTATGCAACAAAGACAAAAAGATGCGGCGTTTTTGTTTTCAATCTCTATCCCTCTTTTTGGCATTGCATATCATTAAACAAAGCGAGACATCATCTCTTTTTTGAGTTCGTAAGTCAACTTCTAGACTCAGTCTACGCCTGTGATTCTGTGTTCTAAGCACCTCATTAATTAAAAGAACAAAGAAACGCAGTGCATATTTCAAAGGAGACTTTTACCTTTTTTTGATCCAACTGATGATTGTCTTGTCCGTGTACAGAGATCATTAACAAGAGGCAGAGAGAGATTCAAGGAAAATGTCTACTCAAGGCAACTCGATTTTACAGTAAAACGGTTGGAGTCGTTGCTTGATGTCATTGTCTTCCCACTCCAATTCTTCTTCCCACCATGAACTAGAGCCATAAATCTTCTTTAGTGCAGGTGCTACAATATTGGTGCCATTGGAGAGGAAGGAGAGACTCTTCAACTTGGGACATTGAGAGATATCAATAGTTTCTAGTGATGGCCATTCGAAATTAGAAAACCCTCGGCAAATGCTAACCAATTCCGGAAGAGACTCGAGGATTATAGTCCTGATATTAGGGAGGATGAGTCTATCATTATTATAACTTATAACATTATGGGTATGGCTTGCCACAGACATCTCCTCCTCTTCAATTTCTATTGTCTCTTCCATCTTCGAACAATCTTGGACAAAGAGGAATTCTAAATTGCAGAGTTGTCGAACAATACCCAATTGGAAAACCTTCTTCAAGTTTTTACATTCAGTTAACCTTAGTACTGTGAGTTTGGAGAGGCTTCCGGGCAATAATGGACCATCGCATAAGCTCCTCAATTCTGGAAGTCTTCTAATGTGAAGCTTCTTCAAGTTGGGTAGCAGTGCACAAGTCCCCTGTTGCTCATCTCCATCAAAGAGAGTTTCCATTTTATCACAGCCTTTAATCCAACATTCTTTCAACTCATTCATGTTTGCCAGCCCCAGCTCTGATAGCTTTCTTGCTGTGCGGTGATCCCGTAGAAGAAAATTGGAACAATGAGCAAGAGTATCCATAATGGCGGCATGTGACGTCCCAAAACCACCGTTATATACCAAATATCTTTCCCATTTTTGTTCTCGAGCAAACCCCGATATATCCGTCATCTGAGTGCCAACCCGAAACCGGAATCTCCTAAACCATACCGATTTGCCGTGACGTAGAAAGTGATCTAGAGATTCCACTTTTGGAAAGTATGCATCGAGATAAGTAAGATGTTCCAACCTGCATAATTCTTCAACCACGACTTCCATGCTTTCATCATCCCACTGTCCCTTTTCAACACAAACACCACTTCCCTGAAAATGATTCACATGCACATACAAACTCAGTTCTTCCAACAATTGAAGCTTTGGAATGATTCCAGTTGGAACCCTCAACTTCATGTTCCATTCTTCAGTCTTTTGCGAACAACTGTGGTGTTGAAATCCCACTATCAAACGTTTCAAACCAGTTAGTTCCCCAACCTCTCTAGGCAGATATTTAATTCCTCCCAAATCAAGCACCTCCAGTTGAGTCAGCGCTCCTACTTGGGATGGAAGTTCTTCTAAATTACGACAATCCTTCAAATAGAGACCGCGGAGATTAACCAAGTTACACAAGGAAGACGGCAAGGACTTTATTTTTGTCCGACTCAAATCGAGAATACATAGAGAATGCATACATTCAAAGAAGGAATTGGGGATCACCGTTAGCTGATCATTATTTTGCAACAATAATGTGGACAAAGTGCTACAATTCGGCCTCTCCAACAGACGTACCAAACTACAACCCATTAATGATATCTTTTGTGCTTGCAACCATTCCTTCTCCTCTGGTGGATGCTTTACATGCTTACCAGTTTTTACTAAGAACCCTGAAGCTTCTTTCAATGCAAAATCCCTTATAATATCATGCATTTTGACATGTTTCTCATTATAACCTCTCTCCAACAATGATGCATCGATAAGATTCATTACCATGTGGTGACCATCATCTTGTGCCCCTTCAAAGCTATCAACTCCTTGAATGTAGCCCTCCAACCAACAATACTCTACCAATTCAGTTGTCCATATTTGAGAGTCTTCTGGGTACAATGAGCAGTACAAAAATAAGTTCCTTTCAAAGTCATTTGCTAACCGATCATAACTGATTTTCAAGCAGGAGAACACTTCATTTTCCATGCTTTTAATTTGAGACGTAGATGGTAATTGCAATTTCCTTAACGTGTTCCTCCACACACCAACATAATTAATCTTTCTCAAAGATGAACCAATAACGATGATGGCAAGTGGTAAACCACTACATTTTTTAACGATATCTCTAGCAATTGGTTCGATAGAAGGAGACATGGCAACATCCCCAGCTTTTTCATTGAAGAGGCTCCATGCCTCCTCTTCGGATAGTTTCTCCATTTGTATTTCCACGTTTGTTTCCATCTGCCGACATACGCTAAGGTCTCGAGTGGTTAACAAAACCTTACAACCATTATCTTGATTTAGAATTGGGATCCCAACATCACACAAATCTATTCTTTCCCAAATATCATCTAAAATCAACAAGAACTTCTTCCCATTTAAATTTTTAGATATGGATGCTCTTTGTCGATCGTTAGACATATCTATTGCAGTACAGTTCAGACGTTCTGCAATATCATTTTGCACCTTTCTTAGACTTCCTTCTCCTGAGACAGTTACCCAGATGACGATCTCAAACATGTGGGATTCTCCCAATCGATTGTTCAACAATTTCAGAGTTCTTGTCTTCCCAATGCCACCCATTCCCCAAATCCCAATCTTTTGCATTCTGACATCTTCTATAAGCCCCAATATCTTCCGCAATCTAGGCTCGGAGTCGGTTGATGAAATAAGTTCTACAATTTGTGGCTCAACTTTCTCCAATGGTGCACTAGAAAACTCTTTTCCCTTCAACTTTAGTCGTTTATTATTAAGGTCAGTGATTTCCATGATAACATCACCTACACGTTTGCCCAATGTCGGCCTCGATAAAACATTAGCACCCCGCATATGCTCGTTTTTAATGGACTGCACCTCAACTTCTAACTTATTCACATCTTCAAGCCACAATCTACTCTCCCTTGTTGCCACATTTGGTGATTCTCTCGTTATTTCTTCCAAATCATCCCTCCGGGCAAATAAATACCGTGCATTTTTGTCCAGTTGTTCCATTTTCTTTTCAAGATTTGTAATGTCACAAATTTGCTTACCAAAAATATCATAAAGGAGCTTCCCAGTTCCTAAAACTGATTTTCCAGTTTCTAACACTGATTTAGTTGTATCCATGCCTGTTAAGAAACTAAAAGACAAATAGGAAAAGATGAGCAATAGCATCAATACCATCTAGATTATGTAATACTCATAAACACATGTAGCGGTTTGGATATTCAAAATGACAAGAGTCAAATAATTGTGAAAGAAATAGTTCTTGATATGAAGATTTTGCTATATCTATTGAAATTCCCAAACAAGTGATGTTGCTCTCTGGATATATATATGATAACTATACACCCTTTTAATATTACAATAATGACCCCTAGACTTTATCTTTATATACAAGTAATACAATCATTTAGTATATCCGTCAACCACCTTTTTCAAGTTTTTTTTTGGTAAAACCTTCATTTTCAAGGTTAAAGTTTAGAAATTACAGTATTGCAGGGGGTATTTTTTCTCTCCTACCAAAAACCCTTGAGCATAAGACCCCTGGCTTCATGGATTATAGGCAGAAACCCGAAGCCCACAACCAAATCACTGTACTAATAAAACAAAAAACCAAAAAAAAAAAAAAAAAAAAGAAGTTCGAACAGAAACCAACATATTAAATAGAAGAGTCGCATAGTTTTAAGAAAATAGATGGATAAAAATGTGAGGCCCACCACTGAAATAATCATACATGTGCTGGCAAATCAAGTGGATCACTATGTCTTTAAAGTTGCAGTATAATTTTAATCTCAAGGCCTGCTACGATTCACTTTATGGTCAGACTGTATTCAATATGAGTGATTTCTAAGTCTAAAATGAGCTATTTGGATGGTGAGGAGGGGCTTTTTGAAAATTTTAAAATATTCTATCACAAATTTCTAAGAATATTAAATGATATTCTATCACAAATTCTGAAAATTTTAAATGATATATAATTACACATACAACGCATTCAAGGAATTCATTAATTCAAAAATACAGAGATCTAAAATTTTGAATGATACTTGAATCTATGGGTGTGGTTAGAGATAAAGATCCTCAAGTATATCAACCACTCTTTATATGTGTGCTAGAGAAAAGAAACATTGATAGCAAGGAGAAAATCTAGGATCAAGAAAATATGAGGGTCAAAACCATTAATCTAGTTTGTATCAGAATTTGTGTAAAATCAATTGCAAATTTCACCTTTGATTTTTTTAAAAGCAAGATATTCTTTCAATGGGCACATCAAATTTTCAGATATTCTTATAGTTTTTTATTGATTTAATTCAGTGGATTTCATATTTTGTAATAATTGTTTAAATTGGTTTTTAATGTTTTGATTTGATTCTGTCATGATTAAAATTTAAAAAAATAAAATAATGAAAGATTTTCGCGACAAAATCACCCTTGACGGCCCCTAAACCAAAAGGGCCCCAATAGATATTTTGAAACTGGAGTGGTCCCCGGTCTTTCTCATTCTTTATATATATATATATATATATTTATATGATGGGAACCGGTCTTATAAAGACGATCCTTACGGTCCGCACAGTTTCGAATGCCCACTAGGGCCCACCTTATGACCCATCCAAATTGACCACACATTCACAACTCCCTTATAGACACCAAATCCCATGAATTTGCATGGATTCAGATGGACTAGACCATTGGAATATGGGTCAATTTTTTTGTTTGTTATAAAGCTATTAAAATTGTGGACTACGGATGAAGGGGTTGAAGGTATTAGATTGACTTCAGATTTGATATGTAGGTTGGCCTCACTTGGATCTTTCGGTCCTCCTCTGTCCCATGACTAGTGGGGTGTGTGTATATATATATATACATATAACGTGGCTCCTCTACACACTACAATGGTCGCGAAACCCATTTTCCCTTTTCAGAAAAAACAGCTCAATCCCCTTTTTTATTTCTTCCAATCTTGTAGGCCCCAAGTTCATTATCCAAATCTTGTCTGTGCCTAGAATGCAATGTTTATTTTTAGTAAAGTTTTTAAAGAAACTAGAACTCTTCTTCCTCTTCCCACCTCATACATTATATATACACATCTAGTTTAAACAAATGCAGTACAAGGAATGACTATTGAGAATGATATGAAGTTTGTGTTTGCATTAACACATTGTCATGTCTCAATATTTGAAACTTAATATGTAAATTAATTTCATTTACATACCTCAAGCATAAAAATGAAAAATGACCCAAATAATTATTAAATAGAAAGCAATAATTTTCCCATTAAATCCATGATTGGAGGCACCTTAAAATATCCATTAGTCTTTTTTTTTTTTTCACCGTTAGTCTTTTTTTTCACGATATATATATTTATATATATATATAGAGAGAGAGAGAGAGAGAGGAGAATGTTCATGTACAAAGAGGAAAAACCACATAAATCCCTCACCAGATCTCCCTATGGTGAGGGATGAATCCACATAAACATTCCTCTCATATATATTTATATAAAGAATGGGTGCACACACATTGCAAAAACAACAACAACTAACAAATTTCATTTTATTAACTGCTAGTTCAATTGGTAAGGGACATTAAAGTATTCCATTGGGAGCAGTTAGTTTATCCTCGATTAGAATCAGTTGTGGAGGCTTTTTTTCTTGTGGAGGGGCAAGTGGTGGATGACCGGTTATATTTTTTAATCATTGATTTTCATTACATTTTAAAATAACTTTTTTACATTTTTTTAATATTCAAAGAAAACTCCTAAATTCGAAAAATACTCTAAATATTCTTAAGACATAATTTCTGAAAACTTTATTAAATAGGTTAGAATATGAACACAAAATGGTTATTCAAATGAGACAAAACGCTCACAATAAATATTTTAAATGAGAGAGAAATAGATTTCATGTAGTTGACCCAATATTGTGAGAAAAAGTCTTTGATGAGGACGACGACACGACGGCTATAATGAATCCAAATTGCTTTAAAATAATGACTTTTTCTTCTAGTACCGATAGTTGTTTCTTACTCTATTCAAAGTAGTAACCATGCCGGATTGATCGGATGAAACCCACCATTAATTAAAAAAATTCATTTATTGGTTATTTGTGATCATTTGATGGACTCCAATGCAGGTGATTGAGAGGGAAACATTTAAAGTAATTCACCAAGTCATATAAGACCACAGGGTATAACTTGTATGTTAACGTAAAGTTACAGAGCTTGAATCCTATGAATGTCTCACTACAACGCATGCATTGGTATACAAGTAATAAAAAAAAAAAAGTACCTTGGAATTTTCCTTTTCTGCGGAAGTTGATTTCCAACGACTCCACTAGAATTTATTTTTTGAGGAATCGCAAAAAAATTAGTATACTTTTACGTTTTTACATAAAGGTAAATGGCCACACTAAACGTGGATGTTCCTGTAGCGCAGAAAATCATTTCCACAATTCTCAATCTTTCCATGGAAAACCGGCTACACAAACGTGCACTAAATCTAGTGAGTAATGAACAAACGCTCCCACCCCGAGTGTTATCTTGACCAATTAGAGTAGAACTGTTTTTTGTTTTTCACTTTTTTGGCAAGGGTTTTTTTTTTTTTTTTTAATTTTCCTTTTTTAAGGGCGAGGAGGACTCTTGTAATTAAGGATTTATTGTATATTATGGACTATTGTAATGAAGTATCAGTTTCAACTTTGTCCTAAAGTTTGAAGACACTCTACACATATTGAGTAATCAACATTAATTCATGATGATCATCGATGAGAGATCTGTTTTTCTCCTTGTTTTGGAGTAAAATTTCATTTTTATTTCTCTATTCTTTATTATTTTGGTACCCAAACAAGGACTTGGGGACCCATTAAAAGCCCCGATTATGGGGAAGAAAGCCTGAGAAAGGCTACCCAAAGATTGAACCCTCGGTAATAAAGTGAGATGCAAGATGCCTAACCAACTGGGCAACCCCCAGTATGGGTGAATTTTTCTATTTAATCGAAGTTTTGAGTTGTCATATGGCAACTTAGGAGGGCAAACTAGCTAGGATTGAAGGGGAAAGAAAAAACAAACTCTTAATCCTTCCAAAAGAAAAGTATGAGTTCTCACAATTTAACAATAACAAAAAGGAGAAAAATGAAAGAAAAGCCAGAAGGTCTCACATCATAATAAGTAATGAAATAAATTGTATCCAGGATTGAGATGATAACATGCCTGATGCTTGGCACTTGGCAGTAGGAAGATTGAAGAAGACAAGACTTGAGATTCTTCAGCTGATGGGTGGTGATTTCCTGCTTTGTGTTGTGCGTTATAAAAGGACACTGAGATTGCTCATATAGCTACAGGTCAATGCAAGTCTTGGGTCAATGAAAGTCTTGGACGCTTGAGATTGAATAGCTTAAAGGGAACAGTGACCATTAGAATCTTGAAGGGCTGAGATGTATGGATCACTACAAAGGACAATTTGCTGCGGCGTACCTCAGTTTATTTTCAATGTCAAAGTACAAAGGCGACGGTATTAATGGAAGCTTTTGTCCTTTGGGTCGGGTTGGTTAAGGCAACTCAGCCTGATATGACAGTACATAATTCGAATAAAACTCGAAACTAAGCCCCATGGCACCTCTATTTTTAATCACTATTTGTTTAAATGTTTAAAATGGATAGATGTTTGGAAAAAAAATGCGTTTGACATGTGATTTTACCTACCAGCTGCTTTAGAAAAGTAGCGGTAAAGTCTCTTAAAATGAAAGATCCATTTTTTGGATTGTTAAAATAAGATTTAGCTTCTTTTTTTCGATGGCGCTCTTGGAATAAGAGTAGAGATACCAGACAAGGCCTCGGCCTTAACATTAGTGGTGGAACTAGAAAATCTTTTCTTTTTTATGACAGTAGAGTGGAGTTTTTCCTTTTTTTTTTTTTAGAGGGGGGGGGGGGGGGGGGGAGGGGTGGTGGACTATAAAAAAATTAATAATAATAGTAAAATAAATAATAAAAGAATAGGGAGCCAGTATAAAAAAGTCATAAATTTTATATAACATCTAGGGTTTTTCTTTTTAAAAAAAATTGGGGGCCATACCCTTGCCCCCTATTTACACCTCTACTGAGCATATACCGAGTTTAATTCTCATAATCCACTCCGGTCAACCCTAATTTAGTTTGTCTCATACCAATCATATGCCAAAATCCTAATTTCTCATGGACGATATAAGTAAACTTGAAGCCTACAACCTAATCACCATGAAGCCCACAACCTAATCACCGTATTGCCACTGTGGCACATACTTCAACAAGGAGAAAATCAGGGCCAGCTCGAGACAATTAGGGTCTGTTTGGCATCATTCTCGTGTTGTTCCTAATTTTGTACTCAGATCTGGTTGTGCCGAGACTATACTCTCCAAATCTTGTTTGGGAACATTATATTAAATTATTCTGTTGAGAATATGTTGTCCAGAACTTTTTTGGTAACATTATAAAAGTTTTGCTTCAAAGAACGGAAGCAAAACAATCATAGGATTTATAATATGGGACCCACCTTTTATTATTTGCAACACTATATTATTATCGTATATGAGACCCACCTGTAAAATTATAACTTGGTATCACCTTTAAAAATTAGAACGCAGGGCCCATATTTATAGGATTTACGATATGGGCCCACTTTATAGGAATTATAATATAGGGCCACCTTTTTGTGAATGTAAATATGAGGCCCACCTTTAGAAATTACAACATCGTACACACATTTGAAAATTAAAATATGGGCTCACATTCATAAGATTTACAATGTGGGTTCACCATTTGTGATCATGATCATGTGACCCACATTTAAGAATTACAAAGTGGAGACACATTTTTTGTGATTGTGGACACATGACCCACCTTTAGAAATTACAATGTGGTACCCACCTTTAGAAATTACAATGTGGTGCCTACCTTTAGAAATAAAAATATGGGGACACGTTTATAGGATTTATAATGTGGGCCCACCTTTATAGAATTTATAATGTGGGGCCATCTTTTAACTGATTGTAAATATATGACCCATATTTAGAAATTACAAGTGGTACCCACCTTTAGAAATTAGAACATGGGGCCTTATAATGTTGTCCTACCATTATAAGAATTATAATATGGGTTTACCTTTTGTAATTGTGACCATGTGACCCACCTTTAAGAATTACAAGGTGGGGCCACCTTCTTTGGGATTGTGAACATGGGGCCTACCATTAGGATAAGTGAGAGAATTTGAAATCTTTTTAAATGACTTATTTAAAAGGTAAGAGATAAGAGATAAGTAGGAACCAATTCTGCCAAAAAGTTGTTTCTAAAAAATAAATAAATAAAAAAACACAAAGATTTTTTGTTCCAACTTCTTATGCCAGCGGGTTAAGATCTTGGGATTCATTCTCATGAGACCAAAATTGGGAACAATAACTTACACTAACCAAACATGTTTTTCGTAGCTTCATCTCGTGGGAACATGGGAATATCCGAATGACACAATGCTAAATACACCCTTAGAGACCTAAAGCGACAATCCTAAATGAGGCATTTTCTATTTTTTAATAATATTATAAATCTTTTATTGAAAATCTATTTTTCTTGCTTTTTGTTATTGTAAAATTACTAATTAAGTTTTTATATTCAAGTTTATTAACATATCTTTTTCAATTGATAGTATGGCTAATCTACCTAATCTTTCTAGCGACATTGTCGATCTTATGTAGGATTTTACCAATTTAATTTTGAAAAACTTCTTCCTGCAAAAGTAACTATTACAACCATTGTCAATAATATTCTATAAGCAATGTATTTATTTGAAAAACTATCATGTCTCAATGAACATTCGAGATTAAGAATTTTTTTTTCTCAAACTATCATTATCTAGTGATTTTAAAATTTCAAAATTAAATAAAAATTAAAAATACTTTTATATATTTTAGATTATTCAAAATTGAAGAAATAGTCCCATCATAAAACAATCAATTCTGAAAGAAGGATGACAATTACTTTTAATGATTTTTTGGACTGTAAAAAGATGACTTTATTAAGATGTGATATTAATTAATATTATGGTGCCTTTTTCTGGGAGAGAAAAAAAAAGTTGAGAATTTCTTTGATGCGTTTTTGGAATGTGAAAAGATGGTTTTAATAAGATATGATACTGATTATTATTAGGGGGCCTTATTTTTTAGGGGCCTAAAGCAAGGGTTTTTCTTGCTTTATGGTCAAGCTGGCCCTAGAGAAAACTTACTATAAAACATAAATAAATAGAATCAGCATATAAAGTAAAATACAATCACATAGTTGAAGAAGTAAATAACGAGGAAATAAATGGAGGGGCTCATCATTGAAATGATCACACTTTTTTTTTTTCGATAACGGAGAGTGTCCCAATCCTTTCGGCCGGACTAATCCCTATGGGGCCAGGGGAAGTTGGGTAAATCCCATGTGGCCCTAGTGTGGTCGCGCAGTTTCGAACCTTCAAACTCCAAGAGTAAATCATGGTCCTGAGCCAACTGAACTACCCATTCACACACGCATATAAGAATTCACTTTTCTCGTTATAGAAAATGAAATCAAGTTGATCACAGATAAAAAGCATGAAGAATCTAGCTAGAGTTATAAGACCCACTATGATCGACTTCAAAGTAGGGCTGAAGTCAATACAATGGATCTTAAGTACGAGTTATTGAAAACGAGGGTTTTCCTAGTTGGCTAGCAACCATGGATGACCTAGCATCGAACCACAGTCTTCCCCCGTCGGGTACTCTCGTAGTTCTAGCCCCCTTTGCTAGGCTATCATTGAAAAAAACAAAAAAAAAAAAAAGAATAACGGAATTGTTGGGATTTTAAAGTGCCACCACTCATGGATTTAGTAGGGAATATAACTTTTTTGCCTCCTATTTTATAATTATTTGGGTCATTTGTTACTTTATGCTTGAGATATGTAAATCAAATTTACATATTTAGTTTTAAATATTGAAACATGACAATGAATTGTTGCAAACACCAACTTCATATCATTCTCAATAGCAATGCATTTTACTACATCTGTTTTAACGAGATATGCATATATCATGTAAGAGGAGGGAAGAGGAAGAAGAGATTTATAGTTTCTGTACAATTTAGTGGGCTCCAGGACCCCTAAACTTTACAAAAAAATAAACAGCTCACCCTAGGCATAGACAATGGTTTGGATGATGAGCCGGGGGCATACAAGCAGGGGTGTAAAATATTGGGCCGGGCTGCATTGGCCCCAAAACTTTGACCGGCCTGTCATGGCCAATGGAAGGGCACTGCCGGTTTTTGTTTATAGTTTTACACCCACACCCCACAACAACCAAAAAAGGTCATATTAGAGTTGTGTCATTTCAACATTTGGTAGATTTATAAATACCCCCTTTCAAGTAGAAGACGATTTTTTAGCATTAGAAATATCATAGTACTAAAAAATTATCACAGTTGTAATTTTTAAAATTTATTTCAGGTTAAAAATTATCGTCATAGTCGTTGTAAACTTTATTTTCAAGAAACTATGTACTTGATTTTATCTTAAGTTAAAATTTATCACCGAAGTTGTTGTGAATTTTATTTCAAGAGATATAGAAAAAATAAAATCTTATTTCTCATTTGTAAATTAGCATCAATATTTGTACATTTATTTTAGTCATTTAAACTTTATTTTAAGTCGAAATCTTAAAAGGCCATAAACTCCCTAAAAAATTAGGAGGGGCCTGTGGGCCAACCCTGCTTGGGCAAGGCCCAGTGGCGTGTTGGGACGACCCCCTGTCTGCCTTATCACGGCACAGCCCAGCCTGGCCCGGCTCAAGGCAACACGGCCTGCCAAATAGTGCCTGAAAAACCCGTTTTACACTAGTTCCTACAAGATTGCAAAGATCTAAGACAAGAAACCTACACCTTGGTGTTTCAGATGACAAATTGGGCCCCACAAGAGAGCAAATAAATCAGAATAATGGGATTGGGATTAGGAGAAGCTTCTGATAGTACTGCTAACATGATCTGGGTCCCGCTTTGGGCCACAATTTTCCCAAATGTATTTATTTAATATCTATCATCATCTGCTGCCAAGATGGGTCAAGATCTTCACCGAGTCATCAAATTAATCATGTCTATCCATTTGATGCACTTGGGCCCTGCCCTTATTTGAAGTTTTGGTCTATTGCGTTCTCAAAGTTAATCATGTTGGTGATAAAAGAGACAATTGTCTTTTTATCTATCAATAAATGGGATACATCTTAAAAAAAAAATAAAATGGAATGTTACCACAAAGTTAAAGACTCTAAGTCCTTTGAATGTCTCACTACAATGCACGTGTTTGTGTACAAGTAAAAAGAGAGAGAGAAAAGAGAAAAAAAAAAAAAAAGTTCCTCCAGATTTTTCTCTCAAGAGGATTTTTTTTTTTTTTTTTCCAACTGCTCCATTGGATTTTCTTTTATGAGGAATTGCAAATAAATAGCATATTTTTGCGTTTTCCCATGAAAGAAAATGGCCACACCAAACATAAATGTTAGAGTAGTGCAGGAAATCATTTTAGCAATCCTCAATTTTTCTACGAAAAGCCGACTACACAAACGTGCAGTAAATCTAGTAAGTAATGAACACACACTCCCAACCCACCCCTAGTGGCATCTTGATGATTAGATTTGGACTGTTTTTTGTTTTTCACTCTTTTGGCAACTTTTTTCTTTATATAAATTTTCCTTGTTTAAGGGCGTGGAGGACTCTAGTAATTACGGATTTATTGTATATTATGGACTATTGTAATAAAATATCAATTTCAGTTTTACCCCAGGGTATAAAGACACTCTACATGGATTGAGTAATCAACATTAATTCATGCAAGATGCATAACCAATTGGGCATTACTTTCATATGGGTGGTTTTTTCTGTTTAATTGAAGATTTTGAAGTTTTGAGTTGTCATAGGGCAACTTAGGAGGGTAAACTAAGATTGAAGGAAGGACAAAAACCAAAATCTTAATCATTTCAAAAGAAGAGTATGAGTTCTCAAAATTTAACAATAACAAAAGGAAGAAAATGTAAGAAAATCGCATCATAATAAGTAATGAAATAAATTGTATCCAGGGTTGAGATGATAACATACCTGATGCTTTGCAGTAGGAAGATTGAACCAGATAAAAGACTTGGGATTCTTCAGCTGATGGGTGGTGATTTCCAGATCTTGTGTTGTGCGTTATACAAGGACACTGTGAGATTGCTCATATAGCTAGAGGTCGACGCAAGTCTTGGGTCAATGAAAGTCTTGGACGGTTGAGATTGACTGGCTTAAAGGTCTCAGTGACCATTGGAATCTTGGAAGGGCTGAGATGTATGGATTACTACAAAGGACAATTTGCTCCAACGAGCTGACTGCATGTACAGCTCAGCGCTTCATGAGGGCCATATTTGATCAGTGCATCTTCCTTCAAATTCTTATCCCCAATAATCTGCCACTGTACTTGGATTTCATGCTCGAGGTGCACTTGCTTACCACCGTTGGATTAAAATTTTTAAAAGTGTACGGTTAAAAGGCCATTGAAACTTAGGGTATTAAATCAAGGGCCTGGAATGATCTAATGGAGCTTATTTTTTGCACCGCTTTTATCCGCAAAGAAACCTTTCCATCTATACTTTTTTAAAAATTAGAAATGCATTCAAGTGGGCCCCATATGGTAGACCATCTATCTACGGTGTGCCATCTCCTTGTAGGTGATGATTTTTCTACCAGTGGTCATGTGTTGTCGGCCAATTATATGATACATTACCCTTTTTTTTTTCCGATAAAAGGTAGAAGTGGGGTCCACTCCGTACTCCATAATGCGAGGGCAAAAACAGGGAAAATGATTAGAGTAGGAGAAAGAACCTTTGTCTTTAGAAAAAATAAAATAAAATCATTCTTATAAACGGACCATTTCATTTTAGGTGGTGCCCACTTGCCAACCCATGGTGAGGTCAATGGTAACCTAAGCACCTTCCTTTCTGAAAAACGAATCTATACCTGGACATAGCTAATGTTATAGAACTTGATAGTGTGTCTGAGAGGGTGTTTGAGTTGTATACGAGAGGAAAAAGAAGAAGTACATGTACTTTATACCACAAAGGGTTAAAAATGAATATCAAAAAGATAAAATTTAAAAATAAAGAATTAAATAATTTTTCATTTTATTAAAATAGAGGAAGATGGAAATTGAAGAATTAAGGAGATAGCTAGTTAATCGTTTCCCTTTTATTTTCCTTCGATTCTATTTTCATCAAAAGAAAAGCTATATAATACTCGTTTTTTAAAATAAACTTTTGAATTTCTTTTTTTAATTCCTGATGGCATAAATCTTTTGCATTCGATTTCTATATATTTTAATGTAAACAAATAGGACCTTAAGCATTTTGGATCGAAAGGTATTTAGTGATGGAAGTCCGGTGGTATTCTCAAGCAATCAAAATATATAAGATTTAGACTAAATGGAAAACGAATTATTCAAAAACCCCATAGTTTTTGGAAGAAAGGTCTTCTTTCTTGAAGAGTCTCCATTTAATTGACTGATTCTCTTCATCCAAGTTGGAATGAGAATCTTTAATACCACAATTTGCATGAGTTGCATCTCATTGAGATTTTATCACTAGGAAATATCATTTGTTGGCTCCATTGCAAGGGTGAATCCGGGTGCACAGGTTTGGGGCTAAAAACAATTAAAAACTAATAATTAATATGGTTTTTCTTTTTAGAGGATTTGGTAGACCTATAAATAACGGCCCATAGAAGGGTATTTCTCTTTAATTTATTAAAATAATTGATTTTTAACTTGAACACATTGGTGCTAAGACAAATAGCCGAGGGCATTTGCATCATTACAAAATATTTCATAGGTCATTTTTTTTATGACGAGAAACCCCACCCACCTCCTTACAGTTGATCATTGATAAAACCTCAAATACACAACATCAATTAATAACATTGTATATGGGATAAGGTTTCAATGGTTGGAAACGGGGACGTCCAACTCATTAGTGGACTTTCCATCCACTCTAGCAATTTATTCATGGGTAAAGTGCGCGCAACAATTTAAATGTGGATACAATTTAGATGTGTGGTCACAATTCAAGGGTCATTTTGATCATAATGAGATTTTCGGATCTCCTACTCAGTGTCGTACACTCACATGGAGAGTCCCAATTGTATTTGGACAGTATTCATTGTATAAATATATATAAAAAAAAATGATTGAGTGATATTGCTTTCCTTCCCCCCTAGTCTGCATGTGAATGTGATCATGTGTATGGCCCACCTCTGCTTCGGCAATAACGTCTGATCGAGTCCCTTTATTATGCACGTGATGATGTGTGCGGCCCACCTCTGCATGTTATCATGTGCCTGCTTGCACGTTGAGAGCCTTGTGTCCTGTCCCCTTCTGAGCTATTCGGTGTGAAAAAGTCTATTTGGCCTGAACATTTGGGACCGATCCATGGACCGGTCCCATGTTCAGGACAAGTAGCATCTCTCATTTGGTGTCTTGTCCCCTCTTCACGTCCAAAAGAAAAAGTGAACTATATGAAAAACCTTTTACTCTTGGCGGGAATAGAAATATGAGATCTTAAATTCTGGAGGGCTAGCGCTCGAAAACGCTTATCTTAATAGAGCACACCGGACTGCATGGTAATCATAATAAAAGTCTGGGATGAAAAAAATCTATATGAGAGTTATTTTTATGTGAAACTTATACTTTATAAGATAATTCTAACCCTTTAATCCATAGCCTCGAAATTTAATAAGTTTAAAAGGCATCACTTTCTTACAATTTCAACCCACCAGGTAATAAAATTTGGATGAGTGTCAAATTTTGACTTGTGACCATTTATCGAAGAGGGGGATAGTACATGCAAAAAGATTAGATTAACTTAAGGCCTCTTTGGATGTATGGTGAATTGAAGTATCAAATTAAGAGAAAATAAAATATAAGGTGTTACGATGGTGTTTTATTTCTAATTGTTTGGCATGAAATCTTTTTGACTTTTTTTTTATAAAAAAATAGATTTTTTTTTTTTGTCTTTTAATGGAGAAAGAATGTTACTTTTTTGACTTTTTTTGAAATATTTGGAGGAAAATTTGAAATTGTGTGCTTTTGATATGATCACTTGTCATTTTTTCTCTGCATTCACTTTACTTTCACTTAACTACTTAATTGCCTAATACGCCCAAAGTGAGCCCACGCCAGAAAAAACAGGGGAGCCAAAGTGGCATTTTGGAAGATTACCTATTATAAAAATATCCTTTTGTTTGGGGTTGTGCCGCTGTGCGACTCACATATTGTAAAGCGTAATGAATCGAATTCATCTGCATCCAACGATGGACGTTGGTGGGATCCAGCAATTGACAGGTGGCAAGTAAAACGAATGAAGAAAAAACCCAGTTTCTGGTTATAACTTGCAATCTTTTTAATCAAGAGAGAAAAAAGTTGGAATGGGTAAAAGTTAAGGATCATGATATTTGGTCCAAGTTAACCATCATGATCTGGGTGCCATCTAAGAATGATTGTGCTAAAAAAAATCACTTGGCATTTGCCATCAGCTTGTTTCATGTAATTGAATTTTAAGTTTTTAGATATAATTATAATTAAAGAAACAAATTTGAGTTAATGATCGTCAAATAATCTCCACTCTAATAGAAAAATGAATGAATGGACAGTGCAAAATAAATACCCAGCCACTACTCTAGCAGTTCAAATCCTAAAAAAAGATCACCAAATTATCTTCACTCTGAATGAACGGACGGTGCAAAATAAATAACCAACCATCTTCAAATCCTAAAAAAGGCAATGAGTGCATGATCTACAACTTTGTCTTAAAGATGTTTTCCGGTCCACTCACTTTTGCTTGGCCATGTTGAGACCTTTCCGTGCCCATAACCCTCACCCTCTTGATAGTACTTTCTTAAAGAACCTTAAAAACTCAAGTGTTCGTTTTTATTTAGGATATAATTGAAAAAGATAAATGGGTCTTTAACCTTTACCAAACTTTCTGCTACGTTTCGTTCACGAGTTTCAACTTCAAGATGCCCCTTTTACCAAAAACAAGAAAAAAACCTTCAAGATGTCCCACACGTCTTTGATCTGTACCACATGGGCTCCTTGCTACTATGTTCGTTAAATTATGTGGTTTCTAACTTTTTTTAATGAAAGGATTTGACTAATTAATCTTTTTTTTTTATCAATACTATCAACTATGATTTTAAAGCAGTTCTCTATTATTTCTCTCTTTGTCCTTCCCTTTCTTAAGGGGGGCGTTTGGAAACTCTAGTCTAATTTTGGATGAGCTAATTAAATTAAGGTCTTAAAGAAACGTTCTAAATTTTTAATTTTAAATTACAACTAATTTGCTGTGAGATTATAAAAGAAAGATCCACTTTGACATGAGGCTTTGGTAGACGGTAGACCTATCTGTAAATAAGCACTTATAGGAGGGTATTTCTCTTAATTAATTTCTCTAAAATTTTGATTTTAACTTGAAAACGACCAAATATTTCAAGAATGAGATTGTCGGATCTCCTCCTCCTGCTTGGTGTCCTACACTCCTACACTTGGTGTCCTACACTCCTACACTCACATGTAGAGTCCTATTTGTATTTGGTTAGTATTCATTGTACGTAAGAGCCACTGTATAAATTATGAGGAATTTACGGCGTAGGTCCCCGTAGGACTCCATACTATTCTTGAAGTCTCAGAAACACAGTATTTATGGATAAGGTCCTCAAAGTACAATTTTGTAACTTTTTTTTTTTTTTTTTTGTCATTTAGCGAATGGTCGATATTGGCCATTATGCGGGAACCCAAATACAAGTTGGGTTTTTCAAGGGGGAGAAGGGGGGCGGGGAGGAGGAGGAGGGAGAAGAGAAGATGGGTCCTTTCACGACCCCTTCTTCTTCATCATCACTGCTGAGGGCTATATCATCTTTTTCAAGATTCCTTATCTCACCTTCTTCAATGTATACATCTTTTCCTCATCATATTCACCATTGTATCAGCAACATTAACTTCACTCACTCCAATGGCGTTCTCTCTTGAAGTTGCAATTTTCTCACTCTTCATCATCAAACAACCATCTCCTTCACCAAAAGGAACATCATAATCTGCAAAAATTCCATTGCAAGCCGCAACTAAGCTAACCTTCTCAATCTCCTTTTCTATAGAGACACCCAAAATCCTAAATTCCACATCTTTACAATCAATCCCGTTTTGGGCACCAATTTCATATGAGAACTCTTGCTCCACAAGTTTCAAATCAAACCCATTCGAGACCAACACGTCTTTTCTGCAATTTTCTTGATGAGTTTCTCCTGAAATCTTAGAAATTCCAACTTGGGTTATTTTCAAATCAAAATCAGAACCAAACCCAACTGAGTATGTAATCTCAGTACTAATATCTTGATGGGTTTGTTGAGAAAATCCACATTCAACTCCATTTGTAACAGACCCATCTGCGTATGGATTCTCATTTTGAACAGACCCACCTGGCCATGGAGCAGCACCAACAACCAAAGGAGAAAACTCATATTTGTCTTTTTTCTTATTATTTCGCGATATGGTCGATATCAACCATGCAGGGAAAAATGTCTTTCAGTTATATGGTCGATATCGACCATACAGAGAAAAATACATTTCAGTTATATGGTCGATATCGACCATACCACAAAACGACAAAAAAATAATAATATGAAAACACACTCAGAGAGCCTTATCTGTATCCATGGTAAATACGATACCTCTGAAGTGGTATATGGTCCTACAGGGTTCTATGCCGTAAATTCCTGATGAATTATTGAGTGATATTGCTTTTCTTCCCACTGTTTTGCATGTGAACATGTGTATGGCCCACCTCTGCAGCATTAAGGGTCAAGTCCACGATCAGGAGTCCCTGCATCCACCACATTATTAGGAACCTCGTGTATTGTGAGTTGTGACTCTTGGCCCTTTCTTGGTGTCTTATCTTGTCCCTTTCACGCATGTGAATCTCGAAGCAATGAATCCACGCCAAGATTTAAATGAAGGATCCTCTTTTCTGTCAAGCTTTGTCTGTATAAAACAGAGAGAGACCATTGTACAAGGGGCATATCGAAAAAGTTTTTTTTTTCTAAGTGTTTTCTCACCTATGACCAGGAGATAAGACTGTAAATGGGTCCGAATTTGAATCCTTTATTTGGACAGTAGTCATTGTATATATATATAAATGATTGAGTGATATTGCTTTCCTCCCCTCTATTGTGTGGCCCACCGCTGCATGCTATCATGTGTCTGCTTCCACCGTATTACTGGGAGCCCTGCGTCCTGTCCCTTTCTTAGCCACATGGTGTCTTGTCCCCTCTTCGCCTGAGGCCTCAAGCAATAAAACCACAACTAGATTTAAGTGATAGAAGCTATTTTCTATCAAGCTCTCTATATTCTACCCCAAACAAAAAAACACTGAAGCTCTCTATAAAAAAAAAGGGAGAGACCATCGAATAAGGGGCTTTTTCAAAAAGTCTTTCCTTGTTTTAAAGTCTTTCCTTCTTTTTTAAAGTGTTGGTTTTTCACCTAGGAGAGGACCTCCGTTTGAAAAGAGATGGAGAGAGAAAGGAGTTTATTCAAAAGAAAAAGTGAACTATAAGAAAAAAAATTTCTCTTGGAGGGAAAGAAAAATGAAAATTTTAATTCTAAAAGACAGCGCTCCAAAACCGTTTCTCTTATAGGGCCCACTGATATACATGATCACAAAAGTCTATCGGATGAAAAGATTTACATGAGAGCTACTTTTGTGTGAAATTTAGACTCCATGAGATCATTTTAACCCTTTGATCCATAGCCCTAAAATTTAATAGTTTTAGAGACATCACTTTTTTATAATTTCAATCTAACAACGAGTAAAATCTGGGTGAGTGTCAAATTTTAACTCATGAACTTGTGGCCATTCGTTGAAGAGGGGGATGGTGCATATGAAAAGACTAGAATGACTTAAGGTGGGCCCATAAAAGAAAAAAAGAAAAAAAAATCAAGGGAGCGAAAGTGGCATTTGGGAACATTACCCATTATAAAAATATCCATATTGTAAAGCGTATTGGATTGAATTCATTGCATCTAATGATGGACTTTGGTGGGATCCAACAATCGACAGGTGACAGTAAAACGAATGAATAAAATACCCAATTTTTGGTAGGGTTGCACGTGGGAGGTTTAGATCGATTTTACACTAAAATCAACCACCAAATTGAACCTATCTATTTTTTAATTAACCAATCCAAACCGACTGATGGAGGGGGCTTAGATCGTACCGAACCAAAGTATTCGATTATGTTTAGGCGGTTAAACCGGTTTTTTTTTAAATCAGAAATTAAAATTTTCAAAATGATGACACTTCCATCATTTGCATTTATTCCAATGTTTAGGGCAAAGATAAAAACCCAAATGAAACCCTAAAATCTAAATAGTCAAATACTCAAATTATATAATATACCAATCAGTTTGGTAATTAGGCGGTGAACCAATGAATATAATTGAAAAAGATACTGCTGTAGTAGTGTGAAATATATGCAATTTTCTTAAAATATATTAAAGCTCGTGAAATATAGACTTTTAATCAAATATGTGAAACAATATTGGTGAAAATCTAGAAAAAAAATAACCATTAGAATATTTTTTTATCTTATTTCCTTTGGACCCTCTTGATATTACTTTCTCAAAGAAAAACTCAAGTGTTCAGTTTTTACTTAGGGTATAATTGAAAAAAATATTGCTGAAGTAATGTGAGATATATGAAATTTTCTAAAAATATATTATAGCTCATAAAATATAGACTTTTAATAAAATATGTGAAACTATGGTGAAAATCTAGAGGAATAACCATTATAATATATATTTTTTATCTTATTTCCCTTGGCTGCAGGATTTTATCCTTCTTGGGTGTAGCATTCTACCACATCTCACAGCTGCATGATTTTCGTATTGCTTCTTCTACAATCACATTCAAGTTTTTTTTTGTGTGTGCCAGCAATGTGAAAATTGCCTCAGATTTATTTGCTTCTAGCTATCTCAAATGTTTCATTTACAAGTTGGTTTGAAAGGTTGACCTGTTTGTGAATATCTAAATCTACGATTTATTGAAAAACACAAGATGAAAAGAAAAGGAAAAAGATCTATGCTCACTGGCAACTTTACATAGTATTTCGCCTCCCACTTCTCAAAGGTACTTTTTTAACTTGCTTGAGATTTTGGGGACCCCCTTGGGAGTTTTCGGTTTTATTAATTTTATGAGAACATTTTAGGTAATTTAAAAATATAGTTAATCTTTGTGATAGGGGTTATTTAAAAATATGGGTTATCTTTGTGATAAGGGATGTACATGTGGTGCATGAACAGAGTAACAATTGTTTATGTGCCTATCAGGGGAAAAAAGATTGTGTTGTTTGTTTCTCACTTTCTTGTCAATTCATTGTGGGGTTAATGAGCATGGACATCTCATTTGTGACAAGAAGACCATATTTAGGTCCAATTTGCTGGACTTGGGTGGAATTGACAAAAATAAACTCTAGGAAATCTGCCACGTTGTGGGGCCTAGTTGCTACATTAGTTTAGTTTACCCTCACTTGGATCCACTTCAAGGGCAGTTAGATCATCAAATCATTGCCCACACCTATTTGGCATCGGCCTCTCAGAACCAGAATCTATGCATGTAGAAATACACAAGATGTACTGTTACTCTTATAAGGAATGATATAATGCTGTGGCTACTATGGTGGTGGCCGCAGCTAGGCCGTTGTTGATTAACTGATTCATATCACATATCTTAATAAATTTAACTTCAAATGAAGTGATATACACTCTCGAATTAATCATTAGTGGAATACATAATGATGATTTTTACATGTGGTGAATCAACGTCAGGAATCTAAGCATATGCTAAAAACTCATAGGACTCAACACCCATTAGTATTTTTTTGTGCTCATCTCTGTCTTGTTGTGAGGATGAAGTGTTGTTGTTCCATTTACTTTCATCATGTTCAGTGGTGAAATAAAGTATATATTGAAAAGCCAATAATTGGATAAACATGTATAAATTATGGAATTTAGGGCGCTTGCCTCTTTTTTCTACGCATTTGTGAAAATTGAAGATGTGATTTGGTGTGAGGTACTGCGTAATAACAGCCTCTACTTGACTTCATGCCCCGCCCAAAACAATAAAAAAAGAGCCTATAACCAACCATTCAGCCAAAACATTTAATTAACTTGGGTAAGTAGTCTTTATTAGCATGATAAAGCAGGACATGACAGCTTTGAAATTTGGTTGCCAAAACACACAGGACATGGGCGCTCCCCTAAGTTGTGGACTGCTCAATAATATTATGACTTTTCATTGTCCGATTGGCATGACCCACTTGCAAGTAAAGTTAAGTGTAACGTAGGCTCCTTCCTGGTTGGTTTAATTACGTGGTTTCATGAGAGTTCTCTGTAATTTCTCTTTTTTCTTCGTGACAAGGGGACGTTTGGAAACTCTAGTCTAATCTAGGAGGAGCCAATTAGATAGAGGTCTTAAAGAAAAACCCTGAGTTTTGAGCTGAAATTTAAAATTAATGTGCTATAAAATTATTAAAGAAAGCTCTAATTTGACATTAAAGGGTTTGGTTCAGCTATAAATAAGGACTTATCACGATTCAAGGCTTGAAGCAATGAATCCACAGTTCCAAGGCTTCTTATGTGATCATGTGTCTGCTTCCACCACATTATTGGGGAGCCTTGTGTCCTGTCCCTCATCACGATCCAAGGCTTGAAGCAATGAATCCACAGTTCCACACCCAGATTTAAATGATGGAAGTTCTTTCCTGTCAAGCTTTCTCTATATAAAACAAGAGAGAACCTAGGCAAAAAAAAAAAAAACAACCAAACAAAAGAGCGACCATAGAACAAGGGATTCTTGAAAAAGTTTTAAATTCTAAAAAAAAAAAACTGTATCCACGTAGGTGGAATTCCAACTTCATCTTCTGGCTGAAATTTTAGGAATTCCAAAACCTCATTTGATACATTTTAGATGGTTGGTATTTAAAATTTTAGTGAATGAAATGTTACATTTAAAAAATTCAAAAACAAGATATCATATCATGTCTATAAATCCCCAACATTTCAAACATCCCAAATTCTCATCGCGAATGAAACAAGCTTTTCTTTTTCACCAAGGAGAGGACGTCCCTCAGGAAAGAGATGGAGAGAGAGAGAAAAAGCTTCTCCAAATGAAAAGGTGCTTTCGAAAGGAGGAGACACCGACCTCTCAAAGCAGAAGCTTTTCTTGACCTCTCAAAAGCAGAAGCTTTTCTTTTTCAAGAAATAAAAAAGTTACGGTGCACTACAACACTAAGTAGATTTTAGTGTGCCTTGGAGAATTTAAAGACTTTAGTCGTCACTCGGGTTAATTGGCTAGGCCAAGTTGATCTGCTGTGGCTGCACCTCGTCATCATAATCCACTTGCTAAATCAAAATAGTTTCTGGTATTTACAATTGGGATATTGTGATTTCAGTATTGAGTCACTTGCCCTTAGCGGTTTCTTTTCATTTTAATACTTTCTATATCCCCAAGAAGCAACTAAAGTTGGTATTGGGCTGAAATTTTATGAAAATGACAATTTGCTCAGATGGCTTGAGATCAACACAGGTCTTGGACTGTTGAGATTGACCAGCTTAAAGGTCGTAGGTACCATTTCCATGTTAAAGGGCTAAGATGAAAGTATCACTAGTCACCACTAGAAAAGACAATTTGCTCATGCTAAATGGATTGCTCTTCATAGTTATTAATTTCATTTCGTATCAGCCGAAATGACCGAAATTTTTCGTTTTGGTCGATTGGTCGAAATTTGGGTTTGAATTTTGGTCAATCTCGGTCGAAATTCAAGATTTCGGCTGAAATTCGGGATTTCAGCCGAAATGTGACTTTTCAGCCAAAATGAAATTTTACATAATGAATTTTTTTTTTTACTTTTTTTACACATATTTTGTATTTCTTATATTTTCACAAAATATAATTTCAAAAAAATCACTATAATGGATTAAATCTATATTTATTACTTTTTTTTATTTTTTTTACTTATATATGTATATATATATTATGTTATATTTTCCTCAAAATGTAATTCCGAAAAGTTTCGCCGAAATCTCGAATCGGCTGAAACTTTTCATTTTGCAGGCCAGAACGAAATGAGGTCCAAAACGATATTAACAACTATGCTACTCATACAGCTCCTCTTTGTTAGGGGCGACTCCACTAGGGGCCATCTTTGATCAGTGTAGCTACTTTCACATTTGTATCCCACATGCATGACCTAGTACCATGTCCAATTTCATACTCATGGGACACCTACTCACTACTGTTGAATCAAACTTTAAAAAGTTGTATGATTAAAAGACCATTAAGATTTAAGGGTATTAAAAGCAAGGGCTATGATAATTTGAGGCAGGAGCTTTCAATCTATCCCACCCCCTTAGTAGAAGTCCATTTATGCACGTCATGCGGTATGCGCCCTATGGACTATGGTATGCTATCAGCTTGAAGGTGAAAATTTTTTTTTCCACCGGATAACATGTGGCGTCGGCCACAAGATATGTACTTGTGCCCCTTTTGTGATGAGAGAGAAAAGCAGATGGGTTGTCCATTCCATAGTCAATAATGAGAAGAAAATTGTAAAATCTTCAAATTATATGAAAAACCTTTTTCTTTGAGGAATTTACGGGATAAATCCTCGTAGGACCCCATACGTCCTACCAACCCCGTATTACATTGGACACGGGAGGGGTCCTCATGTGGCATTTTTCTTCTTCTTCTTCTTCTTTTTTTTTTTTTTTTTTTTTTGTCGTTTTGCGATATGGTCGATATCGACCATCCTGAAGGTCGATATCGACCATATTGCGAAATAACAAGAAAAAAGACGAATCTAAGTTTTCTCCCTTGGTTTCTACAAGGGTGAGCGAGATGATCCCTGCCCATTTACAGACGTAAAGAGGGGTGAGAGTGGAGAGATCGAAGAAAGAGGAAAAAAGGATTTCAAGGGAAGAGAAGAAATGGATCTTGAGGGATTTGGTTGGTGGGGTTTGGGGAGAAGGAGGAGAAGAGTCGGAATATGAGCATTTGAGTGGAGGGCAGGGATGGGTTATCGTCGTTTTTGTTGATGTTGGGTTGGTTGGTGGTGCGTAACGAAGGTGTTTGATGAAATGCCAGAGAGAGAGAGAGAGAAAGAGAGAGAGAGAGTGCTTGTTTTGTGTGTGGGATGAGGTCTTAAATGGGGAGAGAGAAGAAGATGGGCATGTTGAGGTGATCATCCCTCCTCCTCCCTCCTCCTCCTCCTCCAAGGAAGAAAACTCAGATTCATCTTTTTTCTTATTATTTCGCGATATGGTCGATATCGACCATTCTGCCATGTTCAACAAATAAAACAGTTACATGTTGAAGAAAATATGACTGACATAATGGTCGATATCGACCATCAGGAATAGTTGATATCGACCATATCGCATAACGACAAAAAAAAAGGCCACATGAGTACCTCTCCCGTGTCCAATGTGATACGGGGTCTTGGTAGGACATATAGGGTCTTACGGAGATTTGTCCTGTAAATTCCTCTTTTTCTTTTGTGGAAAAAAAAAAAAAAGAAATCTTCAAGGGTAAGACAAGGAAAATGCCCCTTTTAGTGGGATCCACGGGATACATGAAGATTGTAGAAGCCTCTTAGATGGAAAGATTTATATGAGAGCTACCAACGAGGGAAATTTCGACTTCATAAGATCATCCTAACCCTTTGATTTATAACATTAAAGTTTAATAGTTTTAGAGGCACAATTTTCTTACCATTTCAATCCAATAGTGAGGAGAAATTGAATGAGTGTCAATTTTGGATTTGTGACTATTCATTTGGGGGTGGGGATAGTGTGTGTGAAAAGATTAGATTAGCTTAAGGTTTTATATAACAATATAATTTTATATAATATTGAAAGATTTTAATTGAATTAAATAATATTGCAGAAAACAAATGCAATGTTACACAAAACTAGTTCTATGGAGAATGTCTTTCTCAACTTGAGTCAAGGTGTGGATTTTCATAGATAATAATGATGACCTAAGTAAGAGGAAAAACCCCTTTTCATTCTATTATGTGGTTTCAACTCTCAAGATATCCCAAACATCGTAGGCTTCTTCCTTCTATGGTTCATTCAATAATGTGGTTTCAAGATATCACACGTCTCGAGAACAGCCTCTTACCTTAGAGGCAAGAGGCGACAGTTCTCACCTGGCTGCCCAGGGTTCGAACCTTGGGCATGCCACGTTCTCTCACCAACGCGCTTTGTCACCTCACTTGAGGTCTACTACCTCATCCAAGGGGGGTCCAATCCCTTATAGTTGGGGTGAGAAAAAAAAAGAGGAAAAAGGATATCTCTCGCGTCCTTAACACATACCACATAGGCTCTTTTCTACTATGGTTCGTTCAATTATGTGGTTTTTTTAATCTTTTCTTATGAAAATAGTCGATTACTTAATTTTTTTTTATTAACTTCAAGGAGAAGAGATTTCTGGAAAACCTAACTGCACTGTAACACACATCTCATATTGTCTGAAAAGTGCACCATCAATTCATTTTCATCAACCCGTCAAACAAATGAAGAGAGAGTATATTCAACCAATATTATCATATATATTATAATCTAATTTTGAAAATTTTATACCCAACAGGTGCAACTTAGACCATTTCATTTGGTGAAACTTTAACTCTGGAACTCACGAGTATAATCTCAAGCTCAAGAATAAACCTCGACGTACATCTATAAAATATAAACTCTCAAGCTTGCAACTGAATCACATTTCAATTATTTATGTATTCTAAAATGAGAAAATTGTTTTAGACATTATTGGGCTCCATAGAAAATGAATCAATATGGTTTTGGGAGAATGTCTAGGCGTTGTAATGAATCGTGCCATGAATCTTTGTTCAGTTCTACGTGGGACACTCCTACATGCCCTATGTAGTCTAGTGTAACTCTAAACAACAGTTTAACCCTTACCCACTTGTAAGCTCTGACTCTACTTGTGTGGGCTTCCTTACCGTGTGTGGGGACTCTCTTCCCATGTCTATGGGCTCCCTTGGGTCCCAGCTCCCTTGGGTCCCAGCTCCCTTGTCCCTTATCTCGGGTTTTGGGCATGGACCTAGATTCTCAAGTATCTTCATCTAGAGAGAAACAAAAGTTTGCATGGTCTACGAACAATTTTTATCTTTTCTTTTTTAGCAAAACCTCTCTTGATTTAATGTAGGAATAACGGAATAAGAAAAGGGATTCTTAGAATTTAAAGAGCAGTTTATTATTTATTTATTTATTTTGGCCAATTGAACCGAAGTGATACTATAAACCTGCTGACACAAGGATCGAGCCCTCGGCATGTGTGTGAAACTAGGTGTCAACACCACTCAAAAGTAAGTGTCTTGGCAAGAGCAGTTTATTTATACCCCACCCTTTTATAATTGTATATGTTAGTATTTTTGAGTGTTGGCTAATTCATTGGGTGGACAAAACATGGGATTTAATGTAATTTATATTTCTTAGATGGACCATTTTGGTTTGAAGAAGAATTCTAAAGCATCAGGAACCATGGCGTTTTCAACAAAAAGTCAGACTGATCGATCGCCCTCCAGCCCGATCGATCGCCCAGAAAAAGCTTTCAGTTAAATGACAGTCCGATCGATCGGACCTGCAGCCCGATCGATCGCCCAGAAAAATGCCCTAGTTAATGACAGTCCGATCGATCGGACCTGCAGTCCGATCGATCGGCCAGCGGCGAATCATAGCTATTTTTTAGCCACTTCTTTCTAAAGTTATGATCTTTCAATCCTATTACAACAGAACTTTCCCATACGAGTTCAGAAGCCTATTTAAGGGTTTAACCCCTTCATAAACAGAGTACTTCTCTCAGATCAAAACCCTAGATTACCTTAAGAGAGATTATCTTCTTCCAGAGAGATCGTGTGACAAAGTTATGTGTTGAAGCTTTGTCCACTGGAGATTTTCCATCCATGTTCCATCCAATTCATCTTGCTTAAGGCGTGGAGATTGAAGTGCTAGAGAAGGTGAACGGCGTGTTCGTCGGCAAGAATCGCTTTGGTCCTTAGGTTGTGATCAACTGTAAAGGGGAGTGAGTTTATCTTGTAACCTTTGAGTTTATAGTGCTTGATCTTTCTGGACCGGTGCTAGGTCCCGTGGTTTTTTTCCTACCCAGGGTTTTCCACGTAAAAAATCTTGTGTCCATCTACTTGATTGTTTGCTTGATTAACTTAGGTTTTTATTTCCATATTCGTATCTATGCGGGGATTTAGTTTACTTTCTGTTAGGGTTGTGTTCTTGAACCCTCCAGGAATTTTCAGTATATGACATATTTTATAACCCTATCCATCGATTTGGATCCATTCATCAATTGAATTATATGTGTCCCACCACTTTAGAGGTCAACGGCGTACTTGTTACTCCAGCGAGCCTCCATCCATTCTATTTTGCTTCATGTGGGAGATTTGGTTACATTTTCAAAATTTGGTGTGCTCCCAAGATTTCATAACATTCTCAAAAAGTGTTTTCTGAGAAAACCTCAAGTGGGCTCATCTCTCTCAATTCCCGTTCAGTGGGATATGTTGAACCAGTGCTGGAGCCCACTTAATGACTATCGAGGTGACAAAACTTGACCCCACCTGCTAGGTCGATCGGAATCTGCCCATCCAACCCGACCCTCATAAAATGAGGGTTGGTCATGGTTCAAGTTTTCCGTGACCCACCACAAAAAGGGCAGGATTAACCTCCCCATATAAGTTTATTTTATTTACTTATTTTGCTAAGTTGGCCTTCAGGCTAGGAGTAATACTCTCAACCTAAAAAGCAAATGATTGATCTTGGGGATATGTATTGAAGTTTGTAACGAGGCACCAACACGACACAAATGACTATGTTGGCCCCAACAACCTAATCTTTATTGTTTAAAATGGATACCCAATTTCTAAATTTTCATGATTTGCTGAATTTAAGTGAAGGCACAATTCAAGAGACATGAAAATAATGGTAAAATAGAAAACAGAATAAATCAAGAGAGAATAAAATGCATTCATCAAATGGCTGGCCAAATGGATGGTGGACCATGCTATTATTGATGATATAAGAGTAATTTTCAAGAATGTGCAGGTCATCCTTCCTCATTGAATTATTTGGTCTATGATACCCACCTGAAAGCAATACAATCAAGGCGGGCTGGTGTTTGAAAGATCTCCTTTTGACAATGCTAACCATTTGATCTGGGAAGTACACTTTTCAGCAGGGTTGGGTAAAAATGGGTCCGGTTGACCATAGGTTTCTATTGGTGGAGACTTGAGACCCAACTAGTGGCCCCCGTATTTTAGAAATAGGTTAGGCAATCCCAAACTGCACTCAATGAGGGTCCGCCCAATCGGACTTGACAAACTCCATCCATGTGGGTTAGGTTAACCCACTTGACACAGATCGAACCTCTAGATGTTTGGTCCAAGTCTAACCCATTTCAATGAGGTTAAAAATTAAGTTGCATTAAAAGCCAGAAAAGCCCAATGCAAGTTCAGGTCATTCCACTAAATATAAAGGTTGGTAGGGATTCCACATCCAAATCTAACCATATGTCTCTTAATTATAAGGCGCCCCTAAAATTTGTAGGAGCTCCATGTCCCTTCCAAGTAAAAATTCTTTGGGTCTGTATGGCAGTTCTTTTTAAAAGAGGAGGAGAAGAAAACCTTCATCACCTTTGGGCACTCTTCCTGTTGAATGTTAACTATTAACTAGTTTTGTTTAAACAATTTAAACTACATCTCTGTCTCTCTCTCTCTCTCTCTCTCTCTTGTTAAGTAAAACTATAGGTCTCTTAAAATGTAGCTTAAGAGTGGAGGCATTATTCCAATTGAATATACTACAATCGTCCTATGCTTGTCAAAATCTATTATTCCATTTAGATGTTTCTTTCTTTACATGTATTTTTATTATTTAATTGTAAATTTGTAATGCTATTTATTGATTCCATCTCTAACTTTCAGACCTACAGTCTACATCTTTGCAAACGATGGAAGTGGTTTAGAATATAACTCTGAGGCTTTTATTCAAGTCCAGGCCTCGGAAAGGTCGACTTCCAATGACAAATTATTGAGAGAATTTTAGGTATAGATTTCTTACATATTAATCTCAGTTGTTCAGGAATCCTAATATTATTATAAATTTTTGATATTTAATTTGATTGTCCTAATGATCTTTTACAACTGCTCTTTTTTGTAGGGCTTGAATGAACTACTGGTGGACATGGTTTTGCTAGCTATGTGGCTATTAATAGATACAGTAGTCAGCTGGTGACAAATATGTGGAAAAGAGATGGACTGTGGTTTTTGAATGTTGTTAACAAATTGTGCAGACGTTCCAATAGAATGTAATATGTGGGCTAGTTGGATTTTGGCTTTGTTAAATCAAACAAATGAAGTATGCCATAGTTATTAGAAATTGTCAATGTAATAAGATCTTCTGGTGAACTTTTCTGATCTAGCTTCATGTATGTTTCAATTCATGAAATTTTCAGCCATCTTCTTCCATTTTTTTCAGCATGAATGGTCCTGTTGCGTGATTGTATAATCAGGGGGGTCAATAGCCTTTGGGCCTTAATTTATGGAGGCCCCTCTAAATGATTAGTAGTGGATGTTACACAGGGTCATTTCTCTTGTATGAAATGCTAATTGTGGGCGACTGAATTTCTGCTATGGGATTGAGATTGTTCTCAATTCCCTGTTTTGTAAGCTATTTTATTGTATTGATCTTTTTTTTTTGAATGGTTAAAGTCTGCACAATGGTTAAATTATAGAGATGGTATGTGATTGCATGCCTGTAGCCTAACGGAATGCATCAAACGATGCCTATAAGACGGCCTGAAAATGTGTTGAGTGGGTGTTGTACAATTCATCTTTTGGGTACCTAATCCACTGGAAGTTATCAAAACAGAGAACATCCATCTGTTCAGCCCCATACTGGATTTTGCAACGAACGCCCAAAAATATTACATGGCAGAGTAGCATGGATGTGAGCCTGTGCATTATTGTACATAGTAATAGCTTATAACAAGAACATTGAAGTAAAGCTTGCATGTTACGCCAACATCAATGGTCACCGTACAAGCCTAGAAAATAAAATTTTGGAATTCAACTGCAAAGACAAAGAATGAATAAAACTTCTACAGGGTCCAAATGCATAAAAACCTTATGTAAAGCGATTAAAATCCTTATAAGATGGAAATCCCTTCACACAGAATCTATCAACAATATGAATTATTTCCATCATAGAAAATCAATATACTTCCATAACTATAAAAAAAAGACCTAAAAAGAAACTTCCTGTCTCCATATAACTATATAAAAAAAAAAAAACTCAAAAGCAATATAATATCTTTTCTCAAAAAAAAAGAAAAGAAAAAAAAGAGGCTAAATCTCAAACTCACAGAAGAGAAAAAGAAAATAAACATCTGCAATATTTCATTCAACTATCTCTCTTGTCAAGAATTTGACATTTAGTGTGAGAAACGGACTGGCAAAGGGGTGGAGTTTATGTGGAATCGAATGAGAAAAGGCTTGAAATAGGGAAAAAGCTTTCGGTTCTCTCGTTCGTATTGGCACCAAATTAGATTTGATGAATTGAATGTTGTTCTTCTATTTTTTGTCTCAGCTTTGGAAAGATCGAAAAGAGAGGAAGTGTGGCTTGAGGGATTTTGGCTCCACCACCACGGATGCGAGCAAGGGGAGGAGGTGAAGATTGGATTCGCAGGAGGATCCGGGGAAGGGGGTGAAGGGGGTGAGGGTGCGACCCATGGAGATGAGAGGGGAAGATGCCTGATCTTTCATGCAAAGTGGCTAGGGTTTTCTTTCACATTTGGGAAGACAAGAGCGGGAACTTTTGTGGTCGGGAGAGGGAAATTAGGCAAAATCGATTTTCCTTCCACTATTTTCGTCCTTATATAATTTGGAACCCTTGGACCATTGGATCATTTCAACGATCCTACAGTGGAAGTCGGATTTCGCACACTACTCGTGCAAATAGTTCTCACCCGATTAAAACCCGACCTTTTATGTAGCACAATTCTTTTGTGATTGAACATATCAATGTCAAATTGAGACTAGTGCCTACTCTCGAGGGATATATATATATATATATATAATATAGGGAGATACTCCTATGAGAGATATCTCTCACCTTACTATGAAAGATAAAATGAGGGCCCTCATATTTAAGTTGTTGGCATTGAATATGGATGTGAGGGCCCCCATCTTATCTCACATAATAAGGTGAGAGCATCTCTGATAGGAGCATATATATATATATATATATATGATGAATATTCATGTGCATTTATCCATTATCCTAGGAAGTGTACATCACCCTATGTACTTGAAAATTTACTTTTGTACTTGAAAATACCCATTTTTGAAAGTATCCCTCACCCTATGGTGAGGGATAGATACACATGAATGTTTCCATATATATATATATATATTTATGGAGTATGCTATAAAACACCCTGGGAGTTTTGCAAAGAAAAACTCCCCTCTTTTAGCCTATCAAAGTTTAACACACGTCATCTTAATTCTCCTAAAAACTAGCTAATCTTTCCTATTTTGTTATTTTCTCCTTAAAACATGAAAAATTGTAGTCATAATTCATAACTCAACCATAATATGTGAAGAGTAAATATTGGTGTTAAGTTTTGTTGTCCCTGTTTAAATAGTAGAGATAAAAGGTGGCAAACATAAATTATGCATAGTAGAATCAACACTATAGACAATTTCTGGCGCCTAGTCTCATCCAAATGATTCTTTCATATGAACAACTTGGATATGAGTTCCCATAAACTTATACGTTCCCAACAATTGAACTTTATATAATCTTATTTAAAAACATATTGTTTGTCTTGAATGCACAAAACAAAAGACCCACAATTCTGATTCACATTTAATCAGATGGAAGTGCATGCAGGGGATTCACATTCTATATACTGATACAGCCTCCATTCATTTTTCAGTCCATTTTTAGGAGCAGATATAAAGGTGAGCAAGTGCTGCTATTTTCCTTCTAAACTTGAAATTGAATTTACTATGATTTGAAGTGCCTAGTGATACTCTTTTGGTGTTACAGGTGTTTTTGCAGAGTAATTTGCATGTCAAATTCACGCCTAGAGCAGTAGCAAGGATAATGCATCTGCTTTTCCTTCAGCAGTTTGGTCCAAAAGTCATTTCTGGTATCTTTCAAGTTTCAACTAAATATCTTTTTCATTCAAATGAATATGAACCCATGTCTATGCAAGAATGGTTACCATCTCTGGCAAGTTGTTAATGTTTCAATGTCCGTGCTGAGATCCTCGTGGAAAAAATATATAATATTACATCCATCTCTGGCACAAAGCATTGCCAGCGTACTTCAGTTAGGATATTACTTTCCATACATTATGCCTGACCCTGCTGGAAAAAAAAAAAAAAAAAAAAACTAAGCATCATGAAATTGAGGCTATGTAAAATTTTCAAGGACTAATGTTTTATTTCATTTGGTCCAGACTCTGCACAGACTTGGTCCACCTTTCAGTGGTTGAGACTGCCTTCCTAGTTGATCCGTCTGTGGATGTGCATGTTGTGCGAAGGATGTCATCACCATGTGATCTAAGCCATCTAAATGAAGAATTTTAGGCAACAATATTAATTCAACTGCAGAAGTCAAATAGTCAGATGACTGGTTATCTGATGGGGTAGATTTTAGTTTTACTTCATGTTGAGTGTGGGCCCCATCACACAGATGATTTGTGCGACCGTCATGATCTTAGATACCAGCTCTTTTTCAAAAAGGGTGTTGATGACCCTATTCAACACGGCGCTGGAATTTTTAGATAGGTAGCAATTAATGACTTCTTGTGAACTGAACTGTGAAGTCTCCCGTGCTGTTATGTGCATTAATTACCCTTACCCTTTTCCTCAAAGAACTGGATTATCCACTCTTCAGTTCATTCCATTAAAACAAATTTATGTTTTGGGAACATCAACATATTACGTGAAATTTCATATCAATATTATTGATAGTATTTCAGATTAATGAAATGACCTTATTTTCAGTGGCGGCTCCAGAAATTTGAGTCAGTGGGGTCAACAAAAGACTTATCTTCCACAAATCGAATAAACTTATTTTTACCTTTATTAACATCTGTCATCTACTTTTGATAATATTAGAATTTTCTCCTTCTAATACTGGAAAATACTGAATTTAGAGATTAAGTTAGGGTAAATGAAGACTTATCGTGACAAAATGTCTAAAAAAGTGAATTTTCTTTAAAAAATAAAAATTGAGCCCATTAGTTTTTTTTTTTTAGACAAATGGCCCATTAAGAGTGTGATCAAAAGTTTCCCATAACTTCAATTCTTTAAAGAGTTTTTTCTTTTTAAATCTTTTTCCAGAGATCCCAGTGGGGTCAATTGACCCCATTGGCATGCTAATTTTCTTGCTTTTTTTGCCAAAACTAAGGTAATGGTAATGTTTTCTTGGCAGGGGGCGGTATTCCCAGGTAGCCTTACCAGTTGTAATGGAGGCGCGCAGCTACTATGGAGTTAATGAATTTTATTGGAAAGGCAACACAGTGACAGCATGTATGTTCTGTATAATACATGTAAGGATATCCTGTTGATATTGAATTTTATCGACTTGAATTATGTAACACTTGTCCAAAATGCAACTTTATTAAATTTGTGTTGTTCCTTGCAGAAACAGGTGGTCTATAATTTAGTGAAGATAAATATTAAATTCGGATTATGTGTGCCCCACTCATTTGCGGGCCGTGGGCCGGGCAGAAGCTCGTTCAAGCCAAGGATGTGTTAAGTTCCCCTCTCATTAACAGTAGTTCTTTAACTACTTGTAGGTGTAGGCTATTGGGTTAGATATTAAGCCCAAACATAGCCCCATGTAGATTACAACTCGGATAATGCCTAGCCAATGTGTCAAAACGGTCAAAAGTGGCAAATTCCATTACATGTCCAATGATAACCAAGGAAACTGCTTGTCATCTTTTGAGAGAGAGAGAGAGAGACTTTCCAGAGATTTATGCAAGACATAGTTTATGTAGTAAAGCTCGTGGCGCTCATTTATATTATATACATGTCCTCAATGGAAACGGAGGAGCCAAAAAAAGAAAAGTAGAAAAAATCAGCTCCACCAGATTATTTTAATCCTTGATTTAACAGCCTTATAATTTAATGGCATCTTGATTGTAGATTTTTCTGAAATTCAAACCAATGGGAGGTGAAGGTAAAATGAGTGTAAAATTAACCCTGATGCTAGGTCATGAGATGGCGAGAGTATCAAAGGGGATGCATTGATCAAAGGTAAGCCCAAGTGGATCTCAGAGAGATGGACTCCACATGCAGTTGAGCTCCTAGAACGTTCTCCATATTCTTTTAGGAAATGTGATAATGACTGCCTTCCAACTGTGTTATGGGCTCTCATCTCTAGTGACTAGGATCTAAAACTTTGGGTCTAAATGAGTAACGAAAATAAAATGAGTCATGAAATGATTTGAGGGGGCAGAAAGCAGTTGTTGTCAATGAGCAGAGAGTGTTGCATTGGGATTCTCTCTTTACATTAGAGTTCTATTCTTATTCCACCCAATGCAAGTAGGAGCCAATTCAAATTTCAGAGCTTGGCTTTGAAGCTGCATCTTGATATTCACTTCAGTGCATGCCTTGATCTCTAGCCATTGATCAAAGATTTGCCTTGTCTGTCCGTGCTGTGAATGGCAAAATGAGATTGCATGCTCTCAGTTTCAGCCTGCTTACTAGAAAAGAAGGTTGCTTGCTCTCATTTGTGGGTTGTCTTCTATTTTGATTAAAAGGAAAAATCTCAAAATAACTATATATATATAATAAATATAGGAAAATTCTCAAAATCTCTCTTACCTCAAAAGGGGAGTTTCTGCTTCTATCTAATAGCCAATAATTTATTAGTATTTTAAGAGATCTACTTTTGTAGGAGAATATTTATTTGAGAATCGGATATATGTATCATTGATGATATGTGTCACACTTTTTTTGCCTAAAAGAGGAGCCTTTTTTTTAGAAAAACACCCGGAGAGTTTTGTAACATAACTTTTATATATATATATATATATATATATACACACACATACACACACACCACCTCTGCTATTGCTGGGTTGAAAAAAAAAAAGAAGAAAAACATCTTTTTATTATTGGTATCATGACTCGAACCCACAACCAGAAAATTGCAATAGTGAATACCTACGGGGCATCGATATGGTATGGATATGACACGGACGGACCATGGACATGATAGGGACATAGATTTCGCACATAAAACACAGTGATATGAAACGACACGATGCATTGCCTATTTTGAAATTTCTGTACATTATGGTGAGCACTCTCCACTGTGCCCATACTGCCATTGCATTTTTTCTACTTCTCTTATTTAGCAAGGCTGTTCAATTGGTGACTACAATGTCGTTTGGGTGACCATGGCACCTAGGGGAGCAGAGGTTGAACCCCATTATCAGTTAAGCTATATAAATCAGTATTGGTCTTCATATACTTCGATCCTTGGATCTCTCCCATACAAGAAGGATTTCACGGGTTTTGCTCTTTTCTCCCCTCTGAATTGGGGATGACATATTTCTACAAATTGAAAAACATCAAATACCCTTGCTTCGGTGCTATTAAAACATTGATCAGGATAACCAGTTTCTACCATGTCTATTTCCTTGGATAGAAAAGATAATCTCAGATTTCCCACATATGTAAAGCCTGAATCCCACATTTAGAGGAAGTCAAGCCGTATTTAATAAAAATGAGGTTCTGATCAACGAGTCTTTCTCCTTTTTTGATCGTAACATGACTTGGACTGCAGTCTCATACTTGAAACAAAGTAATGCTCTCTCAAGAAATATGAACTCCTTCCAAAAGATGCATTTCATCCTTCCACGATTTCAACTAAAGTTTGAAGCTTTCACTAATTCTCAGGAATTCACCTGATTATTCTCAATGAAAAAAAAATTGAATACAAGAGGTAGGAAATCAAAATTCATTTTCCAAGCATAATAAGCCCTTGCTATCCACTGACATGTCTAAGGAGGCATAATAACATTATAATGGTTGCACACTACTTACAGAGTACTGCTGTAGTATTTGTACGGTGTCAATTAAGTAGTTGATAGGGGTGGAGGTTATCATATCAACTCCAATGCAACTGGATAAATGGTCTTGAAAACATGAAAGAAATGTCCAAAACTGCAACATCGTTGTCAAACAAAATTACCAAACTCAGTCGGAAATAGCTAACAACCAAATAAACTAAGTAGCTGGTCAAGAAGAAGAAACCGCTTTAAAGACCGAAGTTTTCCCATGAGACCATACTATGCCACAATCAATAGAATCATATAAGAAACATCAATTCTAAAAAGAGTACATAGAATAAGGCTAGTGTTACAAAAGTCCATCAATATGCCTATATAAAAATATCAAAAAAAAAAAAAAAAAAAGCCCATGCCATACCTCATCTTTCATGAGATTCAAGAGTTCACCACTTGCAATATCATAAGCAGCTTTCATACACTCAAGATAGTGATGATTCGATCTGAAGCTCAACAATTTTGAATTCTCAGTAATAGGAACCTGTCCATTAAAAGATTTTTTTGGTACCTATACTTGAAATGACATGTGGAGAACAATTACATTATATCAGACAGAGAAACCTGTAAACCTGAACATGGTGCCCACATTCTCTCATCACATTTAAATCCTTTCCAGTTGTCAAAATCACCCCTGAAGCATTTGTAAGGAAATTGGGAATGCCATCCTTGAGGCTATAACGCTGTTGCCAGTACTTGGCATTGTAATCCTGAGTGAGACTCTCCTATAGAAGGCAAATCATCCAGCCTTTTTAAGTCAGCCGAATTTCTATCATGACACAAAGATAATGGTTGGTATGCTGGACTTGCTATTGGATCAGGTTTGAATTTCAGGTCCACCCAATAACTACGTCTGCCCAGGCATAGATTCAATAAAATTTCTGTTGAGCCACACCCCAGCCAGGGTACAGGCTCAGGAGCACTCATGGCAACAATGATTCAGGCATGGGCCTAAATTTCAGACCTGACTAATAAAGAGGCATACTCCAACCCAGGCCAAACCCTAACAACTGCCATTCCTATAGTTCATATTAAATACCTTTTGCAGTGATTTGTTCTCAGCAATGAAAAATTCACCATATGGATCATCAATTACCCCTTCATACAACCACCTACAAGAGTAATAATGGATTGTTCAGCAATGAAATTGACTAAACCACAGCAGTAGATCACATAATGGAAAACAGCTTAATGAGTATGTATAAGAGATCATGAATGGCCGCTACCGAATGTTTGATTCAATGAACCATAACATAAGGATACTCAGACATGCTGGTATAACTTAGTGGCTCTAAGAAGTTAATATATTAAGGCAATATAGTGGTCAGTTTTATAGTGGCATTGATTTGCTGAGTGAAAGGATGAAATGACTCCAAAAATTTGAAGCTAAGGTTTTAAATTCTGCTGCTGGTCTGTGATGATTGGGATAGGGACCAGTCGCTCCTTGGCGCGCGCACACACAGACACACTCGTGCACGCACATAGAGACGCTTTGTTTTTTCTTAAAGTTGGAGTGATGTTCATCATCGCTTCCATGCAGCTTGTGGATGGATCACTTAACACATAGAGCACCAAATTACAAATTCATAGCAACTATTTATAACTTAACAATAATAGTACAATGAAATTAAGAAACCAGAAAGAATAATAATGACCAAGGGGTAGGGTCTTGGGACCAAGAGGGCAGCAAATTCTGGAAGATTGCATGGATTTTCAAGATGATTTGAACCCCTTTTTATCATCATTACCCTACTCTACATTGCATGCTGGATAATTATGAAAACCCAACGGATCTGATTTGTAAATTATCAAACAACTCCAGCTCCATCATCATACTGATAACTCTCATGTATTGATCATCAATCTCGTATTGTTCACCACCGGCCTAATATGTATGAAAAAGTCTACATGGACTGAATTTTTGGGACCGATCCTTGGACCGGTCCCAAAGTTCGGTTCCAATATCATGATATTGGAACCAAATTTTGGGACCGGTCCAAGGATCGGTCCCAAATTCGGTCCATGCAGCAGGTTTGAATATGTATCCATATTGACGAGTACAAGAATTTTTTATTTTATTTTTTTTTAATCATATTGGTACTTGCCCCCTCTAGTTCTAAGTTCAGATAATGTCAATCTGTGGCCGTCCTGGATGGTCACATGTGGCCATGTCACTTTGCAGTAGATCTTCTTTCAGGATTGTGGTCCTAGATTTGTACCAGCACTGCCCGTAGCTAGTCAGCTCACCCTAGTCGACTCAGTGGCAGAAGAAACAAAACCACAGCTGAAACAGAGATGGTTGTTCTCAAAATTCAGTAGGAGTAAATGCAGGGAAAGTGGAAATGGGGGTGAGGTTCCAAAGTGGGATGGAAAGAAGGAACAGTTATGTAACATTTCTATGATAAGGACAATAGTTGATGATATAAGTGTAACATATTTTTTGTATAACTATCCTAACAAGCCAGAGGTTTAAACAGAACCCTTCTAGTAAATGCAATATCTAAGACTCGGACAAAAAGAATGAATAAAAAAAGAGGTCTCGCATCAGAATCCGAGGAGTGGCATATTGTGGAAGTATTTGACATGGTTATTTCATCCACTTAAAGCAATCCATGTATTTGGGATGGAAGGGTGACAATTACCTCTCTAATTTGCATAGGTATGGAGAAGTAGCATGATGAGTCATCTTCTCCAACAACAACCTCATGGCATTATCACCAGACATTGCCTTGGCCTAAGCTTCACAAAAGATCTGGGGAATCAAGAGAATTTGCACACATCTGGAATAATGAAGTCCCCAGATTCTTTTGAAGTGGTTTTTATCAATGGCCCCACTTGATGGCTTCCATATATGTGGGCTTGCTGAGCATATGTGGGCCTGTTTAGGACTGTTGGAGAGGCCTAATTGGGTGCTCATTGACCAGTTTTGAATCCTCTTTAATTGAACAAATTTCAAATAAGATCTAGACCCATATTGACTGATCAATCACATGGTTCATTGGATAAGCCATACGCACCTGCATAACAATTGAATTACTTCTACAGCTAGGCTGTGTTCCATGCAATGGTGGCAATGAGTCATGTCAGGTTGAGCACCATGGATAACATGTATAGGCTCAACCAAAACACCATCCAGTAGTTATTCAATCTGAGTGAGATCATCAAGTTGGGTTGGGGCTCATAAATCATAATGCAATTGCACCAACCGTCCCTAAAAAACTGCTTTTATAATAATATATACATCATACATTTGGGTATGCAGAGTCTGGACCCAACTGGACCCAAGCCTTGGACTGCCCGACTATTAACGGGCCCAAATTGTGGACATGGAATTGTTCCCGATATATCAGTCAAGGTCTTAAAGTGAGGCCCATACCAAGATTTTTCAGGTCCGGACCTTTACCTAAACCGCGTAGTGGGAGGTCTACTGGACTAGCTAAATTAATTTTGAGTCTGGATCCAGGTCCATGTTTTGTAGATGATTCGCATTCGGATCCAGGTTTAGGTCCAGTCAGACCTACACCCAAAATCCGTTTTCAGCAATAGAATAAATAGGTCAGCTCCTCACTCACAAATAATACTTTCATCTCAAGTTTACACCATTGACCCATACATCCTAATACCAAGGGTTGTTATCATCTATCCAAATTAGTGATATTTGGCCAAGCCATGATCAACACCATGCCCTAGTTTTTGCTCATCAAACCTTTAGTAGCTCTTGGATTGAATCTCATAAATTATATGGTTAATTAAGGCCACTAAATCAATGGCTTAGAAAATTATCTGATGGGGCTGATTTTTGCGCGACCCTCCCTTATCTGATTTCTTTCCGTATGAATGGTTGGTTCAGCGTGGCTAGGTTGATGACTCGTAATAGAAATCAACTCTGCATTAGTGACTTTCTTTCTGTTTGCAAAGATTTCTGATTAAGTATTATAGTTGATGATGCATTTTAAAAAATCAAATTGTGTACAAGGGGGCTCTACCGAAATGAATCTAGACGGTGTATTAAAACAACAGGGTCCCTCCATGGCATCAGGTACATGAAGGGTTTTTTTTTCTCTAGTGGAAATAAAATTGGATGCATAGAGAGAGAAAATTAAGGAGTTGGCCCATTATTATGGATCATGTTATAGAAGATTTTATGAAAATCATAAAAGTCAAAAACCCTAAAACTCCTATTTCCTAATAATAACTCAAATGACCCTTTAAAAAATAAAAAAACCTCAAATTTTCTTACGTATTAATACATATTTCCACTAGTTTTTTTTTTTTTTTTTCTTTTTCTTACCCCAACCAAGGGGCTGGGACCCAAGAGAACCTACACAAGTCGATAGGAGAGGCAACAAAGGAGAGCTCACAAAATAAAAATAGTGGCATATCCAAAGATCAATAACTGGGTAGCCAGGTGATAAGTGGGGTTGCCAACCAACTGAGCAACCCTTAGTTGAATGCATCCCCACTTGTTCGCATAAAATATGAAATTCTAGAAAATTTAAACTATTTATTAACTAATCCCAAGTGGAAGTATTGGAAAACTCATGTAAGCAAAAAGAAATCTTGGAACATTTTTTATGGAGAGAAATAATTAGGGGTTGAGTCTCCCCATCTTTTTGAGTCTTCTTAGTTTCTTGGAGAGGTCTCCTTAAAAAATTTTAGGGAAGCACTTAATTCAGGACTTTGTGCATTGAGAAGATTCTTTGCACCCTGGATTTCTACTTTTGTAGGAGAGAGGAATTGTGTATTCCCTTCTCTCTCATGGGATATCTAAATTTTCTCTATAAAAAAAAATGTGTCAAGAGAAGGCCCAAATGTTTCTTCTTCTTAAGAAGCATAGGCGAGATCAATTCTTTTTGCAGTAAAAAGCTTGAAGGATAGAGGCTTCTACAAAGCCCACATAAAGTGGTGCAAGCAATCAATGAAGATTTTGATTGGTCCATTGATCCTATTCTGCAGGATATTAATTACATCTTTCAAATAGTTTAGACTCAATAGTCTTCTCTTATATCTCGAGGGATTATAATGTGGTAGCTCATGAGTATGCTAAGTTTGCTTCTCGTAGGAATGTTAAGTCTTCGATTGACAGAGTGCTATTTGGATGAGGATAGGGTCCTTGATTGGCTTTTTGTCCTTCTCTTTGTTGTTGTTCCTTTTAATGATGCTCTTATTCTACAAAAAAAAGGAAAAAAAAAGTTATTTTCTTCTTTTTTAGGAAAATGTGTCGCACACCGAACAATTGAATTGTCTCTTTATTGTGCAATCCTTTGTACAAACATGCCATTGACAAGAAGAGTCTTGGAACTTTCTCTTTGAAACTCTGGGTTGTCCTTTTCTTTGAGTCAGTGAAGTGTTGGATTGGCCCATAGGAGAAGTCCACTTGAATCCTTTATCATAATTGTCACCATAAATAAGAATCATGATCAGGAATCACAGGGCTAGAGGATGACTCACCCGCTCCCATAGTTAAACCGAGGGAATGATCCCTGAGCCGATTGGTTTACTTTCAATCTCCTGTAAAGTAGGCCAACCAGCAAAATATAAGAATCACGAATGCAATGGTACGGAGAAATCTTGACCAATACGGATCAGATACCTCTAATTAGCATGATGACTATGTTTTCTCTAGTTAGACTTACATTTTACATGTTTACAGAATAGAGAATTTTCAGCTCTGATCTGTGATATCAATCAGTAAAAAGTGAGCCCTAGTATAAGAGGAAAACATTTCATTAAAAATATAGTTTTGTAGATTTAATCGTGTTTATCTTCAATCTAGTGATAGAGTTTGTTTGGTTTGGAGATGTGGTTTGTCCAGGGTTACTTGATTATCATATCGGTGTTTTAGTTCATGGTTTGTTGATAGCAGTTAGTCTCATGATGCCAGCGATCCAAGTTCACTGGGGTAGGATGAGATAATTCATACACTTTAATTTAAAACTGGGGGCGGGTTTTGTATCTAATTAAGATTGCAAGCAGCAGATAAAATAGGCCAATGTTTTGGTCCTGATGCATTTAATTTGCAATATGAATCTTAGGTCATGAAAACTTGAGTCAAAATCTAAGAGGACTAGATTTTAAGCAATCAACAATTTGAAAGTCAAACCAAATCATGTAAGATTGTGTTTGACCCAAAAAGAAGCGACCCATGATCAACATTGCTATGACGCAACCTATAAAACACAAGTTGGTACCTAGAGTGATCCAGGTGACCCAGTTGAGTCCAGTCTAGTTAAATAGGAAATGGTACCCAAATTTTCATTGGATCAGATCTATCGAATGTGGGTCCCATCCCATGTGCGCCAAACCAATTTCATCTTGGTTTGGGGTGGTGGGTACTTGCACAGGGTGTTGGGGGATAGTGGGAGCGAGCAAGCCACATTAGAAATCTCCTACCTTCTAGCATGAACATCCATGCTTTGGGAAGAAATCTCCTACCTTCTAGCATGAACATCCATGCTTTGGGAAGGTCCCACTCCTTTTTTTTTTTTTTTTTTTTTTGGGGGGGGGGGTGGGGGTGGGGGGTGGGGGGTCCCTCGCTTGTTCTTTTCTTTCATATTCTATTTCTTTTCTTTCTTGCCATTTTTATTTCTTTCTTGGAGAATCCCTAATGCCTCTTGAGGCCCCTCAGCTTTTTGGAAAATCATACAATATTTCTTTGAGGATTTAACCAAAAAAATCCCCTTAGACTTGTCAAAGCCAAAAAACGCCATCAATGTTTTACAAAGACCATAGTGATCACAGGAGCTCTGTTTGGTATTTTTTTTTATTTTCCCTCTGAGCGGGGATATCCCTGCTCCTTTTACTTTAAAAAGTCCCAAAACCCTTTTTCCCCTTTTCATTCTTCTCCCATCTTCTTCTTCCTTCTACAACATTCAAGCTCGACCACCTATGGATCAAAACCTCAATCCTTCTTTTGCCATTACCAATACTAATGAAGAAGAGGAGGCACAAACTTGTCTGAGCTTCATCAGAAAAAGATAGCGAACCTTCTCCCTAAACAAACCTTAGCACTAAAACAGAGTGCCCAACTAAGAAGATGGTCCAGATCCATCATCCAAGTGAACCAGTCAGCAATTTGTACTCCATAGGAGGGTTAATTTGTACACCACCCTAACCATTTTCCCTCTTTCTTCTCTTCAATGTATATGTACTATTGAAATAGATGATGGTGATTAGATTAGAGAGAGAGAAGTGGATAATGGAAGGGAAAATGAATAAGTTGTAATTGCGAAGGTCGCATTCTCCTTCTGATCTGGTCTTTTGGTGTTCTTTTTTTTTTTAAGGATCCCAGTTTCAATGTCGTGGAAGGGAGAAGAAGATGGGAGAAGAACGAAAAGGGGAAAAGGGTTTTGCTACCCCAGTCTTCGTGTGGGCGGGGATATCCCCGCCTCCCTGAGTGCTGACTCTCCGAGTGTTATCAGTTGAGCCGGGGATATCCCCGTCCAAATTAGTGATGTGAACGGGGATATCCCCGCTTGTGTTAGTGTTGTGAGCGGGGATATTCCCGCCCACTAGAGTATTGTGGGTGTTGTCTCTCAGAATTGTATCTCTCAATTGAGGAATTATGACCAAATGTCCATTCCTTATTGAGCTAAAGCCCATGTGTATGTAACTGATAGAATTCCAAAACTATTTTCAAAGTTTAATCATTTCTATGTTAGTCAATATTTTCAAAGTTTAATCATTTCTATGTTAGTCAATGCCCATGCCTATCCCCATATCCAACCATTTTTATGTAAATAAAAGCTGATGTCCAATTCTATTATCTTCTATTACAACCAAAGCCAATGCTCATTTGTATTAGTGAAATATGATCTTTTTATCATAAGAAAGTTAATGTGGACTAACCATCTCCTTAATGGAGTAAATATTAATTATCCATCAAGGAGATGGAAGCTTTAATAGGTAGTTTCAAACATCAACTTTTTGGGTAAAACAGAAACACATGTGGAGATTAATGCTATAGGTTTAATCAAATGTAAAAATAGTAAATCTAGACAACCACAATACTCTAGTGGGCGGGAATATCTCCACTCACAACACTAACACAAGCGGGGATATCCCCGTTCACATCACTAATTTGGACGGGGATATCCCCGGCTCAACTGATAACACTCGGAGAGTCAGCACTCAGGGAGGCGGGGATATCCCCGCCCACACGAAGACTGGGGTAGCAAAACCCTTTTCCCCTTTTCGTTCTTCTCCCATCTTCTTCTCCCTTCCACGACATTGAAGCTGGGATCCTTAAAAAAAAAAAAAGACACCAAAAAGACCAGATCAGAAGGAGAATGCGACCTTCGCAATTACAACTTATTCATTTTCCCTTCCATTATCCACTTCTCTCTCTCTAATCTAATCACCATCATCTATTTCAATAGTACATATACATTGAAGAGAAGAAAGAGGAAAAATGGTTAGGGTGGTGTACAAATTAACCCCCCTATGGAATACAAATTGCTGACTGGTTCACTTGGATGATGGATCTGGACCATCTTCTTAGTTGGGCACTCTATTTTAGTGCTAAGGTTTGCTTAGGGAGAAGGTTCGCTTTCTTTTTCTGATGAAGCTCGGACAAGTTTCTGCCTCCTCTTCTTCATTAGTGTTGGTAATGGCAAAAGAAGGATTGAGGTTTTGATCCATAGGTGGTCGAGCTTGAATGTTGTGGAAGGGAGAAGAAGATGGGAGAAGAATGAAAAGGGGAAAAAGGGTTTTTGGGACTTTTTAAAGTAAAAGGAGCAGGGATATCCCCGCTCAGAGGGAAAATAAAAAAAAAATACCAAACAGAGCTCCTGTGATCACTATGGTCTTTATAAAACATTGATGGCGTTTTCTGGCTTTGACAAGTCTAAGGGGATTTTTTTGGTTAAATTCTCTATTTCTTTCTTTCTCAAAGAGCATATGCAATAAAATAAAGTCCCCTCCCCGGGCAAGGCCCCACACCTTTCTGGGGAGGGATCCTTCTCATGTTCTTTAATTCCCTTTTATATTATTTTTTCTTTCAAAAGCCCCTACACCTTTCTGCGAAGGGACCCCTCCCTTGTTCTTTTTTTCTTTTCTTTTATATTCTTTTTCTTTTCTTTCTTGGCATATTTACTGCCTCAGACCCATCAGGCTCAGATCCAGGCCCATCAAGCCCAGGCCTAAGGTTAGCACAACTCTCTGATTTTTTTGTTTCTTACTCTTATTTTTTTTCTTCGATTTTATCTTCCTGCTATAATGGATCATGACAGCTCCTCTCAGTGTATACCAACATGTATAATATCCTGAAGGATTGTGTATAAATACCAAGAAGATTGTTTAGGAAACTCGGACAACCCACTTTCCATTCCTCTATGTTCAATTATTAATCAAGTTGGATTCATAAAATTTATACAGATGACCTTTAGATGTGAAGTTTGGAAGGGAGTCTGGATTAGTATGAATGTATGATAACCGGATACTTCAAAACAGGCAATGTATTTTGTCATTATTTCAAAACAAGCAATGTATTTTGTCATTCTGTCTGATACTTCACTTTTTTGTATAAAACTTGGTGTCCTTGCCATATCTGTCTTTGCTGTATTCATATGGTATATGGGCATCATAGTTGTGCTATACGCATATTGTCATTCTTTTCTTGACCATTTGATGGACTTCTAATGTCATTCTTCGTCTCGTTACATCATTTCCTTTAACCACACACACACAACACACACAAAGGACACCTAGGCTTTGACAATAAACACACAATTCTAGAGAATTTGTAGAAAATGGAGATATCTTGCTCTTATTGCCACTCCTTTTTGTAACCTGTCATTGAGTTACATTTAGCAATCACAATCCCTTAATCAGAGAATGACAATCTAATCACAACTCATACGATCCTATGTAATCTTCTGGATAATTACACAGTTGTGGTGCTCCGAACTCAGGTATATTGAGATACCATACACAGTATTTTACAATGTTGTTTCATAGGACGCGCGAAACCATCGTCCCTTCGCAGATTCCATGGGTGCAAATCCCTAGATATAAATTCCATCATGAAGACTTAAGTTTCCTGTTCCTTGGGCTTCTTGATAATGGGGTTTTAGAAAGAATTTCAATATTACTAAACTTGGAAAGTACTGATGCATGCACAGTTTCTCAGCAATTGTTAGACTTTCAGGCATTGTTTCATATTTCTGGGTTTATCTAGAGTTGGTCTGAAACTGTCAAAAACCACTCAGGCTATATTAAACGGAATCAAAACTATTCCATCGGTAACCAGGACTGCATTATATTGATATTAGAGCTGGTCGATACTTTCACATTTATCTTAACTAATCAATGCCTCCAGGCTCAAGCTACATTAAAAAAGAAAATGATCAACGTGGGAGCGCAGTGACTCAGAAGTTGCAAACCCTCGGGGCCTGTAGCCAAATCTATTAGTAATCCAACAAACTTCCAAACTGGCAAGTGAGAAGGATTTGTAACATAAATAAGTTGCACTGAAGCTTTTTTGTTTTTTAGTCAGACACGTAGGTTGATGAATGCTTTCATAACTACCTATGTAGACATGATTCATACTTCATAGTTAGTGGAAACATGATTCACACTTCGTAGTTATGCATGAATGCTCAAGATCATAATTCACAACTCTGAAACTTGTATGCAGGTAGCGGCAGCCATGTTTTATAAAGTACCCTTTCTTAGCAAAGCAATTATGAAAGCTACTCATTTTGGTAGGAAAATTATGCTTATTCTCAAGTGCTGATTAGAATAACTTATATTGCTCTTCTCGCTTATTTAAATTGGACTGTCCTCTTTGTTGGTAATCATTAGTTTATGAATAATGGTGGTGGTGTTACCTTTAAGTCCTTCATTCATTAGGAATGAATTTCTGCAATTTTATATTATCTAGTTAATGACGGAATTCATGATATTCTTGCACCATCTTACTAGAAAACTGTGAATACCATGCAGATTCATTCAATTTGTTGGTTAATAACGGCGCGGCTGCAGGCCAAGTGATATTTCATGTATGTATTCCACTAAATTACTTGTAAGGTATCCATTTGCCGAGGTCCAGGTGTATATCTGTAGTTTGTTGAGGCATGCAATCTTTTGCATGCGAGGCCAATATTTCAATAATTCACACTTTTTTTTAGAGATTCTCCATACCCAAATGGTGGGTACACTGTAGGGGTACTCATGGACTGGGCTGGCCCAAGTCAGACCCAGGTCCAGCCCGCTTTGCTCTGGGCTTGAGCCTTCATTTTTGGTTTATGGACTGAGCTTGGACCTAAAAGCTGGGCCCATTTAATATATTGGCCGAGCTTGGATTTAGTGGTAGGGAGCCTGAAGCCTGGATTGGCCCAACCTGAATGAGAGAGAATTTATAGCAAAAACAATTTATTTACTGCAATGGGGACTTGAACACCGACACATTCACACACGCACAGGCAACTCAACTAGCTGAGCTATACATTTAGACAGTTTTTTTTTTTTTTTTGGTAAAAAACATTTGGAGAGTTAGCAGATGCATTTTTAAAAAAAATAAGATCCATGTTTCATTCAGCCTTGGGCTTAACATTTTTCAGGTGGGCCGGACTCTGGCCAATCAATAATGCCCGAGACGGGGTTTGGCCAACGATTTAAAAACCGGGCCAGGCCTAGATTTTACTTAGCCTGGCCCAGTCCGTCACACGAAAGCCCCTAGTGCACTGAAAATTTCCCAGATTTTGGAAGGTCTTAGCCATCCTTTTCTTTTGCCTTTCCTTTTTAACTGTTCTCTTCCTAAAATTATATGAGCATAAAAAGAAGGTCTGGATTCGAATCTTAAGGGATATTTTTTTTTATAATGTTTGCTTGCAAGTAATTTCATCCTTAATTGTGAATGGTCGGAAAAAGGAACACAATTGGTTGAAAATGTGTTGATCAATCCAGCGGTCGGCTTATTGAGATTGACTTCTAATATTTAGATAAAAGTAAATACCACGGGTGTTACAGGTATATCAACGACGATTTGAATGATCAAAAGGTGGGCCCCACTTGAAACTCTAAGGGTCCAATTTCAAACTATCAACTAGTCTAAAAAGAGCTAGTTAAATTAGGTCTTAACGTAAATAGCTCCCAATGTTTCCCAGGTTGTGTTTGATATTATTACTCAATTAAAAGCATTAATGGGATAGCCCCTATGAAAGACGCAATGCATATATGTGAAACGGGGGCTGCAAGGCCAAAAAAGAGAATGGTTGGTTAAGGTGAACCAGCCTTAGGTGCAACTCAAATTACTATGTTTAAAGGGCTGCCTTTCGAAGATCTAAACTGGTCAAGATATGAGCCCGCTTAGGTAGGTCCATGGCTCCTAAAAGAAATTGCTGCTGGATTAGTGAGTTTTTTTTTTCCCAAAATGTGTGATTAAATATCATAGTTGATAATTCTTATTAAGAAAATCAAGGTTTCTTAATCATTGATTATTTTTATTAAAAATTGAAGATTTTACAATTTTGTAAGCATTCAAAGAAAATTTTCTAAATATTAAAAATACTCTACTGCAGTACTAGTTGTTTATATATCACATACGAATGCAAATTCTATATTGTTCTTCTCTTAGTCTTAACAAGCAGACAATTGTGTGTTGAAGGATTGAGCTGAGCAATCCTAGTCTTTTTCTTACAAGCAGGTTTAGAAGGATGTTGAAACAGATTTTGTATTGCCCAAGTGCTACAAGTTTTGACCATGACCAAATTGATACTTTAATTAATATCATGTTTGAGGCAAAGAGAGATTCAATCCAATGGTTTGGTTCTGGAGAGGTGAGGCCGCATTGTATATAATTTGATAGCTGTTTTTAACAATTTAGATGTGTCATGTTCTCTCAAACACGCAGGTGATTAACTTCAGGATAAGAGATATCAGTGACAACACATCTCATGTCGTCTAAAAAGTGCACAGTCAATTCCTTTTCATCAAACTATTCAACAAACAAAGAGAATATTTTCAACCAACAATTATAACTTAAATTTGAAAATTTTGTATCCAACAAATGCAACATAGACCATCTTGTTTGGTGAAATTTTCAACAATAATATGGCAGATTTGTGTACAAAATATTAATACAACTGGATAAGCTGGTGAATACAAGAAAACATTGCCAAGGGGATCGCCTGCCATCCCGATTTGCACATGGAAGGACCATTTGATTAAAAAAATTAAACAAAAAAAAAGACGACGCTATACACCAGGAGAGCTTGTGTGAGATCTTATGTGAGATGACTTTTAGAATGGTCCCAAAGACAAAAGATATGGTCACAGACGTCACAGCTACCCACATCACATGGTCCCAAGACAACTTGTGTGGATATTGCGCAGCTTCAATTTCAATGTCGAACAGTCCAAGATAAATGTACCCGCACCTCAAGCATCACATTCGCAGCCATATAAGAAAGGGAGAAAAGGGTTCATGAGGAAATTCAAGTTACTGTCAAGTTCATTGCACGAGTAGGTGCTTTTACTCATTTAAACCATTGCGTCAATGATCATCGGGCCCCCATGAGTTGTATAAGGTACAAACTACAAACATGTTCTTATCATATAAATAGATTGAAATGGTGAAATAGAATTCATCTACTAGACCCCAACGTAGTTGGGACAAAGCTTTAATGATGGTGATGATGATGGTGTAGTAGAAGAATATACCTTCTATGGTGCAGTAATATTTACACAACATGAACTTCTCCACTCCACTGAATTCATCCTTTTTTCCTGTCCATTTGTTTAGAATAGAATGCATAAGACCTTTCTTTTTTCTTCTGTCCGTTTCATTAGAATAGAATGTACCTTAAGAAAGGGTGAAAAAGGGTTCATGGGAAATTCAGGTTACTATCAAGTTCATTGCACCAGTAGGTGCTTACTTATTTACACCATTGCATCAATGCATCATCGGACCCCCATCATTTGTACAAGGTACAAACTACAAACATGTTCTTATCATAAAATTAACAAACAAGTCCTTTCAACATTTCAATCCTCGATCTATTTTTGCTAGTTAATGGAATACAATTAAATTTAGGAGCTATGTAGAAATAATGGATAGATTGGGATGGGGAACCCGAATTTTCATGTTCCGACCTCAATTTAGTTGAGACAAAGCTTTTATTATGGTGGTGATGGTGATGTTGTCGAAGAATATACCTTCTATGGTGCATAATACTGACAAAGCATGAACTTCTAAACTCCTCTGGATTGATCCATTTTTCCTGTGCATTTGATTAGAATAGAATGCATAAGACCTTTTCTTTTTTCTGTCTATTTGATAATAATAGAATTTACCTTGCTTTCGGGAGCATTGTTCTCTCTGCAAATTTTGGGCTTCGTTAGTTCGACCCTGAACATGTCATCTTAAGAAAGGATGGATCCAGATATCTTTTCAATCAAATATCGGCACTATCATTGTCAAATCTGCAAAGTAAAATCAAAAGTTTTTCAGTATCCCCACATCTTCTAGGAAGAATAATAAGAAATTCAATAGTTCTTGCTTGTTAAGGAAGAACAAACATGGGGGATGATGGCATTCTTCATAGGATTTCATAATAAACCATGGAGCATCATTGTGGACAAGGTGATTCTATTTGGTATGAATTTTGGGATGCCAATCTGAACCTGTAAAAACAAACATTCTGTATCAAGGAATTGAATTGTGCAATAGATAGAATTTTACAAAATTGGATCATGATAGGTTTCTACAAAATGTAATCTAGATTCCACAAGCCATTGGAGAATTGCCAAAAACAAAACCTAAACATCTCCAATTACCATACCTTACTAAGGTAAGGTCATATTTGATTTAGCACTTACCAAAATTAGCATCCCATCCAAATAAACAAATGGCCCTGCTTCTGATTTTCACCCCCACCCATTGAGTACTATTAAATTACTGCCATCGAGAACCAACCTTCATGCATGTTTACCATCTCAAAACCCAATCAGAATGGGTTCATTCACTGTCCTGAGTAAGAAAATAAATATCATCTTGCAACTGGAAAGTCATGATAGACAAACATGAAATGATGAAGATAACACGTAAGATATTTAAACGTTCAACTTATAAGATGAGACTAGTGAGAATAGATATAGCCTCTGCAATAAAAAGAAAAGTAATGATCACTTCTAATAAATGTGCTAAAAAGAAATAAGTTCTCAAATGATCTAAAAGATAAAATGTCCAAATGCTAAAGATGTGCTTGCCATTACAGATAATAAAGCAGTAGAGAAGTGAAACTACTGGCCATTATGACCTTTGATTCAATGAAGTTCTAATAGAATTCCACTCTCTCAAAAACTAGAAAAGGCCCGCACTCATACTGACAATTTTTTTTTATTGGTCATTCATACTATACTAACATTCCTTTCTTAATATATTATTGACAAAACTAAATAAAGCAGTAAACATCCTAACTAAATATGAAAAGACTATTTTTCCCTCAGGGACAAGGGCCTGTTTGGAAGCACAATGCAGGTTAAGTTGCAATGCAAGTGCAAGACAAAACAAGAATCTATAAACCTGTATGGAAGTACGAAATCAACTTCAACACATTCAAAACCAACAGCTTGAAGTAAAGGCATAAACTTCTCAATTGCAGATACATATATTTTGTTACATGACTACTTCTTCTTTGCAATTTTGGCAGACAATGGCCTTAATTAGTTTGAATTACACAAGGAAAAGAGATGCATAAAAAAAGACATTAAATACACCATCTATCACTTACTATAAGTCAGCAACAACCCACGACTCTTCACACCACCAGCAACTGCAATAGCTAATATTTTTGTAGCAAGCCAAATAATAAATTTCGTTACATGATTGCTGCGTCTTTGCTATTTTGGCAGACCGTGGCCTTAATTAGTCTGAACAACACAAGGAAAATAGATGCATTATCTATTAAAAAGCAGATAATAACACACCATCAATCACTTCCTACAAGTTAGCAATAACCTACCGGCTCTTCACACCAACAGTAACCGTAGTAGCCATTATTTTGGCAACATGCCAAACAACTCACCCACTAATAACTGCACAAACACAAATACGGACAAATCACACCATAACTCCATAACAAACAGAAATACAACTTTCCTAACCAAACAGAATAGAAATAGAATGTGGGATCAAGCACTGGTGCTACATAAAAAATTTCCTCTTGCATATACAAGACCAACAATTTATTCATGTTCCCATGTGCTTTGTATTTGTCCAAACCAGAGAAGATCTATTTGAGATTATTTTTGCCCAAAAATTATATACACAATAAGACCTTTCCATCACATTGTCCTTACATGATTGATCATTGATGTGTATCAAGGGTCCTGCAAGGGGCTCAAGACTTTGTCTCTTGCACAAGCTACAAGAGATGTCTCTTAAGAAAGAGTTGCCCATATCTAATATGCATGTGTTGTTTCAGTTGCGCTGTGTGCAGTTCTTTTCTTTGCCATATTTTATACTTTTTGGTTTTTGCTAAGAGCCAGATTTTGTGCTTTGGTTGGATATGGAGACAAGGCAGACAACATGAGACAGATCATATTTTTTACATCTAAAATTTGTACTAAACGACGACTTTTCTCATTTTGGAGCGAAAATTGATTTTATTAGACAGAAAGAACTATACTTCATATAGAGGTATATGCACGGGATTCAGGGTGCTTTCTCTACATTCAAAAGTGGTGCTTTCTCTGCATCCAAAACCAAAAGAACCACTGGGTTTTTAATTGATGGCTATATATAATAGCCCAGATTGAGATTTGAGATGTACTGATCCTCATGGAGCTTTTTATGTGTCACAATGTGAGACCATGATCTGAGATGTCAAATACTGGTCCACACCATAGATAAAATGCTACAACACCATATTGTTGAAACCATGAAAACAGTTTGCATTTGCTATCCAGCCCCACCTTTGAATCAAGACTCACCCAGTTAGGAGGGATATTTGATCGAGTTTTTGCAAGACTTGGTTGAACTCATTGATTATATGCCATTTGAATTAACACTCAGGGAAACAAAAAGCTTTTAGAATGAACATAAACTAGAAATTCCAAGATTGCAACCTGTACATATCCCCCTTCGGCTTTCCATCTATCATCTGGTTGTGATAATACAAGCAGAATCCTCACACCCGAAGAGCATTAACACAATTAACAAAAAAAAATGAAATTCACGAATTCTCAAATAAAAAAAGCAAAGTAACCAGATTTCCGATCACCGTGGCATCTTGTCAAACACCATATGCACACAGAGCTAACAAAAAAAGACCAACATACAACAGAAAAATAAAATAAAATAAAAGCACACCATAACATTCACTACATATATGGGCATATATCAGTATCCACATTGATCATCCAGTGGGCCTGAACATAGATAGATGATAAACAGAACAGATCATATAAAATAGAAACACCCAAAAGAATAAGATGAAAAAAGAAAACCCTTAAAATAACCAATTTCAAGAAACATAGATTGAAATACAAAGTATCAATTAAAAAAAAACCATAGAGCTTAAACCAAGAATCGGAGATGAAACATAATAGAAAATAATCAACTAATTAGAAGATACTGGCATTGAGAGAAAGAAGTGAAAAGAAAAAATATGGAAGTGGGGAAAAAATCCATAGATCTGAGAAGGAAAAAAAAAAAAACCGGATCAGAAGAATATGAAATAAAAAAAAATACAAATACCTGATATCTGACCAAAAAGTCTGAGCAACCCAAAAGACCTGTGTGGCTGTTGTGGGGAGGGCTTTGAATGGAAAACGGCTATTGAGTGAAGCAAATAGAAAGAAGGGAAATAGCGCAGTGACTTTTGGAGAGATCGATGGAGAGAGTTGCTGAGAGTTTTGCATCTTATCAATGACTTCAAGCCGTTTATGAAATGCAAGGAATGAAGAGGATGAGAAGAGTAACGTTTGTGGCTAGAGGAAACGAAGAGGAAAGGAGTTACGATTCTGGGTTGCATTTGAAACCGTCATCTCCACTCATGGAATAAATGTTAAATGGGCCATTAGTTAGTAGGGCCTGATATTAGCAAGAGATCAAAAATTATAAGACGGTCAAAATCAATCTCAATTTGGGAAGGAATTGGCAATTGGAATCCAGCCGGCTTCATATAATATAATTGGGCTTGATAGAAAGATATGAATCAATATGGGTTTGGGACAACATCTACTCATTGTAATGAATTGTGCCATAAATCTTTGGTCAGTTCTAGTCATGTTTACCTTAAATGTTGGACACTTTAAAAATGAAATATTGTTTTACATCTATGGAGCGTGTTTAAAGCTTATGATTGATCATTCAATAGATTTTTTCAGTTCTCCAATATATGGAAACAACTGGAAACAGATAAGGGGATGTTAATTGAAACAAAACTTGCGAGTTTGCGATATTGATACCTTCAACCAGGGAAATATCTCTCTATGTAGTAATCAATATTTGGTTTGTAATTAAACTTTTAGAATATATCAGTCATATTCAACGACAGGATGGCAAATTGGTGCACAAAATATTCTTACAAATGGATAAGCCGGTGAATACAAGAATACATTTCCAAGGGGATTGCCTGCCATCCAGATTTGCATGTTGAAGGACCATTTGATTAAAAAAAATTTTAAAAAGATAAGGCACTATAGACCGTGACAACTAGTGTGAGATCTTGTGCAAGAAGACTTCTACCATGGTCACAAAGACGAAAGATGTGGTCACAAACATAACAGCTACCCACATGGACACAAACGTCACAACTGCCCACATGGTCCCAAGATATCTTGTGTGCGGTGCGATATTGCGTAGCTTCAACTTCAATGTTGAATGGTCCAAGATAAATGTACCTAGACCCAAGCATCTCATTCGCAACCATATAAGAAAGGGTGAAAAAAGTGGAGGAAATTCATATTGCTGTCAAGTTCATTGCACCAGTAGGTGCTTTTACTCATTTACACCATTGCATCAATGCATCATTGGAACTCCCATCAATTGTACAAGGTACATACTACAAACATGTTCTTATCATAAAATCAACAAACAAGTCCTTTCACAATTTCAATCCTTGATCTATTTTTGCTAGTTAATGGAATACAATTAAATTTAGGAGCTATGTAGACATAATGGATAGATTGGAATGGGGAAACGGAATTTTCATGTACCCGACCCCAATGTAGTTGGGACAAAGCTTTTATGATGGTGGTGATGATATTTAGCAGAAGAATATACCTTCTATGGTGTCGTAATATTGACATAGCATGAACTTCCCCATTCCTCTAGATTCATCCCTTTTTCCTGTGCATCTGATTAGAATAGAATGCATAAGAACTTTTTATTTGCCCATTTGATTAGAATAGAATGTACCAAACAAATATTGACACCATCATTGTCAAACCTGTAAAGTAAAATCAAAAGCTTTTTAGTAAACCCACATCTTCTACGAAGAATAATAAGAAACTCAATAGTTCTTGCTTGTCAAGTAAGGACAAACGGGGGGATGACGGCATTCTTGATAGGATTCCATAATAAACCATGGAGCATCATTGTGGACAAGCTGATTCTATTTGGAATGAATGTTAGGATGCCAATCTGAACCTGTAAAGCAACCATTCTATATCAAGGAATTGAATTGTGAAATAGATAAAATTTTACAAAATTGTATCATGATAGGTATCTACAAAACCTAAGTTGAATTCCACAAGCCATTGGAGAATCGCCAAGAACGAAACCTAAACATCTCCAATTACCAAACCTTTCCAAGGTGAGGTCATATTTGATTTAGCACCTACCAAAATAGCATCCCCTCCAAGTAAATAAATGGCCATGCTTCTGATTTTCGTCCCCACCCATTGAGTACTACTAAATTTATTGCCACCGAGAACTTGCATGTTTACAATCTCAAAACCCAAATATCATCTTGCAACTAGATGGTCATGCTCATGAAATTATAGACAAACATAAAATGATGAAGATAACATGTAATATATTTAACGGTTCAACTTATAAGATGAGACTAGTGAGAATAGATATATCCTTTGCAATAAAAAGAAAAGTAATGATCACTTCTAATAACTGTGATATACGAAGTACAGGAGCAAAAAAGAAGCCAGCATATAAGTTCTCAAATAACCTAAAAGATAAAATGTCGATATGTGAAAGCAAGTGCTTGCAGTTAAAGAATATAAAGCAGTAAAGAACTGAAACTACTAATCATTTTGACCGATTCAATGAGGTTCTAATAAAATCCCATTATCTCTCAAAGACTAGAAAAGGGCAACACCCATACTAACAATTTTTTTTTTTTTTTTTTTTTTGCATGGTCACTCATACTAACATTCCTTTCTTAATATAGACTTGACATAACTAAATAAGGCAGTAAAAGGTTTTGGTCTGGAGCTTACCTCTAAAATTGGCTTTTCCCTCTCCCTTAAGCTACATGTCAAAACCTCAAGCAGTAAACATCCTAACGAAATAAGAAAATACTTTTTTCCTTGGGAGAAAAGGGCCTGTTTGGAAGAACAACGCAAGTTAAATTGCAATGCAAGTGCAAGACAAAACAAGAATTATAAACATGTATAGAAGTATGAAATCAACTTCAACTCATACAAAACCAACAACTTGAAGCAAAGGCATACATAGATTTTTTTACATGAGTGCTTCTTCTTTGCAATTTTGGTAGACAGTGGCTACTTCAAGGGTAGCCAACCTCCTTAGTCAGTTTGAGTAACACAAGGAAAACAAATGCACTATCTTTTAACTAAAAAAAAAGACATTAAATATACCATCCATCACTTCCTATAACTTAGCAACAACCCATGACTCTTCACACCACCTGTAATAGCAGTAGCCAATACGTTGGCAACAGGCCAAACAACTCACCCACTAATAACTGCACAAACACAAACATGGAAAAATCACACTAAAACTCCATAACAAACAGAATCACAACTTTCCTAACCAAACAGAACAAAAACAGAACGTGGATCAAGCACTGGTGATACTAAAAAAAAATAAATCCTCTTGCATATACAAAACCAACAACTTATTCATGTTTCCATGTCTTTGTATGTGTCCAAACCAGAGAAGATATGCAGAAAATGTCACAATGCAATTTTTATAAATAAAATAGTAAAAAAAATCTAATCCTATCCATGTGATTGGGCAACAACACAGTTTAAATAGTCATAGTATTCTATAAATGGTAATCCTTATCTATAACAAATGAGAAAATACACATTCAGCCATATTGCAAGAGAAAACTAGTACTCAAGCTGATCGTAAATGGACGACATAAGACTCGATTATGATTAGAAATATACTGATGGGGAAGATATTTACACTCAATATCATCTCAACAGATCTTATTTTCTTTTTTCTGTCTTTTTTTTTTTTTAACAGAACTCATTTCCATTACGACATGTTGTAGATAGAATAGAATAGGGCCCTACAAAGGCCACCTATACCATATAGACCTTTTTTTTTATGCACTTATATTTCACCCTAAGATGTGAACATGATGGTTCAAGTCCACCTCAAACATATCGGTCATAACAAAACCACTTCACTCATAAAAGGAAAACAGATGGCATCCAAACAGGACCTTAAACAAGAGACCTTTCCAATTTGGTTGAAAATTGAAATATCATATAGAAGGGAAACAAGGGTCCACCAATTATTTCTCCAGACAGTTTAGTTGAATAGGAAGTTGGTTTTGCACAACTATTTCCTAAATTAAAAATTAAAAAAAATAATAGCAATGACAATAATAATAACAATAGAAAAAGGAAGAACAAAAACGTCTCAATGAAAGAGTGATGGTGCTGTGAACTTACCTTTTGGAAATTGATCCACTGAAGCTCCTTTTATGATCTTGCAAATAGCCTATGCAAATCGAAAGTCCAACCAAATAGGCCCCTTCATTCATTTATGCAAACACTTGCACACACATAAAGAAATTGATCAGGTTTCTTACATTCTTACGGGATATATTTAGAAAACAATATAAACCATGACAAACTTCTTGAGCAAATTTATTATCAGAAAAATTACATGTGAATGTGATTTCAAGCATACAAACAATAGGAAACAATTTTTTTTTTTTTTTAATGAAAGAAAAGGGTTAGAAGATCAAGCAAGAACTTTAGCCGTAGTGAGAACAATAATTTCTAAACTTGTAACAGAGATGTAACAAAAAGCCCAGTCATGGGGACAAGCATATTTCAATAAAGATTAACTGGTTGAGACATTTCATCAAACACTTTGTGGGCATATGAGATGAATTCAAACTTATCCAAGATGTGGGGGGTTCTGTCATGTTCAATCTCTATTCCTTTTTTAGACTTGCATATCATTAAACAAAGCGAGATCATCATCTTTTTATCTGAGTTTTTAAGCAACCCATTAATGAAAAAAAAAAACCTCGCAGTGCATATTTCAAAAGAAGTATTGTAGACGAAGAAGAAAAGAGAAGTAAAAGAATTGAAGAAATATAAAGAGATATCTACCTGTTCGATCAGTGTGCTTGTTTCCGTCTAGATCAAAAAGGGGAAAAAAGAGGTTGGAGTCGTTGCTTGATGTCATTGTCTTCCCACTCCAATGCTTCCCACCATTCACTCTCGCAATCAATCCGCTCTAGTGCTGGTGCTACAATATTGGTGCCATTGGAGAGGAAGGAGAGACTCTTCAACTTGGGACAGTCCCAAATATAAATAGTTTCTAGTGATGGCCATTCGAAATTAGAAAACCCTCGGCAAATGCTAACCAATTCCGGAAGAGACGAGAGAATAATTTTCTTGATATTAGGGAGGATGAGTCTATCATTATTATAACTTATAACATTATGGGTATGGCTTGCGACAGACATTGACATCTCCTCTTCAATTTCTATTATCTGTTCAACCGTCAAACAATACCGAACCTCGAGGGATTCTAAACTGCAGAGTTGTCGAATAATACCCAATTGGAAAACCTTCTTCAAGTTGTCACAATACTGTAACCTTAGTTCTGTGAGTTTGGACAGGCTTCCGGGCAACAATGGACCATCGAATAAGCTCCTCAATTCTGGAAGAATTTCAATCTGAAGCTTCTTCAAGTTGGGTAGCAGTGCACAAGTCTCCTGTTGCTCATCTCCATCAAAGAGTGTTTTCATTTTATCACAACGTATAATCCAACATTCTTTCAACTCATTCATGTTTGCCAGCCCCAACTCTGATAGCTTTCTTATGGTGAGATGATAGCCGAGAAGAAAATAGGAACAATGAGCAAGAGTCTCCATAATGGCGGCATGTGACGTCCCAAAACCACCCTTATATACCAAACATCTTTCCCATTGTTGATTGTGCCAATACAACGATGGATCCCTTATCGGAGTGCCAACCCGAAACCGGAATCTCCTACACCACACCGATTTGCGCTGACGTAGAAAATGCTCGAGACACTCCACATTTGGAAAGTATGCATCGAGATAAGTAAGATGTTCCAACCTGCATAATTCTTCAACCACGACTTCCATGCTTTCATCATCCCACTGTTCCTTGTCAACACAAAGTGGTCCATCCTTAACATACAAGCTCAGTTCTTCTAAATATGGAAGCTTTGGAATTATTCCAGTTGGAACTCTCAACTTCATGTTCCATTCTTCAGTCTTTCGCCAACAATTGTGGTGTTGAAATCCCACTATCAAACGTTTCAAACGAGTTAGTTCCCCGACCACTCTAGGCAGATATTTAATTGCTGTTTCTCCTCCCAAATTAATTGCTATTTTGCCTCCCAAATCAAGCACCTCCAGTTGCTTGAGCGCTCCTACTTGGGATGGAAGTTCTTCTAAATTGCGACAATCCTTCAAATAGAGACCGCGGAGATTACCCAAGTTGCACAAGGAAGACGGCAAGGACTTTATTTCTGTCTGACTCAAGTCTAGAATACATAAAGAATGCATACATTTAAAGAAGGAATCGGGGATCATTGTTAGCTGAGAGTTATATTGCAACAATAATGTGGACAAAGATTCGCAATTTGGCCTCTCCAACAAACAACCCAAACTACAGCCCATTAATGATATCTTTTGTGATTCCAGCCATTCCCTCTCCTCCGGTGGATACTTTACATGCTTACCAGTTTTTACTAAGAACCCTGAAGCTTCTTTCAATGCAAAATCCCTTATAATGTCATGCATTTTGATATGTTCTTCATCATCTCCCCTCTCCAACAATGATGCATCGACTAAATTCATTACCATGTGGCGACCATCATCCCGTGCCTCTTCAATGCTATCAACTCCTTGAATATAGCCCTCCAACCAACAGTACTCTACCAATTCAGTTGTCAATATTTCATCATCTTCTGGGTACAATGAGCAGTACAAAAACAAGTTCCTTTCAAAATCATTAGGTAACCGATCATAACTGATTCTCAAGCAGGAGAACACTGCCTTTTCCATGCCTTTAATTTGAGGCGTAGATGGTAATTGCAGTTTCCTTAGCGTGTTCCTCCACACACTAACATAACGAATCTTTCTCAAAGATGAACCAATAACGATGATGGCAAGTGGTAAACCACTACATTTTTTTACGATATCTCTAGCAATTGGTTCGATAGAAGGAGACATGACAACATCCCCAACTTTTTCATTGAAAAGGCTCCATGCCTCCTCTTCGGATAGTTTCTCCATTTGTATTTCCTCATTTGTTTCCATCTGTCGGCATACGTCTAGGTCTCGAGTCGTCAACAAGACCTTACATCCATTATCTTGATTTAGAATTGGGATCCCAACATCACACAAATCTATTTTTTCCCAAATATCATCTAAAATCAACAAGAACTTCATCACACTTAATTTATTAGATATAAATGCTCTTAATCCATTGTCAGACATATCTTTTTTATTATATTTCAGACGTTCTGCAATATCGTTTTGCACCTTTCTTCGACTTCCTTCTCCTGAGACGGTTACCCAGATGACGATGTCAAACATGTGGGATTCTACCAGTCGATTGTTCAACAATTTCAGAGTTCTTGACTTGCCAATGCCACCCATCCCCCAAATCCCAATATTTCGGATTTCGACATCTTCTATAAACCCCATTATCCTCTGTAATCTAGGCTCGGAGTCGGTTGATGAATTAAATTCTACATTTTGTAGCTCAACTTTCTCCAATGGTATAACATCACCTACACGTTTGCCCAACATTTGAATTTTATCCATGCCTATTAAGAAACTAAAAGACAATTAGGAATATATGAACGATAGCAAAAATAACATCACAGACGAACAAATGCCATCCAGATAAGGTTTTGATTTTCAAAATGATAAGTACCAAGTAACTCTGAAAGAAGTAGTTCTTGATATGAAGATTTTGCTATATTAAAGGGTCAAAATTCCCAAACTGAGTGATGTTGCTCTCTCGATAGATGCATGACAAAAGCAATACTAATCCAAATGGCTATTCTACCTCATGTTTGTATAAAATCCACACATCTAACCACAATTATTTTAAAAAGCAACTATAAAAAAAAAGTAAAATCTATGACTTCTTATTGCTCAGCCAATTAGGGATGTGTATAGCGCGTGTGGGTGCATGAGACTCTAAAGCAAAAGGAAAAATAGAATAAAAAGAAAAAATCTCATCTAACTGCATACCCTTTAATATTACAATAATGACCCCTTTGATTTTATCTCTATATGCAAGTAATACAATCGTTTAGACGCACTTGAGTATATCGGTCAACCACCTTAATCGACAACCAAACCTATCTTTTTATGTCAAATTCAACTAGGATGTTTATAAATGACAAAAATATTGTTACCTTATACCTGTTTGTAGCAAACAATGTCTGAAAATAAAATAACTTTTAACCAAAATGGCTTACAATATTCACCTTGATCTAAATAGAGTTAGCATGGTATTCTTACCGTAGTTTATTTTCCAAGGTTAAGCTTCAGAAATTACAATATTGAATGGGGGTATTTTTTGACCTCTATGTGCGCTTCAAGATGAGTAAGGTCAGGTCGGGTAGGGTTGAGGCCAATGTGAGCCCAAACCATACACAATCCCAACACAACTTGAACCCAAACCTGACTTTTAAACTGACCTCTCAGCCCGAGCAACAATCCAGGTTCAATTGTTGTAACCCAACTCAATCTGCGCTCGTATCTTTTAACCCCTGCCAAAAACCCTTGAGCCCAATACCCTTGGCTTCATGGATAATAGGCAGAACCCGGGAAAAAACAAAAGCAGATGAACATAAACAACATAAAAAATAGAACATTCACATAGTTTAAAGAAAATAAGTGGGGAAAAATGTGAGGTCCATACTGAAATAATCATACATGTGCTGGCAAATCGAGTGCATCAACTATAAAGTTACCTTAAAATTTTTAATCTTATGGTCAGGCGGTAGTCAATATAAGCGATTTTTAAATTCTAAGTCTGTATGAGTTGTTTGGATTGTGAGGTGTGGCTTTTACTCACAGATTCGGGTGGTGAATTCATGACTTTCTATATTTTGTAATCACTAACGACCCTTTCGTCTATTTAAATTAGGGCTTGATCAATGGGCTAAATCAGAAACTGGGCGGTCAAGAAGGGCTCAAAACATATTCCAATTCTTATATACGATAGTGGCTGTTTGCAATTGAGAAATCAACCCCAATTTGCACAATTGATTTTGACCTTTCCAATTTCTTTTGACAGCTCTTAATGCCCTTTAATTATTTCACGTCCCCATCCATTTAACTCATGAAAACATATTTCATTTTTTTATTAAAAAAAAAACGCATCAAAAATTTTTTCTTCCGCTTATCTCCTCCCCAGTAACTGCTCTTCAACCATTCCCCTACTCCCTTAATCTCACGTTTTTGCTCTCTTATTATTCTTCATCCTCCTCTCTCCTTCCTCCACAATAACTCCCCTCTTTGGAGGAAGCAGCCACCTACGTCTACAAATAAGATCCCGGATGCTCCACCACTTACCTGGCACTCTATCCGAATGGGAACCAGTTTTCTCACCATACATAGAATCGACTCTTCCTTGAAGGCAAGCCTCATCTATGACGTCCATTAGTTCGCGAGAATGTGGAGATCGTGATCTGGGATAATGCGAAGAGAAATTCTCCCATTTGACCATTTGCTGCTGTCATTGAAACCGTCATCTCCTTCATTGAGTTGTAATTTATACCAACTATATGTTATATCTTGATTGATTGGTTCTCCTGTTTTTATTCCCTTTAGATCTAGATTTTGTTTCTCTTTAAACATCTTAATCTCAATTGGTTATGAAGAACATTATGTCTACCCACCATTTGTTGTAATGTTATAATGAATAAAGGGCATTAAGAGCGGTCAAAAGAAATTGGGAAGGTCAAAATCAATGGTGCAAATTGGGGCTGATTTCTCAAATGGAAACAGCCACTATCATATATAGGAATGGTTTTATGCACACCAACTATATGTTAAAATGATTGAGTCAATTGTGATTGTCTGCATAAAATCGTCATAGTATTTTTTTTTTCCAGTTCACGCATCCATTATGTATGACAAGGACCTCACTTATTTTGGATTTTATCATTATTTATGCAAAGGACCTCACTTATTCTATTGTATGGTGACAGTAACTATGGTGTGTTGAGGAGATATGGAAGTACAAATGCTACTATAATTTTATATATCAAGTGAAAGACCCCAAATGTTTCAACAGATTTATGTGATTTCCACAAAAAAATGCTTCTTTTTTATGTCCCACTCAAATGGAGCTGTTTAGTGCTTTTCCTTTGTATATTAGAGTGGGGGTTTTACAACTACTCAAACCAAGCGGGTCATCTTAATTTCTTTTTTCAATATTTTGCATTTGGTTTCTGAGTTACTTGAACATTGTTATTGAAGTATCCAAAGGTTTTCTCTTATTGGGGCTTTTGTTGATCCGGACATCCTTTTTTCCATTGAACGTGAATCGGTGAATCATTATGTTGTTTCCTTCATAACTATCAATTTGGATTGTATTCAATAAAATTAAAGGGTAGTTCAAATGCTTGAGCTTTTTTGAGCATGGCTTTTCCACTACGTAGCCTCCCCATGCCTTTTTTTTTTCTTTTTCTTTCCCAATGTTTTAGGATCACTTGTACATGTCTCTCATATAGAAACAAAGCATGCGATACTCTGCAAAAACCTCTTGTATCTTAGAATTCATTGTCATGTATGTACATAATGTATGCAGCGTCTCCATTTTTAGTAAATTTTTTACCACAACACAGACACACACGCACAACCACCCACACATGCACACAAAAGAGTTAAAAAGAAAAAAAGAAGGGAAAAAGAGAGGAAAAGAAAAGGACAAGTTGGTTGATTATTAAAGATATTTACTTGAAGATACTCAAAACAAAGCATACAAACATTAAGTAAAAGATTTTGCGATATTAGAAAAAAACTAAAATCAGAGTTCTACAACTTTCCATATATTGAAACCAAAGGTTACTGAAAAGAAAAAAATTTATGAGAATGGTTAGGAAAAGAAGCCTTTTAAACACCAATAACTTGATAAAAATTTGTGCTTCAAAAAAAGAAAAAAATATGAAAAATAAAATCTTTGAAAGAAGATAATATACCTAAAATGTAGATGGATTGGACTAATTGGTGTTCAAAACCTTTTACAAGACTCCCTGATTCAAACCCTAACCCGCATTTCCGAAATCATGACTAAAATAAATCATCCTTTGTAATGATCTAATAAAAGAATAGTAACAAGAATTATTTATGAAAAATACATAAGGATCATAGAAGTCATGATGTAATTCTTGTTTTACAGAGCTTTTAAAGCTGGAAAAAATGCATTTAAATCATTTAATTTGTTTTCATTTTGCATTCTAGATGTGGAGATGCATATAAAAATTATTTATAAGTGGACGAATTCTTATTTTCAACGAAAAATACAAATTCCTATTTTCACATCAAGGTACACAAAGTATTATTAAAAACAATCTAGAATGTCATTTCACATCATTGAAAATAATTTACCATTTGACTTATTTTTACCATCTCAATATAATTTAGACTAAATATTATTTAAAAATTAAATTATTTTTAATATTATAAAGCACGGGCGTATTTTGCTAAATATTCTTGATTTTGAAATATTTCAATTCATTGTCATTTAATTCGCTTTGATACATCATGTAATTACTTATTAATGCCTGTTCCTACCAATTTATCATATTTGAGATACGATTCTTGATCAGACGCAGGTGCAGCTCCCCACCCTGAAGAGGTCGAGAGGGACAGGAAAAAACCGAAGAGGTTCTTTCAGGATTAGAAGAATGGCCAGGCAATGGCCCTATGTAGTCCAGTCTCCGGAGAGCGATGGACTCATTCTTTTATGAGCTTAAATGGAGTGTGTGACTGACTCCTTTTTGTGTGGATCACACCAATGAAATTAAAAGTTAGATGTGGATAACATTTTTGTAATAGAATGTAGGGCGATTTTGTAATCCATACTTTAGTTTGAATCTGTAATTATGTTGTGTATAAACTTGACACTTAACTTTAAATAGGACTATTCGATGAAATGATACATAGTGGTTTATTATTGAAATGCTTCTGCTATTAAATGTGATTTGACAGGTTAGTGAGCGAAACTCACAAGTGGAACATTGGAATGTTCTCCTTCGTATTGTTGTATTTGACTCTAGACAAGTATAATATTACGGGAGTATGGGTGCTACATCTTGGAGATTACCCTTAGCCAGAGTGATTCGGAATCGGGATGTCACAAGTAGGTTCAACATTCTTTTTCAAATGGGGATATGTGTAACATTTCCGAGTCCATCTACCACCACAATTTTCTTGAATTCCCGAATTGACGTACCTACTTGATATTCTTCAGCTCCCAAATTGAGGTCACCTTGAATATTTACTTGATACCCGAAGTTGACGGTTGCTCTAGTACCAGCTTTGATATCCCCTTGGACCATGGGGTTGTTCCCTCCCGCACCTTGCATGGTATTGCCCTGCAACATCAGCCATAAAATGGTTCGGTAATTGCAATATGAATCCATGGCTAGTTTGGCACTTTACTAATATAGTAAAAGTCAAGTAAAACCTCAATTTTTCAGACAAGATGTCACATCAAAAGCACTTTAATTCAAAACTCCCTTCATCTTTTTCAAAAAAATAGTTAAAAAACAACCACCTTTATCCACTAAAATACAAAAAAACTATACTTTCCCGTATAAAAAGTAAAAAATATTCCATAACAAACAACCAAAAACAAAATACCATCATACCCTACTTATTTTTTATTCTTTTTTCAAAATCAACTTTACTTTACTTGACTCTATTAGTAGAGTTGCCAAACTGGTGACACCCAATTGATAGTGGATTTCTTTTCTTTGCCTAAATAAAAAGGGGAACTTCTTGGCATGTAAATGGGGTCCATCTATCATTAGCCAGCTAAATCTACTAATTAGGTTCGCCATGGAGACAAAACTTGATCCATGCATCATTTCTATGGCTTTTGGACTAAAGGATAGTTAATGAAATCCATTTTTCATGCTTTTTTTTTTTTTATCATGTACATCGAGGGAGCTAAAAATTGTGGACATCGCTTTTGGAATCCAAAACCATTAAAACCATTAGTGCGTAGGGGATGTTTTGGATTTCTTTTACGTCCAAACACCCCAACCTAATTGCACTATCATTGAATACTAGCACAATGGGCCTGCACTTTTCAAAAATAAAAATATACTCAATTTCAATGCTATCTTTTGATATTTTAATTAGTGGGAAAAGAAAATAAATCTAAAACAAAGAAATTCATCATTTATCGGTTTTGAGATTTTATATATCAAAGCTTATTTAAAAGGAGAATGCACAGTAAAATCAAATGATTTGCTAATGAACTTTGAATTTATAAATTTTACGTATTTTGCTTTTTTTAATGTACACAATCGGGAGATTTCTTGAATTGTATA